>JAVKLA010000039.1:12562914-12611729 GCA_034782735.1 Sagittarius serpentarius | reverse complement strand
GGTGGGCACCGGAGGACCGGGACTCCATCAGCGGGCACCGGAGGAGCCCCCCCGCCCGCCTCCTCACGCCCCCCCGCGGCGTGCGCTCCTGCCCGCCGCTGGCTCCAGCCCCAGCCGTAGCACCGCTCCGGTCCCTCCCGCTGGGCCTCCCCGCCCCAGCCCCGCACGGCGGGAGGCGGCCGAGGCAGGCGCGCAGGCAGCCACCGCAGACCTCCGCTCGGCTCCCTTGCCCCTTCCAAGCGGGCGGGGTGCCTTTCCCACCGCTGCTGGGTGCTGATCCAGCCTGCCCAGGCACCCGTCTGCAGCGGCGGAGGCTCCTTCCCCGAGCACCAGCCCGCTTCGGGGCCGCCGCCGGGCCTGCCCGGCCCCGCCTGCCAGCCCCTCTGCCTCTGGCCCTCTCTCTTGAATGCCGCTTGCCTTTTTGTCATCCGCTCACGCAACGTCGTGAGCCCCTTCTGCAGTGCTCCGCTAGCTTTTCATTTTTATTGTCATTATTACCTTTAGACATTATGTATGCTGTGCGAGCACTGACACCTTAGTCTTCATCCCCTTTTCCAAATGCATGGGATTGTCTGATCGCCCATAGGTAACTCCATGGTAACATCCCTCCCAACCTGGGGGAAGAAAAAAAGTCAACAACAGCTCTTAAGGAAAGTACGTTATCAATGCATCAAAGGAGGTTTGTGTGCGTTTCTTAGGAAGAGATTGGGAAAAGAGGGCTGGGAGGGAGGTTACCATGGATTTGGAGAATTCAAGTACGCTATTAGCTGGCTAACATCCTCAAGAAAGAATGTTAATAAATTCGCAAGCCACTAATTCCTCCTTTGAAAATGTGACTGGCTTCCGTTATATCATTTTCCAAACCTCCCCATTCTATTCTTTATCAGAGCTTCAAGTAACTCATTTGCTCTGTACAGAAGCTGGACTTGTCTACAGTTTCCTGGCTCTGAGCTTTTACAAAACTTGCAGTCACACTTCCTGCCTCCCATGCGTAGGATACCAGTGCTCATCACGGCAGCAGGGTACCCGGCCCCGTCGTTAGCTCGGTAGCTCCATGCTGCTCTTCCTCCAGAGCCCGTAGGGAAATCCTGCCTGATCCTGGCAATCCCTTGCCCTCCATTTCACCAGTATTTTCCAAAACTCTCTTTTGACATTTCAGTTTGAGAGAGTTCTTCAGATTTATCTGCCACAGGAAAGGGCACAGTATGTGAATTTTCCAGCATCCTCCATGGCAGATACTGATGTAAAGAAATTAACTTTGGTTTCATGTGATGCCCCTATCTCAGAGCTTTTTGCAGCCACAGAAACCCAACAAGCCAGCACAGCACTGACTGCCTTCCTTCTAGTGACATTGGCATAGCCTTCATTACACGTTTTTATGCATTCAGCATGTCCCACCTTAAAACTTGTGTCGTCCTAGAGGTTTCCATCTACCTCGCCCAGATTTATGTCCTCTCCTATTTTCCTTGTTTGAACACAATATGCACCTTCTGAAGGCTGTCGGTTGACATCTAATTGTCTCCTTTACACGGCTATTTTAAACCTGTTGGCATTCTTTTGGCTTTTTACAGATACAGCTATGAAAGGAACTTTTAAAAAATATTTCCAGAATGAAGATTGAGAAGAAGATACAACAAAGCTCAGATGATTTTCTGTATTTTAATACCAGAATTTATTCCATAAAAACCCATGCACCTCTCTCTGCCTGTCTGTACATGAAGACATCCTTCCCAAAACATAAGCTGCTAGGTGCAGAGTATTTGCTTGTTTGCACCCACCTGCTCATATACACCTGTCACTGTTTCTTTCTTTCAGTTTGGATGCTGGTATAGAGCCTGCTTAAAAGCAGGAGCAAAGTGCCTCAGAGAAGCAGTATCATCTGTGAGAATTTTACTCTTTCAGCTGCTTCTTTGGCCAAGTTTCCTTATTTTTGCACAGCTTATTTTCCAGAAGGCGGTTCTGCAGTTGGTGTTAGGTGAGAGTTGGGAAGTGGTAGGAAACTACAACACATGCAACTTGCTCCCCGTTCTGTGCACTGCCTGCGAGTGAAACACGGAATTATTTCTCCTCCTCGGGTGCCTGAATAGTTGCTCTGGGGGTATTCTCTGCCCTCTTCAAATGTTTTAAGGCTTATTGCCAAGTACAGTTAATTCAGAGACCCTCCTCTGGCATCTCCTGATCTCACAACGTGACTGCCACCCACATTATCCATTTCTTAGCCCATGCTTCCCATGGATGCTGTGGGCTCACTGGCAGTGCCGGTACAGCACCCCATGCCGCTTGTCCCCAGCTCCTTGCTGCAGGATGAGACAAAGACCGCTGGGATTGTGCTGCAACACTTGCTACTCTTCCACGCTTCTGCTTGGTGCTGGATTACTCTCGTTAATTAGCTGCTTTATTACCCTCCCCCCAGGGACTCTCGCTGTCTGTGATGACAAGATGAGGGGTTTCACTGCTGAGCACAATCCTGGAGGAACCTCGGATGAGACTCTGCTGCGGCTTTTGATGGTCAGAAGGAACAGCAGAATGGAGGTGAGACCAAGACAACACATGTCCACCACAGAGCTCATGGAAAGCAAGAAGCAAACTTCAAGGGGGGCTCTTGTTCTCCAGAGAAACTGCCTCCCGGCAGGCACAGCTACTCCAGTGGTGGGGGCTTGGGTAAAGGAAGATGACACCAGCATGTGGCAGAGGTATCATGGAGCCAGTGATCAAACTAGTGATGCTGGTGGTACTGATTGCTGTTGTAAGGACACCTGCCCTGGTACAACCCTCACTGCCCCAGGAGCAGCACACAGGGCGAATCAGATGAGGATGGAAGGTGGGGAGCAGAGCAGGTGTCACACTTGTGTAAGGGGGACAGATGGAAATGGGATCTGTGCATACCTGAGTTTTCTCTCTTCTACAAGAAAAGCAGAGCAGCCCCCTCCTACTCTGTCCCTCGCTCCAAGCCAGAGTGAGTAGGAGAAATCACGACTACCTGATGGCTGTTTGGCAGTTGTCGTGAAACAAGCCTGACAGTTGTCAAGCCAGATCCTCGTCGCCTGGTTATAGCTGCACTGTTACGACATGGCAGGACTCTGGTGCATGTCCCGGCCTCAGCCCTACCTGCTCAAGGCTCAAGGGTCCTCAGACTCCAAACCGAACGGGGAGCTTCTTCTCCGGGCAGAAATGAGCTCAGCTGAGCACAAGCCCTCTCAGTGGGATTTGGGGACCAGCATTTGACTCCAGCAGCATCGGGAGCTGCAGCAGGGAGGGAGCTCGTGGCTGCTTCTGGCTCAGTGGGAAAGTTAGAGCGTTGTTGGGGTGATGGTTCAGAGTCTCCCCTGCTGGGTGCTGAGGGAAGGCTGTTGTGGACTAAACATCCCATTAAGCCAAGAAAAAATAAAATGAGCTTGCAGAGCCCAGTGGGGTGGGAAGCAAACAGCTCTATAAGCACTTGAGAGTGAGTAGTTTATATAAGCAACAGGCTTACCAGCTGAGAGGAGAGCAGCAGCACAAGGGAGCAGAGCTAGGAGCAGGGGGAGACCATTGCCTTTTCCAAAGGGTTTGTCACCGGCGGGCAGGGCACACTGGCACCTGCAATTATTGCACGGGACTATGGAGATGGTCCTTTGCATGGGATGCCGAGGAGAGCAGCAAGCCCCAGGCAGCCCAGAACTGGCAATTTCAAAGCTGCAGCTGTAAGGAGGCTTCTCCTTCCCTCTGCCCAGGGTCACTGACAGGCAGCAAGGGCGTGAAGCTTTTGAGCCACCTGCTCCACAGCTTTCACAGCTGGGGAACCCAGGGCACACACACGGCCGGGCTGAAGGGACCTGCAAGGCAGGCACAGGCACCCTGCACAAGCTGGGAACCTGGAGTCCCCAGGGTGACATAGTGACCCCTGAAGAGTCATGGGGATGTTTGGTAGAAGCATCTGTCCTGCTCAAAGGAGTGAGGTGCCCAGTCCGGGCCTGGGGAGGAAAGTCCAACAGCGGCCATGGCACAGGGTCTGCCAGCCTCCAGGTCATCGTTTTCCTGCCTCTCCCAGGTTTGTCTCTCCGTGTGCCCAAAGCCCATCTTCCATAACACGTTCCTCAGCCCAGCCTCTTCCTCTTCAGTTCCCAAAGGCCTCAGTTAAACATACAATTAGAAATGCATTCCAATTACAGCAAAACAACCCTTCAAACTGGAAAAAAAGAGCATTCTTCACGCAGAATTTTAGCTAGATGAGTGCAAGTTTGCATGCCTCACTGGAGGCAAAGCCCAATGTTTTCAGCAGAAGATGGGTGATTTTATCTGTAAAGAGTTATCTTTGTGTATGGCAGGAGTGCAGTCCAGCCGGGGGCTGACTCCTGCCCCAGGAGCTGTACCTGGCCTCATGTTGTTCCTTGTGAGGAAGCATCTACAGCAGCCCGGGCACTGCCACACAGGTGCCACAAGGCTCCTTCACATGTGACAGCGGCACAGCTTTGGGTGCAAGGCGATGGACACTCACTTCTGGCCATCACAGCAAGGTGGAGGTTTTTGGCTGGGTCTATACAGTAGTTGTCAGCTCAATGCTATTGCTATAGGTGTGCTAGGGAGCCTTTCTTGTGCAGACAGACTGGGACAGCCCTGGATTCACATCTCATGCTCTTCCCAGGACAGGGATGCTCTGTACAAGCGATGCTGCAGTCGCTCATGTCTGAGCCAAATGAACAGAGTAGAAAGACAGGGGTTTCACAGGAACCAAGGAAGGCCATTGCCCTGTGGATTTGTCTCTCAGACCTGAAATCGGCCCCCCTTAAAGATGTCAGCCTGAAACGAAGCTTATTTGGAAGGTGTCGTGGTTTAACCCCAGCCAGCAACTAAGCACCACGCAGCTGCTTGCTCACTCCTCCCCACCCCACTGAGTTGGGGAGGAGAATCAAAACCAAATAAAACTCATGGGTTGAGATAAGAACAGTTTAATAATTGAAATAAAAATAAAAATAAAAAAATTATGATGATGAAGAAAAGCAAGATAACAAAAAGAAAGTGAAATGTAACCCAAGAAAGACAAGTGATCCACATGTAATTGCTCACCACTCACCAACCGATGCTCAGACAGTCCCCAAGCAGCAATCCAACCCTCCTGGCCATCTCCACCCAGTTTCTATACTGGGCATGATGTCCCATGGTATGGAATACCCCTTTGGCCCATTTAGGTCAGCTGTCCCCAGCTGTGTCCCCTCCCACCTTTCCTGTGCCCCTCCAGCCTTCTTGCTGGCTGGGCCTGAGAAGCTGAAAAGTCCTTGACTTGGTCTAAACACGACTGAGCAACAACTGAAAACACCAGGGTGTTATCAACATTCTTCTCATACTGAACCCAAAACACGTAACAGTATACCAGCTGCTAGGAAGAAAATTAACTTTATCCCGGCTGAAACCAGGACAGAAGGGGACACTCAGAGTCTCCCATCTGGTGTTATTACGGAGTCACTAATCTTACACAACAGATTTCTCCCCACCATGGAGGGCAGGAAAAGGGGTTTCTGTCTTCCACTCAGTTGCTGACTTTCAAGAATTTTAACCTCGTACGTCATTTCACCCCAAAGCTGAGGGCAGGCCAGGGGGCCAAGCATGCCCAGGCAGCACAGCCACGCAGGGGAGCCAGGCTAAGCGAGCGTGAACCACCGAAGCCAGGAGAGCACCAGCCCAAAGGCCCAGGGCAGAGCAAGATGCTCAGCTGGGGCTCCAAGTCCAGCCCCTGCGGGGAAGCAGCATGCAGGGAACAGCACCTCTGTGGCGCTGCCATGGGTGCTGCCGCACCAGGAGGCCCTGGCAGGATCAGGCTGGGTGCAGGAGAGGTGGCAGATACGGGCCGCCTGCTCCCACCTACAGCAGCAATTAAAGGGCAGAGAAACGCCAGAGATGGACGGGGAGATGGCAGCTCTCCAGCTCCTCGCCTGACTAGATTGGTCCATCTGCACAAAGCTGCTGGGGCTGCCAGTGATCTCGCCTAGCCCCTTCCAAAAGCCAGCGGCAACGGGGAGCGGTGCTGGGAAGCTAAATGCCTTTGCTAATTGGACCGGTTACCATGGCTTTTTTTTTCTTATTTTCCTTCCAGGCCGTGGTAGGAGCCTGCTGGGTTTATCAGGGACCTGCCAGGTGCTCTCACCTATGCTGGGATGCAAGACCTGGAGGGCAAGGCGTTAAATTGTCATGAAGAGCAAATTCCTTTGCCCACCCCTTTCCCCGTCTGAGGGGAATGAAGACCATTCCCCCAGCAAGGCTCACTGCGGGCTAGGTGCTCACTTGGCAGGGAGGGTCAGTGGCCTCTGTCCCCTCTGTGTCACACAGGGCTTGGCCCTCATGGCGCTACTGATCCTGACACAAGGAGCTACAGGGGCTTCTCCCCTCCTCGCTCCTGCTCTTCCTCCCTGCTGTTCAACTACTGGTAAAACAGAAGTGGTTGGATCTTGAGGAGAGAATAAATAGCTTTGATTTGGCCATGGAAAGGAGATGGAGGCATTTGCTAGAGAGCATCTGACAGCTTGGGGAGAGCAGGCAGAGCTGGCTCTGGAGGAGCTGTGGTAATTAGAGTCTGTGTTTGCACTCACTCTTTCATTTAGCACCAGAGGTTGCCATACTCAAAAGCAGTTCTGTCACTACAAAATTACAGGGCCCTACAGCTCACACCCCATCTCACCGAGATGCTGCTGCCCCAGCATCTCAACACCGCTGTTTGCTGGGAGGCATCCTGGCAGCGTGCGGCCTCCAGCAGCCAGGCAGCTCTGCCCCTTCCCTGCTGCACCCCGGCACAGCCCCAGGGACCTGCCTCTGCTCCCCCCCCAGCACCCTGCACCCGCTGCAGGTCAGACAAGGAGCGACGCAGCATGGAGCTGAATTAGCACAGCATGCACGCTGCTCATTCAGCAGCGATTTAGCTCCGCGATGGCAGGCTTGATTCATTACCCTTCTCCCCGCACCCTGTTACTGGAGGAGCCAGCAGTGAAATTACACCTTCTGCTCCACACCCCCGCATTCCCTTACCATCTCCTGACCAAACTCTGCTGCCTGCTGTTATTTTTAGCTCCCAGGAACTCTGATCTTTTCCTTAATGGGACACGTGTACTATGAAACGTGCGCAGGCAGATCGCTCCGGCCGCAGCCTCGTGCGGGGAGCTGCCGGGCAGTGGCCCATCTCCCCAGGCACGGGGAGGGAGCAGCAGGTCCCGCCGCAGCGAGCACTCCTGGGATGGCATCGCTTTGCCCCCGTGGCTCCCTTTAGGCAGGACTATAGCCCCAGCTATGTCCCCACGCTGCTGGCTGTGTCCGACACATTCCTACTGCATCAGTTACCTGTCACGGGATTGAGAAGGGTCAAACTGCTTCGGTCCCTCCCAGAGGCTGGGGAGGCCATGTGCAGCAGGGACGTGGGACAGGGGCACTGCGCTGGGGCATCAGAACCCCCCTGGGGCATAACCCCAGCCCACCCTGGGGATGCTGAGGCAGGGTACCAGGCTGCTTCCTTATGATGCTAATTAATAGTAGCTGAAGCAGCCACTTGCCAGCCACCAGGCTCCTGCAGCACTAGGAGGGCTCTCCCCTCCAGCATGGGGGATCTGCTGCAGCTCCTCTTTTTCCAGGCCCTGACTTCTGCCCAGCATAAATCAGGGATACAGGAGGATTTGGGCTTCTTACACCTGGTGCTGCTGGATTCTCCAACATGCCCAAGAACACAGCAGCTCCCCAGAAGCCCCTGAGTGCTGAGCAGTGCCAGAGAGGAGAAAAGAAGAGGCAAATGAGTCTATTTATTGAAGTACCTAAATTAGGAGGTGGGAGTCTAATTTTAGGCACCTGGTGTTGCCCTTCAGAATGATGAATTAAGCACTGCAAGGGCTTGGGTATGCATTGCTCCTTTCCTAATGCTGTGGGAGAGAGCCTGTGTCTCTGGGGCTGGGGCAGCACCGCACTGAGATCAGCCCTCGCTGCCAGCCTGGCCCGTTGCAGAGGCACTGGAGCTGCTCAGACATGCTGTAACGGAGCAGGGACCCCATAAACTGAACAGCAACTTTACAGCCTGTTTTGCGACTAAGCCCGGCTGTGACTCAGCAGCAGGGGAAACCAAGGGCTATAACCACCCGGCGCTGACAGCACGTCCCCTCCATTGAGCAGCTCCCTGGGGCTGGAGACACCTTCAGCTGAGCCGTACCACCGTGACCCTGCAGCAGAGCCAGGCACGCTTTGTGAATGCTAATGAATTAAGTCTCTCAACACCCAGCGAGGAAAAGAAAGCTGAGCTGCTGTTGTGCCGGGGATGAAGCTGGCACACAGAGGTACTGAGGACAGGAAGGAAGACAGTGGGAGTGGAAACCTCCACCACTCTCTGCATCCCAGCTGGGGACAGCTGCTGCTCCGGCTCCACGCCACCCGTGGTGGGACAGACCCTTCCTGTGTTTTACATTGCTTCATGATCCCTGGGAAACAGATTTGCTGTCCATAACTCAGCCAAATGCCAGACTTCTGCTGCTGGAGGAGACCTCCACCCTGCCCTGTCCCACATGAGAGCCCCAGGGGCACCCGCGGCCACCTCAGACACCCGGGGTGGCACAAGGAGCTTGAAACCTTCTCTGGCTCGGCAGAAAGATAAATGGAGAACAAAGTGCTGCGCTGGCAGATTGCTGCTCGGCAATTGCCCCTTGGAGGACACCTTCTCTGCAGCTCTGCCAGCCCACTGTTCTCGTTCAAGACTTTCCAATCATCGTAATAGAGTGAAACCTTACTTACTGCCCTCATCCCGGCTTTCTAAAGTGGCCATGGGCACACAGCAGACCTCTTTCCTTCTGTACTAACAAAAGAACCTTAATGGCTTTTCTGCCACAGCACAAATCAACCCCAAATAAATGTGGGTGCTGGGGAAAGGCTGTAAGTGGTGGCTGGGGCAGAGCCAGGTGAGGGGAGGGCAGGAGTGGCCAGGGGTCTGGCTGGCACCTGCAGGCAAAGGTCTGGCCCTGAGCAAGGGGCCATGAGCTCGGCAGGGTGGCCACAGGCTTCAGCTGCTGCTGGGGAGTGACGGCACGTTCATCCGTGTTTTGAAGGGTCCTGTGGTTCAGCTGGGACTGAAGGGCAACCGCTGGCAGACACCAGCAGGGATGGGGGGTGCTGCCCCACGCTGAGCACACACAGACTCATCGCACGTGGGCTCACCACTGGCCGTTGCTTTGGGGAAGCCTCAGGCACAGCACTGTGTCCGTGCCAGGCAGCTGGGAAGCCCTGGGATGTGCACCGTGTCCCAAGGACATGTTGGGGCAGAGTGGCTCCCTGGGGCTGGGCAAGGCTGACCAGGCAGGACCTTATCCCCAGGCAGATGCCAGGAGGGAGGGAAACCCAACAGGCAGTGCTGCCTATACCCAGCCCCCAGGGCTTTCTCCCAAAATGGGGCTCATCGGAGCCTCCTTTTCCAGCTGGTGCAAATGGATCTGTGGCTTCAGAAAGGCACAGCTTCAGGTTTACCTGAAGCTTTAGCTGGGCAGCCCCGCTCTCCCACCCATGCTCTGGTCCCACATGGGGCCATGACGATGAGACGGGGGGAGTGGAGGTGCAAAGAGGTACCGAATCACCGGCAGGCACCGTGAGGCAGGCACATGTGTGTCACACCACAGCGTGAGGATGGGAGTGTGTCCTGCCGGAGCTGCCCACCGGAGCAGAAACACTATGTTTTGCAAGAGCTTCTTGGGGACGCTGATTTCCTCTGAGGAGCTTCGTGGCCCAAACCTCTGCAGTGTTAGAAATGCAACAGCATTTTCCTAATCAGCCAGCTCCATCATCACGGGGGACGCCAGCTCCCCATTAGTTCGGTATGATGCAGTCTCAATTACCGTGCACTAACAAAGGCTCCACCAAGAGCCTCATCAGGAGACGAACTTTGCAATAGAATCAGGGAAGAAATACAGGTGCAGAGAAACATCGGTGCCCCCATCAGGGCTGGGCCACTGTGGCCACAGAAACAGCACCTCTGGCTCAGCCCTTTTGGTATGGGGCAAAACTGCTCCTGAGAAGATTAGCAAATTGGTGCTCAGAGGGCAGGGTCACCCCTGTCACCAACCCCACAGTCGGGGACCCCCAGCCCAACCCTGTCTCAGCCCGTCACCGTCCCTTCTGGGGTTATTGATTTGCCAAGGCTCATCCTTGAGATGCAGGATGCGCAAGATGGAGCCGTCCTCTGCGGGCTGTCATGGCGAAGCAAAGCGCTGCCACCTCCCCATCCCTGTCCCAGCCGTGGGACAGCACGGTGCCCAGGCAGGAGGTTTCCCTTGGGGCAGGTCTGGGGCTCAGCGTGCCTCCTGTCGCACACCTCTGCGGCTCATCCTGCATCCTCCATCCTGCCAGCACAGCCGCAAGAGAGGGCTCAGCTCTGGCTGGCCTCGCTCCCAGTTCAGGGAGCCAGTGGAGCTGGAGAGGTGGGGGAAGGAGGTGCTGGGGTGAGCCAAGTGGTTTCTCTCCATTTCCCTTCCTTTCCTTTCCATGCTTTTCTCTTCCCCTTTCTTGCCCTTCCCAGCCCTGTGGCTGGACCAGCTCTGCTCCCATCAGATGTGCATCAGTGTTGCCAGGAGGAGAGCAGGCTTTGCAGAGCTGCGGATGGGGCTTGGGAAGACAAAATGCTCTCATGCACCAGAGAGCAATTTCTGTTTGAGCTGAGACGGGAGGAAGCGAGAGGCGAGCCATCGGCTGGAAGAGAGAGCAGCTGGGCTGCTGCAGGCCTGCCCGTGCTTTCTCTCTCCAGCTGGTTAACAAGGAGGGTTTCCTCCAGGAGTGCCCCCTCCTTGTGTGCCCCAAAATGCAGAAATGTCCTGGCCAGGTGCGATCAGAGGAATGGATCCCATCCTCTGTATTTCGTGGTTTAGAGGGTGCCTGACCTGTGGAGCTGCACGCCGCTGCCCGGGGAGGGGAGGCCCAGTGCCACAGGGCTGGAGATGCCATGGCGAAGTGGGGAGTGCAGACCTTCCTTCCTTCCTCCCCCAGGCAGAGGCAGGGGCAACACACACCCCAAGGTGACATTCCGCTCCTTCGCCCAGGGCTGTAGTGACGTGGTGCACCACCTGCTCATGGGAGGGGGACGCTGGGCTCCCAGGGGTGATGAATTATTTAGCATAGCCGCTGCCTCCCAGTTGCATCGCTCCTTGTGAGCCGCACTTCACATATGCCTGAGCTGTGGCCACGGATATACTCAGCACCTTCGCATCAGGGGAAATGGGAAAAGCACTTTGGTGGATGGAGCCGATGTGGATCGCTGCTGTAACGCCAGAGGAGCAGGTGCTGCCAGCGTATGCCTGGTTCACCCCCAGTGCTCAGCTTGGCATGGTCATGGAAGGGGTGAGTGCAAGAAGCCAGGCTGCCTGGCCCGGGGCAGCACTGCATGGGATGGCATTGGTGCAGTCAGGGAGGCCTCCTGCCCGGGGCTTCCTTGCCTCGGTTTTGCCTTCTGCTATCCTCAGCCTTTTCCCTGTCTGTCCTGTGCTACCCTGGCTGGGGGGGAACCGTAAGCGCAGTGGACACATGCCTGCTCCACGTCTTCTCATCCCTGAACCCTCTCTGCTCCCTCCCCTGCCCCAAACATCCCTTTGGGGGATGCTGAGGGGATGCTGAGGAGATGCTCTGCTGGGATGCACATACATTGCCAGTCCAGGTGTTCAGACGTGTGTGCGTGCCCCCCCGCTTTGCATGTGTCTTTGTCCTCATGGTTGGTACAGATGCTCCTGCGTGCCTCCGATGTAGCCGTGGGCAGTGGGGGCTGTTAGCTTGTCCCCTGCGCCTGCTGAGCATCTTGCTTGCACCAGGGCAGCTGCCGAGGCCCTGCATAAATGGCCAGGGTGCCATCGCCCTGCAGAAGCCATACTGTGCTGCTGTCTTTAAAAGCAAAACAGGAAAAAAAGGTTTCAGCTCTGCAGCATGCTTGCAGGCTGTGCAAGAAATGCTTTCACGGTAGTTGAAGATTCAGTGCAAACTCGGCACACGGAAAGGCTCTTGTAGCATAAAAAAAGACATTTTCTGAAAGCAAGAGCTGATTCATACCAACAGGGATGGCCATTCATTCTGGAAAGCCTAAAACCTCAGAAACCTCTCACTCCTGTTGCACCTAGTGGGTTTATAAGCTCTGCTGTAACCTGCCTGTCCAGGGAAAATAACACATTTACAACACTGCCTCTCTAGTGCTGGGGTCTAAACAATCACAAATCCACAGCCAGAGAAAGTGCGGTGGTGAAATCAAATACGATTCAGCCAGACCTGGGCTCACAGTCAGCACGGAAGGGTGCAGGAGCCAGCACAGTCCAGCTCCCAACGCAGGCAGAACCACTGGAGCCCCAGCAACCAAATTCTCCCGAAGAAAAATCAAAGGCTGCCTGTGGCCTTCCTTACTTTAATCTATGTTGCAATGAATTAAACATGTTTTAATATCAAAAATGAAAGATCAAGGATCAGCAGTAATAAATCCTCCACACTCATTTTCCATATTAAGCCGGTGTATACCCAGGGCAAGCACGATAATTAGAGTCATGTGGTGATTTATTTGGAGGAAGGAACTGAAGGCATTCAGATATTGGCATTCTCAGTCTTGGCACACGTTCGTGCCCCAGTTCCCTGCCTGCATTATAAATCCCTCCATGGTGGGGACCATTCAGGGGTGGGAGCGCTGGTGGCAGTGGGACCTGTGGGTCTGGTACGTGCAAGTAGCCTCTACTCCCGGGCGCTCTCTGCCAACATGAATCAAAGGGCATCGGAGGGGCAGTGGGCTGAAAGGAAGGATGTATCTGGGGTCAGAAGCGGCCTTTGCTGTCCCAGGAGGACTATAGCTGTGTTCCCAGGGAGGTGGTGGGAGTAACATCACCCAGGAAGGCCCCTTCACTGAGGGCAGGGAAGAGGGATGGCGCTGGCAGACCCCAGGACAGGCTTGAGCTCACGCAAGCAGCTCTGGGATGGGGGGTCATTAGTGTTCCTGGGCTTTCACCTCTGCTCCTCGCTCAAGTGCTCCCCACTTTTGACACGGGGACTCCCACCCTGGGCTGAGGATGCCACCACCCTCAGCATCGTTCCCCAGCCCCAGGAGCAGAGTGTTTTCCTGGGCCGTTTCCCAGGCTCTGGCTCCAGCACAGCAGGGCCAGCAGTAGGCATCTGCATTTCAGGCATGCACTGCAGAGAGGAAGCCATGGTTACACACCTATTTCTATTCTCAGCAGTCATTTTCAGAGTTGTTTATAACTTTTCCCTGTCTTTTCACCTTTTTGGCTAGGAGGTGGCATTCAGCATGTGTGAATTCTTGTGGGCAGTTCGTGCCTTTTTGAAGGCTGGAGAGGACTTCTGCCTCTGGGAGATGTGACTGCAGGCTTTCCTACCCACCCGCTCCAGCGCAGCAGCAGCAGGCAGCGGGGCTGTGAAGTGTGACAGGTATTCCTTGGACAGCGGGTGGGCTTTGGGGCAGTCTGCTGAAAACCTGCAGGTTCCCCAGCAGCTGGATGAGGCCGTGGGCTTGAAAACGTACGAAGGAGGAAGGGACCTTCAGCTGAGCTTGCAAATATCTGGAAGCTTCATGCCAATGGTTCCATGGCTCAGGGGCTGCCCCATCCCATGGCAGCCAGAAACTGCATGTGAGAGACTTTGTAGATGCCTTTGAATTTTCCCCAGGAGGCACAATCCCCTCTGGAAATTCACACCACCCATGTACAGACTTCAGATACTTTATATTTTTCCTTACCCCAAGCAGCTAATCCACGGATGCCCTGGGTCTGTGGATCACAAGCAGAAGTCCTTGCCCTAAAGAAGGTGGAGGCTTTTGGCTCCTCTTAACGTGGGAAAAAGGGGAACATCAGTAGCTTCTCAAAGGCTGTGAAAGCACAAGGTCCATCGGTCTGTGCAGTGGAAAGCGTGGGGTTTGTGGGAAGCACGCAGCTGGCACTACAGCAGGTCCCAAGCAGGGGTGTACATGTGCACTAATGTCACCAGTGATGGGTCCCAAAAGTTGAGCGGATCCCACACTTTGTGCTTCAGGGTTTGTGGCAGTCTCTAATGCATAGAGGTCAAGACCAGAGAGTGGGTTGTTGGGGCACAGAGGCTGCCGAGGCTGGCTTTGCCAACCCTGCTGCCCCATCCTTGCTCCCGCACAGCAGTGACCCTGTGCCCACCCCAGCACTGCAGCCCCGACTCCTGCAGCAAGACTGCTCGGCATGGCGCTTTTTCAATCAACATTATAAATGCCCGGGGCTGGCACAGGCCGTCGCTGCCCCAGAGGGAATGGCACGGGGCTCCTGATGTCCCGGTCCCACCAGCACGAAACACTGCCAGTTCTCACTGTCTCACCATGTGTCTCATGATGTTTGTTGTTTTCTTTAGACCTCAGCCTCCAAAATCACAGGACTGCACGAGGAACTGAATTTTTAATGTATTCTTTAAGGATTGAATTTCAAGATCTCATATACACCCAGGGAGGCTTGGGGATACACACCTAGAAGCACAGGATAAGAATCCAAGAGCTGATATTTAAAAATGAAAGAATCAGGGCTTTCAAGTCAATCTTGCTATATCTAAAAGCTGATTCTTGAAGGACCACTGCTCGCTGCAAAAGCACTCCGTGTTTGGTGTTGGTGCTGGCACGTGGTGTGAAATGCCGGCAGGGGCACAGCGCAGGAGCCCCACTGCCAGCGGCGAGGGCATGAGCTGCTGTCAGCGCTGGGCGGGCCAAGTCTTTCCAGGGGAGAGCTGGGGTGGGGGTTACAGCTTTCCCTGACATGGCACTGAAGGATAATAAATGGGCATAATTCCTGCCAAGGGCAGATCACTGCAAAGGTTCATGGGGAACAGCAAAATTTAGACCAAATGTTCTCAAGTCTCCTTGAGATACCACACGGGAAAGCCAGAGCAACCCATCCTTTTGTGAAGGGGGAAGTCTGCTCCTGAACCATGTTGCTGGAGCACCTGGAGCTGGACTGTTCCCTTCCTTGAAGCAGTGGCAGCACTAAAGAAGCTCCAGAGGATCCTTGCTTTTCAGACAGCGCCTGCACAGCTCCCTGGGATGATGTCCTGGCTGCTGCTTAGAGGAGGGAGCTGATTTCCCTGCTCTCAGAGGATGGAGCTGGGAGAAACCTCCTGTTGTGGTTTAACCCCAGCCAGCAACTAAGCACCACTCAGCTGCTCACTCAGTTCCCCCCACCCAGTGGGATGGGGGAGAGAATAAAAAAAATAAAACTCATGGGTTGAGATAAGAACAGTTTAATAGGAAAGACAGGAAAATAATAATAATAACAACAACAACAGCAAGAATAACAATAATAATATGGTGATAATAATAATAATGTGATAATAATAATAAAATAATTGGAATACACAAACCAAGTGATGCACAATGCAGTTGCTCACCGCTTACCGACCGATGCCCGGGCAGCGCTCCTCCCCCGGCCAAGTCCTCCAGTTTCTATACTGGGCATGACGTCCCATGATACGGAATACCCCTTGGGCCAGTTTGGGTCAGCTCTCCTGGCTGTGTCCCCTCCCAACTTTCCTGTGCCCCTCCAGCCTTCTTGCTGGCTGGGCAGGAGAAGCTGAAAAGTCCTTGACTTGGTCTAAACGCTCCTTAGCAACAACTGAAAACATCAGGGTGTTATCAATATTCTTCTCATGCTAAACCCCAAACACATACAGTATACCAGCCACTGGAAAGAAAATTAACTCTATCCCAGCCAAAACCAGGACACGTCCTATGGCTGACTAGTGGACAAGACTACATATCTTCCAGATTTAAAAATTCTCAGTAATTCCCATGACTCCAGGAGCTGGGGCTTACTTCAGCTACTTGATATCTCAAGACTGATGCTTCCAGGGCTGGCAAAGGTGTGCATAGCTCTTAAATGTCCTGCCGTTAAATCACAGTCTCCTTCAGTTTGTCTTCGTAGATCCAGGGCACTTGGCGCTGCTAGGAACCCAAAGCAGAGCACTGCAGCAGCACGGAGAAAGAAGAGGAATACATTATTTTTAGCTGCAAAGCATTTGGTTTTTTCCTCTTTTGCCGAGATGGGCTGAAAACAGTGAGAACAGCCTATTGCATTGAACTCCCCATCTAACACTTCGAATGCTTGCCATCAAAATAAAAACTTATCTGAGATCTTACAAAAACACATGAGGTTGGGTCTGTCTTTCCAGCATGGAGGAGGTGAAGCCCTGGGCTGAGCAGAGCTGACTGGGGGGCGACCGGGAGGGTGCCGGGCTGATGTGCTTGGAGCAGACGCCGTGTTTGGCTGGGAGCATCTCTCTGTGCCTGTTACTTGACACGCTAAAATGGATGGAGGTGCCTTTTGATGTTCCCTTTGAATTGCTGCTCTCTCTTCCTTCTTGTCCCCAGGGTATTTTATTGGACTTTGTAATAAAGCTGGAGGGGGGGCAGAGGGGGAAAATTTCTTTGAGCTTATTGTAAATGAGCAGAACCTTATCATCTGTCTGCTTCCTTTTTAGATTTACCCTGTAATCTTATTTACAAGCTGAATACCAAGTGCTGGAGTAATCAGTAGGTGATCAATAACTGAGAGAGGCTCCTTCTTGATCTGCAACCATTTAAAGTCAATCTGTTCACTTGCATGCAGGCGTGGAAGCTGGTTTTTTGGTGGAAACTTGCTGTCGTGAGAGCCCAGCACAGTCCCCTCCCTGCAGGTCACACCAGGGGTCTGACAAGCCCCAGTCCTCCTCCCCGGAGTCCTCCTCCCTGAGCCACCAGCCTTGCCATGAACCGAATCCTCAGAATGAGCCATGGTTTGGGGGTGGGATGCAGTCAAACCTTCCCCAGTGGGCATCCCCTTCCCTTGCCTTGAAGCAGGGTGGGGAGACCGCGGTCATCACCTCTCTTCCCACTCAGCTCAGTGTAAATCAGGAGCAATGCTCCTGAAACACGGTGATGTACTTCTGCTTGGGGAGGTGGGACCAGTCACTGCATCCACGGGAAGCTTGGGCTGGCGTGCTGGGGAACACTGAGCCCCCTCTGCTGCTAATTAGCATGACTGCTCTCCCCTGGGATCACTAATCTTATTGTTTCTTGCTGCCTTCTCTTTTGCATTCAGCTTTGTCTTTCATTTACCTGAGGATGCTGGCAAACCCAGACCACTTTTAACTAAAAATAAATAAATAAATCTAATTTTTAAGAAGGGCTGCAGGAAGGAGGGAAAGAAGACTTGTCATCTGTTCATCTGTAGTCCAGACCTGACAAATTCAGGTGGCTAAATTCTGACATTACCTCCCATGTGACCTCCGCAAGCAGAGGGGACCGGAACACGGATACTTGCCTAACCTGCCTGCCCGCTTCCTCCCCCTCAAGCTCCCACGTTGGCTGGGGGACAGCTGGGACAGTGCCTGCTGGGTCCCAGCCTGTTGCTGCCTCCCTCTCACTGCCTTCTCCTTACTCAGCAGTAGCACCCCTCCCAGCTCATCCATCATCCCAGATTAGCCATTAGTAAAGCCACCCATTTGTGGGGCTGCAGCTCAAATGAATTGTGTTAGTATTCCAGCTACTGCAATGAATGGCCTGACATCAAAACCATTTTGGATCAGGGGGAGAAAGCAATGAATTATTTCATTCCCCTGACTGCTGCCAGCACCCAGGCACGCAGGGCTGGAGCACACTCTGATCCCTCAATGGCATTTTGAATCCCCGGTCAGGAGAACGGTGCATTTTGTTTCACTCCATGCATGGCAAGTGCCAAAGGGGTGTTCTTATAAACCCTCATGGTGGGACAGGCTGTCCCCTGCTGCTGTCTGGCCCTGCCTGCCAGTCTCTGCACCGCTCCTGTGTCACACCAGGTCACCCCTGCTCCCCCCCAGCCAGCTCCTGCCACAGGGAGCACTGCAGGTAGTCCAGCCTCCCAGGCAGGCAAGGGAAAGGGTAATAATTACGTGCAAAAGATAAAAAACTTGATTGGAGTGCCCTGTTTCTCAATTCGCCCATCTAAGGCCATCGAGTTCCCAGCACCAATGTGTGTCTCTTGCTCACTTCCCCTGTCTCATATATAAATACAGCAGCAATAATTAGGTGAGGGCTCTTTGCCCTTTCACTGGCATCTCATTCTGCATGGAGCACGCTCAAGCAGATGGCACAGCATGTGGTCCTCTGCAGACCCAGCTGGCCATGCCGGGCAGTTGGCTGTAGAGCATCTTCTGGACACATGGTCTTCTGCTGCAGCCCGAAACACTTCTCCTGCATGGGAAATGGTGTGAAATGGTGTGAAATGGCTTCAGTCACCTGCCAGCTCCAACTCGATGCAGCATGGCTGGCCTTCCAAGGGGGAAAGCACCCTCTCTGCTAGATGCAGGTCACTCAGGCTTAAAAGAGCAACTGGAGGCAATAGTGCCATGTCTTGTTTTAAGGCACTGTGTCCTGCAAACACTGTCCCTCTAGACAGCTGTCCCAAAGCCATGGTCATTGGGAGGGGATGAGCAGGAAGAACAATTTCCCTGCCCGCTGCCTTGGTTTCTGCAGTGCTAGTGAGAGCACAGCTCTTGGTGGCAGAGCCAGTGTTCACTGAAGGCGTGTTGCAGCAGTTTCTGTTCCTGAGGCTGCATGTAGAGAAACAAGTCTGGGACGTGCCAGGGCTGCTCCTGGTTCCCTTCAGTTGGTGTTAAATCCAAGGAATAATGATTTTGGGGCAATCCCATTTCCTGGTTTACAGCACTCATTTTCAGAAGAAGTCTCCAGCTCTTTGGGATCCCAAGCAGACACTTTCTCCCCTTGCAGAGCTCATCTCACACTCACATAGTAAAGGAGACTTCCAGCTGCTCCCTCCTCTGCTTGGTGGCTATGTGCACCTTAATGACTTTGTTTGTGCTTGGAAGACTTTTTCACTCTATAACGATGCAATAAGTGGAGGAAGTGTCATAACCGAGCTCAAGAGCAAGACAAATGCTATGGGACATGATGTTCTCCTTGACACCACGTCCCAACTCAGCTGCAGCAGCAGGGCTGGAGGATAGCTTTCAAATCCTTCTGTGAACAGCATGATTGCACGGCTTTTCTCCATGCAGGTGTTGAGAAGCCGACTGAATGGAAGGTACCAGCTAAATATAAGCTCTGATTTAAAAGATAAGTGATGATAAGTGGTTTAATTGTTTGGGAGCAGGGATCTCAGAACTGTTCACTGGAAGAGGTACAACCAGCCCCAGCAGAGCCAGTAATTAAAGGTAACTGTAACCAAAAGGAGTTACAACACTAATAAAGCAATGAATGGAGATTACTCTCCTGTGGTGGGTTGACCTCGGCTGGACGCCATGTGCCCACCAAGCTACTCTGTCACTTCCCCTCCTCAGCAGGACAGGGCAGGGGGAGAAAATAAGATGGAAAAAACGCTTGTGGGTCAAGATAAAGGCAGTTTAACAAAGCAAAGGCCGTGCACAGAAGCAAAGGAAAACAAAAGATTTATTCTCTACGTCCCACCAGCAGGCGATGTCCAGGCACTTCATGGGAAGTAGGGCTTCAGTAGGTGTAGCAGTTGCTCCGGAAGACAAATGTCATAATAATGAATGCCCCCCCCCTCCTTTCTCTGAACTTCTGTTGCTGAGCTGACGTCATATGGTATGGAGTGTCCCTTTGGTCAGCTTGGGTCAGCTGTCCTGGCTATGTCCCCTCCCAAGATCTTGCCCACCCCCAGCCTACTGGTGAGGGGGGAATGTTGGAGAGACAGCCCCGATGCCGTGGGAGCCCTGCTCAGCAGCAGCCAAAACACTGGCATGTTAGCAACACCCTTCTAGCTACCAGTACGGAGCACAGTGCTGTGAGGGCTGCTAGGGGGAAAATTAACTCCATCTCAGCCAGACCCAATACAATTCCTCCTGCTGTGACTGTAAAACCAGCACGCTTCATGCTGGGCATCCGAGGGAGAACCTGGCTGCAGTTGCACTGAAAGCACTAATTGAAGAGGAAGCTTTCTCTCCATTGTTGCTTACAGGACAGTGCGCCATGCGGGAGGAGGAGAGAAACGCAGATGCTGCAGCTGGAAGGACACCAGAAATCCAGTGCTGGCAGCCTCACCCACAGGCTTTTTCCCCCCAGGTGCCACCCAGAGAAAGTAATTTTTGCCCAAAAGGGTGAAAAAGGCTTACATCAGTGCCAGCTGAACAGCATGCTGTGTGCCCTGGCAGGTCATTCCCCGGCCATCCCAAGCGCCCATGAGCAGCAGCACTGTCCAGCTGCCACCTGCCTGCCCTTCACCAGTCCCAGCACCCCCACATGGAAAGTGATCCCCAGCCTCCTGGCCAAGAGGGAAAGCGTTTCTTGAAGATGTAATCTTCACTGTGCTCACTCAGCCTTACCAGGTTTTGGAGTAGGCTGCAGTATTTAAATGAGGTAAGTGAAAAGATTCAAGAGGCAGCAGGAGGCCTCTTGAAGAAAATGAAAGGAATCATCTACAGCGATGGAGAGAAGAGACAGCGCCTGAACAGGTAAGGAGAGGAAAGCTCTGACAAGCAGCGAGCCACAGTGCTAGTTAGATGCAGCACAGGGGATGCTGTGCATGTGTTTCACATGCCAGAGTTGTGCTGGCAGCGGTGGGAGTCCCGTGGCTTGACGCAAACAGAGTGCATCTGCCTGTGGTGTTAGCCTCCTTCAAAGATGATCTGCCACCCCATCCAGAGTTCAGGAGTCCACACAGGCCCTAACGTACTTGAGTGAGGGGGACTGTCCCTTGCAACTCTGCTTCAGGACATCTGGTGCCCTTTATCTGGTGCCCTTTACTTGAAAGCCAGTCAGCTTTGACAAAGAGATAGCTTCTTCACGTGGAGTGAGAAACACCTCATCAGTTGCAGGGGGTACATGTCCCCAAGCATGACAGGACCTCAGTACTCACAAAACAGAGGTCTCTAGACTTCTTCTAGCCCTCTTCTGCAGAAGGTAGCAGTGTTGTCCCTCCTTCACAGCTGGGGAAACTGAGGCACAGAACAGCTCCAGGATAAAAAAAGGGAAAATCTTAAAAGGGAGATCAAAGGAGTCTAGAGCAGCAAAGGGACAAACACACAAAGGCAGTTACAGCAGCAGGGATGCTGCCAGCAGGCACCAACTGCCCACAGCTCCAGAGCAGCTGTGGCCTGCAAGGGGTCTGAGCGCACTGCTAGAGGTCTGCGTTACACACCCAGCGGTGGCCGTGACCTGCTGACAAGCAGGGTCTGTGGGAAATGAACACCGCGGGGGCTGCTGCAGCATGCCTAGCTCCAACCCTACCCACCACAGGGAAGCAGCAACCTCCAACCACCAGCATTTTCTCGCCCTGGCCCTGCTCCCCTCCCTGGGCTCTCCAGGGGAGGGGGCATTGCCTTGGTGCTCTGGCCACACAGGGTGTTGGGTTGCTACCTTGGAGAACAGGAATGACTGCTCAGCCCTGGCCCACAGGGATTTTCGGACGCAAGCATCACCTCAGTCCCTCCCATCCCAAGGAACATAAAGAGGCTGAAAAAATTTGAAAGCCAGGGCAGATAACACGAAGCCTGGATAGCAGGTAGACACCTCTGTAAGCATCCAGATACCCTTGAAAATTTGAAACTGGCTTGTGAGTGGGATTAGGGTTTTAGAGTGTATAACCAGCTTGAACAGAGCAGCTTGCCCAAGGGAAGCTCGCAGCCAAGGCAGGAGCTGGAGGCAGATATAGCAAATCCCAGATGCATGCACTAGCCTTGAGCTTCCCTCCTAGCCTGTGGGGCTTTGCAACCCCCTTCCCCTGTTCTCAGCCATGGTTTGCCTCCTCTCCGCTCCCTGCATGAAAGCTGTACCCTGACATCAGCAAAACTAAGTACCTGTCCAGCAGAAGAAAGTAAGATTGATTTGAGTCCAAATGCTGCCAAATACATAAAGCCAACACACTGGGAAAAATAAGGCAGGCAATTTTATCCTACTCGTTTTCAGCAGTAGTGACATTAGCTGTTATTTGATACAAGAGCCAAGCCAATTTTTCCAAATTGAAGGGCAATTATTTAAACCTGTGTCTTCAGAGGATCTGGAAGTGGTTCAGAACAGGAGCACTGGCAAACAGCTTCTGATTCAGGATCATGTTTATTGAGGGCCCAACATGTTTCTTGATGGTTTCACCCTAGTCCAGGCTTTCCGTTTAAAGAAAACCTCGGGCAAGGTTTCCAAAAGCAACATTGTCCTGACTCCTCTCTGCCACCTGTAACCACCAGCTGGATCAGCGCTAAAAGTCAGCGCTGAAAGCTTTTGCAAACTGTATTTCCGGCTAGGAGCGAAGGAAGAGCCCTGTTCACCTCGCTACGCGCGAGCTCTGGAGTCCCAGCCTAATAACATAAATGTCAGCCACTGAACCTCCAGCCAGCCTTTGTGGGCGTCTCTGGCACAGTAATGCATTGCCAAGATTGTGAAATATTAAATGAGGCGTTAGAGTCAAAAGAACAAAATTACACATCTGAAGGCTGCTTTCCAATACCCTCAGGGTTTGGCTCTGACTGCCTGTGACGTAAACGGGTATGGATTTATAGCAAACGTGCCCCAGCACGGGCGCCAGCACTGGCAGGGAACAGGAGGTGGCTCCTGCTCAGTCCCCAAGAGCCCACGTCTCACGCCTGCTGGAGGCAAGTGCATGTTCACAAACTCCAGTCCTGTGCTAGGTGTGCTGCTGCGCTGCCCTTTCCTAATGCCCGGTCCCTGGTGATGCACAGAGCCCCCCTCCATCCCTCGCATTTCAAACAGGAGTTGGGGCTTTCAGGGCTCAGAGCTCCCCACAGAGTCTCAGGCAGAGGAGGGTGATGGAAGAAGGTTTCCCCAGTGCCAGACTATTGTTTTCCCTGTAAGTCCATTCCATTCTGCCACAGGAATGGCCAGCAAGCCTCAGGAGAAGGCTGCTGTAGGTGCTTGTGAAAAGCCCCAGTCAGTGCCTTGGTACATTCACTGGCACTGAAGCAGCTTTGCAAGATTGAGCTTCACAGACCTGATATGCCAGAAATGAAATAAGGCCCCTCTTCCAGAGCGGCAGAGACATCCTGGAGAGCAGGCAGGAAAACAGAGCAGGTAGAGAGGGGAGAAATGTGGAGATACTGCAGGCATGGAAATCCAATTCCTTGTTAAATTGGAGAAAGTCAGGGCTTTGAAGATAATGCTAATGGGGTAACATCTCTCAAACAGAGATGAGGCTGCAGGTTGGAGATGCAGAAATGCGCTCATGGGTACACACGGGCACGTAGAGGAAGATGTTTCAGGGAGCCCATAGGTGTAATACTGGAGAATATGGAAATTAACACAGAAAACAGCCTGGGAAATTCAAACCACCAGTGCCATGCAATGGGCTGAACGCATCTTGAGCAGCAAGCTGCCGAGTGCTCTGCAGCAACACAAGGGAGATACGATGTCCAAGACATTGGGAGCAGTCATTAGGACCACTCAGATTCTGAGGCTTTTTAGGAGCTATTTTTGCCATTCCATGCAGTTATTCTGCAGGATGTTCAGCCCCGACCCTTACCCATAGGGGCTCATCCTTTTCTCTTGGCATAACCTCTCCATTTGCTTGAGGTGGAAGACAGAAGCCTGGATAACACAGCCATCAGGAGGGCAGGTTTCCTGGCCTCAGATCTTCAGCCAGCTCCTCGCAGCAGCAGCAGCAGAGCCCAAGGGGACCTAGAGGCAGGTCTCCAATCTCATCCCAGGGGATGAGGGCAGGAGGGAGCTGCGCCAACCCTGCAGCTGCTGCTCCAGCACTGCCCCACCAGTACCATCCTAGAAGGCTGTTCTTCACAACAACCCCCTCTGCCCTGTTGTTAAGGTGGAAGCGTGGAGCCATTATCCCTCAGCTTCCTGGCAGAGCTGGGACCTATAATTAATCTGCTCTGTGAAGTCTCCTGGGTGCTTTGGCTGGGTACAGTGTTCATCATGCCCTTGAGTGCCCTGTGAAGCTGCCTCCCCTGGCACTGCAGCCTCCTGGGCCAGCACGTCTGCTCAGTCCCAGGTTTGTGTCGGAGCCAGCTCCATCAGCAGGCTCATGAGGCCAGGGAAGTCCTGTGCTGAGGTGCACAAAGGCACATCCATGCCTGCAGCCGAGCACCCCAGCCTCAAAGGGCTTGAACCTCACTGGGAAGGTCTGGTGGAGTCAGTGCTCGCCGAAGCCGGATAAGATCTGGTATGTTTTAAAGGAAACCACCTCTCCTTCCAAAGGGGAGGGAGGGATGTGTGCGAAGTGGGACTGAGAATTGACAACCACAGGAGGTCCTGCCACCTTCAAACTCCAACTGCTCCCAACACACCAGCCAGGATGAAAGTGCTGACATCTCTATTCTGTTAATGAGGAACATGGCAAATAAAGACCATATTTGCAAAAAAATATTTAAAGCACAACTATTTCACCACTTAATCCCCCTACATCTGTGTTGAACCAAGATCCCTTGATACTCCTGGTCTCTAGGTCAGAGCATTTTACCTGAAGCCATCAAAAAATTGCCATTTTTACACCCAAACCCTGACATCTACTTCCTCTCCTATGCCCCAATGGGTCCATAAAACTTACCATGCAGCACTCGCACTGTGGCAGACAGGTAAGTGGGCAGGCACAGGGAGGGGTGCAGGGGGCCAAGCAGACAAAAGGGTCCCTGGAATCACCAGTCACCAAGGACTGAGCAAGTGCTGTCTCAGTAACTTGGACCCCACAGGGTTCCACAGTGCCGGGGATGCTATCCCAGCAGGAAGGTCCATCTGATACATGACACCAAGAAACCTACCTCCCCACCTCAGAGATCTCTGCCTTGCATGCTGCTGTCTCTTGGAAGGGCAATATCTCAACCTGCAAACTTCAGGAGCTATTGCTCTCAGAGCTGCAAGGACAGGGCCTCTACAACGCCATGTAGATATTAAGTGAAGACATTTACAAAGTCCAGTGTAGACATTAAGTACAAAGCCCAGGGCTGTCTATGGCAGTCAGAGTCCTGGGCTGTTGCAGAACAGATGTGTTACAGGCTGAGTTCTGCTAACAGGAGAAGAGGCTGTGGGTCAAGAGCTGCTGCTGGGTTAGGCAGGGCTATTTCCAGTCTGCCTGTTACAGCTCTAAACTGGTGCTGCAGGTCTTAAATCAACCACGGGAGCTCATATGGTTGAAGAGAAGGAAAGATTTAAGTACCCTTCTTAATCATAGTGTGCCCCATGAGTCAACAGACAAGGGGTCCTGATGATGTTGAGAGTGAGGAAAAAACAGTGACAGTGGCAGGATATTGGGATAGGAGATCCAGGCTTCCCTGGCCAGAGGCAGCAGCTGTTCTTGCATCAGGGAGGCAGGAAAGCAGCTTCCAGTATTGCATGCATACAGCTTGGGAATTTCAAAGGGGCTTAAGGGCATACAGGTCCATGTCTTCCTAATCCTAACTTTTCTCTTCCTCCTTCTCTCAGAAATGAATCAGGAACAAAACTCAAACAGCTCTTCTCTTTGCCCAGGTGAATTTACCACAAGAGCTGGTGAGCTTTGCTCCACAGTCCTGCCTCAGCCCCTACGTAGCCTGTAAGCAACTCAGCCTGTAAGCCTTAGCAACTGTCTCCCTGACTCTATGCAGTCTTAACTACAGGCTCTTGTTTTGCAACTGGTCCTTTTAGTTTCTGCCAAGTATCTCTTAGGATGGATTCCTTCACTCACAAAACCCTCACAAGTATTTTTGACATTAGCTCTCCTGAAAAATTATTTCTGCATAAATAGTCACTGTTCTCTGCTTGCAAGTATTTTTGTGCCTGGAGGCCCATTGACGGAAGGAAAGAAGATCCCTGCAGCCTCGACACCTGTCTCTGAACTTGAGAGCACCATTTCTGAACAGTCCCAGACTTTCCCCAGCCTAATTAGGGCCGTCTGAGTAAAACCAGTCCTTCCCTGTGTGGCCAGATGCTGCATTGTGCCGCTAGCCTAGAGAGAAAGCAAGCAACTGAGGCTGTACTGACAGAATTCCTAATGGAATAATTAAACTCAAATAATTCAATTATGATTGCAATGGAGTAATTGCATTTAGAGCATTGCTGTAATTGAGCAATATTTGTATTGTCCCAGCAATGAGGATAGGCACAGTCACCTTTCAACAGGCAGAGGGAGACAGACAGATGGTGCTAATGAAGGGCAGAAGATAAATGCGAGGTCGCTAGATTAAGTGCTCTTCCTTTTTTGGCTAGAGAAGAAAGTCAAGCCACTGTGATCCTGTTGCCTTTAAAAGCCTAAGCAGCAGAAATAGAAGAGACTCTGCAGGACTGCAGGAGTCTGCTTTACCATTAATTACTTTTTATTGAAAGCTCACAGCCTGCTTGGCATTGCACCAACAAGAGGGCAGCCGTGGTCCCTGCCCAGCTAGTCTGTTATCTTAATCAAACACTGCTTCTGAGTTCAGACATCAGCAGCAAATGGGGAGCTAAGACTTCGGGAGGAATTTCTGCCTCCCTTAGCAACCTGAAGAAGCCTGCAGCAAGTGTCAGGCCAGAAGTCAGGAGACCAGATCTCAGTAAGATAAAACAGAGACAGAAAAATAAAACATTCAGTTTTAGGATGCCTCACTTCTTGTGCTAGGTGTAGCTGCAACTTGAGAGTCTGCAGGACTGAGACCACTGAGGATGCTCTGAGTCAGTGAAGATGGCAGTGAACTTACCACCCATGCCACCCCCACTTGCATTGCAGCCCAGTTCTGGGGAAGAGTGTCCAAACTGGCCACCCCATTATCTCTCAAGTTTGACCCAAGCAAATCCACTAACTCTTCTTTCCCTAAAAAAACCCCCCCCAAAAAACCCCCAAAAAGGTGGCATTGCAGTGAATGTAAAGGCCAGTATCTCCTGTTTACCTGTTACTACAGGGGCTTCAGGTGCTAGGTGTTTGTCTTTCCCTTGAGGATCAAGTTGATGATCAGCCTTGGAAATACAGGCACTTGGGTTTTCAAGGATTAGCCTCTAACCAAACAAGAGCTGCAGCTTACAGCTTCCTTGCCTGTATTTGGACATATGGGTGTTTCCTGGGAACCCAACTTTGTCATGTAGCTTAAGGTGCTGGGAATGGAAAGGTTAACAGCATGGTTAACCCCTTCAAGTCTGTGAAGTCACTGCAAGCATGACGTACATCACGTCTATCTACTCTCATCTGGGTTCTTCACAGCTCTGGTACAGTACCACAAATCTGCCTCTCTCTTTCTCTCCCCATGGAATTTCAGTTTTATTTCCCCACTCCCAGAGTTCTCTAACCAATTTAAATTTGTTTGGCAGATTTAATTTTTTTTTTTTAAGGAAAAGGCAGCTGATACTATTGTGCTGTTTGCAGCTCCTCTCCCCTCCCACTCTCAGCAATTTCTGAGCTTGGTGGTTAATTACTATGAGACCTTTACACCTCTATCAGTGTTAGCTGGAATGATGTTTTTTACACCTTGCATATCAACAAGCAACTAGATGGAAAATAAACCTACCAATGCTCCCACCATTGGGGAAACCAGCTTGCTGATACAGGCTCTATCAGGCATCTGAATCCATGTGGATGACAGGCACATCCTGCTCTGCAAGAGAGCTCTGATCACCAAGGTCCATATTAGGTTCTCCTATGTCCACTGCAAGACAAATCCATAGAAACTAGGCTTTGTTAACTCAGCTCATTGCTCTCATTTGAGGCAAGTCATCCACACATGCAAAGTTCACTCAGTTTAACAGTACCAAAAATACATTTTGAAGGTCTTTTCCCAGGCACCCATAGCCAGGAAGAAGCATGGGACACTCTCTGGGTGGGGGAGCACTGCTAATAACCCCAGGGTCTCCTCTTGCCTGTGACTCGGGAAGGCAGCTGGCCACGGGCCACCCACATCTCAGTCCCCACGCTGCCACTTGGGTCTGCAGACAGAGAAAACAGAAGCAGGTCTGTTCCTTTGGGCGCAGAATATCTTGCTGCAGACCCATGGCAGAGTAAGCCACAGAACTGAGTTCTGGCTCCTTTTCCTTCAAGACATGCAGAAACGCAAATATGAGAGGGGACAAACATGTCCTTGTGATTGGAAAGCCACATGATGGTGACGAGTCTGGCTCTGACTCATAGCCCAAGCAATGCTGTAATATACCACCGCTGGCCTGCTCTGTCTGCCTGAGCACTGAGGGAGAGCTTTAGCATTCATGTCCATATTTACTGTAGGACCCCATTTTTCCCTCCACAAGAGCAATCCCAAATCTAAGGGGAGAGTTATCCTTGCTGACTGTAGCAGCTTGTCTTCCAATTAAGATCTTGCACACAAACTCATTCCTAGCTCTCCCAGGGAAATATTACCAGTGTTTCTTCAGTTGTGCTTGGGCTTTCTGTGTGCTTTGGTTTTATCAGGTGTTTGAGAAAGAACAACTAGCATTAGCGTGCTCCAGAAAATCCCAATGTGCAACTCCAATAAGGCCAGACACATGCACAGTGGCATTGTCATAGGAACAACCCTAGTAGCGCTCTCTCTGCACACTCCCTTTCAAAGCAGGGACTGCTTTAACAACAAAAGCGGCAAAATCCCTGCAGTGGCACTGTTTTACACTGAGGCAGGTCACCCGAGCTGACTGATACTTCCAATAAAGTAAAAATCTCTGCAGGTTTGATGAACCCTGCCCTAGACTTGGAGGGTAGCATGGTCTCATTGCCTCAGGAACGTCCCGAGCAAATTCTCATCAACAGCTGTGTACTGCAATGGCTGATTCCTAAACTCACTAAATGCAAACAAGAGTTGGGCCGTTCCAGCATACTGCATGTTCTGGGGTTTCAAAGCCAAATTCTGTTCTCTGTAGGTGGGAATGCAGTTGCCATTAGCCCCTGTTTCTGCCAATAGTCCATAGTTAATACACTTGCTCAGAAAGTGGGTAGATAGATACCAGAATTTTTTTTGAATAAAAGAAAGTGAAAAGAGTGCTCTTGTGTGTGTGTATATGTACACGTGACATACAGCTCAACATCAGCAGGCAACAGTGCACATACGTCTCCCATCTGACTACCCTGTTGCACACTAGCTGGTGCAAAAGCAGTTGCTACCAGTCTCAAGAGTCCAGTCTCCAAATTCCCTTGCTTTCCTTGAAGGAACCCCACACCAGCTGATTTTCCTTCACTCCAAAAGAAGGATTTCAAATTGTGGGAAACAACAACAGAAAATTTCTTTTGGCAAGGAAAGATGAACTCATAGCTTCCACCCGACGCCTTTGATCTAAGTTGAATTTTTCAGTTGTGCTGCTGGTCTTGAAGGGTGGTGGGTGGAAAATAATTATTTGCAAAGCCCAGTTTACTATCTGATGACTTGTTTCAAATCAGCCAGTGAATAGCCCATTTGTACTTGGAAAGGTATCCAGGTCCCAAAAGCCACAGCCACTGTAATCTCTCAGAGTCAACAGCAAGTGCCAGTAGCCAGCTGCATGATGAGGAATAAGCTGCTCTCCACCCCTTCGAGAATGCCTCAAGATCAGTGGGACACTTCTTGTGAATTGGCTGCAGATCCATTCTGCAGCCTCAGGGAAGCTGTCCTCCACTGCCCAAAGACAGGAAACAGCTGTTCTGCAGCTTCCAAAAGTAAAGTCTCCACTGCACAGAAGAAAGCGATGTCTGCATGTCTAGCAGAAATGGTTTGGGAGAAACCAAGCAGCGTGGCTCTCTGGTGGCGTGATGCTGTACGCCAGCTTTCATTTCACCAGACATCGCACGCTCTGCCTGGAGAGGAAGAAGCTGTCACCCAGCAGCACTTGAATGCTCTGTCACCTCTAAGTCAGGGAACTCGCTTTCTAAAGATGGGTTTAATATGGCACACCCTCTTCCCCCTCCTGTCCTCTGCAGTGATATCTCCTGCCTTTGTGCCCGCAAATCTGACATTAAGTTTCTCCACCTCCTAGCACTAAGCAAGCTGATCACACAGGCTGTATCAAGGCTCACATGCAGGGGACAACTGTCTTCCCACCACAAGTTCCAGTGTTGTATCATGTTAAAGGCTGACATTACAGTCCCTCTTCCCCTCCTAGTTTGACTGACAGTGTTTATTATGAAGATCAAAACAACACTGCAGGGCCGTTGATCTGCAGGGGCTGAACGGCATTGTGCACAGCAGGCCTACGAGTTAACTTGTTCTCAATAGATATTCTCTGTACAGAGGCCTCGAGTCCCATCAGCTCAAGTGTCCACAGCATGCAATGCTTATCACAGAAGCAGCCTTCTCCATTAACCTCTTGGCAGCATCCCTCTGAGGGAAGACGTGGCCTCACCACTTCTGTGCCTGTAGGTACAATGTACAATGGGTAACTGGCCAGCAGAGAGTCCTGCAAGTTAGAGTGTCTCCAATAGAAAAATGCAGGCATAGCACAGTTAGAAAGCACTGCCGAGGCTGTAGCAACCAGTGTGGGAGTGAACACAGGGTCAGGGCTTTAATCTGCCACCCTCCACCCCAGGGACCTGCATGCCCTTCAGTTGAGGAACAAGGTCAGAGCCCACCAGGACTCCTCCAAATCAAGCACCAAGTGGAAAGAGCTGCTTAACAGATTGCTTTCTGCAGTCCACCACCCCACCTTGCTCCACAGTTCACCCCACAGGTGCTCTGATTTCAGTCCCACGTGGATCACTGATACTTTCCTCCAAGTGGTTACAGACTTCATATAGCAGACTAATGCCTGAAACACAGTGCATGGGTCAGCCCCGTCTCCACTTCAGCCTTATCCCCTCCAGTGAGTACCAAAGCATTAGTCTGCTTCCAGGTGACAAATTATTACATGAAAAAAAAAAACCCACTACCCAGATGGTCTTTTTTTTTTTTTTTCTTTTTGTAGGGCATATAAGCACATGATTCTCTCTTTTGATCCATATCACACTTTCTCCTATTTTTGTCATGTACACTGCTCTATTACACAGCATACGTCTTTGTACCACAAAATACTATAATAAACTCATATGTAAGTGGTATCTAAGCTGGTCTCCTTCTAGGGAGAACAATTCCAACAGAAACAAATCTAACTTGATAAATGCTGCCCAGGAACAGCCCCAATCATCCTATATGCTGCACTGCACAGCCTTCATTAACTTACAAATGAATTCCTGCTGTGTCTCATGGCTTTCTTCAGATGTTATTATTCCAGCCTCCAAGGACATAAACAATTCTCTTGATTTAAGGAACCAGGCTGAGGTGCTGCCTAACTGTGGCTTGGGGAGGGGCAACAGCATTGGAAAAGACATTTTATTCAAGAAAACAAAAAAATTACTTCCAAACAGAAGCAGAGGTCCAATTTACATAAACTCACAGAGCATAAGCTGGGGAATTCATGGTTAAAGAGAACAACAGAAATGGGGTTTTGTATCACTTCAGCTGTTCTCTTCACTGGGGACCCAGGTCACAGCAAACAGCTGACCACCTTCATGTCTCTCATCTGAGCACTGCTTCAGGACAACCTTGCGGGATCTTCCTAGATGATGAAACCCTTCTCTTCATCCAAGGGATGCCTTGTCCCTGGTCTGAAGGTAGCACCTTGTTGCAGAGTAAGAACAATTCTAATCCCCTCATTTACCTATTTACCTACTGTTCTTGGAGCAAAAGCTTGTTTTCTTTTTTTTTTTTTTAATAAACAAGGCCTGTTCTATACAGGGAAAAGGATAGAGGCAAGAATGCATATGCATGTGGGCCTAAAACTAGATGTGACATCCACTGTTCCAGGCCAGGCACAGCAATCTGCCACCCAGACACTTCACACACTAACTCTGCTTACCCAGAAACAGGCGCAGCAAATACAAAGCAGAGAGTCAGGCTGTTGTAAGCATTTGAGAGGGTTCATGAACTGCAGCCACATTTCCCACTCCTCCCACACTGATTCCCTTTTTTGTCCACTGTTGATAAAAGCAATTGCCATGTGCCACCTTGGGCTGACCCCTGGAGCAAGACAGAGCTCTCAGCTCAAGAGACATATGTGACCTTAGCACTCAGGTCCTCTTGGAGACCTCATAGCTATTCCAGGCACAGTCCCCTTCCCACAGCTTCTTTTGGCACAGGATTTCCAGCACTGGTGACATTCTAACAAAGGCATCTCATCTGTCCTGAGCTCAGGGTGATCAACCATCTGCTCTGACCTTCCCCTTCAACACAGGGATTTTAAAGAAAATTTAATAATTTCTTTCTCCTCCCAGCTGAGCTTTTGCCCAATGCACATCACTTCCCCACTTTTACTGTCTCACTCCATCACCACACACATTTAGCCTGTCACTCACTGCCTTGCAACACAGCTCCAGTCCTGCGTGACCCCCTATGCCCCTAGCCCTGAATTCCTATATAGCTCTGCCTGCACCCTCCAGCCCTGCTGGTGGTCTCTGTATCAAGGCTCAGAGCCTTGCCCAGCTCTCCACCACACACGTCAGCGGTAGCCTGCAACACCTTCACCCACATTAGTCACTGGCCTCCAGGCAACTCCACAGATACACCATCATCCAGGTCTGGCAGCAAGTTACTACACGCAAATCACAATACAAGTTGTACTTGCAGCCAGGGTGGCATTTTCAGTGTTTTCCTGTGACCTCCTGCAGCTCCTCAGGTTCCCCTCGAAGCTTGTTATAGTTCTGACAGTTGCCGCTGACCAAAAGCCATATATCCAGCTAAGTCACGCTGACACTCCAGCCTTCATACAGTGCCCATGACCCAGAACAAAACCAGAAACATTTCTCACCCTGTCAGAACTTCCCACATCTAGCCATTAGCCAATTGCCTTGAATCTCGCAGGCACAGCACAGCTAGTCCTAAAGCCAAGACAAATCATGCATCTTCCAGATACCTTACTGTTTCTTGTACAACAGTCATACAACTTGCCCTCCTCTGCACCCCAGGAATACCACGCATGTAGTACACGCTGCCCCTGCTAACTCCCCAGCTTGCTTAGCTTCTCCTAGTGCTGCTCTGCAATTATTTAACTCCTCCAGGGTGGAGCCTTCTGGCTCCCAGGTGGCTGGGCTCAGCTCAGGTGAGACACAGTAGAGCTGACTATCCTAGATGAAGTCAACTCCTTGTTCCCTGAAACCAGGACAACTTTGCCAGCTTGCCACAGTGCCACTCAAGGCTCTACTTCAGGGATACAGCTACAGGAATCTAAGTCCTCCAGGAAGAAAGTTACTGGTGAGGAGATCCCATCATCTGGGTTCCCAGCCAGAGAAAACCACAGGGGTGGTAGACTTTCACTATTTGGGCATGTGTGAGGGGTGGAACCCACCCAAAGCTCACAGCATTGTTAAGCTCAAGCATTGATGCTTACATCTGCTACAGTTCCTAGTCTGTCACTGCCTGGCACACATTGTCTCCTTAGGAGTTAACAAAACCAGCTGTGTCCATCTCCGTTCCTATCCTCTTCCTTTTTATGCAGCTTTCCAACAGGAAAAGGATTTTCCAGAAGAGGTTTATGGCTCTCTTCTCTGCTGAGCAGCTGCAGGAGATAGGCTGCCAAATAGAATCATAGAATTATTTAGGTAAATACAACCTAGCTGCCTTGGCAGTCTTTGCTGGGTTGTGATACTACCAAGTTAAAATGTTGTGGACTGAAAAAAAAGCTGAGCAGCATCAGAAGTAAGCTGCCAGGCTGCTGGGATCCACAAAGGAAGCTCACAATTAAAGAAAGATGGTATCTAAGGATTGTAGGTGGACAGTATCTGCTACAGTGCTGGCAACTTCCTATGATCTTCTTTTCAGAAATGAGTGTGTGAAGACAGAGAAAAGAGATGAAAAGGAGACCTTGAGATAAGTAAGCCAAAAGTGGTCAAATATTTCAATGGGCTGAGAGAAATACTCCAAAACTAAAGGCACTCCTGTGTTGTCTGTGTCACTGTTGCCCTGGACTGGATCTCAAAAACTTAAGTATTCATCTGGGATGCAGAGACACACATCAGGAAGCAGAAGGAAACTTTTCAGGCCTTGGGAAAGGCTGAAATTCTGAATGATTCTGACTTTTTCTGAATTGGCTCTTTCCTTCATAACCAGCCCTAGTTGCACTGAGGAGCTGTGGGGCTGGTTATGTTTGAAGCATAGACTCAAGCAGGTTGTGCCCATGCCAAGAGGCCCCTTCTCAATTCTGTCCTTACACAGCTCTGCCTTGACCTGCAGCATCTGCCGCTTTTGTGCCATAGTCCTTCAATATAACTGCCTTAACACAATCCAGGTTCTGCCTGTGGTGCTTCTGCTTGTGTCCCCTTTCCGTGCCACAGACCGGACGCATAGCAAAGAAGAACAAAGTGCTTCACCTGGCGTTCAGCTGAGCAAGGGGAGATGAACCCTTCATAGGGTGATATGAAGTGAGATACTTCACCAACGTTTGGCGCATTCAGCAAGGGTCAGACATGTCAACTGCAACCTGTGAGGAGACTCTGGTGAGAAATGTCCTAATGTGAGAATGACCGAGGGAAGAGAGATAAAGCACTTAGGAAAGGAGAGAAGAGATCAGTCGTCCAAAACCAGCATGGAACAAACAATCGGGAGGGAAAGGGAAAAACAGGGACTAGCTGTTCCGCATCACAATCTGAAAAGTAAAATCTATGTAAAGGAGAAGACAAAGAGAGCGAAGAGATACACAAAGAGAGAAATTGTCTCCTGTTTGTGAAAATTATAAGAAAGAAATATCCCAACTGCCAGAAGATTCCAGGCACCTTCCCTGGAGCCAAGACCATAGGCATACAACAGTGACTCACTGTCCATGGTGGCAGCAGCTCCTGAAGGGGATCCCAGAGGATAAGGATGGATCCAAGCTGCAGGTGCTGCAGAGAAGAGCATAAAGGTCTGCCAACACCAGCAGGTTCAAAGTCACCCACTCCAACATGAGGACGTGCACAAGCAATGGATACGTGAGCACGCAGTGAGCCTGCTGCACATATTCGAGGCGCTGCCTGCATGGTTGGCGTCGGTGCACGCTCTTGCCCATCAATCTTTTTTGCTGTATATCCAGTAGCTCGTGCTGCCAAACATCCAGAGTGGACACTGCTAAAAGCAGTCACCTGTTACCTGAATGAGAAAATCTGGGAGGCCTTGGGGACAGAGGTTACTTCACTGAGAGTTTGCCTTGTGTATTCACACTCCTGAGTGTCAGTGCGCACTGCAGCCTGCAAGGGATGCTGCAGAGCTCCGTTTTGCCACAGGATCCCAGTCTCATGCACTGAGCATTGGGGCCCAAGGTTAGATGAGAAAGAGAGAAGCAATACCAGTCTTATCTCCTTACTTACCCTGTAGGCTGTAGGGGAGAGATCTTTCTGTACACATAGATACAGCTTACTCTAGATAAACTTTATCTGGAGGGAAGCAGATACCAATAAAGCAGTGTTTCATACAATGAAAGTATATAGAAATTCTGGATACAAACTTTAAACTGAACAGCAGAAAAATGAATTAGTCTTCCTTTTAAAACAAATACAAGGGGTATATGATGATACCGACAACAGTCCTGGAGGAAGATGGGAATGAAAGCAGCCCAGAAGCTAGACTGCAGTTTAAGGGAAAAGTAAGTTCTTGCTCTGTCTCGGGTGTTTATATGGAGCAACTCTTATGGGTTTTCTCTTTCTCAGTCTGTAGAATGAGGAAAATATCTTTGCCTCAGAAGGTCAGTATGTGGACAAAGGGGAATATGGAGATGTGAAACACACAGAACAAGCTAGGCTGTGTACTTTAGCACACCACCATCGTTCTGACAGAAGGCAGGAACAAATCAAAATGGGAATGGTGGCTCTGCCACCACAACTGGAGGACAGAATGCATGAACAAGGTGAGATGACAGCCTGCAGTTCATTGGGATACTACCGTAAACATCCTCTATCTCATTTCCACATCTACAGTACCCTCTACTTAACTGCAATATATTTAATCAAGATGTTTCTTAGGGAACCAAATAAAGTTGATGATGCTTAATGGCTGGGGCTTAATGGCTGGGTTGTTTAACTGGGCTCATAATTTTGATTAATTAAGATGCCTGCAGGTGCTGGAGTGGTACTCAGGCAACAGCTTTGATGTTCAGAGGCAAAGGGTGTTTTGTATCCCCTTCAAAAGGATTTCTGCCAGTGCTAGTTCAGCAAAGCAAAGCTGCCTTCAAGCCCCTGCAAAAAAGTTAACTCACTTGTAGCTGGCAGTAGCCCCCAGATTTCTGGGAAGCTTGGCAGCCTGCATGTCCTTTTGACCAGTTTCCTCTTGGGATGATCTATGGAAAAAACCCCCAGACAATCTTTTGCCTAGGGCAGCCTGTGTCTCCTTGACAGGAAGAAAGTAAGAATGTGAGAGGATCTCCAGGCGGTGATGGTGCATTCAGGCAACAGACCCAATCAGAACAGCGAATTGCCCACCATCGAACCAACGTTTCCACTCTATTGAAAACAGCAGTAGAGCTTGTCCTTTTGAGCAGTGGAAAATACAAAGCTTGGCTTCCTATGAGTTTCTCCCCTGTGTTTATATACCCTACCACTGTGATTTCAGCTTCCCCCTGCCAGCGTATGTCCCTTTCCCTGCAATACCTTCCCCATCCTGCTGTGTCACCAACTTGCCAGCTTCCCTTCGTGGAGTGGTGTGGATGACCTACTGTACCTGGAGTATGGGCGTTCAGAGTGACTGGCCAGCAGGTACAAGAAATCACACTAGAACTTCCCCATTAGGCAGTACTAATTTGTATTTCCCTTTTCTATTCAGCAGCCAACTTTCTTATAAAACACACTCACCTCAGTTTTTTGTCTCTTGAATGCAGATAAAATGCCCCCAGGCTAAAAAATATTTTGGGAGAAAATAGGACATGGATACCAGTGTGGCATATGCTCATTTCCATAGGAAACTAAAACACTGGAGAGAGGCACAATGAGCCAAACCCATCGTTGTTTTCAGTATCAAACACTGACACTAAATTAAGCAGAACTTGATGATTTAAGGCTTAGTAAATTACTACTGCTAACTATAAAGGCAACATTACCTTGTGGACAGAGCACTGGAATAGGGCTCAGAAAAGCAGAGTTATACTCTGCTTTGCCATGGATTTATAACATGTTATCTTCACATGTGTATAAATACAGGTCAATCTTCCACTTTTTTTCTAATCTGCGTAAGAAACACAAAAATGAAGCAGCATGTTGTCTAGGGACCACAAAGACAATCTTTTTCCAAGAAACAGCCTTACTGTAACTTCTTGGCAACCACAGGCAGTACAAACCGAGTCAGGAGGAATGATCTCAGCCTTTTCATACATCTGCATTGTTCCCCTCCACCACAGCTTTGTAGAGCAGGAATAAGAGACATTCAGATGCAATTTATGGAAACTTAAGCAAATACAAATTGGAGTAGCCCCTTCGTGTTATCAGCATAGTCAATAGCTTCTGATGAATCATAACTGAGGTATCTGCTTTCCAGTGCATAAACACTAAAGTAGAGGTTGGGTAGTATTAATCTGATCCAAGCAATGGATCCAGTTCTAAGGGAAGTGGTTGAAATGTCCAGACACCAGTTTAATTTTTCCTAGAGTTATAACGCAACATATTACAAACATACTGTGAATTCTGAAAATTGCTGATAAACCAAAAAAATATATCCGGAAACTCACTGTCAGTGTCTTCAATCCATCCTGGAGAATGCATCTTCTCATTACAGCCTGCCACAAATTTAGCTGTATGGGTACTGTCTGCAACCTAGCTGGTCAATTATTTTCCTCTACTTCTATGCCAGAAGAATGCAGGACCCAAGCCATTTTGTTTTTAAAGTGCTTACAAGCTTTTGTTTAAGTGTACCTAAAGCCCATCAACATGCAAGGCCCTGCTTGTCCTCTCCACTTTGATCACTGAGCAAATACCTTTGTTTCCTGCATGATTAACAACATTAAATGAATATATTTGTCCAGCATCTAGTGAGAGAAACATCTTGATTACCCACCTCTTTAGCTCTAGATGGGACCTGAAGGCCAAAGAAAAGCTTCTGCCCTATTTCAGCCCTTTAAGTGGTGCTTTGTTATGCAAAGTTCCCCTTCTCTCACTTTTAGGAAGTCTCTCAGGACATAATATAGAGAAGGCAGAGTGAAAGGTAACTGGAACTGTTCATTAGAACACATTCTTTCATTAATCAAGAAAGATCAGAAAAAGAGCTGGAGGGACAGCAGGTGAATAGATGACACTGAACCAATACATTGTCAATAATTGTTCAAAAGAGCTGAGCTGTTCAGCAATCCAACTATAGTTGATTACCTTGTTCTGCCAGTGTAAAGGAGCCTCAGATGTAGATATGGATCCCTGAAGAGCTTTGATCTCATCAAGAAGTAGCTAAGAGGAGATTCTTAACTGGTCCCAGTCCCAGCAATGGAGACCAAGCAAGAATTTTACCACTTGCAAGTCTTGCAGCAGTAACTAAGCACCAGACTCACTGGGCAGAGCCTCATTGTGCTACTTGTCAGCCGTAACAACAAAAAGACTTTCTCTGGCTTACAGAATTGTAATCTCCTATTTTCTGATTCACAGAGCCTGTATCAGACTGAAGGAAGCAGAACGTTAACCAGAGCAGCGCAAGAGCTGGACAGCCTCTGCTTATAAAACCTATGGGTGCTATGTTCCTCCTGACTTACTCAGTTTCTCCAAGGATACTCCCCCTGGGCTCTTCAAGGGAAACAATCTACTATTTCATGACCAGTGAGGCTTCAAGAAGACTTCAAACCAAGAGATTACTTTTTGCAAACTTTCTCTATCCATCAGACAAAATTTATGAAATCAAACATCCTTGATACTCTCAAGGTGACTTCCAAGGTCTCCTCTTCAGAGAGAAAACGAGCTTTACCATTCTTGCTGTCTACAGGGTAGGGCAGGTGCAGCAGCAGCTTCCTGTAAAAGAGGACACAGTGAATTTCAGTGTCTCAGGCCGGGTGAGCAATTGAGATAGCATTGCAAGTTACTCTTGCAATTCATCAGTCAGTATACCAAGACGTTCTTTCAGTGTATCTTGTTCTCATGACAGGTTGTGGGGTTCCTGCAATACCTGGTGCACAGCCATACAGGCCCTGAAATATTTCCAACACCATTCATTTCTTTTGGCTGTGGCTATGACAACTGTTTCCAATGACGGATTGTGGGCTCTCTCCACTGTTCTTCCTTTTGCACAGTGCTGCATTTTAAATGCGGAGGAAGGAGGAGTTGCATTGATAATGCTCTCCTGGTGGTAAAAATCTGAATAATGCCTAAAGCCTGAACATGTCTTCAGGAGTCTGTCTTCTCTAGTAAAAAGAAATAAATGGTGCAGCCTGATTAGAGATTCTGGCCAGTCCAGTTTCACAAAGGATATGTCTACACTGCAAAGCACAGTTCAGGTATGAGAATAAACTTAGTTATGAAGTTATTGGGATTTTAACCTACATTGAAGACTAATTCAGTGATCCCCTACCTCTGGCTTAGGCACATAATACACAAAGAAAGGCTGGATCTTGGACTCAGGAACTATTCCACAAGCCCTATGTTGACATACAGCTTTTCCTGGAATGGCTGACAAGCCTTCTGGTTTATCTCCTCATGAGGATGTCTCAGTCTGGACCCATTCAACTCTTCTCATTGACGACAGTTCAAACTTGCTTAGTCATGCAGACTCTGGACTCTTTCCCCTCTCATCCCAGGCTTATATATTAACAAAATAAATGATGGGCCAGTCTTGGACCTCCACTCTATTGACAGTGCAAACAGAATCAAGGACACTTTAGAATCAAGAGATCTGCCCAGCCAAACTCTATAAAGCCCAACAAGACAACATGGTAGCATAGATGCAGGTTACTTTAAATTGGGGTTTAAGTCATGCTGATTCTTCTTCAGACCTTTTCAGCTGTCTTGTAGGAGCCATGGCATAAAGAGGTACAGTCAAAACACCTTTGCACCACACCTACTTACAGCCATTTGCTATAATTTGAAGAAGTCCTTAAAATCAGCTTGGCTTAGAATTAGCCCCAGGACTACAGAGTTCGAAACAGTTCCTTTGAGCCCTCCTACACATTTGTGAGAGTACAGCATTCTCCAGTACGTAGAACTTGAAATCTTGTTTGTTTCTTTCATATGGAGAAGACTTGCACTTATATTTGTGAAAGCAGCACTGGCTCAGGCTGTACCCAAGCAACCATTAGATTTACGACAAACTTTTTATTTACTAGACTTGTGACTAGAGACAGCTGGATACTAAGATAATGGCAGATCTGAGTCACCAAAAAGATAGAACTGCAAAAGAAAAAGGATGCTGAAATATTCCTACCTCTGCAGTATTGCATTAAGTTACCTCTTTTACTACCTACAGGTTCTGCAAGTCATTAGCTGAACAATTATTCCTCCTAATTTTCCAGTTTCAGAGCTAGCACTTCCAGACATTCTTCCACTCCTGTTGCATCTTTGGGTTAAATCCAAGCAGGGGGTAACCAACTCAGCCTGGTTTTGTCTGTGAGGAAGGTGGCTTTTCTATAGTTAGTCCACTAGGGACAGAACTTATTTGGGCCTTAATCCGTGGCCTGCACCTTGAATTTATTTGCAGGAAGCTATTCACATATGGATCTTCCCATATCCCATTCAGTGCAGCAAGTCAGCGCAGAGAGGATTAAGCTTTCTTATGAAAGCACTCTATTGTGAAGAAGGACTTAAAGCAAAACAGACATGGGAATTATCTGGAAATCTCAGGCAGGGCAATTGCACACTGAGGGAAATATAGAGAAAGACTGAGAAGTCTGAGAGTATATCAGTTGATTATCTTTGTAGATTTGAAATAGCCCTATAAAAAAAGAACTCAAAGGAAATCTCTTTAGGGAAACCTTGTCGTATTTCCATCTCTGCATCCATATGTCCACAACTTGGCTTTCAACTTCTGAAAATGTATCTGCACATTTCTTACCATCTTCAGTTATATATTTGTACAAATTAGTATTTAGAAAACAAACTCCCAAGAAGTCCTTCAAGATCGTGGGCAGTTTTTTGCCAGACATCTTGGGCCCTTGAAGCCTTGCTGTTTAAGTAGCCAAAATCTGTCTTAAAGCTGGTTTTGCTAGAACAGTATCACAGATTCAAAGCTAGCACACTATAAACCTATGGAAGGACTATGGTTGGTTTTGTCCATATCTATTTCTCATGTGCAATTAATCTGATCTTCATCTTTGGCTTTGCTTTCCACACAGCATTCAGTTGAAGGCTTGGTTAAATGTCCTTTCAAACAAGATATTAACTGTACTTCTATCAGTTGTGTTTCACTTACTTTTTGGGAGTTCGGAGGTCAAGAACCTTGTCCTGGATATCTAATGTGATGTCTGAGTACTTTGTCTCTGGCAGCTTGATTTTAATCTGAAATGACAGGCAGAAGTAAAGCTGTGATTACATATGTAGCCCTACAAGCCATGAAAGATCTCATCTTCATGAATATTTTGGTGCTAGTGTCAAAGAGCAACATTCCAAGTAGGTAATTTGTATCAGAGAAAATATGACAGTGATAATCATTGCTTTCAATAGCTTAGTGATGTGTACTGATATCCTACTTTCTTCAGAATCCTGAGCTGATAATTGACAGGTATTCTACATCCAGCAAAACCCCCGGCTTTGTGTATTGCAAGGGCAGGTTGTTTCTGCTACAAAAACTGCACAGCAGTTCTATCTGTCCTGAAGTTCAGAAAGCAGGAAGGTCTTTGATCACATAATAATGGGACAGGATCTGATACCTGTAACTTTAAAAACTGTCAGTATTGTAGCATTCTACTAACTTGCATACCTTGTAATAAATGCAGGCAGAAGAAAACTATCTCCTTCCCAGCCCCTCTCCCCTCCAAAATTGTGTCCAAGATGAAACTTCATCTCAGAGCTACTTTTTATTTCCCCCAAGTCTGTATGTGGCATATGCATTTGCACAGATTCTCTTGAGTACACTAGCACCTTGAGGAGATAAGCAAGTTCCTCAGGTTAGCAAGTGTAAATATCATCTACAAATGCTTGAAGAACTACAAGAAAATCCTACAGGAGGCCAAAGGCAGCAATACAGCTTGGTGTTTACATTCTGTCCCTCAAGAAGGTGGCAAGATTGAAAAGGGCAGAGAAAGGGCACAAAGAAGGGATGGGAGATACAGGTTTAGCTCACCACTACATCTTCACAGCAGGCTGTGGAGGGGTCTTTCCTGCTCATCCCAAAGAAGACATCCTCTGTTCCCACACACTGTTTGAATAAAATCTGATACCTGAGAAAGAGAAGTAGTTGCTTAATAATACTGGAGAAGGGGCAGGAGACTAAAGGAGATTGTATTTCTCAGAGGACTGTAAATATCCTCATCACATTGTCTCTCCTCCTTTTCAGTCTCCCTACAAGGCTTCAACCCATCTGCACTGGGTTTCTGTTCAGAGCCAGGAGTTAGCTAGAAGACAGGTGAAGATCATTCACTCCACCTTCCAAGGCACTCAGTTTCCTGCCTCTACTTCACTAAGCAGCCTTTGCAGGATCAGGAAACATATCCTAAGTGAATACGATACTTATCAACTAGTCATAAACCACAAAATCTTGGGAAACGGATTTGAAAAGGATGCTGTCGCAATTACATGTGTTCTGTTCTGTCTTTCAACATGTTCTTGCAGCTTGAGCAAAACACTCTTGTCAGATTGCAATTGTTTTGCATTTGGCCAACATTTACTTTCTACCCCTCCACATCTACAAAATGTAGAATCATGTACTCCCTTGCTCTTGATACTTAATGAGTAAGGAAATACAAACAAAATTTGTATTTAGAACATACGTTACTCCTACTAAATTGAGCAAAAGAAGTGGAGTGAGTCACTTCTCTAAGCTGTTGGAAAGAGTGTATGGAAAGTTTTTTTCACATCTCCAATGTTCATATGCGTATGTAATAATTTCCAAGTCAATGAGAAATCTGTCTAATAGCTCTGGATGCACCTCTCTAGCCATCTGTTTTCCTTTTGGGCCATTTTCCTTGATTCAATTTGATGAACTATTATAAAGACTTATACTCCCTTTTCATCTGTGCAACACAGGTCATAACTGCTTGAGGTTAGAGAAGCATCACATTTTACCCAGCAGGGAGGGGAAGGGTCAAAAAATAGCATGAGAAAAGCCTCTGTTGTGCCCACAATACGAAGACAGCATGTTCTGTACCTCACAGATGATGGTTTCAAGAACAAGTGTACAACTGTATGTGAGGCTGTAGGTGAATGCCAAATAACTTTAAAAAATGCTGAGTCTAAGTTCAGATGAATCTCAGTCCTGTGTTTAGATCAGGAAATTGAACACCTCATGGCATGACTTACGTGCAGAAAAAAATGAGGATTCTGAACTACAAACTAGCGTACAATGCGCAGCTTCATGGGCTTCAGTCCATCTGCTCCAGCACTCCATGACTGGCATCAGAACACAATGATAGGAAATGCAAAGGCTGCTTTGTGGATTGACCCTGAAGGCTTTCTGACCTCTACAAACTACAACTAATATGCCTCATTGCATCTATTTCAAGAACATTTTTATTATTGTCTTTCTCTGAGCAAGGGAAAATACCCTGTTTTTCGGCTGTCCCTTGACAGCCTAAAACTAAGATTGCATGACAAGATCTAAAACTGCCTGCATATAGCCTTCCTGCCTGTAGTACTATTTGTCTCTAAAGAGCTTCATTCTTTGAAATGCAAATCTAAGTTGGAGTACTTTATGAATTTATGAGTATGAAAAATAAATGCATCTTGGCTGCAGCAGGAAAAGAGAGGTATTTCACACAAATGACATATCTGAAAGTTAGTAAATCATTTTGTTGGCCTAATTCCCTTCCTAATCCCACTTTATACAAGTATCTGACACTGCAAGTAATCTTATGATGGGAAAAACCAACTCTACGTTTCTGTTATGGGATCAGAAGGTTTCCAAGGGAGAAGTTAAAATCACTCCTCATGTGTTGCTTTAGATGCAACACTGATATCCTTCCTTTCTTCTTCCAAAACACAAGCTTTTCAGATGGCTATTTCACTCAAATGCAGTAGATGCTGTTTAACTTGTATTTCCATTAATGCTATATAAAGCTGTACTGGTTTTGGCTGAGGTAGAGTTAATTTTCTTCACAGTAGCTAGTACGGGGCTTTGTTTTGGATTTGTGCTGAGAACAGTGTTGATAACACAGGGACATTGTTGCTGAGCAGTGCTTACACAGAGTCAAGGCCTTTTCTGCTCCTCACCCCACCCCATCAGCGAGGAGGCTGGGGGTGCACAAGAAATTGGGAGGGGACACAGCTGGGACAGCTAACCCCAACAGACCCAAGGGATATTCCATACCATATGACATCATGCTCAGCATATAAAGCTGGGGGAAGAAGGAGGAAGGAGTGGACGTTCGGAGTTATGGCATTTTGTCTTCCCAGGAAACTGTTAGATATAATGGGGCCTTGCTTTCCTGGAGATGGCTGAACACCTGCCTGCCCATGGGAAGTCGTGAATGAATTCCTTGTTTTGCTTTGTGTGTGTGTGTGGCTTTTGCTTTACTTATTGAACTGTCTTTACCTCAACCCACGAGTTTTCTCACTTACTCTTCTGATTCTCTCCCCGATCCCACCCATGGGGAGTAAGCAAGTGGCTGTGTGGGGCTTAGTTGCCAGCTGGGATTAAACCACAACAAAAGCCCATGTGGACAGTCTCAGCTCACTTACTCTGGCTGTTCTCTAGGGTCCCAGGTATCATCAAATTCAGATCCTTCTGGGACCTCCTCTGTATTCCAAATAGTTTTCCTGTTTTCAGATTTCACTTGAAAAGTGCCTGTAAGTGATGAGAAAAATCACATTGTCATATTTTGGAATGTCTTTGTTCCTCTATGTTTGTTGAAAACTTTTTTTTTTAGGCTTTAGAATAATATTTATATTAAAAGCATTCTAGTTACTGATTACAGTCTCCTTCACCTCAGTATGTTATGAATGAGAATTTGCAGAGGGATGATGTTTTCCTTTTCCTTAAATCTCCTTTACCCAAACTCTATGTCAAGGAAATCCTCCTTTCAAGTATAAAATATCTAACACTTCAAAATGGATAAAGTGTAGAAGTATGAAATATTAATCTTCCCCAAGCCCCCTGATGTGAGATTTTTAAGTGAGCAGAGTCATTTACAAAAGGACCTCCTCCTCACATAGAAACCCAGTTCTTCCCATTAATTATTGAACACAGCCCAGATAATGTACTGAAGACACATCAAAGTTCATGGGCAGAATACTATGGTTTATGCCTGTCCTATACGGAAAAAATATATTTTCCAGTAAGCTGGTAAATCTGCAACTTGAAGGTTTTTATAGTAGAATCTCTGGCTATTGTTGGAATCCCAAGGAAAAATACCCTATTTGTTATATTTGCCACAGTTGCTTTCCTGCTACACTCATCTTGGTCCTTATTGACCCTTCTTATGGCTCATAACTAAGCTGCCCAATAATGTGACAGCATTAGCTCCAGAAAGAACTTTACATTAACTTTGCCAAGACTAAACTTGTCTTCCTTTCTTTCTTGAGTACAATCCAAGGTGTTGACACAAATTTAGGAACCCTCAAGATATTTATTCTCCTTGTCTGAGAGTCCGCCTTTCTATATGATGCCAGAACACCTGGAGTCAGGTGAAGCATGTAATTGTCCAGGGTTTCCAGGCAAAGAAAGAACTACACGCAATAAGGAGAATAACTGAAAAGCATCTCTCGGTCATTTGAGCGCAGCACCGAAGAAAGCTTCTGTTTCTTCCCATGTGTGGTCTAAATAGGGCTGTGAAACTTTTTTGGGGAATATGGTATGACTGTATTTCATGGTACACGTTACAGATCTTCTTCCTTATAGGCATAGGCTGAGGTCCATGCAATTTACTCCACAAAGATCCTTTCAGGCGAGAAGCCCATCTTGCTAGTTTGCTCTAAATGAGCATTAACAATTCCATGAGAGTACTTACACAGAGCTTTTTGCTGCTCGGTTAAGATTCCCCTCAGGCCATGACCAGGATGTGCTCTGTACTATGTTTATCATTGCCACTTGAGGCTTCTGTGCTCTGGAGTTACCCTTTCTGCTTCTTTTTGTATATTTCACAGTTAAGCTTTCAGGAAAAAAAGAATTTTACAGTGTAATTGTAAAAATTTAATGTTATTTCCATCTCAAAGGTCAGTGACCACTCTCTTATTGAAGCAAACCCCATCAGTAGTAACTTACTACAGCTGTTATAGTCTGCTAACATAGGACTGAATGCTAAAACATACAAACACTCCTCCTTACCAGTGGTCTCTTTCTTTGCTGGTCCAATACTACCAGGAGTCATGGCGCTAACTGAACAGTGTGGCTGCAAAAAAGGCAAATGGAAATCAAATCAATTTTCATAGAGCCCAGCTGAGTAACAACAATAATGTCAATAATATAAAATGTTATCCAAGGTCAAACAAATCCCTGCTAGAATCCTAAAAATATTATCCCACAATTTCATGACCAAACCACTGAACATTCTCTCCTTCATTCTCACCCAGCAGAAAATGACCTTGACACAGTGGGTTTAAGCAGGACTCCCAGAAGCACAGTATTACAGACAGATGTGCTTTTTGAGTATTAGTTTCCATGGTATTTTGGCAAAATTTCCATGCTTTGCCTGCCATGAAAATATTGCAGGAAACCAAGGGTGCTACATGAAAACCCCATCACAGCATTTGGATTCCTTTTGACAGTAGAGATCATATGAGGCAATGACATTTTCCTCTAATTATGAATCAATTTAGTGCTAATAGGCCAATGTGAGGCATTTCTCTATACATGAAGATTCCTTGGTTTGTTAAAAGTGCCTCATATGCACAGAACATTAAATTAAATCAAAATAAAGATTTCCATTTACCCAGATTGACTCAGACTTAATTGACAACCCTTGTGGCAATTTTCCATTTCTGTCTCTGAAGTGTCATTCATTTTATTAATAAGATGTAAACAAATTCTTTTAAAATCAGGATGTTTACTGCAAAGATGTACAGCAATAATGCTAGTTTTAAAAGGCAAGCATTAAACAGCTGAAGGGTAGTTAGAGTGTGAAGGACCACATCTACCACCTACTGAAAGGAAATTTCAAGGGATATGCACCCCTTTTATCCCAAATATTACTACCATTGCCACTACCAGCGCACAACTGCTGGGTCAGCCAGCTGGCTCTTTGTTGAGGGGTGATTTGGAGGAACACTGAGGCATTTGCCATTTTTGTTATCCATGTCATAACATGACTTGTTCAAAATCCTGAGAGACTTGGCAAAGTTTTGAGCCTTCACAGAGGCCTTCTACATTGTGATTGTTGGCACCTGTGGCCCTCCTGGGATATTTCTCCCCAGCACACATGCATGCCTAGATAAAAGCAGCAGTTGCATACTGCAGGAACAACGTATGTTTTCCAAAAGCTGTGATTTTCATCTAGTGCTGAGATTCACCGATACAGAAGAATTGAAAGATATTTCTCATTAATCATTCATATCATTCACCTTAGAATGATTACTCATCCCTCCCTATTCTACAATCACCAACATAACTATTGTACTTCAGTGATCAGTTATCTCTATGGTTCTTCAACGCCTGACACATAGAATTAGTATACTCAGTCGCCTGTAGATATTTCAGTCCTTACTCAGAAATTGAGCAGCAACTTTTTTCCCTTCATATGAAGTATTTAGCTGTAATTGCCTTATTCTCTGGCAGACTTCAGGGAAAAGTAGAGGGAAGTCTAAAGTATCTAAAGCTCTTTAAACTGCATGTTCTCACTTCCTTCAGGCTGAAAAATCAAATCTCCATCCCATTTTGTGGTCCCAATCTCTCCTAGTTTTCCTGGGGCGTCTTCCTTACTCTGTCCCTCAAGAGCTTGTTAGCTTAAAAGTATCTTCTAGATGTTTCAGCCAGTGCAAAACATTCTAAGGTTTTCATTCTCTTTTTACTCACTCTAGAAAAGGGGATTTGCTTCTCCTCAGTTAACAAGGTTAGGCTATGGTACAACATATAAAAGAAGCAGCATTTCTTTTGGAAGACTCACCACATGTTCATCATCATCTTCCTCAGTATCACGAAGTAGTTTGGCAAGGAGCTGCAGAGAAGAGCCTGAGGAAACACTATCCATATCAAGAGCCACTGTTCACCTATGCAGAAAAAACGTGACAGGTGAAGAAAGAAGAAAACATGTTCTGTACTGTCTGTAAGGCACAGTTTTCCTACTGTGTGTTCTGGGAGGATAAAGTTTAGCTAAATCCTTACATGCGTGACGTCAAAACATATAGAATGGAATATCGGATTAGAGACTCTTTTGCTCCACAGGCATTAGTTGTAATCGCAGCTCAAGCTTGACTGTGACTATTAGCTCTGGGAGACCCTGTGTCCACACGGCACTGGGGAGCCAGGCGGAGTTGTTGGCACAGGTTCTCTGCCCACCCGCCCTGCTCCAGGCGGGCTTAGGACAGCCCCAGCTCCAGGCGCCAGCTGAGGGCGAACGGAAACCCAGGGCCCGGGAAATCCGCCCTCACCACGGCCCCTCTTTCAGGCTGCACAGCGGCTCCCGACCCGGCGGCACGGGCGCCGGGGCAGCCCACCCTCCCACCGACGCCCCAGGCCCGGCTCGGCCGGGTCTCCAGCGGCAGCGAGCAGCCGCTCCGGCCCGCCCGCCCCGCCGCCGCCGGCCGCGTCCCCCGTCCCCACGGCGACGGGGCGCCGCTGCCCGCCTCGGCCCCCGTAGCCTCGCGAGCCAACCCGAGCGGGGCCGGCCACGAGCGGCGGCGGGACTAGCCAATAGCAGTTGGGGGAGGGAAGACCCGGCCGGCGGCTGGGAGGCGGGGGGCGGGTGCAGAGTGGCGGTAACGTGCGTCATCTCTGCGCGCGCGCGCGCGCGCGGCGCCTAGTGGCTGGTGGCGGCCGGGCCCGCCGGTGGCGCGGCTGGCGTGCGGCTCGGCTGGGCGGTTGCG
>JAVKLA010000039.1:12512520-12556770 GCA_034782735.1 Sagittarius serpentarius | reverse complement strand
GCCCACCCCCTCCCCACCTTCTTCACTGACCTCGAGGTCTGGGGAGGGGTTTATCTCACAGCCCAATCTCCTCCCCCGCTGCAGGTTCCCCTTCTTAAATCTGTTATCCCAGAGGCGCGGCCGCCATCACTGATGGGCTCGGCCTTGGCCAGAAGCAGGCCTGACTTGGAGCCAGGGAATCTTCCAGCAGCTTCTCACAGGAGCCACCCCTGCAGCTCCCTCCCCTACTACCAAAACCCTGCCACACAAACCTGTAACAGTGGCCTTAGAAAATGGCTGTAGCTGGCAGAGGCAACGACTGCTGGGAGAGAGGGACACAGGCACCATCAGTGAGGCCATGGAAAGGAAAGCAGCACAGAAAAGTCAGGAGAAAGGGGAGGGCTGTTTCTCCACTTCTCTGAAGAACTGAGGCTTGCTGAGTGGTTGTATTTCTGTCCTACCAGTAACAGGACCTCTTGATGACATGCTCTTTGGGGGGTGGTTCCTAGTTGTACCCACTCCAGGGCTGGAGGATGTGAAGTTTGATTGCTGTCCAAGTCTCTGAAAAGGAGGCACGTGCCACATCTGAGCAAAGCTGTGCCTGTCTTCCAGGGCTCTGGGCTGGGAGCAGCTCCAGAGGCCACACAGGACCGACTCCATGCCATCCAGGAGAAGATGGAAGAGCGTCAGCGCATACTCGCTCTGCCCCAGAGGTTTGCTGGCAGCAAGCAGCTGAGCCGGCGGGAGATGGAGATTGAAAATGCCCTCTTTCAGGGAACAGACCGCCACTCCTTCCTCCGGGCACTCTACCATGAAGGTTTGTGGGCTCAAGGCTGTTCCTGCCTTTGCTCCAGCACGGAGAGCCAGCGTGTGTGGGAGTCCAACACATTTCTGTCTGGCCTTTTGTCCCTGAAGACATGGTTCTGTTTTGGCACTGTGTGGGAGGAGGTATTTTCCTCTCTTAAATGAGCCGACAGAGAATGGGCTTTCTGAAGGGTTTAATATAGAGGCTTGTAAAGTCCATCTCTGTTTGGAGAGCATGGATCTCATTGACGTGCTGCATGTACTGCAGAGCCCAGCTCGGTATGTGGAAGAGCAGCCTGGATTATGCTTTGGTAGAGCCCAGAGGTCTACATAGAGCTGCACTGAGTGACATGAGGTGCCTGTGTGGGTCTGTAGATCGTCCCTTCTCTGATTTAACTGCAGTCTGATAAGGGTGGGAGGGAAGCAAAGGCACAGAGCAGAAAAGAGTAGGAGTGACTTGTTAAAGGCTCCTCCCAGTAGCCAAAGTGGAATTGGAGCCCAGTTGCTAATTCCCAGTACCATGTCCACAGGGTGACAGCATCTCTCACCCCAGCAGTGTTATCCCTGGGCCTGTGGCTTAATGTGACTTTTCTGGATGGAGAGTCAAGTGTTGCCCAGAGATGGCAAACGTGGGCATGAATCTCCAGGCCAGACTGATTTTTGTAGGTAAGACAGTATTAAATAGAAGATGAGGAGGAAGTTCTAAACTCCAGCTCCTAACTTCTAAAACACCACTTTGATCAGTGTTGATGCTGTTCAAGCTAATAATGTCCAGCTGACCCAGCATCTTCTGGCCCCTGCTCCCTCCTTTTGTGTCAGCGGTGTAGCATTTAGCAAAACCAAGAGGCAGCAAGGTCGAGGTTCATAGGCTAGGAGATGCCCCTCGCACTTCTATCCTCATTTCCATTAAGTAGAGTGAAGGAGATACGATTGGTCAGTCCATGCCGTGGACCTTCTTGAAACCCAGGAGCTTAATCTGATGTCCCTGGAAGCAAAAAGTTTATATTCCATGTAGTGGTGTAGAAAGGCAGCATGGCACATCCTGGACCTGCATGCAGGAGGAGGAAGGTGTGTCGAAGGACTCACTAGAATGTGCTGAAGTGTGGCTGCAGATAAGCTGGTGAGGACATACCTGGGAGAAATGAGCTCTGTACAAAGCACTGGTGGAGCTGCTGCTCTCTGCAGGTTCAGCCTGAGCTGGGACACCAGCACTTGCTGGCTGCTGGGGCTATTCTTGTTTTGAATAACCTGCAGGGCCTCTTTGGCAGATGCATGGAGGCTGGGTTGGAACAGGGTTTCTCCTGTCTGTGTCTCTTCCTGCAGTCTGTGCGTTTTCTAGGTTCTTGGTGGTAGTCACATTGCCGTGTTTCTCTGTTGTGGATTAGATGACACTCAGAAGAGGGTAACGGATGAAAAGGACCCCATGGTTCATCTGGAGAGTGTTTACCAAGAACTGCTGAGCAAGAAGGGGCCTGAAGAAGTCCAGCCTACCAAGAGTGACCCATGCTTGTGCCCTTCCCTGGCCCCTCAGGGGCCTGTGGCTGAGTCGTCATCGCTTCCAGACCAGGAAGAACAGGCAAGAAGTCCCAGCCCTCCTGCAACAAGGCCCCACCATTCCCCTCCAAGGCTTGTGATTATCAAAGAGCCTGTAGAGTTTGTCCCAGAAGAGGAGATCTGCAAGAACCGTCTCTCAGAGGAAGAACTCCAGAATATACCCAGGTTCTCATCCTACTGTCCTGGGGAGCCCAGCAGGGTATGTTGAGATGAACCAGGATTTTTTCTTCCTCACTAGCATGCCCTGAAGCTGCTTCAGCAGACAAAGGCTCCTCTTTGCTGTTGCTGGGAGGGTGCTTGGTTGATCCTCCCCTGGCTGAGGGAGAGCAGCCTCTGCTCTGGGAGGAAAGGGGGACCTTTGGCTGTAGTGGGAAGTTGCCCAGCCTGGCAAAGAGCTGTACTTCAGACCTCAGCCCTTCCTGGCTCTGGCAGGTCATTAGTCAATGCTCTCCCTGTTTGCGCCTGACTGAGACCAGCTGTGACTTTATTCAAACTGTGCTTAACTGGTACCTGGAGCTTGTTGCGTTTTGTGAATAACTGGAGCTATCGGCACTTGGCGCAGGCAAGCATGATGATGCCTTGAGTCCAGAGCTGCCTTTCTCCATACACCTACCTGTCTTCCAAACTCCACTGTTAGCATGCGGGTAGAAGACAGACTCTGAGATGGCAGAGGGGCTGAACTAATTCATACGTTTGAGGTGTATGGACTTGGGACCAGGTTCAAAGGTGTATCTTAGCAGTGTACAGGCTGGCTGACCCTGTGTCTCTGGAACAGGTGCTGTATTTGAAAAACCTGGGCCCTCGAGTGACGATGAAGGACCTAGTGTCCTTGTTTGCTCGATTCCAGAAGGAGGACAGCCCACCAATCCAGTTCCGCCTCCTGAGTGGCCGGATGAGGGGTCAGGCTTTCATCACCTTCCCTGGTGAGTTGCTGCGTTGTGCCTCTCAGTTCTTCCCCGACCTGTGAAGGTGCCACATCTTCTGCAGGACACTGGGCTGGCACCAAGCCTGCTCTCCAAGGAGAAGGAGGGGAGTTCGCTCCCTCTTCGTCTGATTATGTCATAATCTTTTCCCTGGATTGGAAGAGGATTCATCAAAACAGAAGGGATGCAGTCTGTTACATTCTGTATTTATATTCAGCATGTCATTCTGGCTGGAGGATCCCAGAGCCACACCGTATTGTAGTGTAGGCCAAGGGTCTGTGAGCCAGGAACGTCTTGTGTGAGCACCATGTATGTCTGTGCCAGAACTTGCTGTGTAACCTGCACCCATTTTGCTCTCTTGTTGCAGATATTCAGTCGGCCCAGGATGCCATGCTGTTGGTGAACGGGTACAATCTGCAGGGGAAGCCAGTGGTGATTGAATTTGGGAAAAGCAGGGGGCATTCGCCAGAGGCTGACTCTGCCATCCCCTGCTCCTCTGCTGGAGAGAACCTCCCTGTCAAGTAAGGGATGGATAACTGGGAACCTTGTGCATTTGCATAGGCTGTGGGAACTCCTTGGTTGTAGCTGGGACATTGAAAGACTGTTGGGAGTTAACATGCAGGTCCATAAATCTCAGAGTGGGGAAGGGAGAGAACTGGAGACTAGGCTCTTGCTGGAGAGAGTTGGGCACTGCCTTTACACTGTTGGAGTGTGCTGGCTTTTTCCTCCTGTTCTACATGTGTGTCTGCCTTCTCAGCCCTTTGTGGCACAGAGGGAGGAAGCCATGTAAATAAATGTATTTATTACGGTATTTCCTTAGTGTATGTTTATTCACCTTTGTCCTGCACAAGTCTTCTAGAGCCAGGTGTGCTGCACTCTGCTGATGCAGGACTGTGTCAGCAGAGTTCAGTCCTGGCCTCTGTGCTGGGAGCTGGAGTACCTGACTTTTGTGGGGACTGGTGGGGCTACTGCCCCGTCTCTGGTGGCAGCAGATATGTTGCTTTAGGACAAGAAAAAAAGCTGCCCTTTTTCTTCCAGACACTTTGGCTGCACAGGTATCTAATTACGCAGGTGCTTTACGATTGCAAATACGTCTTGGCTTCTCATTGATCCCCATAAAGCCCTGTGGCATGGAGGATGGTTGCTCCAGTGGGGTACCATTGTGGCAGATGCTATGATTTATCTGCTGACCTGTTTTAGCACTTTTTGTGAACAAGGCAAGCTAATGCCATATGCTTCCCACAGTATCCCAGCGCTCCTGGCAGAGTGACATCCGAGCTCTTGGTGATGGTGGCTGAGGGAACCCAGGCTTTCCCAACAGAGCCAAGTTTCAGGCTTCCTCTGTGTACCTAAATACAGCCATGCAGAGAAGAAGAATGGTCCAAAGAGCTGTTGTTTTACTTCCTGCTGCCATCTCCTCTGGGCTACATGACTGCCCTCACAACTGTCCTGGCAGATGCACTTGCAACAACATGCAGATACACTGCTCTGGCCAAGACTGCAGCAGATCTACAAGGAGGTGATTCTGGTTCAGAGCAAAGTAAAAAAATTGAAAGAGAAAAGGGGCAGTGGTGTTGCTGAGCACCAGCTTTGCCCTGGTGCCAGCAGGCTTTGCTTGTCCCAGCTCCAGAGAAGCCATTGTCACCGCGGTGTGATTCTGGGCCCCAGTGCCCAGAGCTGTAAAGAGACCACACTCTGCCCGCCCTGTCCCTAGGGGAGAGCAGGGCCATGGCAGAGGTAGGTGCCCGGGGCTGCTTTCAGCCCCATCCCTGGGGAGAGTCGCCCAGGCTGGTCTGGACCTGTGTGCCCCTGGAGGTCTCTGCCCTGGGCTGAAGCTGCTGCCGGCCACCCACCCAGGCTGGGGATTACCGGCACAACCCCTGCCAGCCCGGCCTGACCACTGGGACCTCCCCATGCCTTCCCCCGGTGCTGCCGGCTCGCCCTAGCTGCGGCTCGGCACCGGGCGCCGCCATCTTCTTGTACGGCACCGGGCGCCGCCATGTCGCCGCGCCCGGTGGGGCAGGGAGGGGCGTTCACGCTGTTAGCCGCCCGCCCGCGTGGGAGCCACTGCCGTGGCTTAGGCCGCCGCCGCGCTGGGGCTGTCGTCCTGTGGCGGGCGGCGGGCTGAGGGGGCCGGGGGCGCGGCTGTGGCCAGCCAGGACGGCACCGAGGGGGGGCATCTGCCTCCGCGGCTTAAGTGTGTGCCCCCCGGCACTGACGGCCGCTGTCTCTGTCCCCACAGATGTGCCCCCGCTGCCTGCAAAGCTGCAACACCATCTACGCACGGCCCTTCAGCGCCGTGGCCAAGCTGCTCGGTGAGCACCGGGCGTTGTTGGGAGAGGGGCCTCAGCAGGGCCCCACTGGCCTTGCCCCCGGGCTTAGTGCACCCTGACAGAAAGCCCGTGGCCTGCGCCTGGGCTTCAGCCCCGACCCCGGACTGGCCAGGGCACCAGAGGCATCAGTGCAAGCTCTGGTGTGTTTTTAAAGAAATCCACACGGATTTAGCAAGCAACCTCTCCGTAATGTGTGTGATGCACTGAGGGGAAGTGGAGATCATGGAGATTTTATTCATAGTTGCTGCGGTGATTGCTGGGTGGATTTGCACAGCTCACCCGCAACTCTCACCCCAGTGGCAGCGGTTCTGGTTTGTCAGTGTCCACCAATGTTGTGGCATGTCCCCGGGTGCTTTGTGCCGCCTTGGCTTCAGCGCACCCGCTCCGCCTCACCGCTGAGAAGGATGTTCACTGCCGCCTGGAGGTTTAGCCAGCATGCCGCCTCCCTCCCCATACACAACCTCCCGTTCGGAAGAGAAGAGGTTTGGGAAATGGCTTTTGCTCCTTGGAACTGACTCGAGGGCAAAGAGTTTGGGAGGGAATGAGAGTGAAATGCCATTATTTCTTACTGCCCAGATTTCTTCTTTTCATAGGCAATGCTTTGCATTGCAGCGTGACAGCTAAGCTTTTCTGCATTGACGTGGAGCTCAGGGGTCATCTTTGTCTAACATATGCATAACGGGACAGGAATGGCTCCTTCCAAACTCTACTGCATGCTCAGGTAATGAGCTACGAGCCCTCCCACATCCAGCTGCTGGGCTGGATTCTCCTCCTGCGAGCATTGCCGCTGGCCTTTGGCTTCCTATTGTAAGCATCCAGCATTAATGTATACACCTCTCTATGCTGCTTCCTTACCTTCTCAGTATGCAGAGGTGCAAAATAACTGCTCTTACATGTGTACACAGTCTGCCTCGATGTGTAATGGGTGGTCTAGGGACTCACAGCAAACTTTAACTTGTCATTGACCACCCTAACATAAGCCATTTGGCTCCTTGGTGTGCAAACTGTAATAAGCAGAGGTGGTGCTTCTGTGCTGAGACATAGAGAAGGTCTGCATAAAACTGAACCTGTGTGCCTGAAGTCAAACCAAGAGTCCTTTTCTGCAGACTTATGTTACAGAGGAGTTTCCCCTCTTGTCTGTCTTACCCTGTGGATGCTGAAATGACTTGTGGCTTTAGAGGATATGTTTATATCACGTTCATTTTTCTATGTGAAGTATTTTTCTATAGCGATGAGAGAATGAGGCAGGCTAATGGCAAGAGATTTAAAGCGTGATATCGTGTGATAAGGAAAGTCAGCTCAGTAGGGCTTGTCTTTTAATTACATAACTAACTTCAGTGAAAATGGGTTTTGAGCTCTTACTTGAACAGTCAGTGATGTGAACCTTACAGAGAGAGTATAACTTTACCAGGCCATTTTCAGCCCAAATACAGAAAGGCCTTTGCCAGGATAAGGGATTTTTGCCAAAGCAGCTTTGCCTTCTTGATGCTCCTTTGGTTGCCTCTTGGACTAGAGGTTTTTAAGGCTGGAGGAAGGAGTCTTTTGATGTGAAACTCCTGCCCTTTCTCTTTTGCAGTCGCTTAACAACAGGGGTGAAGGGGCTGGGGCTTGGTTTTGTTTCTGTGTGACCATTCTGTTTGATATAAGCAAAATGCAAGGGAGCAAAGCAGAGAAAATTGTTTCTTTAAATGCAAAAGACACATAAGCACAGCACTTCAGAAAAGTCAGTGGGGTTCAGGAATAAAAAACAGAGGCCCTGTCCCCTTCTTGCCCTGTCATTGTGTGCAGTGGAGGAGGACCATCCTCTTGCTGGTACAAACCATCCCAGAGGGGACAGCAAGAGGTGGGGCTTGGTGCAGAATTATGAAGAACAGGCACTTGGGGTTTCCCTGGCTGGCTCTTGGCCTGGGTGTGCAGTGCTGGAAACAAATTGCCTTGCTCCTCTGCTTCTTAATTTCCCTCTCTGTAATGTAAAAAATGGTGTGGAGGTGCTTAGGGTAAATTAGGATTTGGAGTCTTCCCTAGGTGCTAAAGAAATCCTCCTTGTGAGTAACTCTTCCTAACCATTTATGTGGTTCTTCAGTGGTGAAGGCACAATAAGACTGGCAGGATTTGGTTTTCTTACCAGCACTGTGGCCATCTCAAGTCTTCCCTGTTGAACAGGAGCTAAGCTCCCTTTGCAAAATTTAAGAACGGTAATGTGGACCTATGCCTGGAGTGAGGAAGGCACTCCCCATTTCTAGCCCCTTTCTGCTTTGCTTGTTTTCAGCTTTGGTTTCATGCAGAAGACTGTGAAGAGAGACCACCCGTCCATTGGATTGTATGGCTTCAAGTCTGGCTCCATGCAGCTGGGGAAGGATGCCATCATCTTCACCAAGACTGGTGGGGTTCTCAGTGCGGGGCTGCTTTCCCAGACCTCCAAGGACCGTGTCCATGCTGAGACAGTGATTATCCCACTGGTGGTGTTCAACCAGCAAAGCGATATCCTCCCTTGGCTGAGTGGCCAAACTGCTACCCTCCTCCAAAGGGACATGGGGGGCCAGTGGCACTGCCGCGATGCTGAGGGCATAGGCTGCCTATGGCTGTCCCTTGGCCATGTGTGCACAGCACAATGCTTGAATGTGAGAATAACTGTAGTCAGTGCTGCACCTGGAGAATCCCTGCGGCAGGCCTTGCTGTTAGCACACTGCTGTGCAGCATTATTCCCTTTTCTGTGGGCTAGAACTTGTGTGTCTGCCTGGGGACATCTGCTGCTAACCTGGCTCCTGGAAAGCCTTTGCAGTTGTGCCACCAACCTATGGGCTACCTGCTCTGTCCTTTTCCCCCTGCCATGCAGACCCATGTACTATGCTCTCTGCTATTTTTCTGCACCTGTAATGGCCTTTGGTGCCAACTGGGCATGCTGGCATACTTGCAGTCTTTGTTTCCTTCAACCAACGAGAGTTGAGAACCAATGTCTCCCCAGCACCGCTTGTACATTATCAGCTGGTGTGATATTGCTGCCCCCAACTCAGCTTGATACTTTTAAGTGTTTTTCTTCAAAGCATTCTACAGTCATGTGTGTACTGGATCAAGCCTTTCTCTGAGACCATCCTCCTGTAGTCTCTCCTGTATCACACTTCTTTGGAGTGTCAGGCCTGTGGCCTTTGCAGCTGGATTTTTTTTGTGCCCTGTGGCAAAAGGGAGGTAGATGGACTGGGCAAGCCTGTTGTCCTTGACTCCGTGGCTTCTAGAGAAAATGGTTGTTGCTGAAGGCTCTGTGCCTAGCCTGGAGGCTACCCTGAAGCATGCCTTCTTCATCACCAGGGAGGAGCTGCTGGTACAGTTTGATGCCATTCCAGGCAAAAAGGGCATGCGCATCCTCATCTGGAACATTCGCAGGTACGGGGCTGGGGCATGTGGCAAAGCAGCGGTGTCCTGAGGATGGGGAAGAGCTAAAAGCGAAGACAGCTTCAGGACAGCGCTAGGCCTGGGTGGTCTAAGCCTGCTGTCATCCAGCCTGGCCACTGGAGGAACAAACGCAGGGATTTCTCTCGCTTCCCTCTGTATGACTGAGTGCTTGGGGTGCCCTGCTGCGAGTTAGGAGGGATAGGTCCGGTTCTGACTGTCACAGGTGTACTCTTTTTTTCAGGGGAAACAAATTAATACATTTACTCCTGTTTCCCATCTGTGCAATGGTACTTCCATTAGCAAGACTGTTCTGAAGTGTTCTGCTCCTTTGGTGTTCTGCACAGAAATACCTGTAATTAAATGACTGACTAACGAGATCCATGGAGCGTGTGAAATACGCTGTTTTATTTGCTCCTCAGGAAGTTACCTTGGGATCCTGATACAGAAGAGCAGACTGGGGTGCTGGTGGTTGGAGGAGACTGTTTTTATTTTTGTGTTTGGTGTTTTTCAGAAATAAAGACAGGAAGCTGGAGCTGGATTTTGATACGGATGAGCATGATATTCAGATAAGAAACTTCCTTCCAGATGACAGGGAGATTCCCAGCAGAAAGGTTCTGCACTCTCAGAAGATGCTTCCAGAGTTTTCTGGCCTGGAAATGGAGTACTCATTATGGGTAAGTTGTCGAGGGCTGAAAGGGAGCAGGATGGCCCTTCCCCAGCTTTGTTTTGTGCATGAGTCACAGGGGATGAAAGACATTATATCCAAACCACATTTTGGGTTCACCTGGAAAAGACTATATGTGGCTAGAATTCTTCTGCCTGTTCTGGTGTGCTGTCCCCTCTCCCAGGCATACTGCAGTATCTTGTACCTGAAGCCTCGCATGCAGATCATCTGGTGACAGAAGAAGGTGAACACTCAGCTGATTACCAAGAGCCTGGCTAACACTGAATATGATTTTTACAAGCCAAGATTCATCGTATCCTTCCTGCCACCTCTTGGCACTCTGCTCCCACAGCAGCCTCAGCACAGTGCACAGTTCCAGACCAGCCTCATAGCTGGGCTCAGGTCCATCTGGTCTGATGCACAGAGAAACCCAGGATTAAAATTAATAGAGAAGCTGAATTATCTTCTCCTTCCTGTCCTCTGGTCAACTTTGAGAAGCCAAATCCTGATGTGAAGCTTAGAAGGGAGCCCTCAAAGCTGCTTCTGCTGGAGCAGTGGGTGATAGGGTCAGGGCTCACCGTGCAAATGAGCCAGTTTCTGCCGTACCCCAAGGCTGATGGGCTGTGTCAGGGGAGAATGAGGTGGAGAAAGGCTTGAGGCTTTTGCTGACTGGTCAGTTTTGCTTGGGAAAATATCCACTGACATATATTTTAAATGACAGCGTTATTCAATTCAGTGGAAAAAAACACTTTATCAAAATGTATAATGAGACTAGAAAAGCCTTTCTTCTCCTCTGTCCTGTTCATCAGCAGCTGGTTGCTGACTTTTTCCAGTTGACTAAAAGTTGGTCATTTGAGTTCTTGGAGCATGTTGATTCTCATTCCCAACACCCCCTCCTAGGCCACCCCAGCTCTTTGGGAGTAAGATGACTTTTTTGGCTTACCTGCTGGAGTGTGCTTTTGGAGAGCAGTGTCCACAGAACAGAAACCAGTATCCCCAAGTAAAGCCAAATGCAAAGAACAATCTACCCTTCAAACCTCTTCCAGAAAAAACTTTGCTTAAGCTGTTTTGAACTATATAACTGAGCATCTTTTATCTCCCCTCCGCCTTTGTGCTTTAAAGGTCATTTTGTGTTATAAATTTCTGTGCTTATGTTAATATGAAAAGATTGACCAAAGATGAAAAGGCATTGCTTAAATTCCATACCTACATACTTAGTCAGGAATTGGAGAACCAACAAAGCTGCATTCCTGCTTTTGTAGCTTCACAGTAGTTCACATCTGTGTGCTAATGCTCTCTCCAGGGATTGCACAGCCACTGTTTTGAGATGATTTGCAGAAAGCCAGCAGGTTAGAAACCTGTAGTGGTAGTGCCCGAGCAGTAGTGGTTTTCCACTTGCTTTCAAAGGTGCTTTGGCCTTGCATAGCAGGTGTTCATAAAATAACAGATCCTTGAGATCTGGAGCTTAGCACTTGTGTACAAATAAAGTAGCGTTGTATTGAAAGCATGTGATGACCATGTACATTGCAAACGCATGAGTTCTGAGTCTAAGAAGTAAGCAAATTAAAATACATTTAGACAAAAAGTAGTTAATGAAATATTTTAATGATAAACCCACAGTTCCCCATCTCATAGTGGTCTGTCTAGAACTGAATTTGTGAAACTGGAGTCTGCTGAAGGAGAGCTCGCTGTTCTTTGGTGGACCTTAATGTCGTCATTAGTTAAGATTTCTTCAGCCCTGACTGGATGTGCTTGATTTGGTTTTGTAAACATTGGTCATTTATCTTTTAATCACAAGTAAAATTATTAGTCATTAGTTATCTCATTTGTGATATAGTCCTAGGCAGTTTTCTTTGGCCAGATCTTGCCTGTTCTATTATCAGGGTAATATAAATGCGTATCAGAGTTTTTATTAAAGTTATCACCAAGGCATATTTTGACTTGGCAGTGACAGACTGCCTCCGCTCAGTACAGCTGTATCCAACTCCTCTCCAGTCAGTTATGTGTGTTCTTATCTGTGATTGTTGGCTGCATGCATGGGGTTGTTGTTAGCAGGCCGGGGCTGAGTGCTTTTTTCATGCTGAAGAGGGAAGGTGGTGTTCTGAGGAACGCAGCGTGGGTTGCTTGATGCTGCAGCCTCTCTGGAGTGTGTCACTCCTTCCTGTGGAACTCATGCATCTCTCTCACTCCTCTGGAGCTTCTTGTTTATTTCTTCCTTGACACATTTTCCCTCAGAGCAAAAGGGTGAAGATCACCTTTGGATTCACCTGCAAGAACAAAAGGCAGTACAGGATAATGGTGTACCACAACAACCGGCTCATCAGATCCTATGAGCAGGTGGGCTGTCAAAGGAAGGTGGGTAGTTGGACTTGTCTGTTACCCCTTTTTATCTTGGAGAGGGGAGAATGGGGCTTTAGAAAGAGCAGCCTTGTCTCAGATCCTTTCTTCTACATTGCACGGTGTCCAGAGCTGAACAAGGAGACCTAGTGTGTCCCTAGGATCAGATCAGTGTGTGCATCTGCACAATGGGTGCCTGTCTGGGTTTTAAGTAACTAGAGATGTCCAGCTACTGTTGAATACTACTGTGGCTGGAGGTGCTACCAGAGGATGGGCAGCCCACCTGTCCTCCAGGGTGATTTCCAGAAGGGGATCTGCTCTGGCAGGATAGCCTGGACTCTGTTAGGAAGTGGTCACTGAAGCGTTTGCTTCTAAGTGTTATCTTGCAGCCATATCTCAGAGCTATGGCATGCCTTGGAGGTGACTGTCTTTGCCACAGATAATTCTGGTCTGTTAGTTAAGCCAGCCTGTGCTCTGCTTTCTGGAAGAAAAAGCTTCAGTATTATATGCCCAAAATACCTTCGCAGGGGAGTTTGCCAGGTGTTTGTACCTCATACGTGCTGTTGGCATGCAATGTACAGGCCATGGTGTTGCCATCAACCTTTGGATCAGGGGTTTAGGGTGTCAGCACTCCCCGAAGGACTACGTGGGTTTTTTTGTTCTGAGCAGAACTGACTAAAGCAGCTCTCTCCCTTCATTTCTGGTTCCTGGGGCAGGGAGGTGGTGTAGGTGTGATAGGTGTAATTGAATGCAACTTCCTGAATTGGAGCACACAACAAAGAGGAATTTGAAGAAGGCAAAGAGTACCGGTAAGAGAGACCTGTGCCCAAGGCTGCTGCTTGGAGAGGGTTTTGCTCTGATACGGCCTTTGTTCTGAGCACTGCACATGTTCTTAGGTCTGTTTATTGTGAAGTAGCCCAGATTGGCCCATTTTTTCCTTCTCTACTGCCCCTAGAGAGCATGGAGCATTTTATCCTGAAAGCCTGGTGCAAACATATAGCCTTGGGCTGAGGAAAGGACACAGTCTCTGGGTTCCTCCAGCTCATTCCCTCACAAGACTCCACCCCTGATCAGAGTCCTCTGAAATAAAATGGAGCCTGTGTTCATGAATGCTTTAGCAGAGCTGAAATAAAATGGAGCCTGTGTTCATGAATGCTTTAGCAGAGCTGTCCAAACTGGGAACACACCTATAAAGCCAAAAGAAAAAGTCGGATGCTCACGTGGAGCCTCCAGTTGAGGGGTGCAGCAAAAGCAGGCAACATCCTCCCTTCAAGCACTAGCCCCTGTTCTCCTGGGGGGTGCAGCACTCTACGCTTTGGGAAAGGCTGCACTGAGGGAAAGAGACCTGTAGCCTGAATGTTTTTGTGATGATACCGGCCCATTGTTTGCAGCCATGGGGTGCGTGATATAGAAGGGCTGCTAAGATGCCAACCTAAAACCTGCAATCACAAGCCATAAGTCAAGTTCTTAGGGAAGTGGTTTGTGTTTGCACTGGTTGTTCCTTGCACTGCCTGTTGTGCTGGTGGGAGCTGCCCACCTTCTTACAGAGTTCTTCCTTCCAGACAGATGATTGCTGTGCTGGGACAGAAACTCAACAGCTGTTGGAAAGTGAAGATGGCACAGATGAATTTGGGAATTGGGGATGCAGCTTGCATGATAGCGTAGGAACCATTTTGACACTGCTCTGATCTTTGCCAGTGTTAAAAGCCTGGGGGTTTCCCTTGGCCAAGGTGAGGTGGCAATGTGTCACCAGGAGGAGCAGAGGCTGCTGACGGGTGACTGGACTCCTCCTTCCTATAGGGAATTGAGATTTGAACCTGTGGAATTTGGCCTGGTGGTTACTGGGAGGGATGCCACACCGTAGGCAGGGTGTCCCTGGGAGAGCAGAGACATGTTGGCTGCCCTGGACCATCCCATGTCCTGTGCCAAATGGGCTGGGATTGCTTTGGGGTCAGATGGCAGTGCTTCTGAATGGCCTTTCCTGGTGTTTACTCCACACTTTAAATACTCAGACTGAGCATTCGTTTTTGCAGAGTGACCAGGCCAGACGTGGGTACAATGTGAAGAGTGTCTGAAGTGGAGGAAGCTCCCTGACCAGGTTGACCCTATGTTGTTACCAAAAATCTGGTTTTGTTGTCTCCATCCCCTCCCCAAATACAGGTAGGAGACTCATGTATTGAGTCCTGGATGACTTTTTTCCATGCCATCTCACATCCTTGAAATACAAATGGTTTCTGTCAAATGCTTGACTTCCTGCTTTCCTGCCACATGCCTGTGATTATAGATCTTCATTAAAATACACCATGTTAAAATAGGAACATGTTTCAGTACATGCTTGCTTTGGCCACTGCCTGACCCCTTTTTTCCTGATGCCTTTAAAATAACAGCTTTTGATCTAGAGGAATCTGGCCATTTAAATTATAGTGCTTCTGAAGGATTGGATGGGTTTTAGTTAAATGTGCTGATTGAATTACAGTCAAATGGCAAAACTGCTAGTAACAAAATGCAATTTCTTGTTGAGATCTCCTGACCTGTTGGAGAATAAAAAAAGCTTTATTTCCTTACCAAGAATATCAGCTTAAATGCTAAGCAGAAAGAACTGGTGGAGTTGGGACTGAGACCAACTGTTGGGATGTTACTGAAGGAAATTCCTTTTCTCTGATTTCAAATTCCAGGGTGCAACCAGTTTATACAGCAGAATTGCCGTTATTTGTTGAAGTTCAGCGTTCCACAAAGACAGATAAGATAGCCTTCATGATAAACTATTAAGGAAATCAGTTGGCTCTGGAAGCTGAGGAGTAAGTTTTACAGCCTAGAAACTAGATAATAAAGACACTTTTCAGAGGATGAAGCTAATACAGAACTGCCTCCATTTAAAGCTCTTTGATACATGAAAAGTGAGTGATCTGGAAGAGGAAGCAGCACAGATTACAGACAGGAGACAGTTCTTTGTCAAGTTAAATGGACTGTGGGATTCATGGGTACCTTCAGACTGACCTGGTTCAACTGAGCAATCAGCAGGGTGGTGGCAGACCAGAGCAATCAAGTAAGGTACTGTAGAAGGAGTAATTAGGATTGCCTAGGCATACAGATAATTTCTAAGTTAGCAGTATCATCTGAGAATGGACACCTAAGAATGTGTTGGACAGTTCAGTGAAAACACCTGTGCAGTACTTGTGGCTGCCAGAAAAGTAACAGTTACATTTCTGTTTTAAACCTGTATATGCAGGATTTTTATCTTGTGCTTCAGGACATCGCTGCAAATGTATAGTGGTAGGTAGAGGGAACTTTTCCTATAGACTGTTTCCACATAACTCATGACTGTGACAGTTCCTTTCCTTTGAAGCAGCTGGTATTAGTGGTGTGTGCTGCCCACATGCGTTATGATGCATTTCTCTGTCAACATAAAACTGAAGCAGAAATGACTGGCACAATATGTGGTGTGCTGGACTCTTGTCTCATACTCTGTACTTCATTTAATCTATGTTATTTTGGGATTCAAGTGGCTCTTTTTCCCTTTAGCCCTTAAGCACAGTGTTTAATTCTTCAGCTGTTCTCTCGGTCTTCTTTTATCTGAAATCCTGAAGGATCAGAGACATTGCATAGATGTCAAAACCATGGAGATTTTTGGTGGGAGAGGGGAGTCAAACTGTTCTTTCACACACTTAGGCATGGTTGACTGGTCTTGTTGCAGAAGCTGTTTGACACCTGAGGAGCAGGAATACAGTGATCAGGAGAAGAGACCCAGCTATAGACAGAAATGCCAGAAGGGGTGAGTATATCCAGTTCCAGTTTGCAGCTCAGCTACCTAGAACAAGGACGGGGGAAAGTGAGGCACTGGGTGTCCTGCATACAGGAGATGTCTGCTGCTTTTCTGTTGTTGACAGGTTGTTCTCCAAGCAAAAGAATGTTTTACCCCTTGGTAAGACAGCAAGGAGAAACCCACTCTTTTTTTTCCCCTTTTGTTGATCTATGGAGCTGGACAGAGAGAAGAAGAGGAGATTGTTGTCATCATCCGGGGAGAGTGTGGAACAGCAAGTGAGGCAGGAGGGAGAAGGCTGCAGGAGCTGGCACAGGAAAAGCCTTGATGCTGCAGGGCTTGGCAGGTTCTCGGACCTGCCTCACTGTTGTTTGTGTTCCCTCCTGCCAAGAGAGATGCCAACGCATGAAGGTGTCGGAGCGTTGTATAAAATGAGACTTGATTCTTATTTGTGTACAGCTTGGACATGCTTAAAACTCTTAACAGTAACAGAGATCAGGGCAGTTCCCATCCCTGTGCCCAATCCTACCCTGTCCTGCCTAGTCCTAGTGTATTCCTTCCTGCCTCTCCCGGCTAGAAAAGGATGCAGAAAGCTGCATGTTTCCTTTGGGGTTGCAGCACTGGTCCTGTGTGGCCTTTTTCCCCATTTTCAGATTAACTGGTTATATTAAAGGCTCTGATGTTTTGAATTTTCAGGAGAAGTGTCTTTCAGACATGGCTGCCCAGGATGGGTTCTCCAGGCAGCTCTGTGACACTGCAACAAGGGACCCTTTGTGGCAGTTGGTGTTTTGAAAACTGCTGCAAACAGTGAAGCTCTTGTTTGGCTCTTCCCTTTCAAAATGAAGGTGAGACGAGGCAAGCAGCTCTGGTGCCGGCATGACCTGCAGCAGAACGCTCTCGCGCGGGGTACCAAGGGGTTTCCTGAACTGGGGAAACCTCAGAGTAATGGAGAGACCCGCCAGGAGCTTGCAGCTCATGCGAGAGCAGCTGGTGAGACTGGGGAGGTGCCAGGAGCAGCCGTGGCCAAGCCCCTCCAGCTATAAAGGAAACCTCTTCCCAGGTGCCAGGCTGCAGGGAGTTCCTTACTCTTACACCAGCACTGGATGGCTGCAGTGAGTACACCTGTGGGAGGTGTGCCCTGGCAGAGGAACTCCTCAGCTTAGTGGCAGAGCACCAGGAGGAGGTGATTAAGTTGAAGAGTATCAGGGAGCCCAAGAGAGAGACAGATTACTGGAACCACACCCTACCTTCACTGAGACAGGCCTATTGGGCAGACAGGACACATGGTATGGAGGACTCCCTATCCTCTCTCCACCTGGCAGAAGGTGGTAACTTAAGGGATAGAGGGGAATGGCCGCAAGTTCCTGCCTGACACAACAGGGATGTCTTCTCTGTGACTACCCCACCTTCCCCGGTGCCCTTGCATAATAGGTATGAGGCTCTGCAAGTGGAACCGAACAGTGATGAGGATGACGGTCCGTCTAGGTTGGAGGTGTTGCCCAGGTCAAGTCAGCCTGTGCCCCACATCAAAACCGCCTCCATTAAGAAAAAAAGACAGGTTATTGTCGTAGGAGACCCTCTTCTGAGGGGAACAGAAGGCCCAGTATGCTGACCAGTTAGTAAGATCCTCTGGGAATCTGCTTTTGAAGGTATCGGGGTCCCTGAATGCTGGTCAGTTCTTAAGAGCCATCCCTTAAGCACAGAAGCAGGCAATTCTAAAGCGTTGGAAGACAAGCAAGAGGGGCAGAAGGCTGGGCTTGGATGAGCCCAGATCTTCTTCTAAAATTTAGGTGGAAAAGGAAAGTATATGGACATTGGAAGCAAGGACAGGTGACACAGGAGGCCTACAGGGATAGTGTTCGCCATTGTAAGGAGAAAATTCATGTGGCCAAAACTCAATTAGAGTTCAAGCTGGCCAGTACTGTGAAGGACAATGAAAAGGGCTTTTTAAAATATGTTAACAGCAAAAGGAGTTTAAGAGAGCATTGGTCCATTACTTGATGAAGTCAATCACCTCACAAATAGGGACGTAGACAAAGCAGGGACCTTTAATGCCTTCTTTGCCTCTCTCTTCAACTCCAATGATGGCCCCTGGGACCCCTGGAGCCCTGTGTTGGAAGACCGTGACTGGGGGGATGAAAAACTCGCAGCTGAACCTGAACTTGTTTGAGAGTTGCCGCTCCATCTGGATGCGCATAAGTCTATGGGGCCCCACATAAGTCTATGGGGCCCAATGGGATTCATCCAAGGGTACTGAAAGAGCTGGCTGATGTTATCATGGGACCTCTTTCCATTATTTTTCAATGATCTTGCGCGTCTGGAGAGGTCCCACTCAACTGGAATCTGGCAAATGGTGTCCTAGTTTTCAGGAAGGGTAAGAAGGAAGACCTTGGTAATTAGAGGCCTGTCACTTCAGTGCCTGGTAAAATTAGGCAGAGTTGTTATTCTGGGAGGTACTGAAAAACACTTGAGAGACAGTGCAGTCATTGGTCATAGCCAGCACGGGTTCATGAGGGGAAAGTCATTTTTAGCGGACTTAATTGCCTTTTATGACAAGATCACCCATCTAGTTGACCAAGGGAAGCCAGTAGATGTAGTTTTTTTGCATTTTAGCAAAGCTTTTGATACTGTCTCTCACAGTATTCTTCTGGACAAAATGTCCAGCACACAGCTAGACAAGTCCATAATACGATGGGTGAAGAATTGGCTGACGGGTCAGGCTCAAAGGATTGTAGTAAATGGGGTTATATCAGGCTGGTGGCCAGATACCAGTGGGGTTCCCCAGGGCTCAATTTTAGGGCCAGTGCTCTTCAGTGTTTTTACAAATTATCTGGATGCAGAAATTGAATGTACTTAAGTAAGTTTGCCAACAATACTAAACTAGCAGGAGCTGTAGACTCCTCGGAGGCTACAGAGGCCTTAAAGAGATAGACTAGAGAACTGGGCAATCACCATCCATATGAAGTTTAAGGAGAGCAAGTGCTGGATTCTGTACCTGGGACAGGGTAATCTTGGTTATACATACAAATTGTGGGACAAGAGGCTGGAGAGCAGCCCCGCAGAAAGAGATCTGCGAGTTTGGTTTGATGGCAAGTTGAATATGAGTCAACAGTGTGCCCTGGCAGCCAGAAGGGCCAACCATGTCCTGGGGTGCATCAAGCACAGCATAGCTAGCCGGTCGAAGGAGGTGATTGTCCCACTCTACACTGCACTGGTGTGGCCCCACCTTGAGTATTGGGTGTGCCTCAGTATAAGAAGGACATGAAACTATTAAAGTGTGTCCAGAGGAGGGCAACCAAGATGGTGAAAGCCCTCCAGGGCAAGACTTAGGAGGAGTGGCTGAGGTCAGCTCAAAGAAAAGAAGGCTGAGGGTGGGCCTCATCCCAGTCTACAGCTTCGTCAAGGGGGGCAGCGGAGGGGGATGTGCTGATCTCTTCTCTCTGATGACCAGCAATAGGACATGAGGAAATGGAGTGAAACTGTGTTAGGGGAAGTTCAGACTGGACATTAGGAAAAGATTCTTTACTGAGAGGGTGGTTGGTCACTGGAACAGGCTCACCAGGGAAGTCGTGAGTGCACCAACCCTGTCAGAGTTCAAAGAGTGTCTGGACGATGCTCGTAGTCGTATAGTTTAGTTTGAGGTAGTCCTGCGAGGAGCAGGGAGTTGGACTTGATGATCCTTATGGGTCCCTTCCAGCTCAAGTCACTCTGATTCTACTTGACAGATCAAAGGTGGAGAAAGCCACATGCCTCAGCAGTGGAGACAGAGAAGAAGAGAATTACAGGTCCTTAACACACAGGGGCAGGAGGATATAATGGAGTGGGAGAATGTGAGAAGACCAGTGGAGAATATCTTTGTGGAATGGAAGACTATTTCCGCAGAGTGGAATGTGCTCCGGTGCAAGGTAATGAATTTGTGGCTCTGCATCCCTGCTGGTTTGGAGGGTTTTGGAGAGAGCAGGTCAAAGTGGGTTGGGGAGGAGTGACTTCTCCATAAAAACGTAGTGGGCTTCTTCCTTATCTGCTGACTTTTAACTTCTTCAGGCCTGGCAAAGCTCTTTTTATCTTGCTGGTTTCCTGTGGTGCAGCTGACATATTGAGGGCTGTTGTTCACACTTTTTTAAAACTCGCTTATTCCCCAGGTGTTGTCCCCTGCATCAGTGCCCTGGCCTGCTTGGACCAGAAGTTTCACCTGCACTGTGAAGCTGGAGGCTGAAGAAAAAGGTGCTTATGGGACTGCTGCCTTTCCCCCTTTTCTCAAAAAGATGACTGCAGTCCAGAAAGGAGATGGACCCCAGGAGAAAACCAGACCCTTAAGAGCAAGGTAGTGGTAGGTTGCAGGCTACTGCCTCACACCATATTCTGTCTTCTGTCCCTTGTTTGGGGTCTGTACTGAGGCCATGTGGAAGGTCTTGGTGAGATGCAGTTTGCTGGAAGGAGCCCTGGCTAGAGCTAGTGGATCTGTCCTGGGTAGTCTCCTCTTCCCTCACTTTTCAGGAGAGGGGTCTGCGGGGCTCAAATGCTCCTTCATCCTCCTGTGTCCAGAGAGAGAAGGGGAGCAGGGTGGAACAGAGGGAGGAACAGAAATCCTTGCCAAGTTGGTGTTTTTAAATCCTGGTTTCTGTGTATCATCGTTAACACCTTCACACCCCTGTAAGCTAAAGTCATTTCCATGCATACAGTTCTCCAGCCCTGTGGTCAGTGTGGATGGCAGCTGATGTGACTGCCTTTCTGCTGCTGGAGCATTCAGCTCTGTCTATGAATTAATTGCTCTGTACAAAGGACATCTTTACCCGAGAGAAGCCAGATACCTTTTGGCTTCCAGCAAGGAAACGGGTTTCTGGCTGAGAGAATTTCTCTGGACAAGTCTCGCAGTCTCTTTACCTTTTTTGGGGGGTTGAGATATGATTGATTCATTGATTGATTGATTTTCTACTTCTCTCTTTCAGCCCTTCGCGAAACCCTTACTGCCCGTGTCATGACAGAGCAATGTGGGCTGCTCCCACACGGTGGCACTACTTGCCTGGCTGAGGGGCTGTCTGGCTGTGTCCTGCACTGATCCCTTCTGCCCGGCCACCGGGCCTGCCCACCGGTTGTCCAGGGAAAGGCCTGCAGCGGGGCTGCTGGCTTGTCATGAGAGTAGTCGAGCGGACCTTGGCATCTCTCTCTCTCTGTGGCCCTCTGCACGTGGTGCAGCTGGGTGGTGGATCAAAGATCTATCTGGTTGATCTTCAGCTTGTCCTTGCAGGATCTTGAGGAGGGAGAAGGCCACTGGGTTACACCAGCTTTGAAAACATTGTGTGATAAGAACAGTCCTGCTCATCCCTAGCTGGCTTAGAGCAGTAATTCTCAAAGCTGCTTCTCTCATCATGATGATGGGGCCAAAACACCTCCTGTTGCTCCTATTTTCACTGCCTCAGCTCTTCCCCAGGCCCCTCTTGTTTCTCTACACTGCTGCCATCACAGGCTCTGTCAACATCTTTGCCCTCCAATCCTGTTCATCTTTATAACCCTCCCCATGCTCTTCTTTTTCCTGTGGTCCTACTTGTGCCCACGTTCCTTGTCCTGTTTGCCCAGCACTGCTGGGAATCCATCCAAGGGCCTGGGCCATAACACAGACTTGCAGATGGACTGGGACTGGCCTCTCCCTTCCTGAAGTCAGGCTTTTGATTGCATTACAAATGGGTCAGGTATCCAGGGCTCTGACAGGCACAAGACCTGGTTGGGTTTGTGGACAAACAAGCTCCAAAAGATTTTATAGCTGAAGAAGCTTGGAATGGCAGCCCACTGGAAACACACCTGCCTGCCATGTTTAGTGAAATGTGTCAGGCAGATGTATTTCAGACAGGGCAGTTAGCAGATTTATGTGGGTTTTTTCTTCAGGGACTGCATTTCAACCCCACTGCTATCTCAGATGGGAGGCAGGCAGTGGGGCTGAGTAGTTAGGGAGCCAGGGTCTTTGGGTTTTGTAGCTCTGCTACTGACATGTCCCCTTCATGAAATGAGCATCATAGCTGCTTGTCCTAAAATGATGCCATGAGTTTCCCTCAGCAGCAGCAGCAATCCTCTGTGCTGGGGCAGCAAACACCTGGCCAGGAGGAGGATTGATCCCCACAGTCAAGGGACTGGGAGTTTGCTACAGCTACAGCAGGTATTGAGGTCTGAGGTCAGCTGTGCTGTGAACTGGGGGCAATTCAGCGTGCTTATTCTTCCTTTTCCTTTTCCTTTTCCTTTTCCTTTTCCTTTTCCTTTTCCTTTTCCTTTTCCTTTTCCTTTTTCTTTTCCTTTTTCCCAGCAAGCCCGAATTGACCATAAAAGAAGAAATACTGGAAAAGCACGGTGACGTAGTGGAAGCTTCACCCCCAGACCTGGCTTGTCCCAGCCCTCCTACTTCTCCCCTTCAGAAGAGCTTTGCAGTACCTTATCAAGAAAGGGAAAAGCTTCTGTACATAAAACATGAGGATATGAATGTAGGTGGCAGCTTGCACACCTGTCTGCTCAAACAGCTGGTAATCTGAGCAGTACCAGCCCTGCTAAGTATATCACGCTGCCTCAAGGCAGACTCTAGCATTACCCAGTAGCTCAGCAGGAGATCAGAAGGAGACTGGTGTGGTCCAGGGGAAGCTGGAAAAGCAAATGTCAAACTTAATAGCAGAAAGACAGACTACAGACTTGAGTGTGCGTGTAAATTCATACAGGAGCACAAAAGACTTGTCTACAAGGGATTCTTTGTGGCAGTTGGTGCTTTGAAGGCTGCTGCAAGTGGTAATGCTCCCATTCGGCTCTTCCCTTTTGGGTGGAAGGCAAGACTTGACAGATCAAAGGTGGAGAAAGCTGCATGCCTCAGTGGTGGAGACAGAGGAAGGGAATTGCAGGTCCTTAACACACAGGAGCAGGAGGACATAGCGGAGTGGGAGAATGTGAGAAGACCAGTGGAAAATATTTTTGTGGAACTAAAGACTATTTCAGCAGAGTGGGATATGCTTGAGTGCAAGGTAATGAATTTGTGGCTGTGCATCCCTGCTGGTTTGGAGGGTTTTGGAGAGAGCAGGCCAAAGTGGGTTGAGGAGAAGTCACTTCTCTATAAAGAACGTAGTGGGCTTCTTCCTTGATTTGCTGACTTTTAACTTCTTCAGGCCTGGCAAAGCTCTTTTCATCTTGCTGATTGTGCTGGTTTTGGCTGGCATAGAGTTCATTTTCTGCACAGTAGCTTGTATGGTGCTATGTTATAGTGCTGTGACTAAAACAGCCTTGATAACACACCCATTTTTTAGCTATGCTGAGCAGTGCTTACACAGAGTCAAGACCTTTTCTGCTCTTCACACCACCCCACCAGCGAGGAGGCTGGGGGGGGCACAAGAAGTTGGGAGGGGACACAGCTGGGACAGCTGACAGGCAGTCAGGCTTCCCATGTCTGTCATGATCCAGAATCTCTGGACGGGGGTTGGGGGAGTAAAATTCGTCTCACTGTAAGTGAAGAGCAAGTCCGAGACTGCCTTGTGAGACTGAACATCTACAAGTCTATGGGGCTGGATGACATGCATCCCAGGGTCCTGAAGGAACTGGCTGATGTGGTTGCCAAGCCACTCTCCATCATATTTGAAAAGTCATGGCTGTCAGGTGAAGTTCCTGGTGACCAGAAAAAGGGAAACATCACACACATTTTCAAGAAAGGGAGAAAGGAAGACCCAGGGAACTAAAGGCCAGTGAGCCTCGCGTCTGTGCCTGGGAGGATCATGGAACAGATCTTTCTGGAATCTGTGTTAAGGCACATGCGAGGTGAGGAGGTGATCCAAGGCAGCCAGCATGGCTTCACCAAGGGCAGGTCTTACATGACCAACCTGGTAGCCTTCTATGATGGAGTGACGGCATCAGTGGATAAAGGGAGGGCAACAGATGTCATCTGACTGGACTTCTGCAAGGCCTTTGACATGGTCCCACACGACATCCTTATCTCTAAATTGGAGACATATGGATTTGAAGGGTGGACTATTCGATGGATAAAGAATTGGTTGGATGATCGCAGCCAGAGGGTTATGGTCAATGGCTCTATGTCCAGGTGGAGGCTGGTGATGAGTGGTGTCCCCCAGGGGTCTGTCTTGGGACTGGTGCTCTTCAATATCTTCATCAATGACATAGACAGCGAGATCGGGTGCATCCTCAGCAAATTTGCTGATGACGCTAAGCTGAGTGGTGCAGTTGATACACCAGAAGGAAGGGATGCCATCCAAAGGGACCTAGACAGGCTTGAAAAATGGGCCCACAGCAACCTTATGAGGTTCAACAAGGCCAAGTGCAAGGTGTTGCACTTGGGATGGGACAACCCCAGACGTGTACAGACTGGGAGAAGAATTCATTGAGAGCAGCCCTGTGGAGAAGGACTTGGAGGTCCTGATGCACAAGAGGCTTGACATGAGCCAACAGTGCGCTTGCAGCCCAGAAGGCCAACTGTCTCCTGGGCTGCATCAAGAGAGGGCTGGCCAGCAGGTCGAGGGAGGCGATTGTCGCCCTCTACTCTGCCCTCGTGAAGCCCTGTCTGGAATACTGCGTGCAGGCCTGGGTTCCCCAGCACAAGAAGGATGTGGAGCTGCTGGAGCAGGCCCAGAGGAGGGCCACGAAGATGATCAGAGGACTGGAGCACCTCTCCTACGAAGAAAGGTGGAGGCAACTGGGTTTGTTCAGTTTGGAGAAGAGAAGGCTCCGGGGAGACCTCATTGCGGCCTTCCAGTACTTAAAGGGAGCCTATAAACAGGAGGGGGAGCGACTTTTTATACGGGCAGATAGTGATAGGATGAGGGGGAATGGTTTTAAACTAAAAGAGGGGAGACGTAGGTTAGACGTTAGGAGGAAATTCTTTACTCAGAGGGTGGTGAGGCACTGGAACAGGTTGTCCAGAGAGGCTGTTGGATGCCCCATCCCTGGAGGTGTCGAAGGCCAGGTTGGATGAGGCCCTGGGTAGCCTGATCTAGTGGGTGGCCTACGGCATGGCGGTTGGACTAGATGATCTTTAAGGTCCCTTCCAACCCAAGCCATTCTGTGATTCTATGACGTTGTGCTCAGCATATAAAGCTGGGGGAAGAAGGAAAGGGAGGACTTTCAGAGTGATGGCCTTTGTCTTCCCAAGTAACCGTTACTTGTGATGGGGCCCTGCTTTCCTGGGGATGGCTGAACACCTGACTGCCCATGGGAAGTCGTGAATGAATTCCTTGTTTTGCTTTGTGTATGTGTGCAGCTTTTGCTTTACCTATTAAGCTGTCTTTATCTCAACCCACAAATTTTCTTACTTTTACCCTTCTGATTCTCTCCTCTATCGCACCAGGGCAGAGTGAGCAAATGGCTGTGTGGGGCTTAGTTTCTGGCCAGGGTTAAACCATAGCAGTCCTTTTTGGTGCCGAGCATGGGGCATGAAGGGTTTGAGGTAATGCCAGATTTGATTGGAATGTGCTAGATCAAATTTATAGCTGTTATTGCTGTTTAGCTATTAATTGACAGGCTCCTGTGCTTGCCATGGGGCTTGCTTGCCTTACTGTATATGAGTCCAGTGCCCGTTAGTGGCTGCTTTTTGCTTTTGTGGCTCGATGTACTGCTTATCATCTGACTCTGCTCCACCTGCAAACATTTTGATAACAGCAATGGTGATGTGCCTGGGCTGGCAGATGGCCACAGCATCACTGCTGTTTCTGTGTTGCTGTACTGAACAGGCTGGAACTCCAGTGTGAACTCAAGTCGAAGGGACTGTGACCTGCGGATCAGTCCATACGGGAGCAGGACACCCCGAAGCATCTGTGGCCATGGATGAGTCCACACCTGAGCAGGTACATCTCGAAGCGTCTGTGGTTGTAGTTATATCTGTGCCACAGTAGGTGTACCTATGAAGGGACTGTGGCCCAAGGATAAGTGCATGCTGGAGAAGGTACATCTTGAAGCATCTGTGGCTGTGGATAAGTCCATGCTGCAGCAGGTACACCTTGAAGCATCAGTGGCTGTGCATGAGGTCATGCTGGAGCACCTTAAAGTGTGTGGTCATGGATAAGCCCACAACAGAGCAGGTACACCCCTGGAGGGATACAGCCACGGGCAAGGCTGTGTTGGAGCAGGTTCACTCCTGAAGGGACTGTGGCTGTGGGTAAGGCCCCACTGCAGCAGGTATAGCTCTGAAGGCATTGTGGCCCATGGAGAAGTCCATGCTGGAACAGGTACACCTCAAAGTGACTGTGGCTGTGGGTAAGTCTGTGCCGCAGCAAGTATAGCCCTGAACAGACTGTGGCTCGTAGATAAGGCTCCACTTGAAGCAGGTACACCCTGAAGGGACTGTGATCCATGGATAAGTCCGAGCCAGAGCAGGGGCGAGAGGGAAGTTCATTGCAATGTTAAACCCTATAACCTGACCCAACAGGACCAAGTGTGGAGATTGTAATGGAAATACCTTTAAATTGTTTGTAACCCGTGATTTGAGTTGCATGTTACAAGAATCACTATAGCAGGAACCACCTAAACCAATGTAGACAAGCCTTACAAGAAGCAGTACAAGTGCAGCAGTGACCCAACCTGAGCTTGCTTTGGTGCCCAGTAACTCCAAGTGGGCTCTAAACACCTGCCTCCTGATGGGAAGTATTGAAGGAATTCCTTATTTTGCTTTGCTTGCGCTCATGGCTTTTGCTTTACCTACTAAACTGTCTTTATCTCAACCCATGAGTTTTCTTACTTTTACTGTTCAATTTCTCTCCCCATCCCACTTGAGGGGGAGTGAGTGAGCTGCTGTGTGGGGCTGAGTTGCTGACTGTCCTGGTTTCAGTGGGGATAGAGTTAATTTTCTTTCCAGTAGCTGGTACAGAGCTGTGTTTTGGATTTAGTATGAGAAGAATGTTGATAACACCCTGATGTTTTCCGTTGTTGCTAAGTCGTGTTTAGACTAAGTCAAGGACTTTTCAGCTTCTCATGCCCAGCCAGCAAGAAGGCTGGAGGGGCACGGGAAAGTTGGGAGGGGGCACAGCCAGGAGAGCTGACCCAAACTGGCCCAAGGGGTATTCCATACGATGGAGCGTCATGCCCAGTATATAAACTTGGGGGAGTTGGCTGGGGCAGGGGGGCATGGATTGCTTCTCAGGAACTAACTAGGCATCAGTCGGTGAGTGGTGAGCAATTGCATTGTGCATCGCTTGTTTCTTATATTCCAATTTTTTATTATTATTATTGTAATTTATTGTTATTATCATTATTATGTTCTTCCTTTCTGTCTTATTAAACTGTCTTTATCTCAACCCATGAGTTTTACCTTTTTTCCCCCACAGTTCTCTCCCCCATCCCACTGGGTGAGTGGGAAGTGAGCGAGCAGCTGCATGGTGCCGAGTTGCTGGCTGGGGTTAAACCACGACACTGGCCAAGGTTAAACCATGACACCAATTGATATAATTCCTGTGCATGCACCCTCCTCCCATTTCAGGTGGAGAAAATTGAGCGTGAGAAGTGCTGCCTGAAAACAGAGTTCTTGAAATGCCAACAGGAACTGGTGCTGCTCAGAGTTCAGAAGATAAGCAGCTTGCCCTGCAGCAAGAAATACGGGTGTTACTGCCAAGCTGTGTGGCAGAAGTGGAAAGCAAAGCTGGCGAAGTCTGTAGAGGAGAAGGCTGAACTGATGGGGAGACTCAAGAATACAGAGATGCACTTAGGAGTGCTGAGGGAGGCACAGGTTTCCTGCAGGGCCCAGAGAAAGAAGACCTGAAGAGGTCAGAGCTGTGGGTTGGCTGGCTGGCAGTCCCTGTCGTCCCAAAGGTGGGGGGAGAGGGCAGGAGTCATCGTGGGCTGCTGTTTCCCTAGGACACTGCTTCCTTGGTATCCATCACCCTGCTTATAGGTAACTGGGTTGTAAGTGAGGATTCTGCTGTTACGAGGAGGTGGAATCAGCAGAAGAATCCAAATAATTGATCCGGCTTCCAAGATGCCCTATGGAAAGGTGCTTTGTCCATACTCGGTCTATCCTATACTGTCGCACCTTGTTGCTGGATCCCTCTTACGGTGTTGGGTCTGTAATGGAGATAAGAATGGGATGGAGCAAGGAACCCCAGTGCCCATGGTATTCCTGGTAGGAAGGGAAATAGCAGCTGGGTGTGTGATGAGAGGTACCAGATCCAGGCTCTGGCCACTGACTCTCCTCTTGGCTTTTGCCCTCTTGCCCACAGTGTTATGGAGAAACTTAAGAACCTGCGTATGAATGTGAGCTGGCTTCCCTTGTTCATCCTCCCCGACTTGGAGCTCCAGGATATTAACTTTGAGTTGGATCAGGTGGATGAGTTCTTGCAGACCATACTGGAGGAGACAAACCTTGTGTTAGAATAGTCTCCTCTCTCCTGCTGCTGTGCCGTTTGCACATGATAATTAATAAAACCCTGGTTTCTTTACTGCTGCTCTAGGTCATCATTCTAGTGGGGCAGGGGGTTCTCCTCACCCTCCTCTGGTCTTGCAGGACTGACATGGCTCTTTTGCTCCCTATTGCTGGGTGCTGGGGTTCTCCAGGCGGTGGAAACCCAGAGGCAGTGTGAGCTGAGGGGACTGCAGCACGGGCACGGCTCCGAGCACAGATAGGCTGGGTCGTGCCTGGCCAGCGGCCGCCCCCAACAGCCTTTTTGCTGCGCTCCTTAGCAGTCTGGGTTGAGTAGCAGAGAGGCAGGGAGACCCTGGCAGTGGCTGCCTGCGTCCTGGTGCAAGAACTATCCCAGGAGAGTGCAGCCCGGGCACTCCTCTGTGGCCATGCTGGAGTCTTCTTGTGACTAACACAGCTGACTGGCTCAGGCTAGAGCAGCGTGGTGCTGAGGTTCAGGATTTGGACCCTTTCACTCCAGGAAAGTCTCAAGTCCATAGGTCTAGTCAGCCCATGCAGCAGCTAAACTGGGTCCCTGCCTGTGTTTTTCTCCTGAGTGTGTCTGTTTGTTTGTTAAATAATGTAGCAACACAAGGTTCCTTGAACTAAATTTATCTTCCTGTGTAGCTATGGGAACAGTTGGTGGTACGGCGATGCTGGGGCTTGCAGTCAGATCTGCTGCGAGGCTCTGGGGTAATGGGGCTGAGCCTGGGTTCTTTCAACAGATGCTGTCCTGAGTGCAAGCTTCACCATTAAACTTTCTTTTTAGGCTTATTTTCTTAGACCCTTCTTTAGCCAGCAGCATGACCATCCTTTTAACCTGGGAAATATCGAGGACAACAGGGTGTTTGGAGGAAGACGTGGGTTCGAGAGCAGCCAGACGTGACACAGGCGAATGATCGCACTCAGACCAAAGGGTGCTGCAGCTCCCTGTCCTGCCTCCAGCATACTAAGGGCAAGGGCAAGTGCACAGAGTTCAATATTGTTCAAGCCTGTACTTATTTCCAGCTCAGAAGCTTCCTGAATCAAACATGGTTTCCTACAGGTATAAAATGACTGGCTTATAGTTGCTGAGGGGAAACCCCCCTTACAGTCATGCATTTGCTGTCCTTCCTGAACCAGGTTCTCTTGCCCTGATGGTGCGTATGGAGGAGAGGGTGTGTGTGAGTGGCCAGCACAGCATTGCTCCTTTGACTCAAACACTTCATTTACCCTGGAAAGGCATGAGACCATGTGACAGAAACCAGCGGCTTAGGTGGTATCACCAAACACGCGTAGTATGTGTTGCCTGAAAGTCAGTGTTGAGCAACACAGCTATGTGGACAGAGAGTGCCCCATCCTGCGTGGTAAGGACTTTACCACGTCCTTTCCCCCATGGCTGGACTTACACACATTACCGCATAAGTTACTTTCACTGATGCTAGTGGAGATCAAAAGGACGTGTCTATACAACTGTGTTTTTTCTGCAGTCTGTAGGTGCTGTCTCTGCGTCTGCTGTTCCTGATTTCCTGTCTGGTTGAATCCTGTTTCGTTCTCAGCTCATGGTTCTAGATCTCAGAGCTCTTTCTGTGACCTCTCTTGACATTGTCAGATAGTGCTGTTTACTGTGTTTTCAGGTCAGTACTGTGGGTGGTAACACTTGAGCTTGAAGGTAGCTCCCTTATCTCCCCCCATTCATGGTTTGAAGGTAGCGTTTCTTATCTCCATTCATGTTTGTTTTTTTGCTTTTGACATCTTGCCAGCTGGTCCTCAAACCACAGGACTACGCCCCCATCGCATTTAATTTTCAATAGAGCTGGTGAGGAGATGGAATCTATACCAGGATATCCCAATGAATGAAAGTTTTCCTTTCACAATGTCTGGGAAACTTGTATTTGTTTTTATGATTGCATGAAATATGGTTTCTGAGGTGCAAAATAATCAGCGATCTTGGGGAGCTGTCATGCTTCTGATCATGCTAGGAAGTTTTATTGCAGAAGCCAGTCACGCTTTGAAGCATCTATGCTGGGCAGGGGAAGAGACAGACCTTTATTTTCTTTTCCAAATCTGCTTCTAAAACAGGAAATGTCCACACCTCCTTCAGGCTTAATCTCAGTGCTCTTCACAGCACATACGTGTTGAGCTAGTAATCTTAGCTGCTGCTGCTCCTCTTTGCATCTTGTTTATTCCATCCCATTATAACTAGCTCTGTGTCGTGGTTTAACCCCAGCCAGCAACTCAGCACCACGCAGCCGCTCAGTCAGTCCCCCCCTGCCCAGTGGGATGGGGGAGAGAATTGGAAAAAAGCTCCTGGGTTGAGAGAAGAACAGTTCAATAGAACAGAAAGGAAGAAACTAACAACGACTCTAATAACAACAATAAAGTGACAATAATAATAAAGGATTGGAATACACAAAACAAGTGATGCACAATGCAGTTGCTCACCACTTGCCAAACGATGCCTGAGCAGCGCTCCTCCCCTGGCCAACTCCCCCAGTTAATATACTGGGCATGACGTCCCATGGTATGGAATACCCTTTGGCCAGTTTGGGTCAGCTCTCCTGGCTGTGTCCCCTCCCAACTTCCCTGTGCCCCTCCAGCCTTCTTGCTGGCTGGGCATGAGAAGCTGAGAAGTCCTTGACTTGGTCTAAACACTCCTTAGCAACAACTGAAAACATCAGGGTGTTATCAACATTCTTCTCATACTGAACCCAAAACACAGCACTGTACCAGCTACTAGGAAGACAATTAACTCTATCCCAGCCAAAACCAAGACACTCTGGGATCTGAACTTTATCCCTAATACTACTTGACCTTATTTTTTTAGATTATTCACAGTTCTCCGTGATGTTTGTCATGTCACGTGCAGAGCCCTTGGGTTACACCCCTTCTCCAGGAGGGAGCCATGGCACAGCCTGCACAACTCAGATCTCCTCCTGGTTAATTCCTGCCGCCCAGGGAAAGGAGAATATGTTTGCGTGATGTACAGAAAACAGGTACTTAGGCGCTGGTGACAGGAATGGGCTTTGCTGAATGAGGAGGTGGTAAGCGAAGGGCAGCTTTGGTGCAAGCATCAATCAGCAGAGATCCATGAGCCTACGGAAGCGTTTAATAGCTTGTGAACAGTTAGCAGGCTTCATACTCTCATCTCTCTGTCTCGCGTTACCAGCAAGGCAAAATATATGCTCCTTACAGCAATATGTGGGTCTTTTGACATTTCTTGAGCTGATTTGTTTTCCTCAGTGTAAAGAAATAACACACAAAGTAGTTCTGTGATGGAACGTTTCCTAAATGGATGTAACTTGGCAAACAGTGCAGCTATTAATTTTCCTTAGATAAGCTGGTATCACAAGTACCTGGTTTTGAAACTTGGCACTTCTCTCCCGCATCTTTCAAAGCTCGCTCAACAATGCCTGTGCCAGAAGGTTGATGCCATAGTAGTTTGGAGGGATTAAGTTGTGTAGTGAAGATAAATACTTATTGCAGGTGAGGAGGTCAGAAAAGCATCTCAAAGATAAGGCTGTTTGGCAAATCCTTCTCCTCCCAGAGCTCTCTGTGTCCTCCCTGTCAGTACCATGTTGTGCTCCATGAAGTCCTGGAGCTGTAGCCAGCAGGCCTGGCAAGGCTGGGAGGGGGAAACCCAGCCTGTCCTGCCCTTGCTTCCCAGCATTGCATAAGATGTGTGCGGAAGCAGGCAGGCAGTGCAAGGAGCCAGGGAAGAACCGTGTCACATTTCCCCTCGGCTCTTGCTGCCACGGGCAGTGCGGCTCTCTTCATCCCACCGGTGAGCTGGGAGCTTTAGCGCTGTATTTTCTGGGCAGCCTCCTTCTGCTTTGCAAAGGTCTCCTATGGGAAAGGGTAGCTGCAGTCAGGGACAGCTGAGGATAAACTTGTCTCTTTTTGTAAGACTGGGCTGCCTTTACAGTGTGTTTTCCCTGGTTATTCCTTTTTTTTTTTTTCCCCTGAGGCTTTTACTCAGCCAGAAGTACTGAAGTTCGGTGGATTAGCTGCATCTGCCTGTGACCTGTGTGGTAAAACTTACCTATTTTCAGCTGCAGACTTACAAGCCAGAAATCGGCCCATGGGGCTTACATGGGATGCTAGTCACCCTAGCATACCCAGGAGAGGGGATGTTTCAGTTTTGCAAAGGAGGCCGTAACTCACAGCAAGACTCTTGTGTGTGAGCAGGCCCTGGGATATCAGCTACAGGGACAGGTCTCCTGTAGCCAGCTCTGCCTGGGGAGGTGGAAATTTAATGTGTGTTAGCAGGCTCCTGGCAGCAGCAGTTCTTCACGTGTCGCTCCCTGGGGCTGAGCTACAGGGGCTTTGTGCTGGAAGCTGCTTTCCCCTTCCAGGGGCTTTGCTTTGCAGCAGAGAGGTCCTTCCCCTCACTGAGGAACATCCTCTGTCCCAAAGTGCCTGCTCTCCTTGCCTTGAAAACAAGGAGATAATTGTTTTTTCCATCTGCTGTCACTTACCTGCCAGCCTCCCTGGGCACAGGCAGCCTGTGCCTCCTCTGCCTGCACAGAGATGGAGAGCGCAGCCTTGCACAGGCCGGAGGCTGGGCCTGCGGTGAAACGACCTGCCAGTCTGCAATCTGGAAACACCATTAAAATAACGGTGGGTTGGGAAGAGCAGAAGGCCAAAAAGGAAGCATTCAGTCGTGGGGGAGATCAGAGGTTAATTGCCCCCTTGCCTACCCATGCTCTGCGAGATGTGGTGCCTGGCCTCTGCTGCAGCTGAGGGAAAATCCAGAGGCAAAGGGCAGCACCCTCGTTCTTGTAAAAGTGTACTGGAATAGCTCAAAGGGCACAGGAGCACCACGGTCATGAAGCCACAGATGGCTGCAGATGGTCTCCCCTTAGCTCTGTAATGCCTGCAGACTCCCTGGGCTTCTTTATGCCTTGGAAAATACTGAAGGCTGGAATTACTCCCACACCCCCAAAAAGGAAAGGGCTAAAAATCTGGGTAATGAAAATGCATCTGTCACAGAAATCTTGGGAGAACCTGCCAGTTATAGCCAGTGGTGTGGGACTTTGCTCCAGTGACCTGAGAAACCCAGAGAGACAGCTGTTCTAGGCAAGTGAGTTCAAGGCAATCGTGCTGTTTGTGACGTGGGTCTTGTCCTGCTTTTAGCCTTTTTTAGCAGGCTGGACGTCCCAGAAATAGAGGGTGTTGTAAGTTCTGTGAAAAAAGGCACCTGCCTTGAGGAAAGATTAGTTCTCTGGTGTGGGAAAAGCTTCATCAAAGCACATCCTTCCTCTGAAATCCTGAGCGGAGAGAAGAGCCAACCCCAGAGCCGGTGAAGCCTCCCTGGTTTCTCTGCTTACAGGGTGACTTTTTGTTTCTTCCAGAGTCCTGGCATACAGCAGAGAGCTTGGAGGGGCTCGGCTGTGTCTGTGTCTTGGGTCTGAGTGTCTTCTAGGTATGAACCTAGGTTAGCAGCTGCCAAAATGTTGGTGCCTTCAAGAGTACCCTGAGCAGGAGACAACAGGCTGGTAGACTGGATTGCTTGGGATGACTCTGCGGACTGGCTAATCTGGTTGCAGTTCAGTTTGTCCATGTAAAAGGTGTTTGGGATCCTCTGGTCTTCATCTTTTCTGTGCAGCACAGTGCTGTTTAACCATCAATTGGCAGCAGAGCTGCTGAGGGCGTAGGACAATTTCTCTTCAGTTCTCTAGGCCAGTTCTCCAGGGCAGATTTTGGCTAGAGGTGGAGTCTGTTTTCACTGATATTTCTGTAAAATCCCTGGAAGAGCTCATGTTTACATCACTATAAAAGTATGTCTTGCTGATAAAGCTTATTTTGCTCCCTGAATTGGTGTAGGTTCTACTGATAAAGCCTGCTCTCGCTGCTACAGATTGCATGTATACTAGGTTTGCTGAGATCGCTAACCTGCAGCTCCTCTAGCGTAGGTTAGACTCAAATTACAGAGAAATCTGATTGTGATGTTAATGTAATGCCTGGAAGATCAAACCTCTGTGTCCTCTTCACAGGTATTGTGGTTCTCTGAGATAAACACTTTTTATAACTCTCCTGATGGCTTTCTTAGCTGTTGTTCAAATCCAGCCAGGAAGGTGCTTTCTAGCAATCTTCTCTGGTGTACCCAAAGGTCTCTGTCCCCTGCGGTGCCATGGAGTTCATTCCGTCCTGTTTCCCTCTTATCTTTCTTTAGAGACCAAAAGATCCTTTAAAGCGCTTTTAAACAGGTCTCTTCCGGGAGGCTATGGAAAGCCGTGAGTTTGTGGACAGGCTTTTCCTCCGACTGAAGGTGTTTTCCAAAGAGGAGCTGGTTTCTCAATACCCCTCACCTTCATTGCAACATCTCCCATTAAAACCAGAAGAGCCAGGCACCAACAGTCTCATGGCAGTGTCCTGGCTGTGTAACTGCAGATGGGGCCATCCCCAAGGCTTCCAGAGGGCAGGAAGCCTTTGGAGGTAAAATGTGAGTGCAATTGCTGGTCAAGCATCGTAGATGCCCTGACGTGAAACCAGGAGGCTGTTTCCCAGGCTAAAGCATGACCACCAGCAGGCCCGGGGCATGGCTGGGGCAGGGAGTGCATTTCCCATTCCCACCAGCACAGTCCATGACTTAAGCTGTTGCTCAGCCCGGCCTGGGAGTCAGGATTTGAAGTGCCTGAGAGCAGCCCCTCTCCATAGCGCATCCTCTGCTGCTCCTGAAAAGGCTGCTGTAATGCCATGGGTAGGAAGAGTTTGTCCTCTCCCATGCCAGCCCTGGCTTGCTGAGGGGCTGGGAGGCTCCAGCATGGCGCAGGAGGCAGCTGGGAGTGTGCTGCGGCAGGGAGGAGGGTGGAGGAATGTGGAGGTCCTTTCCAAGTGCCTCAGCCCATCAGGAACTTGGCCTGAATTTTCTTCCCCCTCCTGCCTCTCCTATCTGAGCACTTCCTGGGGGCTGCAGGCAGAGAAGCGCTCTCCCAGCACCTGGCCTGATACTCCTCAGAGAGCTGGCATGGATTATTTGCTGCTGCTTGAGATCAGCTGTGCTGGGCAGGAACGAGAGGCAGGTTGGGGATGCCAGAAGGAGCTAAGCTCTGCTTGCCTGGAGGGCTGCAGGGGGGCAGGAGGTGTGGGATCTGGCCGGGTCTGGGACAAACCTGTGCCCTTTCGTGCCCCTGGCATCCCTACCCAGTGCTCGCTGTGCACAAGAAGAGGCTCCACTTGCACAGGGCAGGGGCTGGGAGCTGCTGGGCTGGGGAAGCAGGAGGGTGCTTTGGCCAGGGCATCACCAAGGGTGCTGTGGACGGTGGGTGGGGGTGCCTGGTGGGCAAGGGCTGGCTGCAAAGGCCTTGGTGATGAGGATATGTTGTTCCCTCTTTGGAAGAAGTCGGGACTTTTTGTGTGTTTCTCATGACCATCCAATGAGGTTGCAGCCCCTGGCCCAGGTGCAGCTGCGGGTTTGGGTGTGCTGGGTGTTTATAGTACCTCTATTGCTTTTGAAGATAAGGGCATGTTAGTATTTTATTGCCCCCTTTCTTCATCTAAGGCACCGTCCAGAGCAAGAAGAAGAGAGGGGAAGGACCCATTTCCTTATGACAGGGGATTAGTCATTGCAGCCTGGCCCTCCAGCGAGGGGCTGCAAGGCTCCCTGCTCCACCGTGCCATCGTGTGAGGTGAGGGCTCCAGCCCAGGAGCTTGGAGGAGGGAGCCATTCCCCACCCAGCCCTCTTCCCACCACTCCTCTGCTTTCCCCTGGCTGCCGGTCCCCCTCGCATCCCGCTCCTGTCCTGAGCTGGGGCCGTGCTCCTCTGTGGCTTTCCTGCAGGAAAACCCAGAGCACCCTCAGCTTTTCTCACTGAGCTAGTGAGGGGCAAGAGGCGACCCGAGGCGCTGGCTCTGTGCCATGCTGACTGGCTCGGCTCCATTGCTTCGCTCACGCTCGCCGTCAGCGGAGCTGGCTGCCGGCGCAGTCTGGGCTCCTGTCCTCTCTGGCCCCGGGCTGGGCCGCATCCAGCCTGCCCTCGAGCACCCAGCTTATCGATAACGGGGAATGTGGCTATTGCGTGAGGCAGAGATAACCACTGCCACCACATTTGTGCACCCGGTGTCCTTCCCTTCCCCGTCCTCCGCTCCTGCTGGTAAAGAATTGGAAAATCCTTTCCAACCTGCCTTACCCTGCGGCCAAGTTTCACATCTTTGCGTGTGTTCAAGTTAAAGGCCAGGAAAGCTGGAGAGCACAAACCTTCTCGTCCCTGAGCCCACCCATGCTTAATGCAGGGGCTCCCACTTGGCACGGCCAGAGGCACGAGGGGCTGGGGAAAGGCTCGCCCCCTTTTCAGTGCAGTGCTTGTCAGCACCTTTCCTGTGTGCTGTTGTCAGCACCTGTGACATGGCTGAAGCCAGCATGCTGCACCTGTGGGACAGGGGTCTGACATTAAACAGGTGAGAAAGAAACCCCAGGGGCTTTGGGGGATGTGCAGGCCCCTTGCAGTGCCTCTGCCCTGTGCTTGTCTGCCCAAACCACGGGTGTTTCTGTACTCGAGCTCCTCGCTCTGCCTGCCCTTGCCTGTGCCAACTGCCTCTCTCCTTCGGGGGGGAAGCTGTGCAAAAACTGACTCTAAAACCAGAAATCTTCCCTTCTGCTGCTTGAATTAAAAGTGTTAATAAATCCAGCAGCAATCAAACTCTGAATCGAGCGTTTCAAATGCCCCTTTGTTTAATTAGCGGAGCCCCTGCCTGCAGACACAGGCAGTGCTGTCTGGCCCCGCAGCCTGGGGTGGGAGGTGAGGGGCAAGGACGCGGCACCCAGGAATTCCTCCTCTTCAGGGGCGCAACGTCTCGTACCAACTATTTTCTCGCCTCCTCTCTGTGTCAGCTGCCCAGAAACAAAACATTTACAGCTGAAGGACTTAAGCGAACTTGCAGCATCTCCCCGGGGTCTTCAGCCGGCAGGCTAAGCCCCTTGCACACTTTCCATCCTCTGCACCCAGGGCTCTCTTTTCCCCAAGGCAGCAATAAGTAACTCAGCCGGCCCGGGGCTGAGGCAGCGCTTTTTCCTATGGCCATGGAAAGGGGGTGACTGGCCTTTGCCTTGAAATCTACCCTGGTCCCCTCCAGCGAGCATCACCCTGAGGATGGGTCCCTGTGTGGCCCCTTGCTCAGTGAGGAGAGGAGAAAGCGTGACTCACCATTATCGGGAATGTGTTAACCCCACGGCAAACATGATTTCACTGGTGCAAGGGTAATGGTGGTGACGTCTGAGCGGGGAACATGGTCCCCTCCTCTCTGGAACCTAATCTAAATTGCTTTATGAGGGGCCAACAGGGAGACCAGAGCCTCCTGCTCCCTGGGGGACAGGGAGCCAGGGCGAGGGGGTCCCTGGGCAGCCCTGTGCTGTAGCATGGCAGCGCAGGTCTTACCTTGCCTCTGGTGGTGGGACGTCAGAGGGGGCTCTGTGGTTAAAATGTACTTGCTCCTCGGTGGGCTGCTCTCCTCCTGCCATGCCCTGGCACACTTCCAGCATCCCCCGGTGCCACCAGCAGCCTGTGCGAGCTGTCACACTGCTGCTACTGTGCAGGGCTGCAACCATGCAGCATGTACCACTGCTGCCGAAGGGTCGTGTGGAGCAGTCTTGGCCCCTGCCTGCCCATCCCTTGTGGCTTACCGATGTCTCGCTGGTGGTATTTTTCCTCCCAAAACAGCCCCTGCAAGGACCCCTGGGCTCAGGACCTGCCTGCGGGACCCCTGTGCAGCTGTGTTGGGGTGCTCAGCCTCCACCATGGCCAGCGGCTGCCTCTGGTGCTCGGGACTGTGTTGCCTCCTGAGTGCCAGTGCTAGCAGCATCGTGGGATGGAGATGCAGAGGTGCCAGGGCTCCCCCCACCATCTGGGAACCTTGACATGCCACATGCACCCAGGGGCAGCGAATCGCCTTGTGGGCACCTCAGTCCCAGCGATACCTGCACCCTTAGAAGCAGAGCAGGGCTGGCCAGGGGGCTGTTGCCCCCTGGGGAGCTGCGCTTGCCCCCGCTGGCACCCTCGCAGTGGTGGCACATGGCAACCTCCCAGCACGGTGCCCTGGGACACACCGTGCAGGGGAGTGACCCCCCCCGGCCCCCGATAGCACTCCCACCTGCCTGGGCTCCTGGGTGCGAAAGCCACAGGGTCACAGGGTGGGGTGGGGGGGGACAGGCGAGGCCAGAGGAAGGGCGGGAGCCACCCTCTGCACTATGGACCTGCCAGGCGGGTGAGTGCAGCCCCCACCACAGCCCACTGTGCCGGGGAAGCTGCCAGGGCCCATCGGTGCTGGAGGAAAGCTCGCCACAGCCTCGCTAGAAACACAGGTTTATTGTGACATCAGTTTGCAACCAGCATTCAACCCCCCCAGTGGTGACTCTGGACCCACACAGACACCCTGACCCTGCTGTGATGCCTCCAAGGTCAGCGGGCTGCTCCCTGGTTGCACAGGCCCACCCACCCCCATCCAGGCAGACTCGCTGGGGCTGCGGGGCTGGGGTCCTGCTATCCCAGGGGCTGTATGTGGGCTGGCAGTACGGAGAAGGGAACAGAAGCTGGATTGAGGGTCCTTCACCAATGTAAGCCACCGGCTGGGATCTCTGAGCAGTCACAAGACTCTCAGGATCCCCAGGGAGAGAGTGGGGTTAAACTCCCCAAGCATGTGAGCGAGAGGGCTGAGCATGGGAGATGCCACCACGTCCTCTCCTCCTACCGTGCTCCCTCGGTGCCAGCCCAGATGCTATGGGGAACCGGGAGAGACGCCAGCCCGGTTCCCACCTGCAGCCACTACACGTATCCCGTCAGGTTGTAGGAGTTGAGCTCACTCTTGGTCTTCTGCGTCTGGCTGATGGAGGGCCGGGGGCTCTTGCCCACCAGCAGCCGGGGCTGGTAGGTGCTCGCATAGGTGGCCGCTGGGTCCCGGGCAGGGCAGGAGGTGCAGAGGATGAAGCCGCCAACGAGGGAGAGGAGGGAGGAGATGATGCCCAGGTAAAGTGCTTCCCCAAGCTCGAACTTCATGCTGTCGGGGAGGACGGGGTTGCGGAAATCCTGCAGCACCACATGGATGTTCCACACCAGTGGGATGAAGCAGAGCAGCCCCCCAAGGATGAAGACCACGCCACCCGCCACCGCCACCCGGTCCTTGCCCGGCGAGCCCTGGCTGAAGACGGTGCACCTCATGCCCACGACGGTGAGGAGGCAGGCGAGGGAGGAGACGGCACAGGAGCTCACCATCAGGGCTTGGGCCGCCTGGACATCGGCAGGCAGGTTGAGCAGGGAGCTGTAGATGTCGCACTGGGTGATGCCCGTGCTGTACGTGGCGCACTCCATCCACAGCCCCTTGGTGAAGCTCACAGCTGTCACGATGCTGGAGCCGATGTAAGAGCTGATCTTCCAGCTGGGCAGCAGCGTGGTCGTCAGTGTGCCAATGTAGCCCAGGAAGGCCACGGCGTAGCCTAGGAGCTGGAGCCCCATGGAGACCATGGTGGGGGCTGGCTGTCACCTTTCCGGGGCTCACGACTTCTCGCCTGGCTCGTCAGTGGCTTTCTCTTGCGTGCTTACCTTCCCATGGCCCTTCTAGAGGCTCCGTTTGCCGCACCGCAGCTCCACCCCACTCCTGGGGGTGCTGGTTTTGTGCGGGCACTGGCGTGTGGGTGGGAGCGGGGGGGAGGAGAGGTTACCTGCAAGAGTGGAAAGCAATCCCTCCCCGATTAACGATTGACCCAAGCCTGTGGAAGAGCGCCAAGCACCCTTTCACCTCTGCTATCTCCCCAGCCAGACTTCAGAGGCAGAGCAGTGCTGCCCGGGAAGGACGCCAAAGACCTCCCTTGCATGGGAGCCGTGGGCAGGGATGGAGAGCTGGCCGCTGGCAGGGCAGAAAGTGCCCGCTGCCTTCCTGGGGGTCCCTTGTCTTCTGTGGTATCTCGAGCCAAGGAAGCCAGAAAGCTATGGCTGCGCTATGTTTTTTTGGGACCTGCCAGAGGCAATTTCAGGTGGTGGCCCTGAGGCTCCCCTAGCTGAGGAAGGGGGATTGCACCTCGTCCCCATCTGCATGGAGCTCACCCAAGGCATCAGCAGCCGCCCACCACCCACCCCGAGCTGCCGAGGCGCTGGTGGGACAATGGGATGTGCCCACCTGAGGTTGAACCATGGCTATCGGCCTTTCTGTGCTGCTGGGGACAATGATGGAGAGGGATGTATGTGGCAGTGACACCTGCGCCCCCAGAAGAGCCCAGAAGTCCACGGAGGGCAGAATTACATCAGGGCAAAGCACGCTGGCAGCACGTCAGGGATGCTTCCTGGGAGCGCCCCGGCCAAGTGAGGTGACCCATCCCTCGGTGGGGTGAGCACACCAGGGTGCAGCTTATGCTCGCTGCCGCCGGTGGGGGGGTTTCTGCCGGTGCCATCTCCTGCCTGCAGCCCTGGGCGGGGGGGGTTGGCAGAGGCGGTGGAGCGGGGTGGTTTGTTTTCTCTCTGCCTTGTTTCAAAATTTCCCCTCCTGTGGCGTCTTGCGAAACCGGGCTGAGCCCACGCCACACTGCACCGATACTGCGGCCAAAGGCCCCTCGCTCTGGGAACGCTCCTGGCTGAGAGTGCTGCCACCGCCCAGTGCCTCCTCTCCTCTCCCCGTCCCCCCGCTGGCACCTCAAATGCTTGGTCCCAAAGTTTCCCAGCTTTCTGTCTCCTTTCCTGTGCGCTCACCAAGACCTCCTGCTCTGTCTCATGGGTGTTGCTGCAAAAGAAACACCTGAGGTGCTCGGGGTGCCGGCAAAAGCGCACAGGAAGGTCATGCTGGCGCTCTGAGGTACTTACAGAGGTGGCTGGAGACGTGGTGCAGGACCGAGGGTGGCTGCGGCCAGGGGTCACCCAGGACTGGAGGTGGCTGTTCGGGGCAGGGCGAGTGGCCGGGGCCCCGGCCCGGGGGATCAGGGGCTGCGAATTGTTTAGCTACAGCTTTGCAAAATCCACCTGCAAATCTCAGCCTGGATCAGAGGCTTATTGCAGATCAGAATTAAACCCTTTCGGCGTCGGGAAGGATTGGGGAGCTAGGATGCCTCATTTTGCTTGTTGTCTGTTAATTATCAGGGTAGGTTTGCCTAAGTGGCTCAAGTCTGTGGCTTGCTGTCATCTTTCTGGCCAGCCTTGAGGGCTGGCGAGTGACTGCATTCCACCATCCATGTGTCTGCTTTGTGCTGCATTGCCTGTGCTAGGGTCGGAGGGGCTGTGAAACACCAGCAGGTTGAACTCCCTGTGCCCGCAGGGTGCGCTTGGGCTTTCAGTTTGCTCCTCCTGGCCCTGCTTGTCCTCCACGGGGTTTGTTGTTGTTTTAAGACTCCTGGCCCAAATGAGGAGCAAATGGAGACAGTAATAAGGGCTGTGCTGGCCCCGTGCCCCCTCCCGCTTGCCGGCTGCCACAGATGGAGAGGGGCAGGGAGGGCCCCTGGTGACAAATTGTGCTCGGAGCTGAGCAGGGTCCGGCTGGCGTTTGGACAGGGATGTTTGGATGCTGATAGCAGAGCTACAGCAGGGGCCATTTGCTCTTTTCTTCCCTTGTCCCAAATTGAAACCCTCGTGGGAGCAAGAGGTGACCTGTCTGCCAGCAGCACCTTGCCTCAAGCACTCAGGCAGGAGCAGTGGGCAGGGGAATGTGTGGTGGTGCTGGGGGAGGGGCGGGGGCGAGCCTTGCACCCTTGTATTGAGAAGCTTTTCTGCACCTCCCGGTATGGTCCACATCAAAAAAAGCCAGAGAGGGCAGGGAGCATGGTCCTGGCAGCTCCCCGGGACGGTCCGAGCAAGGGCCATGGGTGCCTGAGCAGGACCATTGCCCTGTCTGCACCTGGGGGCCACCCCTGCCGTCTCTCTTCCCTCCCTCTCCTCCCTTGAGCGTCCCATCACCTGCCTCCTGGTTGCTCTGTGCTTGCCAGCACTGTAGCCCATCACATTGTCCCCATCAAAAGCCCACCGCGCTGTCCCCATGGCATGCCCATCAGGCTGTCACATCACATGGCCATTGCACTGTCCCCATCCCATGCCCATCATGCTGCCCCAGCACGCCCCATCCCTTCCCCACATGCCCCCTCCCTTATGCAAATGGCTACAAAGAGCACTTAATCATCCTTGTTAATTGTCTCTGCCCTCCCCTGTTCCCCCCTGGGGTTTTTCTCACAAATGGTGTCTAACTTTTCCCTTCTGTGTTTTGCTTTTCCACCAAAGATCGCAGCTCCTCTGCCCCCAGCCTCCCCCTGACCCTCTGTTTACACAACTGGGACAAATTTCACACCCTGGGGACTGCTGCCCCTGCACCCCCAGTCCCTCGCTCCCCTGCCCTTGCCCCTGCCCCAAGGAATATGAGTCACCGGCTGGGGCAGGGCTATAAAGATGTCCTTGCCAACGGTCTGCAGTGTCAGAGGGGACACCGTTGCCTGCCACCATGGAAGCTGCTGCCTGTTGCCTGCCTCCCCACGGGCTCCGGGTGCCTGCGGCCAGTGCTTGCCCAGCCCAGGGGCTGGAGCAAGGGGGAAGGTACCTGGGTGCTGCACAGCCTGGGGGGGCTGGGGAGGGCAGGGGGGTGTGCGGGAGGTGGGATGGGGAAGGCTCCAGCTGGGTACAGGTGAGGGCTGTGTGGAGCCCTGCTCTGATGGGGACCCCTCTGATCCCGGCAGCTGCGGGTGGGAGAGAGTGTGCGGAGCCTAGGGCTCCCAGGGGTGCTGGGGCGGGGCTGAAGCAGGGCGAGGAGCACTGAAGCCGAGGTGGTATGAGTGCACCTGCATGTGCCCGGCACCCTTAGCCACACACTCGAGCAGGGGCCGTGCTGGGCGGGTGACACTGTGGGGCTGGGGGTGTGTGGCTGCGGTGTGGGGGGAGCAAGGCAAGGGGAGAGCGGGCCAGGGTGGGCAGCCATGGCGCTGAACCTGCTCTCCGCACCTAGATCCCTGTCGCTCTGGAGACCGTGGCTGCCCCGAGCAGAGGAGGGAACCGCACAGCGGAGGGAGCAGATGGCCGCCGTGAGTTCTACGCTGCCGGCTGCGTCCCCGCCACTTTCCCGCTGGCAGGGTTGGGGTCCCTGTTTGGCAGAAAACCAGCCTCTCGCCACCGACTCCTTCACCCCCGCTCCGGCGCTGTGGCACGGCAGCACCCTGCGCACCGCCCCTGCCGCATCACCCCTCTGCCCGCAGCCTCGCCGGGGCAGGGCCAGGCAGAGCCCCCCGCTCGGCCAGGGCCAGGGCCAGGGCCAGGGCCAGGGCCGCCGTGCCGCGGGGGCCTGAAAGGGCTGCCTGTTCCCAGGCCTGGCGGGCATTCCTCAGGGGGCTGGCAGGGCGCCCGGGCACGAGCTTCGGAGCTCGGGGGCGGGGGGGATTACACGGGCAAAAAGCCCGCCGGGAGCAGGGGGCAGGTGCCAGCTTCCCTTGTGGGGTCATGAGGACCTAAGCCCAGGGGCCGAGGAGCGGGGAGACGCCGGCTTCAGCGCAGGCTGAGCCTGCAGGGCTCTGCCGGGTCCGTGGGGCGTCGCCCCCGCCACCGGCAGAGAAAGGTCCCTGCCCTCGCTGCCAGCTTTGGGTCCACCCGTGGGCACTGCTGCCGCTGTGCCGGGAGGCGGGGGGGCAGCGGGAGACCCAGGGCAGCTCCCACCCCGGCTGTGTCTCCGCAGGCTGGGGCTGCGGCTGGGGCTGGCGAGGCGGCAGGGGACGGCGGCCCCGACAAAGCGCCGGCGGTTTTCCACCACCCAGTCAGGTACGTCGGCCGCCGCCGGCGCCCCGGCCGGGCCGGAGGGCAGCGGGCCGGCGGGGGCCCTCACCCCGGCTCTCCCCGCGCAGGCTCCTCTGGCCCAAGTCCAAGTCCTTTGACTATCTGTACGGCGTCGGGGAGAAGCTGCTGGAGAACTTCCCGGTGCAGGCCACCCTCTGCCTCTACGAGGACTCGGGCAGCGAGGAGGAAGAGGAGGAGGAGGAAGAGGAGGAAGACGAAGAAGAGGAGGAGCAGCCAGGGGACACGGCGGCAGGTCCCCCGCCGCAGGCAGGCGGCCCGGGCAGGCCGGTGTGAGGGTGCGGTGAAGCAGGCGAGGGCAGGCCCGGCGGCACCGAGGAGGTGCAGGCAGACGCCCGCCGCGCAGGCAGCGTGTGCGCAGGCAGCGGGCACCGGCCCCGCCGCCGGGGGTCGGCGGCCCTCAGGGGTGGCCCCCGCAATGGCGGCGGGGTC
>JAVKLA010000039.1:12477328-12512465 GCA_034782735.1 Sagittarius serpentarius | reverse complement strand
CGCCCAGCAGACACGGCGGCACCTGCCGGCAGCCGCATCCCACTCTCCCTGGCCACCCGTCGCTCCGGGGTTGGGGGAGGCGGGCCTGTCCCCGCCCAGTCTCCCCGCTCCGCGTTCCTATTGCAGCTGCAAGAGGAGGAGGGCGGTGCGCGCTGGCTGCGGGGGGCTCGATTGGCCGAGGGGAGGGGGCGGGGCGGGCGGGGGCGGGGCGGGGGCGGGGACTTCCCCTCCCCTCCCCGTCGGCGGGAGGGAGCGGCTGCGGCGGGGTGCGAGGCCGCCATGAGGTACGGGCGGGGCGGTGCCGCCGCGGGGTATGGGGTGCGGGAGGCGGGAGCCGTGGGGCGGGCCGTGGGGCCAGAGGGGCCGCGGGGCGGCGGCCAGAGTCGTGGGGCGGGAGGGACAGGAGCTGTGGGGCCGGTTATGGGGTGCTGGAGCCGGGGAGGTGGGAGCCGGGGGTCGTGGAGCTGGCCAGGGGTTTCTGGGCGTTTGGGGAAGAGAAGATCTACCGAAGTGGGGCTTGTCGGTGGGGCGGGGGGTGTGGTGGTGTGGTTCGTCTGGGACTAGAAAGCCCCGCTCAGTTGGGCAAGTTCACCCTGAGGCTGATGGGGCAGGTGAGTTGGGGGGGTCGCGCCCCACCCCACCCTGCCGTGGGGTGACACTAGAGGCTGAGGGCGATGGGGATAATTTGGAGTTGGGTTTGGGCAAGGCAAGGCCAGTGCTGGGATGGAGGGGCCGGGCGCTGGGGCGGAGGCTGGCCCGGGGCAGCGCGAGGGCCGGCTGCCTGGGGTCGGATGGGATCCGAAGGCTGTTTTGGGAGGGCGAGCCTCCCTGGCAGCCTGCAGGGACCCCACAGTCCCTGGCAAGCAGAGCCGGTGCAGCCTCTTCTCCTCGCTGTGGATCTTGGCACGGAAAATCCCAAATATTGCTAGGATCCCGCTGAGCGGCTGGCAGCCGCGGCTACGTGATGCCAGGAGAGCCGGCAGCCTCCCTGCGTGCTGTGGCATGTCACTGGCATCCGTGGATCCCCCCGACCCGTACCTGTGCCCCCCCAGCCTGGTGAGGAGGTGTCGCCTCCCACTGTGCCCCCCAATGCCCCCCAACACCTGCTCAGGGTCTGTGGGGGCTCAGCACCATGCGCACGCCATATTTTACCAGCACGATTTCCTCCTTTGGCATCGGTGACGGCAGCGGGGGCGGAGATGGGGGGAGCCCGGGGGAGACACAAATGTGCGACTGCAGCATCCTCGCTCTCACGGCCGCATCCCTCACGCCTCCTCACGGTTGCCTTAGCAACCTCCTATCGATCGGGTATTTATAGAGGAGGCGAACGCGTGTTGGGAAGCCGGAGGGGGGGACCGGGACTGGGTGGGCGTCTGCTAGGTCAGCCTCCAGCTTCAGGCTCCTCTTGGCTTGCGTGGCTGTGCGGAGGCAGGAGGGATGCTGCTTGCCTTGGCATCAGTGCCTGCGCGGTGGTCCAGCTTTTCCTGCTCATCGGAGCCGGGGGAGGTGGATAGGAATTTGCACGTGGAAATAAAAATAAGCAGCTGGAATGTCTGCCCTTCTCGCAGGCATTGCTCATGCTTGTAGGCTGGTGTAGACTTGGCTTATTGTTGCACTGGAATAAAGCATCTCCAAGCTCTGACGCTGGGTGCATTGGCACAGATACTTGGGAAGAAAGTTAAAGATAAAATCTTCCTGATGAATTAAATGTGTTGTCCAATGTACGACCTGGGTTATGGAGCTGGGGGTCCTGGCAAATCTGGTCTTGAGTATCCTTATTTCTGCGTTTCTGTTCTCCTGTCTATCAAAGGGGGAGAATGCCTGTAACAATGAGCCATACAGAGGTTTTGTGTGGAAACTGTGGCAAGTTTTCCATGCCGTGCCTTCTTTTATCCTGTGGATTTGAGTCTCTTCATAAAAACTGATAACAACAAAAGCAGGTCAGGTGGTCGCTGCTCAGAGCTGATGCAGCCTGTGGGGGAATGCAGGGATCCAGACGCCTCTCAGCTTCTCTCGCGTCCCCCAGGACAGCTCAGAGAAGCAGGGCTGGGTGGGCAGTTTCTTGACAAAAGGCCTCCTTGTGCGGGCTGTGGGGCGCGGGAGGCAGCAGATCCCTCCTGTATAATTCTGGTGCTCTGCTGCTTTCCCTCACTCCTGCTTAAACTCCAGGTTGAGGTTTGCAATCTGAGTTTCGCAAACTTGGAAAGAAGCTGCTTTCTGCCTCTGGAGACAGCTCCAGGCTTGCTTGGCCTCTTGCCACTTTTGGTGCAGGAACCTCAGAAACCACAGGAAACCTGATGTTGGCAGGGAGAGGTACTAGATTTACTGAGAAGGTGGCTGTTGGTGAGGTTTGGTAGTGCCTGCTGTGGTGGTGTGCATCAGCTCTTCTGTGTGTCTGGGTGCCTGCCTTTTATGTGAAATGAGAAATGCATTTCTAGCCCCGCTGACCCTGTGAATGGCCCTGTGCTGTCCCTGACCTTGCTCCAGCTGAGCGGCTTCAAGTGCTTTTGGAACAGCTCTCAATATCTGAAGTCCTGGATCTAAGATCAGCATGTGGTTTAGTTCCTGCTGTTTTTAACCGTGTTTGCTCCTTCATCCACAATAAATCACTGTAGGAGCTGGTTAGTCCTGTCCCCTCTGTCTCCTGACAGAGCTGTGGCTTTGCCGCACAAGGCGAGAGGAGATGAGTTTGCCCAGGATCGTCTGATCGGTGGGTCATTGTGCACAGGGAGAAGGCAAAGTGTGAAAAACAAGTGAGTGAAACTCCTCCTGTGAGCAGAGAGGGATATACTCCGCTTCTGCAGGACTTTGTTTCACTCCTGTGGGGTTTCGTTTAGTTTTGCTTTTGAAGCACAAAAGGTGCTTTTCCAGCTGGAGAGCTCTTGTCCTGGGTGTGCGGGGAGCTCTGTCACTCTTGCTGCTGCCCTTAGCTTGGCCCAACAACCTTTAGAAAATGCATATCCTTTTCTTTCCTTTTGTGGAGTCAGCTTTATGGCAGTGGAGAAAACAGTATGGCCCTGTTTATTGCAGATTGTGGGTAGGAGTTGCAGAAGTGAGAACTGGCATGGCTGTAAAGTTGATTTAAAACAGGAGGACTGCTTTACCTGTATCCATCAATGTCTTGTGGAAGGGAAGAGCACCAGGCTGCTCCCAGCAACTTCTGACAGGCAGGTCATCTCATCTGCTGATGAGATATGGGGACTCTTCTTCATCCACTTCTTCCCTTCCTGCTTCGCTTGACTGCAGCCCTCTGGGCTTCTTGGGCCGGGCCCTGGCCCTCCCTGGGTTGGTGCAGCACAAGTACGGCAGAGACCTGCACCAGGCTCTCAGAGAGCTGAGGGTGCCCTGAGCCCCTCCAGTCCCTCCAGCCATGCGATGAGTGGGGAGGCAGTGCGAGCCCTTGGCTCTCTAAAGGGGCATTGCTTGGCTGGGAAGTGTCGTGGGGCCATGAGACAGCACCCTGCTTTTCTGCATGAATCTGACCCTGGGTGATGGAGGTCTTGGACTTCAGGGGGTGAAATTTAAGCTGTCAGTGACTCTCCTGTTTTCTTCCCTGCAGGTAGGCAGGAGCCCCCCGTAGCCGAGTGAGGCAGCATGGCAAGTAAGTGTTCCCCAGTCAAGACGGAGAGTTGGCGGTGGTGCTGGAGGAGAGAAGGGGGATGTTTGGCAGCTGCCTTGCAAGGAAGGGGTGCCTGTGCTTTTTTGGGTGTGTTATTCTCTGTGGGGAGCTGATGCCGTGGGCTGTTACGCCTGGATGAGGTCTGAGGTCCAGCCTGACTTGTGCTTCTCTCTCCCCTGTGCAATGTGGGAGTCGAGAGGAGGTGCTGAAGGGCTGACCTCCAGGACTCCCCGTAAGCTGAGCACTTCTTTATTTGTGTGATGCTTGCTGTGCAAGGCAGGCCTCCCTGCGGCTCTTTGGACTGACTGGCCCCTCTGCAGGGGTTGCCAGTCTGTGCTGACATCTCCTAGCAGCGGTGCTGCTCGTGGCCCATGACAGGCATCCCATGAGCTGTCCATCCTGGGGGCCACATGGCCTTGTAGCTTGCGTGGCTCGTGGTACTGGGGCTCTGCGTTCCCAGTGGATGGGCAGCTGCCTAAATCAGCCCTGCCGGGAGCTCGCTGTGTCTTGGTGCCTGAAGGAGTGCTGGGCAGATGCGGCTGCTCGGGGCCAGTAGCTAAAGCTGGGGTAAGACTGGCGAGGGTGCAGGGTGGAGGATGGCATGTGGTCTGTAAAGAGCTGGACTCAACCCTCCCTCCTCACTCTTCTGGGCAGCCTGTGCGGAGGCTGCATGCAGCAATGTGATGGGAGCTCAAGGAGGATGGCAGTTGTGAACGGGGAGATGTAGAGATCTGGCTGGGATCTTGGGATTTGCTCAGGGTGTTGCCGGAGCCAGCTATGAAGGTGGAGGCAGTAGCCACGCTGGGCAGGATGAGGACCCCAGGGATGACAGGTATGCCTTCTTTCATTACCTGCACTGTGCTAGGTGGGGGGAGGAAACAGCAATCTTTGGGCAGTGTTTTTAAAAGGCACTTTTAGTCTTCTGTTAATGAGGAGGGTACCCAGCTGGGTCCCTGCCTTCCTCCACTGCTGCCTTTTCTCCCTCCCAGAGCTCAGGTGCTGGCTCAGCAGCACTTACTGGTTGTGGGAGGTGTCCCCTGTGGTGGCAGCGACCCCCGCCAAGTAGTCCCCTTTGTGGTGACCCTGATGCGCAGAAGCGGGATGTGGGGGTCAGCGTGTTCACCGTCCTGTGCTCTCCGGCAGTGTGCAGCCCTGGCTGTCCCTCCACAGATAGAGCCGCCTGTCATTCTGCAGAGCAGCAGCCCCGGGGGTGTCCCCACAAGCCGGGCGGCAGAGCTGTGGGGCAGTGGTGTGGCCAAGCCTGCCTGCCACCAGGGGCCAGCAGCACCTCAGGGAACCCCGCAGGGATGCCGTGAACCCAGCCCTCTCTCCTTCTCCCCCTGCCTACAGCTCTGATCTTTCCTAAGCACCGGTTCTCCAGCTGGTGTGGGGAGACTTGGAGAGGCACAAGGGGTCAGTACTGAGGCTGCTGGGCCTTGGGAAGTCCCCTCTGCCCTGCGGTTTGGGATACCTGCTCAGCGGGCTGCTCGTCATGTCAGTTGGGCATCCAGGCTGGAGATAAGAGTTGGCAAGGCTCTCATTTCCTGCAGGCCATTGATTTTCCTGCTCTGGTCCCCAGGCATGCGGGAGCTCTTTGCACTTTCTGTGTAAAAGAGGGAAGGGAACAGTGACTTAGTTTCTGCTCTTCTGCCATTTCTAGGTTCCTGAGGGAAACTGGATGTGGGGAGAGGCAAACATCTCCATCACAGCGTGCTTTCAGTCGGGACATTGCTTGTGATACCTGCCTGCCTGTGTATCTGTTTTTATTTCCCATCATAGTGGCCAGTTCAGCATGGCAAAGCAGGGAAGGGGTCAAGTAACTGGTATCTGCAGGGATGGAAAACCCTGACAGTGAGATCTACGGCCAAGCTTATTGCTCCAAGGTGCACTGAGGAAGTTCGAAAGAGGCTCAGACTCGAGTGCTGAGGAGGGGAGAGTTGATACCGCAGCCTGATGAAGGTGGGAGGCAAAGGAGGTGAGGCCAGACTTCTCCAGCAAAGGATGGGACATTTGCGGAATAGATGGTGTCTTTGTAAAATTTCATCTCATTCTGGAAAGGCTCAAGAGAAGGTCGGCTTGCCAGCCTGCTCCCTCTCCAGCCAGGACAGCCTTCCTCAACTGCGAAAGTCACGGCAAGCTGATCCCTGCCCTCCTGCAAGATGCCTTCTGTGCCTCTTGAAAATGCTTTGTCGGTTGTCCTTGTAAAAAAAAAAAAAAAAAAACGCAAAAAAACCAAACCACCAAACCAAAAAACTGTTTGCATAATAAAGTTGATTCTGAGGGAAGGTCTCTGACTAACATCATTCATGCTGCTCTTCATTCACACCTCAGTGGTTCAGCCCTCTGCAAACTCTCTCACTGAAGCAAGCCATTAATAAATCACGGGGGGAAGATGCACCAACACAGCACAAAAAGAGCACAGTGCCTCCAAGCACCGGATGGTGTAGCACAGTAGTAGTTGCTTACACCATGATCTTGTCCCTGCCTTGATATTTATGACTAGTCTCACAAATACCTTGCTGTATTGTTTTAGGAGCAGGATACATGGAAGGTAAAGCAGAAGGAAACGTGCCGGTTTCTCTGGTAAAAGACTCCTAATGAAAGAAGCTGGCAGCTTTTTACTAACTGTTAGGTTTGATCTTCACCAAGATTGAAGGAGTATTTCTGTGTTACAGCCGGGCTGGTCTAATGGGAGACTCTGGCTGTCCCCTCGCCTCCTTGTCCTGCATCTTTGATGTTGCTGCAGTGTGAGTTGGTTCATCTGGTTGATCCAATGGAAGACTGAGCCTGAGGGTGAAGGAGGCAAATAGGTTTCTGCAGATCAGCCAGCTGAAGCGATTCATCTTTCTCAAGGGAAGCAGCACGATTATGTGGCTTGGTGGGAAGAGATGGTGCCAGCCTACAGCTGAGTGTGTTGAGCTGCATTATGGAAACACTCTTATGAAATCCATGCATGGGATATTTGGATCCTGGAAGTATCATGGTTTGTTTGGAGTTTCTGCTTTCCGGGCAGCAGCTCCGTTGCCTCTCTTGTGCTGCTGCAGGTCCTGGCAGGCTCCCTGTACCCCATGGAGGTCTCCCTCCTGCAGAATATGGGGGAGAAGCTTTGAAAGGGATGTGTCTCTTGCAGTCAGGAAGGTGCTGTTCCTGCTCAGTCTGGCTTCCTGACTGCATGCTCTGTGGGAAGATCTGATGTGGGCAACACAGAGTCTCCCAGGCTTTCGGAGCAGAGGAAGGTTTGTGAGGCCTCTGCACCAAAATGCAGTAGGGATGTGAATGTGATGCCATGTCAGGAGAGGTTGCTCAGGCCCCTTTCAGTACCTGACTCGTGACCCCCTGTGCTGTCCCCGTGTGTTGGGGATGTTTGCCCTTGTTGGGCCTGAGCCTGGGAGAAGACATAGGGGTTTCTCTGCGACCTGAATAGAGTCCCTGAAGCCACCTGAGCTGGCATGACCACACAGCAGCTGGCAGCAGGTACACCAGCCTCCAGCAGGCTGTCTGCCCTCCCCCTGGGGGGCTGTGGAGGTGTGAAGCAAGGGAGGAAGGAGGCTCTGGGCTGATGCGCAGGGGGACTGTGGAATGATGCACAATGTGCTATGTGTTGTGAGTCCGTTTCGGTGCTGGCCCCGTGTCTTGGCAAGAGGCCTGGCTCTGCATCCCAGCCCTGCAGGGTCTTGCTCACCTGGTGGGATCTCCCTTGCCCTGCAGCAAAGGGGCAGCGAGGTGAAATCCAGTCAAGGGCAGGAGGCTGAAAACAAGTCTTTTTGGAGCCTTCTGTCTCTTCTTCAGCTGCCCTGTGTGGTCTGCAGCTGCCACTTCCAATGTCTCTAGCATCTCAGCCCTGCTGGAGGGATGCTTTTGGTGCTGTATGTCTCTGGGCAGACCCCAAGTGCCCTGCCTCCCTCGGGGTGTGCTCTCCCTCAATGGGCACTCTGCTGTGCTAACTGAATTGTAGCCCTGGGCTTTTGGTGTTGGGCATGCCTGTATCATCAAAATCCTGTGGGAAGCCAGGTGGGAAAGCCTGGCTGGGCAGAGGCCAAGTGTGGGGCTGTCCCTGCTCAGCATGTCTCTGCCTTGTGTGTTGCAGTGTTCTTGGGGGCCAGGAATGCCCACTCGGTCCTGAAGCGCTTTCCCCGAGCCAACGGCTTCCTGGAGGAGATCCGGCAAGGCACGATCGAGCGGGAGTGCATTGAGGAGGTCTGCAGCTATGAGGAGGTCAAGGAAGTGTTTGAGAACAAGGAGAAGACGGTGCGTTTGTCCTGCTCTGCTCGCCAGTGGATGTGTGAGGGCTTAGGCCTTAGCAAGCTGGATGCAGAGAAGGAAAGCACGGGGGAACAGCCTCTCCTGTTCCCTCGGTCCTCTTCTGTCTGCAGGCAGCATGCTGTGGCTTTGTGTGCTAGCATGACTTCCCCTTCCCAGGCAGTGCCCTCACCTTGGTATTGCCAGGACACCCTGCCCACAGCTGCAGGTCGAGCTGGCACTCCCATGGCATGTGTGGGAAATTTGTGCTGTTGTCCCTGGCTCTCCAGGCTGGGGCTGGTGTTAGCCAAATTTCTCCCTGCTTGGTGTGGGGGCTGTTGGCTGCAGCTGAGGGATGTTCCCATGATCTTTTGTGTTGGTTCCCAAAGCACCTCAGGTGCTGGGGCAGCCCTGGTGAGAGTGGTGGGGGACGGCCGAAAAACTGCCTCTTTTGTGGGCCTAGGGAGGGCAGTGATTATTGCTGCAGGTCAAGGGGTGCTTGTCCCATCTGCAGCACGTGATGGTTGCTTCTCTGTTCCTGCCACAGATGGAGTTTTGGAAGGGCTACACCAACTCTGTCTACTCTGTCAAGGACCCTGGGCACAGCACGGAGCGCTCAGATGCTATGTACGTGGTGGTGCCCCTCTTGGGGGTGGCTCTTCTGATAGTCATTGCCCTCTTCATCATCTGGAGGTGCCAGCTTCAAAAGGCGACCCGCCACCGCCCTTCCTACACCCAGAACCGTTACCTGGCCAGCCGAACGGGACGCAGCCTCCCCAGGGTCATGGTGTACCGGGAGCGGTCACAAAGCCAAGGGGAAACCCAGTACCAGCGAGAAGCAAGCAACCGGGTGGCTGGAGATGGCAGAGCTGGGGGCACCCCCCAGCAAGACGGCACCCTCTACCCACCGGAGCATTCGGTCTCCATCCTCTCCAGACTGTCCAGTGCCACCCCTCCGCCTTCCTATGAGGAGGTGACGGGCCACCCGGAGAGCAGCAGTGGCGAAGAGACCAGCGTCTCCTACAACGACCCACCACCCAAGTACGAAGAGATTGTGGCCACTGCCCCTGCTGCGGGCAAATAGCAGGTCTGCCTCCCTCCTGCCTCTTCACACACGCACGCTCACCCACCCACCCTCTCTCTGCCATGCCCGGGACCCCCTTCAGGTGCCAGCTGGCACCCAGTCTCACCTGTACAAGCTGGTGCCATCACGCAATAGCCTTACCCTCCTAACCAAAAATAGCTGTCCCCAAGTGGGGTGAGGCTGGGCTGCAGGGATGGCTCTGGAGCCAGCCAGCCGTCTTCTGCCCCTCACTTCCCGCTCACGTAAGTGCTGTAGCAGCCAGAGCAGAGCAGCAGCTTGTTCCTGGCTCAACAAGGGGGTCTCCCCATGGTGCGTTTGATTTCCTCACTTTCCCCCCCCTAAACAGACATAACATTTCCCATGATTAAAACAGCCTCGCTGCCTGCCTGGGGCATGGCTCAGCCTTACCCCATGTCCTCACTGGGCCCCATTTTGCTGCTCAGGGCTCTGATTAGGAGTTGGGGATGCAGAAGGGGTGCCACGAATTTCTGTCCATCCCCACAGTCAGTGTCCACGCTCTCTGTTTGGGGAGAAGGTGCTTCCCTCTTGGATTTGCTGCCAGGTGGGAGTGGGGAGCCTGGTCCATCCTGTGGTGCCTGTAGCGATATTCGCTGTCTGGAGATCAGGGAGGAGCCGTCAGGGAGGTGCTCTTTGATCTCCTAGATCCCTTTGGAAAGGGGGGAAAGGCTCGTGGTGATACTGTACGTGAGGTAAGTGACTCTGGAGTAGCAGGTCCTTTTGCTGTTGCTCTCCACTTTCCTCCTGTGGGGTGCCGGGCAGCTGGATGTCTGGCTGTGGCGGAGCTGGCCGATGGGGTCATCTCTCACCTCGAGCCAAAGGTGGTCCCATGGCTTTAAAGCGGTGGGGATGCTCCTCTTTCCTGGAGCACGGCCTGTCTGGTGTCTGCCCCAGAGGTGGGATGCTGGCATGGGGAGCCTGCAGATGGGCCAAACCTCCCCTCTCCCTACCACAAACCTCTCCATCCTGCCTGGCTCCTCTCTTTGGGGCTCTTTGTCCTCCAGAGCAGGTAAAGGGGAATGCGAGACCTTGCTCTCCTCCAGGCCCCTCTGGTGGGCAGAGTGCTTGGCATGGCATGGAGGTGCTCCAGCCATGGCATGGAGGGCCTGCTGACAGAGGTGGCTGCAAGAGGTGAGAGCTGACTGACCATACCACAACACAGCAATGCCAGTGGGTCAGGAGTAGGGCCAAACCCTGACCGGGTGGTGTGGTGCCAGGGCAGGGCAGAGCCAGGTGCTTTGCTGTGGGACCAGAGTGTCCCCTTTTCCCGGGCAGCTGCTTTTGGGGTGGAAGCAATGAGGCTGTCCTTTCCTAGTCATGTCTGATGGGTTAAAAATGGGGTTGTGCTCACCAGCCCCCCAGGAGTAGCCCAGAAGCTCCCAGCACTGCCACCCCATGGTGTTCACCCCAGCACCAGCCTCTCCACCAGCACCGAAAGGCTATTGTACATCCATTGGCTGCCTGCACCCCGCTCGGTCCCAGCAATGCTCTCACAGCAGGTGCCCTCAGCCCAGAGCTGAGGCTTGCCCAGCGTGGCAGTTCCTAGGGCAGGACATGTGGGGTTTGCAGCTGCTGGCACCTTGTCTGTCCCCTCCCAGGCCTTTACTCTGCCTTTCGGCCTTAGCAAATCGGGGTTATGGGAAAACCTGACAGTGAGCGTCGAGGTCAGAGCCTGGAAAAGACCGGAGGCAGACAGAAGGGCGCTCTGCATCCTCTGTCTTTGACGCTCGGTCATTATCCCTGCAGTTTATATTCTGTAAAACTTGGTATATTTCTGTGCAAAAAAAGGTATTTATTAAAAAACCCTCACTGTCTGAGTGGCACAGGGTGGCTTTTTCCCACAGGGGGGATGTCTCTCTGAACACAGCTGGATTTCCATCTCATGGGGGTGCTGCGGCTCAGCACTGCGGGGGTGATGGAGGCAGCTGTGGGATGATGGCACCAATAACCCCCGCCCCGGACACAGCTGCAGCGCAGTCCCCAGTGAGGAGGGGACCATCTCTGGAGACGGGGTGCGTGCTGTTGCGGGGCTGGGAGTGAACCCCACACATCCGACAGGAGCCTTTGACTTCCCCGGGGCATGTGGTGCAACTCTCGGTGAGAGCTGGAGGGTGTTCTGTGAGCCCTGGCCAGTCGGTAGGTGAAGTGTGGAGGGATTTCCTAAGGTCTTTGAAGGGATTTAGGTGCACAAGTCGTCTTGCTCTTCCTCTGCATGCTCCTAAACCCCTTAGATAATCCCCTTTAAATAGCAAGACTAGGGCAGCACGGGATTTATTTTAAGCCCTTTCAAAACCAGATTTTACGGTCAGGTCTTGGACTCTGTCCCCATCAGAAGGGTTCAAAACTGTCGTTCATCCCAAACGGGTCACTTTATCGCTGCGGACTCCACTGAGGCAGGAGAGATCAGCCCCGGCACAGCTCGGCCCTCGGACGGCCGCCGTCTCCGCTCCTGCCCGGGCTGCCGCCGTGGCATGGGGACGTGCTCTGGCGGGGACTGCCGCGGGCAGCAGCGCCGGGGCGCCGAGGGGAGGCGGGCCGAGCCCTCACCTTGAAACATCCCGGGGCCGCGTGTGCGGGGAGGGGGGACACCTGGCGGAGCTCCTGGGTCTGCTTCTGCCCCACCGGACGTGCCCCTGGCAGGAGCCATTCGTTCGCTCCGACAAACTTCTTACCTCGGCGATCAGTGCTGGGAGAGGCTGACCTGCGGCGGAGGGGGGGGGGGGGGCGCTGCCCCCGGGAGGTGCTGCGCTGATGAGCAGCAGCTCGTTAATTACCCCGGCGGCGGCTTTAAGCGCGGCGGGCGGGCAGCGGGAGGGCGGGCAGCCCCGGCAGACACCGGCACCGCTCCCGTCCCCGCCCCCGGTCCCGCCCCGGCTGGCAGCGGGCGCGGCTGTTTACAGGTCCGGCAGCTGCCTTGGACTGCAAAAGGAAAAAAAAAAAAGTAAGTGCCCCCCCACTACCCTCCCTTTGCAAGCCGCAAAGCCGGTGGGTGCGGGAGCCGGGGACGGGAGGGGGCTCTGCGGGCAGCCCCGGCGGCGGAGCGCCTCGGGCAGCGGGGGGCGGTGGGGCGTCCCTGGGGGGGGGGGTGAGGGGCGGGATGCCCGCCCTGGGAGGGCATGGGAGCCCTCCGTGCCCTGGAGCCGCCCGGCCACCCACGGCGGGGGCGGCTCCTCTCACGCGTGTCCCGTGGAACTGAGTTTCTCAGCCCCGCCCCCGCTGTGGTGGGAGCCGGGGCGCTGTCTCTGGGCTCCCCGGAGCCCTTTGCTCCTCAGCGCATCCCTAGGCCGAGCCCCGGGGACGCGGGGGGCAGGGGGGTCACCCCGGCTCTGCGTGGCCGGCTGCGCTCTGCGGCTTGGCGGCAGGACCTGAGCCGGGTGACAAAAGCCCTTCCCCTCCCTCTTGGCCCCTCTCTGCCGTGACACGATACAGCCCCAAGCCGAAGAACGAGGTCAGCTCCTCTAGCAGAGGGGTGCTCACTCCAGCACCCCATCCTGAGAGGTGAAGGGGGGTGGTGGTGCTGGACCAGGCTGGTACCCCCGCCTGTCTTGTGTGGAGCATCCTGGGCTGGGGAGGGACGGAGAGAGGGAGGTTGTGGGGTTTCCCTCCCCACGGCAGGTTTTCCCGGCTTGCAGGATTTAAACCTACTCACGGGTTTAGTGAGCCGGAAATTCCCTGTCGCTGCAAATGCAAGGAGAAGTGCCAAAGCAGAGGCTGAGAAGCAGTCGTCTTCCGCCGGCGAGGGGGGGTTGCTTGGCAGTAGCTAGAAAAAGCCCTGAAGAAAGTTAAAGGAGGAAATCCAGCCACTTAAGCGTTTTGTTCTTACGGGTTTTGACAGCTGATTTTTTTTTTTTTCTTTTCTCAATAGCTTAGTCTCTCAGAGCCTGCTTCTCGCTCCGTTCCCATCCCTTGGCTCTTTGGGAGCTGCAGCAGTTTCATAGATGACTAGAAAAAGAACTGATCTGCCCTCTCCAGGTTTATTGTTGTTAATATATGCTGGTTTCCCAAAGAGCAGGCTGAGAAAGCAACTCAGGGCATTCATTCCTCTAAAGCACCAAAAACATGAAGGAGAAACCCGGTGCTCTCCATGGTTGTGGACCGTGGGGCTGGGTGTCTGAGGCAGGTTTCTCCTGTGGGACTGACACCACTTTGGGACCGTCCCAGGACTTACTGCCCTGTTCTCAAGTGGGGGGGAGGGGTCCTGCAAAAATCCACTTTCTTTGAGGTTTTGGGGAGAAGCAGGGGGTGTGTGTGTTGTGACACCCATGGGTTGGTGTCACGTATGCCAGTGTTGGGTCTGGGCAGGGTGGTGGAGGTGTGGGGCAGCCGGGGGCTGCTATGCCCCCGCATACCATGTCTCTGGCAGCACCTCTGGGGCAGACCCAGTTGCAGAGACAGGGATCTCATCTCTGCGTGGCTGGAAGCAGGAAATTGCCGCAGCTGATGCAGGGCAAATTTCTGTCTCTTTAATTGAAAAGTTTTTAATGACAGAGGAGGAGAGAGCGGCGTGAGGCAAGTGATCACTAGAAATGCTGGTTATTGCAGATGCAGAGCTGGTTCTGCCACCCTCCTGTACCTGGGGTTACAGGGCCTGGCTGCCACAGGGGATGGGATTGGTGGCTTGGGGGCCATGTCTCCTGTGGTTCTTCGGGCTTTGGGAGGCGGTGCTGCTCCCCAGGGATTTCCCTCTGCTTCTCTCCCTTGGGTGATATCCCAGGGGCTGGCAGGAGGCTGGGGCAAGCAAGAAGGTCTGAAGCACTCCGAGAAGTAGCAGTGAGGGTGGTGGTGGGCAGCCCTGGCTGCTGCTGGCCGGGAGTAGCCTGGTGGGCTGGGAAAGCAGTGTCAGAGACCTCGCTGCTAAATATAGACCCTGGACGTGATCAAAGAAGGCAGGGCCCCTGCACGCTCCCGCTTGCTCACCTCCTCTTGTTTCCTCCGCCTTGAGCTTTGAAGAGAAAAACCCCTCCTTCCTCTGGCTGTTTGGGCTGTGCTGGAGCAGGCAGACGCTCTTATGGTGGAGATTTTGACCTGGAAGCAAATGAGGACCTTTTTGGGCATGGCGAGCTCAAAGGGAGGCAGCAAGGAGGGCGCCGGGGAGCTGTGCAGGCATGTGGCACGTCTGGGATGCCAGGGCAGCGCTGGGGTCTGCCAGCCTCGGCAGCTCTTGCTTGTTGGGGTTTACTCCTGGGCTGCAGCTTTTTGAGAAAAAATAAAGAGTGTGTGTGCTGGGAGCCAGGAAGGTGTGTTTTGGGGCTCCTGTCCCAAAAATGTACATTGATTACCCTCTGCTTGTATTGCTCAGTGAAAGCATTAGGACATTGTGGCCCCAGAGCACTTCTCAAAGCCCTGGGACTTGGCAAAGGGGAAGCTGAGGCATGTGGCAGTTGTGCGTCCTGAGCAGCTGCAAAGCCCCAGATAGTGTCTGTGTCCTATGTCCTGCTCCTGCTTGTGGCTGCCCCCAGGAGCAGTGAGAGCTGGGGACTGTGTCCCTCAGTGCCGGTCCCCTCCTGGAAAAGAGCCGAGCCGATGCTGGCCCGGGGGAGCGTGTGCTTTTCCTTCCCCTCTGGAAGGATTGTTCAGCATCTGGCAGCTTTGCTTGGGGTGAAGTCCATCTTGTTCGGCTTGGTGTGGGTCGGTCAAGGAGATGGGTGCTGGATGGGGTGGGGAATGGGGTACGGCCCTGGGGGATACTGCAGCGAACGTGTATGTGGATAAAGAGTTTAGTGCTCAGTTTTTCCTGCGGTAACCTGGAATCTCATCACCAAAACATGTATTTTGTTTTTATAAAACCTTATTTTTCCTTGAAGGTTTATGAACATAAAAATGTGCTCCCAGCCCTCCAAAAAACTCTGGATGGAAAAGAATTTTTTTTTCACTAGTTTTTAGGGTATGCTGAACTGCTCTTCTCCTACAGGTGTGCTGAACTATTGCCCTTTCCTTGCTGTCAATTGAGGCAATAAGTGCTAAGCTCATGCTTTGCTCCCAGGACATGTAGAAGTTTTCTCCTTTCTCACCCTGTCGGGCAGGAGTTTGTGCCTGCAGTGGCCCTGCACCCTGGCCCCCGCCACCTGGGCTTCATGGGACACCCTGTTCTCTGGGACAACTCTGATTGTGCCTGTCTTTTGGGTTGTTTCTGCCTGTATTTTAGCTCTCTTATAGCACGTGTGTTGTCCTTGTGCTGGTGCCACTTTGGAAGAGCTGCTTGCTACCACTTTTGCTCAGCTTTCTTTTACTCTGTGTGAAACCCCAGGGTGCTCAATCAATCTGAGGAAATAAAAAAACCATGTGGCCATTTTGGGGACTGGACCTCAACCGAGTCCGCTGTGACCTGCTCTTCACAGAAGCCATCAATCAAAGGATGCAGGTTCCCAACCGGCTGAAGGTAGCAGATAGCTTCAGCCCTGTGGATGAAGAGCCAGTGACAGAGGATGTCCCTCCTTCCTTTCGGATGCACATCCCTGATAGGATTTCTCTTGCAGGTAATGTCCTGGGTTGTCTTTTGGGGTGGCTGAAGGTTGGTGGGGCTCTACAACATCCTAGGGAGTAGGATCCCTTTATAAAGCCCTCAGGTTTGCTTTGCAAGAGGAGAGGACAGGGGCAGATATTGTAGTCAGCTTTCTTCTGGAAGGTAGGACAGGATGGTGGGGAGATGCTTGGGGAGAGGTGGGCAAAGGTGACCAACAGAAGGGCAGGAGGGGTCTTAGTTCCAAAATGTGAGGAGCAAAATGTGGAGGTATCTCCCTCCACATCTCTTACAGTTTCCTCTTGGCCTTTGGTAGGCTCCCTGCTTTGGGATATAGAGACATGTGGCCCTGTCTTTGGAAAACAGCTCCGAAACCTCACTTTCTTGGAGCAGTGTGTCCACTTGCTTTCCAGACCATGTGTCTCCGGGCTGTCCTGCCACTCACACCTGCAGGACATGATTTTTGATGTATGTCTGGGACTAGACACAGGGTTGGCTCTCCTACATGGGTGGATCTCTCTTCTCTCCTGTCCTGAGGGCATTCGGGCTGGTTTAATTCTTCCTTCTCTCCTCTGTGTAGAAATATCAGATGCCAGTTTGAAGCCCATCCTGCTGAACCAACAAAGGAAGGTCCCCTCTGTTGTGGTGCATGCATCCCCAGACTCCTCTGCGGAGCCCACCCGCCTTGGGGAGCTCCCTTTTCTGCATGCAGCCGGCAGATCAAGCTCCCAGAAACGCAAACGATCGGTACTGTATTGAGAGCAGATGTGGTTGCCTATGGTGGGAAGGGGGAGCAATCCCAGCACTGGGTTTCTCCAGAGGTCTGTTTTCAGCCCAAGCCAGAATTCATCTTCCAGAGTGCTACCTCCTCCTAGGAGGTCCTAGGAATCCTAGGAGCAAGGGTATAGGGGTGGTGGGATCTGTTTCTCTCCCATAACCCGTACACACCTGCCTGCTGGGACATTGATTCAGCCAGATCTCGTGCTGCATTTTGTGAGCTGAGGTAGGTGCAGTCACCCCACAACCTCCTTCTGCTACTTTTGAAGTCCCTTTTCAACCACTGTTTCTTCTGGATGAAGTAAGAGATGGAGCTGTTTCATCATTGCAGCATAAAGGGTTCTGGTGTCAGAGTTGAAAGCAGATTTTAACCTTGTGTGAAACTAATTCAAAGAGAGGCCCCTGACATGGGCAGGCAAAGGCTTGGTTTGGCTACTGGAGCTGCTGATCTGCCTTCTCAAGTGCTTTCACCTCCCTGAGATTCAAGAGCCATTCCCAGATGCGTGAGGTTCAGGATTTTTGATCTGAATAGAGATCAGATAGCAGGCTCCTTGCTGGTGACTCTCGCCCTGCTCCGACTATGTCTCCCCGCCCAGCCCAGCATCAGCTCATCAGGTTTGGGGCTCATGTAACGCTCCCACCTCCGAGTGCTTTCCCTGTGCTGATGGGCTGCTGGCCCCGCAGGCCCCGCAGGGCACTGGGCTGGGATCACCCTGTGCAGCATCTCTGCGCTAACGCGGTTGTGTTTGATGCCAACAGGGCCATCACAGCAGCAGGTCGCGGCGGGAGAGGACACCAAGTGACTGTGCCCAGCTGGCCTTGCCCAGCCCAGGCCAGCACCATGAGCGGTGAGCATGAACCCAGAGCCGTCTGGGGCGGGTGGGGATCAGCATCTCCTGTCGTCTGTGCTGCTTTGATGTTCTCTGGTGTCAGTGCCCCGATGTGGGGGGGGTATCCAGGTCAGGGCAAGGCAATGCCTGGCAAGTCCTGCTCTTCCAGGAAAGGAACGTGGCTTCTGGTGTCAGAGAGGTTTGTGCCAGGCAGTGTTGAAGGCAGCTGCGTTGGTCCCCAGCGTGATGAGCTCTCTGCTGAGATGTGCATGGGAGAACACGTCCCCTCTCACAGCAGCCTGGGAGCGCTGTTGGTCCTTGCCTGGCCATTGGGCCAAGAGGCCCCCGCTGCCTGCTCTGGCTTGTCCCGGTCTCTCTGGCTCTGCCCAGCTTCCTGTTGGTGCTTTGCAATATGCTCTCCTGCTCCAGCACCAGCATGGCAGAGTGCTGGGGGCTACAGGCAGGTGACCATCGGCAAATGAGGCACAGGGCTTAACTGGATTTCTGCAAGGGTTGTTGAAACTTGTGGTGCCTTGCAGATAGAGTGGGCTAAGAGCACACTTGCTTTTCAGCTCTTTGAGCATAGCTTGTGAGCAGTATCATGGTGGTAGTGACCCTCTGCACATGGCCTTGGGCTCTGGAGTCTCTCCAGCAGAGAAACTGTCTTTGACTTAATCCCAGAGCAGAGCCACCTTTCCCCCTAGAAGTCCAGGGTTGTCCTGAGTGGCAAGAGGTCTGCCTTCTGCCAGCCCTGTGAGAGCAGCTGGTGAAGGTCTGGTTATCACGCAGCCATGGTTGGCTTCAGAGGAGTCGGGCGACCGCCTCTTAGCCTGGGGGCCACTGGAGAGGGTTCTCCTACCGGTGACGTGGGGGTCTGGGTGCCAGTGGCATTGCCCAGAGGTGTTTGCAGCTGCTGAAGGGATGAAGGGCACTGCCAAATGCCAGGCTGTGCCTGTGCTGTATGAGGCCAAAAGATAACAGGTGTGATTCTGTGTGCATCCCAGGCCAGACGCATGCCCCCTGCCCACACGCAGTGCCCCGCTCCCCCTCCTCACAGAGACGGGCAGGATCTACTCCATGCAGAACATCTTCCAGACCATGTACCTCCTGGGCCAGGTGCTCTTCCACCGTGTCCAGGGCTCTCTGAAAGACCCAGTGCCATCCAGGTGACTTCGGCTCTTCTTGAGCCACCTCCCTGTCATTCTGCACGGACTTGCCTTTGCCTGGCTAAGGCGTGAGCCAGGCATGAGCTCTGTAGACCACAGGCTGCAGGGTGTGGGAGCGGGATGGTCCTGCATGGCTGCCCCAGACTATCCTTCTTGCCTGTCCTGCCTGCCAGCTCTGGCTGCCTGGCCCAGGAGTGCCTGGTGCGGCCAGCCTGGGTGCGCCCTGCTAACCCAGCCCAGCTTGTGTCTCCTGCTTAGCTTAACACCCGTCCCCCGGGCACCTCGAGTGATCAAACGCCGCCTGCGACATTGCTGGGATTTCAGCTGCTCTTCACTGCTAAGCAAGTGGTAATTTTTCTGCGTGCCTTGACAGCTTGATGGAGAGAAATGTGTGAAGGGAATCAAAATCCAGAACAGACGGCCTGACCCAGGTCCTGTCCCCAAGACACCCTTTCCTGCAGGTTCCCAGCACCCTTGGCTGTATCTTGGTCACAATTAGCCTTTTCCACGAACTAGCTGCCCCGAGTTACTCATCCCATAGCTGATGCCTCTGGCCAGGATGCAGTATGCCTGCATGCTCACTGGAGCAGGTATGGAATGACCTCGATCTCTCCGGGTGTGCTGGAGCAACTATTTCCACGACACTCTTATCTGTGCAAGTACAGTAAATTTAACATGTTTAAAGACATCATTGCAGCCTTAAGGTGTCCCCACTGCTCTAAGGCTGCTGAGTACCCGGAGGAATGTCTAAATACTTCTAATTCTCCTTGAGCAAATCCTCCAGGCAGAAAGGGAGGAGAGTGAGCATCCATCATCGGTGCCATCAGTGGCACATCCTGCCTTCCCTCCCCAGCTGGCGCGGAGGTGCAGGCAGCAGAGCTGGCTTCTGCCTGCAGCTGATGCAAAGTGATGTCCCTGCTTTTAACCACAGTAGGCTGACTGTCTTCAAATGTTGCTTTTTTTTTTTTTCTTTTTTTCATGAAGTCTAGGCATGCCAACAGATATGGTTAGTGGCTACGTAAGACCTTCTCCCTCCTCCCATCAGCAGTAGAGGAGGTTTAGGCCATGGTACCATGAGAGCTGGTAGCTTGCAGAGCTGCTCTAACACAGTGGGGTGAGTCCTGTGCCTCTCCCCAGGTCTTGATCTCCCTTTGAAGCCAGCCACCTTGAAATGCCTCTTCTTGGTACTTTGCATCACTCCAGATGCATACGGTATCTCTTTGATACGGCAACTTTGTACCCCTGTGCAACAGTAAAAATAAAAAAATTACTGAGCAGACTTGATTGTCCTGAAATTTTAATAAAGAGGGTCTTGGTCTTGGACAGAGACTGCAATATTTGCCTGACAGTGACCCCTTGAAGGGTATGAGTCATCAGAAGGTAATTTCTAGTCTCTACTCTAAAGGGTGTTCACCTATATCAGCTGGGATTTTTCAGTCAAAAGCTGCAGGATATGTCCTTTTTTAATGGCTCTGTGCTGGGAGAAATTGGATTTTCTTTCTGTTGTGACTTTCATTTTACACTGCGGCTACATTACGTGGAGGTATTGTCTCACAAACGTATTTTCAGACAGAGATTCACTGAATCTCCATATGCTGTTCTGGCTTGTCTTCAGCAAGATCAACATCATGTTGCAAACAGGAATAAACACCCTCTCCTCCCCAAGGTCTCCGAAGGAATGGTGTTAGACACTCATTAACCCATACAGTATCAGTGAGTTTCCATGCAAGTTATTGGTGTGCATAGGTGAGTTTTGATGATAGACGAACTGGTGTAGGGCTACCCTATGATGATAGGAACAACAGACTGAACATGGCAATTTTGATTTTTCTCACTGTGGATCTACTTTTATTTTGTGGGTTTATTTTGTGGGTTTATTTTGTGGCTCGGTGCTGTGGGCCCTGCAGCAAGGCTGTGTCTCCAGGGGATGCCCTGGAGATCCGTGGTCTGTGTTGCCTCTGCCACTGCAACAGCTAATCCCAGTGGTGGCCCCATCCCATTCCAGGGATGGAAGAAAGCGGTGCATGATTGGGTTGCTTGTTTATGTTTCAAGTTGCAGGTAAAATTTGTTATAAGAGCAAAAAGTGAGACTTTGGGTGGGGGAAGGGAGCTTATGGTACCTGGAGATACTGGAGAGGACAAATCCTTGTCTCGGCAAACACAGGACCCTTTTCTGCTGGCTGATGCTCTTGCTCAGACAGTTCGTTCCCTCCCCCTGCCCCGTTGATGGCTGCTTCTCGCCAGCGGGATCCTCACCTGCTGATGTAAATGAGATCATCCCTCCTTTTCGGCATTGGCCCTGTGATACGTATTTGCCTGACTGGCTCTAAAGATGATTTATCCAACCCTCAATGAATTCCTCTGACTATAGAGAATGGATGCTCGGTAAATACGTTTTTTCTCTGTTGGATCTCTAAAGAAATACAAGCATGCATTTTGCCTGTTGTCTGTCATGGCATGTGCTGTACGTTTTGTTGCGATCACTATGGGGTGCATGGTGGAGGGGTATAACCATGGATGATGGGGATTAAGGAGAGATGAGTAGATGCTGTGCGGGTGCTGTTTCTTCTCTCCTGATGCTGCGTCCAGACAGCACATCCTGGGCACGCACATCCTACCTGCATGGCTCGGCTCCCCATGGCAGTGCTGTGTATGCGGGAAGGCAGTTGTACCTCTTAAGCAGTGTTTGTCTGTCTGCATCTCTGTTTTTCTTCCCCAGCTCCCAGGAGGCTGGCCCAGCCCCAGAGAGTGCCTTGGAGGAGGCTGGGGTGGCTGAGATGGCAGCAATGAGAAAGCAGGTGAGATGGGGGTGAAGGGCTGCAAATGTTTCCTGGGAAAGCCATAGGAGGGTGGGTGAGGAGGCTCCAGGGGTCTGTTGCTCAGTCCTGGTGGGCTGGTGTTGCCAAGCTAGTCCCGGCTGATGCTGCTAACGGAGGAGCAGGGGAGGGCTTACATGTGGGTTGTCCCATCAGGCTCCTACCCTGAGGGGCTGCAGGGCTACAGGAGACAGCCAGACCCCTCTGCCTGCTGGCAGTAAAGGGCTCGGATGCTCTTCTGATGGGAAGGACCTTTTCCTGAAGTATCTGCTCAGGAGCTGCGGTACTGCTGCTACTTCTCTCCCACAAAGGTAGCTGCTGCTCTAGAAAAGGAGGACCTGAAGGAGAAGGCAGCTCCCATCCCTCCATTGCTTGCTGTCCCATGCCTCTGGGGCGTAGCCAGTGTCCTGCACTTTGCCGCAGGGCTGACAGCAGCCCCACTGCTTTCCTTGCAGTTGACAAGGATCTCGGGGAGGCTCCGCGTGCTGGAGGAGCAGTGCAACGCCTGGCGGCAGAAGGAGGCCCTGGTCTACTCCGTGCTGATCTCTGCCTGCCTCATCAACACATGGCTCTGGCTGAGGAGATGATTTCCCGTGCCCTGACCTCCCCTGCCCAACCCCGCCAGGGTGGGTGAGGGCAGGGAGAGGATCCTTGCTTGCGTACTTGCAAACAGTAAAACTACATGTTTCTTCTTAACTTGACCTGCTTTTTGCACTGTAGGCCCTTGAGGATCTGTGTCCTTTAGGCCCCGATTACAATGAAGGTGCCATTTCTCTCCCATGCTCTAGCATCAGAGGTGGGGCAAGGGAAACGATGAAGCTGGACCTCGTGTCACAGCAGCTGGAAACGGGTGTGAGGGAGAGGTGGGGTACAAGGAGTATGGCCCAACAGGTGTAGTCCCAGGACTGGGCTGTGGCTGCAAATGCTCTGCGTGCACTAGCAACCACCTTGTATGTTTGATGGGGTCAGTGCTCGCGTGGGATGGTGCTGCTGTGAAGAGCCCAGGTCTCATAAGGAATTGGTGGCTGTCACACCACACAGGAGGAGTCTGTCCTGCGCAAAGCAATGGGCCACCCACCCACTGGCCCTCGGGCTGTCTGCCAGAGGAGATGCAAAACCAAGGTGTTGGTTGTTTGCGGACATGGGGTCCTGTTACAGTCTTAGACTGTGGTGGGCCCAGTCCCCTGACCACGTCCCAGCTTGGATAACTCAATTCTGACCCTGTAAAAGTCCTCAGCCAACTGCTGTGCTCTGTTCCTCATCTTCCACCCCAAAAACTTGTGTAGAGTAGTTGAATGTTTTTAAACTGCTGGTGGGTTTTCTTTTCTTCCTTGCGCAACTGCTGTTTGGTGGAGGCAGTACTGCCAGTTCTCCCGTGCTATAGGCGCTGCTCTAGGAGGTATGGAGCTGGAGGAGCCAGGAGCTTCCATCCCTGCAGCCGCTGCTGTGCCACTGTCTCCTCGGTTCCCGTCCTGCTGGAGATGGTTCAGCAGCGGGTTTGCAAATATTCAGATCCAAAGTGATTGTAAGAGCATTGCTGAGGTCTGGGCTTATCCAGGAGCTTGGCTCTTTCCCAGAGAGATTTAAATGGAAAACCTCCCCATGGTGACTCCCTGGATTATAAGACCTTGTACCAACAGTGATAGGACCAGACAGGCCATGGAAAATTGCCTATTTGGGTAGCAGTAGATATTTGATAGGTTGCCAATGCCAGAGGGCAGGATTGCTCCCCGGTCTGCTGCCAAGCTGTAACTTCAGCAACGGTGCAAGAACACAGGTGAGGGGAATTCTTGGCCCAGATGCTCTTTAGCTAAAAACAAGCCCAGTTCAACAGCTTTGCTGTTTCTTTCCTTCTGTGGAGTTTAGTAACACTTAGATCTGAGGTGACTTTGAGATGCTTTTGGTGGTTCATCCAGCACATCTGCTGGAGTTGTGCTTGCGGGCTCAGGGGGCAGGTTTTGGCATGGCTTAACGGGACCTCTGTGTTCCACCTATGAGTTATGGTAGCTGGATCTGCAGGTCACCCAGGTGTCCCAATAGCTTATTTACAGACATGGACGCTTGGGTGTTTTCTGCCTGCGACTGCATCAAGCATCTGTGACTGTAAATCTGGCAGCTGGACATTGACTAATAAATAACTGCCCCACAAGTAATTGCAGGTCTGAACCTGTGCCTGATAGCTGAGCTGAGGAGAGCACTGAGATTTATTGCAGATGAGAGCCAGGATGGTGTGGTGGGCTTGGCGTGTCATGCCGTGGCGTCGCAGGGTGTATGTAAGGGACGGGAGCACTGGTGCAGGGGTGGTTCCTGTGGCTTGTGGCTCAGGGATGTGGTCAGGGTTACCGGGGGACCTTACACAACAGGTCTGTATAAGGGGGCTCCTGCTGTGTGACTCGTGCCAGGGAAGTAAGTAAATCATTTGGCTGGTTTCTCTTCTCTGAGAGGTGCAAATGTGTTTTGGAAAAAGCTCGTAGTTGGTTTTTTTTGTTTGTTTGTTTTTTAAGCTGTATTTTAGGGTGAGAAGGGCTGACTGTTTGGGGTACACACCACCTTCAAAATTTGGAGGAGAGGTGATCAAACTGTATGTGTTCTCAAAGGCTAATTATTGGCAGGTTGTAGGGGATACAATATGGCTTTTATGTAAGGCATAAATCCTAGTGTAAATCTGGAAACACTGACCCATAAAATGCATATTTTAATAAACTCCTTGTGTTCTGGATGTGTTTCTTCTACCAACCGTGGAGTCTGATCCTGGTATCCCAGTGGATGGGAACAGGTAAGGTTTATTCCTTTGGCAGCAGGACTCTGACCAGGTGCTGGATGTCTCAGCCACACATGCTTATTTAATGGACGCTGGCTTAGTGACGTCTCTAGAGCTACAGGCCATTTGGCCCGCTGGTGTAAAACACGCATGCCAGCCACCCTGGCTGGGGGTGATCTGGAGGAGGAGAGTTTCGGCTTAATGCCATCCCTGTTGGGGTGTGAGGCTTTTATTCATTTTCTTTCTCTCTTCCCTGCCTCCTCCTCCTGGCTCTTCTTTGTCCCAGGGCAGCACATGTGGCAGGGCTGGGTGTCTCCTAGGGTCACTGCTGGAACGACGTGCGTGGAAAATCAAGTGTCTTGTGCAATACGGTGCTCGAGGGAGCTGCGAGGGAGCAGCTCCTGGAGTTCCCATGTTGCTTTGGAAGGCAGCTGCAGGCAGGGAGCCAAAGGTGTGGAAGGGGGACACGTGCTGCTGCAGGTGCTCCTGGTCTGTGAGCTGTCCCCAGTGCCAGGGTCTGTGGCGTGGGGACAAGAGCAGGGTGATGCATCCCTTGCTGCTGGGTGCTCACCCAGGAAGCACCCAATGCCGCCAGCAGCCCCAGCCAAGTCTGCAAAAATTCCATTTCTTCCTTCGGGCTCCCTGCTGTCCAGGTTTTCTGTGAGATCACAACAGGTGGAAAGTAAGGCTTTGAAGGGAGGAAAAAAAAAAAAGGTAAAGCTTTGATAGCCAAGGGACTCCCAGTGCTGGTGCTTTCAGATCAGCCCTGCACACGGTGCAGGACTCACATGTGCACAGCAGGGACTGATCCAGCCTCAGCCCTCCAAGGGGCTAGATGCTGGAGGAAGGGGGTAAAAATTAACCTCTTCCTTATTGCCTTGGGGATGCAAATTTTTTGCTAACTGAGTACTAGAATGGCTTTATGAACAAAATACGAGGGCAGGAATTGGTGAAAGATGCATTTCATGATCATCTTCAAACTCTGCAGCTCTCTTCACCAGGACTCCAGAGCAGCACACTTGGCGCACTTGGTCTCTTGCTCCCTGAGTGTGAGAAGAGGTAAATGGATGGGAGGGAGTTAAAATGTGGCCACTCCTGCAAATTTTCAATCATAGCAGTAGCTGTGGCACAGCCTGTGAAGCAGGGAAATTGTCACCACCTTTGTTTTTCCCTAGGGCAAAGGGCTGGGAGGGGAGCAGAAGGAGGCAGCCCAGGAGACAATCCCAATGCGTTCCCTTGTGCAGCAGGATGGGGGTCTGCCAGCTGTGCCTGTCCCCGAGTGGGCAGTGACCCTTCCCCAAGGTTTGCTGGGGACAAGGGAGCCGCTGGACCCAGAGGTGCTCAGGATGGCTGCGATCTCCAGCTGGGTTCTGCCTTGAGAGACGTCTGAGATCCCTCCAGCCACCGAGGAGGTGACAGAGGGAGAAGGGGATGTGTGGGTAGGGAAATGGAGCATCCCTGAGCAGCATGTTTCCCTCCTCACCTTTCATCCCCCAGACACAGAGCTGGCTGCTATTAACTCCTCTGAAGCGCACGCTGCTGCTCAGGGCGTCGCGGATGCTCAGGGGATGGGTGTGCTGTAGTGATGAGACACACGCACACGTGCGTACGTGCACCCTCCCTGCGCACCACCGAGGCCCCTCTGCCGCTGCCAGGGTGCTGCTCGGGCACTGCACCTGCTTCTCTGCTTGGGCAGGGGAGAAGGGCAGAAGCGCAGGCAGCTCGTGCTGGCTCTGCTTTGCAGCTCTACATGTGTTTTAAAAGCCCGAGTATGCCGGAGAGAGCCCGGGAGGCTCCCGGGGGAGGGATGCTCTCCCGCCCCCCCTGCTAGCCCGCGTTAGGCAGCAGCCAAGCGTTGAAGGCTTCGGGGGACGCCAGGCTCGTAAGTGGATGTGGTGGCTTCTCGGCTCTGCTGCCCCAGGGAGGTGGTTTTCCTGGGCATGCATGACTGTCCCTGTGCGTGCAATGTGGATGTAGTCTTTGTGTGTTGATAGAGGTGTACAGGGCATTGCCTTCCCCCAAGCAGAGCCTCGGCAGTCGGCTGCACCATGTGAGAGCACAAGCATGTTGTCTCCAGGATCCTGACTTATCCATGCATTGCGGGTATGGAGGGCATACTGTGCCCCGGGGGGAGCAGGCAGGGTGGCCAGCGTGGGAATACGTGATCTAGGTAGGGCTGGGCAATGCCTGTGTGCCTTTGTGTCCTGCATGTGCAAGTCTGTGTTTCTGTGAGGTGCTTTTGCCCGGTTTGGGCTATACTAGGGTGCAACAGAACAGTGAGGGCTGCATGTGATGATGGGGCTGGGCAAGACCTGTGGCTTTTTTTTTTTTTCACCACGGTGAAATCCCACACTTAACAGCTCCACAGCAGCCACCATGTATTGATGCAGGGTCTTCTCTGCTGCTCTCTGAAACCAGATGGCAGTTGCTGCCAGCAGGAACCTCAGCAAGGGTCTTTTTAAATATCAAACCTTAATTTCCAATGCAGGGGAGATTTCAGTAGTGATGAGAGGTGGGGCTTGCTGGGCGGACCACCGGCAGGTTGCAGTGCTGTGGGGAAGGAGGATGGTTGCTCAGGTGCAAACACCCTTGTACATGCGAAATTTACCCCGTGCTGCTGCACAATAGCATCCCCCCACCAGGGCTGGCCTGTGCTTACGTTCCTTACTGGTCTATTTTCTTGTCCTTGGGCAGGCAGTGGTGCCGAGAGCCGTGGGCTCGTTGTTATGGCGTGGCTTGCTGGTGATCCTGTTGCCCTGGCAATGGCTGAGGAGCCTCAATGATGATGAGAGCATCTTTCATGGGCTGCAGGCATATGTAGGATCTCTTGGGGAGGGTGAAATGCTCTGCGGGACTCTTACTGCAGCATCAGCGATGGCTGGTGGTGGAAAACATGGGGTGGGCACATCCCATCTCTTCCCATGCTGTGCTGTATCTCTGTGTTCAAACCATATCTCTGTGTTCAAACCATATCTCTGTGTTCAAACCATGTGATGTGTCCTGCATGGCTCTTTTTGTGGCTGTTTTCTGCTCTTTGCAGGCCTCTGGGGCAGGGTGCGTGCCTGTGGTCTCCTCACATGGAGGATGACAGCCAAGAGTAACGATCTGCACAGCTCACCAGCCAACTGCCACCCCTGCCCACCCGCCCAAGCCCGAGAGGATGGTGATGTGGAGGGGACAGAGCTCAGAACCAGGAGGTCAGGCTGGTCCCTGGTTTGGTTGAGGGAGGCAGCGATGGGGCAAGGGAGGGCCAGCTTGGTGTGTCTGCCAAGACCTGGCGTGGGCAGGGCTGCGATGCCAAACAGCTGCCTGCTTCCTCCAGTTCGTCTGCTGTGGGCAGCTGCCACGATGGCACAGTGTGGCTGTGACCCCCGCTTTTCCCCAATGCAGGACCTGCTCAACTCAGGATAACACTTCCTCAGAGCTGTGGAGAGGGGTTCCCCCGGATGGGGAGGACCAGCCGGCTGCCTCCGCTTTCCAAGGCAGGCGAGCTTTGGCCAGGTACCTGTGCGCTGCTGGCCAGGGGTGAGCCTGAGCCATTTGTGCCTGGCTTTGACACTGGGGACTTGCGTGGGGTCAGGATCCCCTCCTGCTGTAGGACATTCCAGGGTTGCAGGGACCAGTGTCTGAATGCTGCTCTGCGTGCCCTGGAGAGGGCTGCGGGAGGGGACAGCTCCGTCACCTCGGGGGCCCAGGGAGGGCTCCTTTCCCTTGCAGACAGCCTCGCTCTGCCCCAGTCAGCCACACGTTCCTCATGTCTCTGTAAGGAATGGCAACAAGATCGGGGAAGGAGCTGTGGGACTCTGCCAGGGTGGGCTCTCTTGCTCATATATTCTTGGTCCCACACCATCACTATAAGGGGGGAAAAGGAAACGTTTGGGCTTGAGAGGAACTGAGAGTTTTCTTCTCAGCCGTAGCCCCTGCCTCTTGCTCTCAAGCTTTTGCTTTCTCCTTGCTCTGCAGACACCTCCTGACTCTGCCTTTCTCCTCTGTCCAGGATAGTCCGGCTGGTGCTGGTGATCAGGGACTGGGCCAACAAGAGCTTGCACGAGGAGCAGCAAAGGCCAGACCCCTTCCTTGAGCGCTTCCAGGGCCCTGAGCTCCAGACAGTGGCTGCAGGTGCTGGCAACCATCTAGAGGATGAGGAGACCGAGGAGGAAAACAAAAAGTAGGGTCCCTTTGCTGTGGCCCCAGCCGTCCTTGGCTGGAGATCAGCTGTGCACAGTGCTCGGGGGCTCCCAGCAGTGATGGCTAATAGAAGTGGATAAGGATGGGAAAAGGGGAGGTAGGATGCAGCGGTGGGAAGTGTCCTCCCTGCCCTCTCCAGCCATTGTCCTGGCAGCCAGCCTGGCTTTGCCGGGCTGTTGTGCAGCCACACAGGACCTGGTAGCCTGTCCCTGTGGAAAAGACCTGGCCTGTCCCTCACCCATGGGGTCTTCTCTCCCCTGGTCTGTGCCCTGGTAGGAAAGATACACTGCATGGCTCGTGACAGCTAGCAGACCTCCCCATTTTCAGAGCAGTTCAACACTAGGGTTGGCATTTGGAGCCAGCCCTGGATCTCTAAAGAGATGCACCTGCAGCTTGTGCGTATGAGGCGCTGGGGACAAGCCAAAGGGTGGAGAGTCTCCACCCAGGAGACCAGAGCAAGCACAAATGCATGGGATCTGCCAGTCTCATTCATCATTTGCAGGACGAAGGGAGGTGAAGGGAGTGCGTTTGCTGCCCATGCCCTGCCAAGAGCAGACACTGTGACAGCAGTTTTCTGAAAAGGCTCTTTCATATCCAGCCCTTTCATCTCCTTAGCTCACACTCCTGGTGAAAAGCAATAACCTGGCTTTTCTTCTGTGGCTAATTAAAGGGCAAAGCTCATGGACTACTCTGGACCCTACCATTATACATGCTAATTAAAACACCAAGAAATAATTGTTTTCTATAGAAGAAAAATATCTGAGCCTTGTATCTGGGTCTTTACTAGCCATGGAAAAAAACATTCTGCCCTGCGAGATTAAGGGGAGCTTGTTAACTATCAGAGGGAGCCAAAGCGTGCTCTGAAAGGGCTGCTCAGTGCTAGTGGGCTCCTGGGGAGATGGCAGTAACTTCTGTTTTCTAGGTCTTCAGCTCCCCAGGTAAGAAGAGCCCCGTCTGGTAACTCTGAACATGAGCTGCTGTTCATGGCCATGGGAGCCTCCACAGTTGCAGGCTTGGGTGCAAAGCCTTCGGGAAGAGGCAGATGATTATTCCCTCTTCCTGGGTTAACCCAGAGCCCTGGTTTTCCAGCCCTGGCTCGGCTGTCAGTGTAATGTCAGTGACTCTGGCCACCTGCCATGGGCAGTACTGGTGATTTAAAGCTGAAGTTACCAACGTAATTAGCACTGTTATTGAGGTTATTAGTGCTTGTGGGTGTTACAACAGTACTGGCTGGCTGCAGGTGAGTCAGTGCTTCCCATGTGTTGGTGCTGTACATCCCAGGGAGCAGAGTCCCTTTCTCAAAAAAAACCCATTTAAGTCGCACTTCCTGAGCAAACGATAAGCACTTGTAATGGGGAAGTTGGACCACCTGCTTGCCTGTGGCTGTACCCAAAGTGAATGAGAAGGACCGCCGCTGGCTTTGCACGGCATGCCGCTCCGCACGCTCCGGGCAACGCAGGTGCCGCTGCATGTACTTCTGGGGAATGAGACTTCAAGGCAGAGGTTTTGCTTTTGAAGCTGTCGGGAGCAGCGGGGTGGGCACGGGGAATCTGTTGGCAAGTGGGTTGTGTTTTTTTTTTTTTTTCCTATCACTGGAGGGAGTATTGCATGTTCAAAAGCTGGAAGGGAAAGAAGGAGGGAGGAGGAGAGGGAGTTCTGCCCTACCAGGCTGCGGCAGCTAAGCCTATCAGCCCAGCCACAGAGTTTCTCTTCCCCGGCTTCTCCAGTGAGGTCTGGTGACTGGAGCACACACATCTTATCTCAGAGTCCCAAGATGAGCAGGATCAAACACTTGGGAGCAGTTCAAAGGCTGGACCCAGGACTGAGCAGACTGCGGGCAGGCAGCTGCAAGCAGCATGGTGATGGCAGCCTTGCAATGCCAGCCGCCCCCCACGACGCTGCTCTGGGGCTTGGGCATTCCCTCCTGGTGCTCCCACTCATCTGCAGCATACTTTCCTTCCTGCTCTAATTAACCTTCTCTTAAGATCTGTCTGGCACCAATCCATACCTCATCTGGGAAAGGCAATGTCATGTAATGAGAAGTTTTCTGATCACCCTCTTCCATACATCTGTTTCTGGCTCTGCCACCGGGGAGCTGTGTGCATGTGGGCCACCTGCTTTGCCTTACCGTCCTACAGTTTCCTATTCTGGTACACTACTGAGCACTGTTTTGGGGATAAAGGAGCTTAACTGTGCTGGGGTTTTTTGCCTAGCACTGCTGGGATTGGTTTTAGCTTACAGACTGGCACTCAAGCTGCAGCTATGTTTGAGCCAGTCTAGTGCAAGAGATGAAGGATGTAGCTCGGATGGTTCCCTTCCAACCCTACTTTCTATGTTTAGCCCTTTATTCATACATTGCCAGCTCTGGCTTCTCTCTGCTTCCAGGAAGAAATGGCAGATCTTTGTGGTGGACCCTGCAGGGGACTGGTACTACCGTTGGCTGGCTGTCATTGCAGTTCCTGTCCTCTATAACTGGTGCTTGCTCGTAGCCAGGTGAGCTGGGAGGTTGTAGGGTCCCTGTCTCATCTAATCCTCCTGTTTACCTGGTTGTTGTGGCTCAGCTAGGATCAGACAACTGACACTAGCGGTGCTGGGGCTGGTGGGAGCCTAAATGAAAGGGACCCCCTGCTGTCACTGTGACTTCTGTGGTGCAGAGGCAGAGCATCCATTCTCTTGCCCCAGTTGGAAAGGACCGTGATCTCCGGGTAAATCTGCAAGGTGCATTTGGGAGGTGGTTTCAAGACGATATTTTATCTACAACAAGGGAGGACAGATTTTTCAGAGAAGGGCGTTTTCATTTCTAGGAGAAGAGGGGCAAGTGGTCAACCTCTGTTGTGGAGTCAGGAGCCTCAGAATCAGCCTATATTCAGCTGTAATAGTTGGAAATGATAGGGAGATTTGTTGGTCTCTCCCTATTTTATGACCTTCCTCCAGGGCTTGCTTCTGTGACCTGCAAAAGACCTATGTTGTCCTCTGGCTAGTGTTAGACTACATCTCAGACTTTGTCTACATCGGGGACATAGTGATCCGCCTGCGCACAGGTAAGCAGAAGCAGCATCCTGGCTTGTGAGTGCTTTGCTTTAATCCCCTAAAAGTGGAGAGGAGCTGCAAGGGAGAGGCCTAATCTACAGCTCCATTAGAAGGAAGGTTTTGTCTACCTTGGCACCCGCTAGTACGAAGCAGTCTCCAGAGAAAGAAACTAATTAAAAGAGCTGAGAAATGGAGTAAGTTTCAGAATGAAAGATTAATCATCCCAGCTTTCAACTTCACCTTTGAATAATTGTACAAAATTACCTGCATTACTATTAGTATTTGGGTATAGCTGAAGGTCTGTATCTCTGATTTTGCATCAGTTCAGCTAATGAATTATCTACATGGAAAAATGGTAGAATTTAATGTTCTCGGAACGCAGCAGGTGGCTGTACGTTTTCTGTTGGAACTGCAATAATTCATGATCTGGAGGATGGAAACCTTTGTGTCCCCATTTGTTTGTGGCAACAGACTAAATCCCTTAGTGCTATCTTTAGGTGGCTTTTGCCAGATGAAGGGCTTGAGTGATAACAAAAGCCTGTAAACTGAGTAGATCAGGTGGAACTAGTAATATTTGGATGACCCTGTGTATATATGTGCACATGTGCATGGCATACTGTAAAATGTTTCTCAGAAGTGCTTACAAAGCCTGCAGAAGAGCTGAGCATAAGCCAAGATAATTCTATCATTTGCTTCTCTGTTAGGTTTCTTGGAACAGGGACTCCTGGTTAAGGACCTGAAGAAGTTACGGGATAATTACATCCACACCTTACAGTTCAAGCTGGATGTTTTCTCCATCCTGCCCACAGACCTGGCATACTTTGCTGTGGGATTGCACTGCCCTGAATTGCGTTTCAACAGGCTGCTGCACTTCTCCCGGATGTTTGAGTTCTTTGATAGGACTGAGACCAGAACCAGCCACCCCAACATCTTCCGCATCAGCAACTTGGTTCTTTATATCCTGGTCATCATCCACTGGAATGCATGCATTTATTATGCCATCTCCAAGGCCATAGGCTTTGGAGAGGACACCTGGGTCTATCCCAATGTCACAGATCCTGAATATGGGTATCTGACCCGGGAGTATGTCTACTGTCTCTACTGGTCTACGTTGACTTTGACTACCATTGGAGAGACCCCTCCCCCTGTGCGTGATGAAGAGTACCTCTTTGTGATCTTTGATTTCCTCATTGGTGTTCTCATCTTTGCCACCATTGTAGGGAATGTGGGATCCATGATATCCAAAATGAATGCCACCAGGGCAGAGTTCCAGGCAAAAATTGATGCCATCAAACACTACATGCAGTTCCGCAAGGTGAGCAAAGATATGGAAACCAAAGTCATCAAGTGGTTTGACTACCTGTGGACCAACAAGAAGGCAGTAGATGAACAGGAAGTCCTCAAGAATCTCCCTGATAAGTTGAGGGCAGAGATTGCCATCAACGTTCACCTGGAGACACTGAAGAAGGTGAGGATTTTCCAGGACTGTGAGGCAGGTCTACTGGTGGAGCTGGTGCTGAAGCTTCGGCCTCAGGTGTTCAGCCCAGGGGATTACATTTGCCGGAAAGGAGACATTGGGAAAGAGATGTACATCATCAAGGAGGGGAAGCTGGCTGTGGTGGCAGATGATGGAATGACACAGTATGCTTTGCTCACTGCAGGCGGCTGCTTTGGTGAGATCAGCATCCTCAACATTAAAGGGAGCAAAATGGGCAACAGGCGCACAGCCAACATCCGTAGCTTGGGCTACTCTGATCTCTTCTGCTTGGCAAAGGAAGATCTTATGGAAGCAGTCACAGAGTATCCTGATGCCAAAAAGGTCTTGGAGGAGCGTGGCCGGGAGATCCTGATCAAGGAAGGGCTGCTGGATGAGTCAGCTGCAGAGGCAAGCACAGAAGGGAAGAGCATGGAGGAGAAGCTGGACAGGCTGGCCTTGAACCTGGACACACTGCACACCCGCTTTGGCCGGCTCCTGACAGAGTACAATGATGCCCAGATGAAGCTCAAGCAGCGCATCACTGTTCTGGAGTCCAAGCTGAGGCAGCAGGATCTGGAGGACTTCTTCTCTGATAGCTCAGACAGTCTGCTTGAGGATGAGGAGAAAGCTTTACCTGGTGGGACGCAATGAGGGGGTGCAGAGGTCAGCTAGATGGCGCCTGGCCTTGTGCTGAGACAGTGTTTTCTATTTCATAGGGCAGATCCTGTGACTTCTCTCAGTCCTTAGCATTGCTGCTGCCACTGCCTTAATGGCAGCTCCTGAGATGGCTCCAAAGAGACGATTGTCCTAGCTCCTCTTCTGGCCTGTCCCTTTTCTCATTGCCTTGATCTGAAACCTTGGACTTGGATCACTAAAAAGAGAATGGCTAATGCCAGTGCTAACATTTCCTTCCAGCTTCTGCAAAAGGTCTGTGCCTATCATACCTCCTTCCTCCTATTTGCCTTAATGGAAAGTAAGACATGAACCTTGCATGGAGGGGTACCTGGACATGCTGACCTCCCATGTACGATGGGGACTCCCCATCTGTCCAGTGGACAAAGTCTGCCATGTGCCACCTACACATCCACGCAGGGACCAAGGAAGAGATGCGCTTTGGAAGATGCTACTGCATTCCTTGCAGAAAACAAAACCACCCCAACGAGAGAGACCAAAACACAAGCCAGATATTTACAAATGTGTTTTGGGTTGGGCCTTTATAACACACTTTAGGTAAACAGTCTTCACTGAGTGTCTGCAGACACCCAGTCTACACTGAGAGACTCTTTACTTGCAAGATACCAAAACTGTGTCTCTTACATCTGCAAATGGAGAGGCTTGTCTGGGTCACTATCACTACCTAGGTCATCTCCACCACCCACACTGAGGCTGGACATCTAGCTGGAAGGGCAGGCAGCTGCCATCTTCCTGCCTGCCTCTCTTTTCCCTCTGCTATATTTGGTGCTGTCAAATGGCACCCGGCACAGGTGGTGCGGTACCCTGAGCACCGCATCTTCCTGGGGGACGGCGTTCCCATGCCCTCCCGCTGTGGAGGCAGCATGATTTCCATTTGGGCTGTGGATGTCTTGGTTGACAAGTACAATACAGAGGTAAAGACGGCAGCTCGCTGGCCTGACAGTACCTGTCGTGCTACGTGCAGAAGGGAGAACGGTCTCTCTCTCTCATCTATCTAATGACGGCCCAATGTGCCAGGAAGGGTTGGACTGAAATGACACGTTTTTAAGGAGTAAAGCAGTGGTGGGACCCAACTGTGCCTGTATTTCCTTTGCTGTGGGTGGCTCAGAGAGAGTGCAGAACACATTTATTTTCTTAGGCAGGAGGTTTTCTTGTACTCAGCGGGAGTTTTGGGGCTTTGCAGGCCAGTTGCCTTCTGGAGGAGAAATGAGTGGCAGAGCCATGGGCACACATGTGCAAGGGTGAAAATGTGGCACCCTCGCATGCGCCAGCAAAGCTCTGCCAGGCTGTGCTGCAGCCCTCCGGGCTCCACAGTGCGAGCAGCTTGTTGGTGAGGGGTGCAGCGCAGGAAAGGCCACCAGCAGCCTGCAAGGAACAGCAACCTCAGCACAAGCAGTAACGCCACCCATGCCTAATGGTACTGTGCAGGTGCTGGAACTGGGGGATGCAACCTCAGTTCTTGCTTCTGTTGTGTAACTTGCCCTGACCTGTGTGTAGGCATCTGGGACCTCCTGCTCCTGCCCACTGGGTCTGGGGGGTGGGCTAGGGCTGGTTTCCAAGGAGGAGAAAGTTTGGTGGAGAAGAGAATTTTGGAGAAATTCATGTTCTGGGTCAAAATCAGGCAACAGTTTGGCTAAAATAAAGGGATGACATGTGGGGTGGTATCAACCCAGAAAGGTTCATGGTGGAAAACTGAGGATATTTGGTTTGTCCTTTCTTTTCCCTCCAACGTAAGATGGCCTCTCTCCAGTCCGTATGAGAATTTTCCGTTTTAAAAATCATGCCCTTGGTTTGGGGGATTGGTGGGGGGAGGGAAGGTTAAATCACCAAAATGAGAAATTGGGGTAAGATAAGTTTTTTGTCATCTCTAAATTACACTGTAGGCTTTCTGTGGTTTTGGGTTTTTTGTTTGTTTGTTTGTTTTTATTACTAAGATGATTTCGGTTGAAGATGAGGTGCTTTCTCTTCTTCTTTCTCTT
>JAVKLA010000039.1:12414059-12476825 GCA_034782735.1 Sagittarius serpentarius | reverse complement strand
TGGGCGGCAGGTGAGAGCCGTGGTGGGGGAGCTCCGCTTCTCCGCTGCGGTGGAGCGGGGGTGGCCGGGGGATGGAGCCGGCCCGGGACAGCGGGTGCCCGTGCTCCCGCTCCCGCCCGGCCCCGGGACCGAGCAACCCCTGCCTCCAGGTCGGGGAGATGCTGGCACTTAGGGGATATTCTGGCTTAGTCCAGGGGGGAAAGGGGAAGAAAAAGGAAAAAAAAAAAAAAAAAAAGAGGAAGTAAACCCACTCCCTCTCCCTGTTTTAATCCGAGATAATAATCTGCTCGGGAAATTTTAAGCCTTCAGACAAATTGCCCCAGAGGATGGCTTTGTGAATTCAGAGCAGATCCCACTTGCTTCCTCACGGCGGCAAGCCAGGAAATCATAGATTGATGAACCGCTTGATGGGCCTGCTAATGAAATTAGCAGCAGCTCCATGATTTTTTCAGTGAGCAGGACAGGCAGATGTTGGAGAGAAGCACACGATGGCACAGCTGCACTTGCGGGCTGCCTAAATTCCCAGCAGAGCAGATGCGGGGCACAGCAGATACAGCTTTGGCTGCTGTCCATTTTGCAGGTGATTTCGGTCCATACCTCCCCCCCTGCTAAGGCTCTCCTGGAGATGGGGAGCAGAGGGCTGCCAAAGGCTGCTCTGCAGGGCTGCCATCCAGGAGGAAAAGCTGAGGCTGCCCACTGTAAGGGTCTGCTCAATGCCCTGCAGAGACTTGCCTATGCACCATACATTAAACTGCTTTGTCTGTATATTATCAATTGTTTCCTTCTTTTAGATCTCTCCCATTGCAAAAAATAAATCCCCTGCACAACAGAAGCTTTCTCAGCTGTGTGTTGTGGGTGGGAGGTATCAAATATGGAGCAAATATGTCCAGAGAGGTCAGACCGAGGGGAAAAGGGTGCGCCTCACCTGGCAGGCAGCCAGCCCTTCCAGTGCCATCGAACCAGGGAAGCCCCCTGACTTCTGCAGCAGATGTTTTCTGCAAACCTGCTGCTACCAAAGGGTGCATCTTCAGACCTCACCTGCCTCTGCCAGAGCCGCAGGAAAAGGGCTGGGGTTCCTGGGTGAATCAGCCATAAAGGCATTGTGTGGTACTGGGTTTCCCTCCTTCTCTCTGAGCACCGCTTCTAGGAATGAAATAATCGTCGCTGGATGATACCCAGAAAAAGCTCTCTCATAGGCCTCTGGGAAATATAAGTACCCGTTTCACAGCTGGGGGAAATGGAGAGAGCTTGCCAGGACACAACAGTGGTAACTCCTGCCTCCCGGCTGCCTGCTTTTTGTTTTTCATAAGATGTCACGAAAAGGCCATTTTGGTGATTGTGAGCAAGCCCCAAAATAATCTCTTATCCTTAGGCTGTGGACAGGAGGGCTGGAGACTGCAGCACAAGCGACCATCTGGCTTTGCCCCTTCTCCAGAGGTACGTTAGATCAGCAATCTGCAAGTAGGGTTCATACGAGTTTGGATTTTGGGATTGCAGAGCGGGCCTGGCTTCAAGCTCAGCACGAAGCCCGAAGTTTCTGAGTCTTGCAGCACAGCAGGCTCACCCTGGTGAGAAGATCTGTCGTGGTGCATGCAGTGCTGGGGAAAAGGTGTGAAATGCAGAGGTTGTAGGGATGGTTGGCTGATGGCTCACTGGGATGCCCAATGTCTGCAGTTCTGGTGTGTGGCATGGCAGGGTCAGCAGTACAGCTGCTCTTGGTGCTGCTGAACTTGGTGATGGTCTTCTCTGTAGTGCCGTGACGCTGCAATAATCTGCTCTGCACTGCTGAGATGGGGTCTGGCTGTCCAGCGAAGACCTCAGCGGTGCAAAGCAGTGGGCAAACTCCAGTCTTGCTCTGTCTTCCTGACTGCATCATGTCTCTCCTATGGGCTCAGCTGGACCAAAGACTCTTGAAAATCAGGAAAGGTTGGAGGCAGCTCCAAGCTCTCCAGCACAGGCCCCTCCGAGGGCTCCCTAGAGGGCTTTGCCTCCTCCAGCTCCTGCCTCCTCTGCACCCGAGGGAGCCAGGACTGCCTGTGTGCTGCTGTTGCTGCCTTCCCAGGAGTAAGGCCCTGCACGCAGAGGGCTGCTGTGAGCAAGATTTCCACCCGTTCTCCAGGGGCTGGGATGTGGAGGTGGTGTAGAAGGTCACCAGAATGCCAGGAGGCTGTTCTCTGGAGGAGGAATGGCTTGCTCGTGATCATTTGGGTTCAATAGCTCTGAAATCAAAGCATTGCCTGCTTCTCCTGCAGGTATGAGTGGGGTTTCAAAGACAAGTCTCTATGCTCAGCTTGTTGTCATGGTCCATAGGTGGTGCTGGATGTGCTGTGTCCTGGGGCTGCTCCTGGGAAATGGCTGGAGACGGCAGCCACCACCCACCCGTGCAGGAGCTACTGCCAAAGGGGCTTTGGTGTTGCTAGGCAATGGTTTTATTCTTTGCAGCCCCTCACGATTATCTGAGGACCTTCCTGAGATGTTTCAGTGAGTCTTGACTCACTGAGGTGTGGTCCGGTCTGCCCGTTGGAGGGGAAGGTTAGTGCTGAGCACCCGGTATGTCATATAGACTGATGGGTGCTCAGTCCCAGTTTTGTCATGTGGAGCTGAAGCCCTCTGTCACCCCTGTTTTCACATGGGGTCTCGGTCTGGCGTGCGGGCAGTATCACCATCACCAAGAGCATGTTTCCCAGCCTTGGGGAGCAGAGCTGAAGCGGCTGACGTTTGCACCCCTCTTGCAGGTGGCAGGAGGCTGCAGACCTGCACATCATGCAGGTCCAGGTCAGCCTCTCTGTGAGCTCCCGTGCTGTCTCTCGCTCCCCTCCTCCTTCCCCGTTGAGAACACCAGGGTGCTGCCTCCTCCTTGGTTAAACAAGAAGAAATACCCATTCCTTCCTGAATCAGAGCGTGCGTTGCCATGGCAGCAGCTCAGGGCAATGGGTGAGCGGGAGGTGAAGCCTCCTCAGCCGTCTCCCTTGCAGGGAAAACCCTGGGATGCCTTCCCAACACTCCTTCTCCCCCTGACCCGCCACTGTGGGGCTCCTGAGGGTGAAGGCTTCCTTGCCCCATTATGGGGCTCTCCTTGGTTCCCTCCTCAGCCCAAACCCTGCAGGTGGTCTCCTAAGAGAAACTCCCCAGGCTGGTGGTCCATGGGAGAAAGGCTCAAGCTGAGACGGTGGTCAGTAAATCAGTTGGTGCCAGGTGGGGTTTGGGACAGCCTAGCAGGCTCTGCCCGCCGCTGGAGGCTCCACAGTGCAGGTAAGCTGCGCCAGGGCAGCACAGGGCGTTGGAGCCAGGCAGCCTTGGCAGGGTTGCAGTGGCAGGGTCTGAGCTGGGTCTCGAAGCCAGGATCCAGGCTTGGGCTGGGTGAGATTGGCACAGGACTGGTTGCCTGTAAGCTTGCCGTCTCCTGTGGGGACATCTACCTTGGCTGGTTCCTCCAGCCTCTGAGATGGGATGTGTCTCCTCCAGGCAGTTGGTTTAGGGTGGGAGCCTGCAGAGGCCAGGGTCTGCAAGGAGGGATGTTTGTAGACTGCAGGTCTCCTTCCTTCTCCTTCCTCTGAGACTTCAGTCACCCTGGTCCCCTCCCTGCCCCAAGTGACATGTTTTTCCTGGACCTGCTCCTAAACATTGCCTTTTGGTCTTGGCCACATGTCACATTACATCCTCTGGACTAGAGGGTGGAGGGGAGGGAGGGGAAATACAGTAGACAATTTTGGCTTATCCTGCTTGGAGCCAGATAAAGTCTGCAACAGAGAGTGAATCCCTCTGCCTGCCTGGCCGGATTACCTGCAGTTGTAGCAGGACCTTTGATCTCCTCCAGCACTGTGATCCCGGTGTGTGGTGTGGGATGCGGGGGGGGCGATGCCAGGGGAGTGATGGCTGGTTCTGCCTGTGTCTGGCTGTGCTCTAGGAAGAACTGCCTGGGTGCTTTGCTAGGGGGGATGATCTGAAATAGCTTGGGTAGAGCATGCTGCTGTCTGGGGAAAACAAGATAGGCTGGAGGAAGCGAAGGAGCCTAAGCGTGTGCCTGCAATCCCCCACGGCTTTCCCCGGAGCTCAGAGGAAGCCCTGATAACACACCAGGTAGACGGTGAAGGTTCTCCCAGGGCCCAGGCCCGTGATGTGGATGCAAGCCTTGCTGAGGAGGCTGCCAGGGCAGTTTTGAGGGTAAGAAGCTTTGAAGGTACTCTGGCACCTCTCCAAGAAGCTTTTGGAGCATATCCAGAGAAAAAGTCCTTGCCTGCAGGATCATCCTTGCTTCTGAGTCCTCAGATGGTGATGCTGCACTTGGGTACCCTGCTGCCTTTGTAATCTAGGCCATGGTGGCATCTGCTTGATGTGTGTGATCAGAGGGATGGAGAGCAAGCTTTCAGTCCCAGTTTCTGGCTCTTTTCCGACCCCATGAGGACAGCTGTCGGTAGCTACACAAGACAGGGGTGGGGAGGTGGTGACATGGGTAATGTGGAGCAAGAGAGCGGCAGTTTCTCACCTCATGGGTGGCTGTGAGTGCTTCTGAGTCTATTCATAGCTCTGTCACTGGCAGAGTGCTATCTAGATGCTCTTCACTTGGCTTGTCTTTTGAGACACAAAGTTTTTGCTCTTGTTGAGAAGTGAGGATTCAGCAGCCACCTTCCTCTCCAGACAGACCCACGCTGGCCAGGCACAGGCAGCCTCAGCTCCCATCTTGTCATAAGCACCTTCCTCATCTAATGAACCGGGTGTTTCTACTGAGAGAAACCTAGCCACAGCAGAGACCTGAGTCCCTGGTGATGGCCTCCATCTCCCCTGTTCACATTCCCCTGCAAGCTTTGGTACTAAAAAACATGTTCTTGTAGCAGGGAGGATTCAGTGGTGTCCAGAGCAGATGAGCTGCGGACCATCTAGCTTGGAAGTTGTCTGGATTTGCTGGCCCCAGGCACCCTCCTAGTCCTGCATGTACCTGAGTCACAAAGACAGCATATTCTGTGTGGTTGCGTACGGCTTCGCAGATGTGAAGGTCAGAGGGGACTGCAAGCGGTAGCCTCTGAGCGTGCTGTGCCATTGCTGTAGAAACACATCCCAGCTGTGCTTTTCCCCCATTTCAGGGGTTTTGTCTGCCTACCATCAGCTAGTCGTAAAAATACATGGGGCACGCCAAGCTTCAGTGAGGGTTCACATGGAGCTGATGTAATGGGAATCTTGGAGACTTCTCTGGTAAAGAAAACACCCAGTGTCTTGGGGACAGTGCATTGTACGAGGAGGATTGTTAGAGCAGAAGAGTCTTCCCCATGGTAAGAAATCACAGGGAGCAAGGATACACCCGTCTGTAACATTGCAGCCCAGCTCTCCCCTCTTCTTCTTCCAGGCTCCTCATCCCTCTTTCCCCCTGGCTTGCTCCGGATAGTTTTGAATGCCACATGAATCGATACTTTTAATTAGCTGCCATTCCTCATTTCTGCTTTATTGCTTGGATAAGCAAATTAAAAGTGAGCATGTTATGGTGAACTGTTACCCTGGGGGGCTGTAAGCACAGGCTGTTTCTTGCCCCTGGGAGGACTGGGAGGCTGCCAGGCACTGGGACAGGGGCTGAGAAAAGGGGGGGAGGGGGCATGCAAAGGAGCTGGAGAAATGCCTGGCTTGTTTGGGGTGCTGGGGGAAGATGGGAAAAGTGCCCCTGCTTGAGATGTGGGATCTGGGGCCACCCAGCTCTCTGCTGAGCTCCTCTGTATCCCTCCACTAGGTTTTCATGGTGGGGAAAGCCTCTGGACTGGGAAGGTGCAGCTGGCGTGAGCACACAGAGGGGTTTTGCCAGGGTTAAGCAGCCCCACACAATGCCAAGTTTTGGGATTGCACAGTGGGGCAGAATCTGGGGGGCTGTCAGGCCCACGCCAGCCTTCAGGACAGTACCTGTCACATCTGCCCCCAGGAGCATCCTGGGGGAGGCTGCAGGAGATGGAGCAAACAGGGATTGACCCTGCCTGGGGTTGGTGTGGGGTTGAGCCCTTGCTTGCTGGCAAATTCCCTCAACTCAGCCCTTTCTCAGCCTCACAGCGTCCTTCCAGCCCTGCTCAGAGCCAGGTTAATGCTCTGGTCAGATCCGTGGTGTCTGCAGGTGGGAAGCCCCAGCAGCCACAGGGGGATGTCCTCTGCCCCAAAAAGGGATCCTGCTGATCCCCATGCATGGGGCAAAGGGCTCACTGCTGCTACAGGGGCTCAGCATGGTGTAATACTGTCAGGAGCTTACATGAACCGGTAACATGCTGCCATCTGCATAGGTAGAGAGCTGCTTTCCCATGGACAGACTTGTCCTTTGCAGAGGTTTAAAGCCTCCCTTTGCTGCCTCTGTCCTGGGCTGCTCCTGGGGATGTGGCTCAGCTACCTGGAGCACAGCTGATGTGAGCCAGTCACTGCTATCCCCTTAACCTGTCTCTGCAGCGGTATCAGCAACAGACAGAGATTAAAGCTCTGTGCTTTTCCACTATGCCTGCGCGTGCCAAGGCCTTTGATGCATGGTGGGGACTGGTTGTTGAAAGGGCTTTCAGAAGTCACAATGGCTGTGTCGGGCAGCTGTGCAAGGTGGAGGCGGTGAGTTAGTCTGTGCCCTGACCCACAAATGTCGCTTTGCCAGGGGGAAGAGCTGTGAAGCATTGGCTCTGACTTTGCCCCAAGAAGTGTCTCTGTGAAGGAGGTGGTGTTGAGCCACCGGGAGGATTGCAGCTCCCTGCATCCCGTCCACCCCGGGAGGCAGGGCAGGAGAGAGATGTGTTAGCCAGGCTGGGAGTTACTATCCACCAAAAGTCAAACACACCTTCTTATGCCAAACCAAAATTTTATTGTTAGTCTGATTAAAACTTTTAACAATATAACCAAAAATGCAATGAACAGTTGTTATTATTAATCCAATTAAAATGATACTAACACTGACAGCCTATTGATCCTGCAATCAATACTTAACAAATGCCATCAGCAGCGCTGCAGTTACAAGCTGCTGTGCAAGTAAAAGCTGGTATTTCCCCTGGCCCCCTGGTGCTGGGCTCTCCCTGGGTGCCTCGGGGTGCAGGCAGTGGGGGCAATGAGCCATCACCCTTCCCAGCTCTTTGCCAGGAGCAATGTGCCATTCACTGTGGGGGTTTCTCCCTCCTCTCTCTTGAGTCCACTTTAGGCTGTTTTTATGTTTTCCAACAGGCCTTACGCTTGGCTCATTCTTCACTAGTCTGCGAGTTTGCATTGCATCTGACTTGACTAAATCTGGTGCCTTGCACATATGTGGGACATCTGCTTTCTGATGTTGCTGTTACCCCTAGGAGGGATTTTGCTCAGCTCCCAAGTTTGCATTGCCATCCGTGAGACGTGGGTAGCCTTGGGTCTATTGCACCATCAGTGCCCACGTCTTTGAGGCTCGGGCTCATAGTGCTGCCCCTGCAACTTATTCTGGAGCCTTAGGTAGTTCACCCTACCTCAGCTAAGGACTTTTTAATCATTTATCTATCACAGTTATGAACAACAGGTGCTATACTCCACAATGAGCCTTCTCTGCTCCCCTCCTGCCCCAACAGTCCCTTCTCTCTCCTACCTGGTCCCCGGTCCCCATCTGACAGCTGTCCCGAGCGGGTGTCCCTGGGCCACACCTCGCATCTCAGTGAACTTATGAATCTGGGCTGGTGTGAGCTGTGGAGCCCAGGCATGGCTTGTGCCCACCTTCCAGCCCCCTCAGTGAAAAAGAAGTGTAAATGATTATTTTTAATGATGTGTGCTGGTACAGGCTCTTCTCAGAGCTAGCCCCCCTGACCCCCCATGATGCTGGCATGTGCGCCATTTGGTCTGGGTCACATCAGCTGTGGTCCCTGCTCAGGTGCCATCCAGAAGGACTGGCAGGAGCAGAACAAGTTCCTTGCAGAGTTTCTTTATTGTGCTCAGGGCTGGAGGAGGATCCCGCACCCAGCGACCGGGCTCTCCTGACTGCTCTGCAGTCTGTGGGTGACGCAGACATGCCCTGCTTGAGAAAAGGCTTCAAGAAACCTGCCATTTCCAGATGCTCTCCCTTGCCTGCTCACCTGGGACACAGTGAGTCTTATTCCTGTCCAACCCCCTGTGATCCCTGCAAATCTCACCATTATCTGAATGCTCCTAAATTTGGGACTGTTCTGTACCCTGCTACCGGGGTAATGTCTTTGAGATGTCCTGCTGTGGCTACCTACTGCAGCATCTCCCTGGCAGTAAACTGAATTGTAAGACTTTTCCTGTGTGAAGGTCTGCCTTGTGCTGGTGCTCTCTGGTCTGCTCTCTGGTTTCTCATAGTGCACTGGCCTTGAAGGGAAAACTCCATTAGGAAAATAAAAAACGTTGAATGCAAAACCTTGAATGCAGCCGGGAGGCAAAATGTGGTCTGACAGTTCCTTTGGCTTGTCAGAGCCTCTGAGTGATGGGCGCCAGTGGGCTGCTGTCTTTAAAAATGACCTTTTGTGAAAGACAAATTGAGGGAAAATGTCTCATGAAAAAAAAACAACACACCAGCAGTTTATGGAAATCTTTCTATTGCAAAGCAATGGCAAAGGTTCCCTGTAAATCGGCCTTGGCTTGATTGCTTTCTGTCAGATACGAAGGGCATAGCTTGTGCTTTCTGTGAGAACTCAGACTTATGGGCCTGTTTGCGTGTAGTAGTTGGCTGTTATTCCTTTTCCCTTCTTCAACCTTGATCTTGGACCAGGAAGATGGTGAGGCTTCACGGCTGACAGACCTCAGGCGGAGATGTTTCCTAGCTGCTCATCAGCACAGGTAGTGTTATTTCTGGAGCCAAGCAACAGCCCAGAAAACTTCTCAGCTGCTACCTCCAAACCTAGTTCTGGTCAGGACTGGCGAGCGCACTGGTGACCTACCCAAGCTGACTATCGTGCTGCTGTGTATTGACCCACTGAACTCACCCCCTTGCTCCAGCACAAGATATTCTGTGTTGGTTTCTGCCACGGCAGCTCGCGACTTTGCCACGCGGTGTTTGTTATGCTGGGTGCCACAGTGCTCCCCATCTGCTGGCTGGTCCTGCTCCCTCCCAGCTCCACATCCCCATGTGCCAGCCGCAGCTGGGATGCAAGGGAGGGGGATCACGCCAGCTGGAGGGCCCCGGGCTAAGCTCGGCATCTCCAAAGGCTCTGCTGGAGAAAATCCCAGAGCCTGGGGCCTCCCATCCCCATGGCACTTCACTGCCTGCTTAAACCCATGCCCTTCCTTCCCAGCCTGTTCTCTCTTTTTGGAGTGGGTCGGCTTTATGCTGTAGGATCTTCAAAGAGTCAATGAATCGTATTGATGTTGTTAACATTCTCTGTAAATTCAGAGAAATTACCAGATGAATATTTGATGAGGCTAATTAAGGCTGAGTTACTGCCACACTCCTTCTTCCCTTCCCTCTGTTCTCTCTGCAGCGAGGATGAGCGTTTGGTTCCCTAACACGTCCTGTCCTGATCTTCTGGTGGTCACAAACCAGCCATGGAGCACAGAAGCTTTTAAACCAAACAAGTCAGCCCGAGAAGTCCCTGAAACCACAACTTGCTGGAGGCTGGGAGCATAGGGCAAGTGTCCACACCTCCTTCCTCTGTTCCTATTCTCATCCCGTTTTTCTCCTGGTTTTCTTCTGGGGCCTGTTATAAAGCCATAGATTTTCAGGGTCCTGGTTCTGCACTGGTGAGATTTAAGGTTATTTCAGCTTTTGGCTGCTGAAGCGGTTAGTTCAGACAAGAGCCGGCACTTCTGGGGAATCCTGGAAAGATTTCCCCACCATGTGGGAGCTGCACTTACACAGCAAAGCTGGAGGTTACTTATGACAACCGCGGCATTTAACACGGTGTGAACTCTGGAGGCAGGAGAGGGAAATGCTGCTGGGACCATTTCACTGAAGGTGAGACATGCCTGAGAAAGTGAGACTCATGCCCCGAGGCTGTGGAGCTTTTCCACTCCAGCATGTGGCAACTTTGGAGGTGCTAATGAGCTTACAGTGGAAAAAGTACGATAATGAGCTGCTCGATGCAAGATAAGGGAGGAAGAGAGCCTGCACTTGCACACAGCAGGATCTGACCCCTCTCACCCTACTCTGCTGCTGGAGATGGGGCAAGGAGATATGAGAAGAGGGATTTGGTGAGTGCCTGGGTCCTGCTGGAGGTACTGGGAGTACCCGTTGCTGTGTAGCCTGCTGAAGCCTGGATGGAGCATCCCTCTGGGACAGTGATGGAGTCCAGTCACCTTTACCCATTCAGGCCTCGGTTCCTCTGCCTGGGAGCACATCAGAGAGCACCAAGCAGGGCTATGGTGAAACTTGCATGGGAAATGCAAGCATGGACCTTCAAAGCCCACTAGCTTGCAAAGAGCATGGGAGTAATTTGAACCATTGATTTTGAAGTCCTGGACTGCAGTCTTAACCTAGAGTACCCAAAGCCCGAATATAAACCTTCTTTGCATCCTATCACTTTTTCCTGGTCTTCCCAAGAACCCAAAAGGACTTCGTAAATAAGGACATGCCCAAGCAGCCTTGCTGTTATTGCCCTTTTTCTGTGAAAGTAATTTCTAGCTGAAGTGCTGGGACTGCAACATGGGGACAGTTTTTATTGGAGGCATGAATCTTCTTCAATCTCTGTCTGCCACTGGTGGTTGTTTCCTCATCCCTTTCACTTGTGGCTGTGGCAGAAGGGCAAAAATGGTCTTTGCATCAGTGTCTTGGTTGTTGCTTGCCCAAGCAGGGGCAATCTGGTAGTTCAGACAGAGAAGTGGCGATAGTAGCTTTTCTGTCCCTGAGCTGCTATGGGCCATGAGGTAACCAAGGTTTAGCCCCAGAATGTCTACCGCACAAGGCCATTGTGACTCAGGACATGTTTGCAGTGCTTTGTCCTCCTTGATACCATCCTACAGGAAAACCTTCAGTGAAAACCCGTAAGTATGTATCCGTCCCCGCTCCCAAGAGGGGTGTCAGGTTTGGCAGTTCCCTTGGCCTTATTTTCATGGAGCTGCATGTTCCTACTTCAGCCTTTATCAGTGCTCCCGGGAGCAGTTACCTCACACTGCTTGGTGGGGTCAGGATTTGGGGCATCCTGGGGCTTTTCTGAGGCCTCAGTCTCACTCAGGAAGGGCACTGGTCTTTCTGCTGGCTTTCCAGGTGAGTCCACACTCTGTACGTGTACTTGCATAGCTTTGCCTGGAGAACAGGGCTCTTTACAGTTATGAGCCATCCTCAGGAAAGCTGCGACAGGCATAGGGGACTGACACTTGCTGGGGATCCAGACCTACCTTCTGGCCAGGATCTGGGTTTCCAACCCCACCTTGGGTTTCCAACCCCACCTTGTCTGCCACATGTAGCTGTGGTGACTGTTGATGAGTTTGAGCCTCTGCTAGTGCTCCAAGCCCATTTCCTCAGCAGAGGGTAAGCCAGTGTCTGACTGCCAACCTTCACAACAGATGGATGTCCCAGTGGTTTTGGGTGTCACTCTGAATATGCTATGTGCACACTAAACATGGGCTTCAGCAGTCTCCAGAGATGGGGCCTCCAGTGTGCTTGGTCCCACAGAAAAGCATGAAAATATGGACCAGACCCTTTGCGAGGGTTTCAGCCCTGCCAAGCCCTGGGGAGGGATGGATCGGCAATTTAGGCATCCATCAGCTTAAGCCCTCTGAAAAGTGGCTGTCTGCTGAGTAAGGAGGGGCTTTATTCACTTGCTCTGAGACAGAAAATCCTTCTCCTTCCCCTTGTTCTTCTTGCCAGAGCATGGCCCACATTAAGGATAATGAGTTAATGAGCCAGGGTAAGTGATAGGGCTTTGTTCTTGGCCTCTCTTTTTCCCAGTTCACCTTTAAAGACATGAAAGGTGAAAATAAAACAAGAGCATCTCCGAGGGCACACATCCACACACCCCCCCCCCTTCTCAGTCTTTCTTTTCTCCTTTCACCTGCCTTTCCCTGTTCCCTGCTTTGTCCTACTACGCCATGATGCAGCCAGGGCAGAGAGCTGACGCCGCTGTGAGAGATGCCCTTATCTCCAAGGGCATGGCTGGTGCTTTGGATTCAGAGATGGCATTAGGATCAAGGTTCTGCCTAATCTCCTCCCATAAGGTGTGTCACAGCAAGAGTCGCAGGGCAGAGGGTCTGACATTGCAGCTCGGGTGGCTGCTGCCTGATTTATGTTTATGCCCTTCCCAGGCACAGTCAAGGGGATGCTGCAGCCCTGCCAAGGCAGGGTTTCTTCTTGACAGAAAGCAGCTCTGTCCGCTGGGCTGCTCATCTCCCAGCCCCTGCCCAGGAGCTGTGTAGGCACTGCAGGCTGCCACGCGGTTCCCTGCTTGGTGTCCCTCCTCACCGGGGAAGGGGAAACGCAAAAAAGGAGGCCAACATGAGCTACACATTGTAAAACAGGACAGGTGTACTGCGGTAAATCGAGCGACAGGCAGAAATAAGCACAAAAGAATTAGATGGATAGATAGGAATGAGGGATCAATAAACCGAGACTAAAGATAGCAAGAGAGATGCACTGAGGGCTGTTGACAGAGAAATAGATGTTGCAGCCAGAAAGATCCTCGAATAAGAGAAACATCAACTGAGAGAGATGAAGCTTAGAAAAGGGTCATTCTAAGTGCATTTCACTGCTGGGCCAGGATTAGCCCAAACAATACATGTTTAATGCTTCCTTTTTTCTCTCCTTGTTTTAAATCCCCTGAGTGGTGGGATGGGAGCAGCTCCACTAGCCCTAGTCTCAGCTACTGGATTCAGACCTCCATGTTAGAGTCAGCCCATTGCATGTTTTGAAATAATCCTTTCTTAGGCACCAGCTTAGCCAGTGAAAGGCTGCTTGGAGCAATCTCATGGAGCCGGGCTGCGTAACTGTTGCTCTTACGGTATCTTGATCAAATCAATGTGCTATGTAGCTATATTCCAGATTTAAATTAAACTTAGCATAATCGAAATGTGCCTGTCTCTCGAGCCTGCCACTGCCAACTAGAAGGAGTGGCAGTTTTAGAAAAGGAAAAATGTGTAGAACAAGCAGCACTGGGGTGCTCAGGTACGGGGTGTCCTGGAGCGGACAGCCTGACAAAGGGATGGGAGGGGATTTTGGCGGGGAAGGGAGTAAAGGCTTCCCAGGTGTTGATCCCTGGCAGGTTGATTTGTTGCACTAAGCCTGGATTTGGCTGGGTTGGTTTGTTTTTCACCAATCTAATGACCAGTGAGCTTGTTAGGGAGTCCCTGAGGCATCCTATAATAGCTGTCTTTATGGGATGCCGTTCCCCAGGTATTCTCAGCATGGCTCTCTGCCTAAAAGCTGAGTTTGAGGAAGCCTCATACTATGGAATTGCTTTACTTCTTAACGGATGGTCTGAGAAAGGAGCAAAATAGTTCAGCAGCTTCAGAGCAGCTGTTAATTTCCTCTTGTTTTTATTAATTAGGTGAGCTACTCCCCATCTTCCTCCTTCTCTCTGGGCATTTGCTTAAACCCTGTGAAACCACTGAAGACAACTAAAGTCCACCCTTTCTCTTCATGCATCCTGGGAGGCCCAGCCAGAGCAGGCATCCCCCTCCAAGGGCTGTGATGGAGGCATCTTCTCTGGCTCTGCAGGCTTCTTGCTCAATCACCTTCTCTACAGCAGAAGACCCAGACCCTCCAGCTCTGCTGACCCACAACCTGCCCGTTAGACAAGAGAATGGCCGTGGATGGGGACAAGTGACAGTGTGCCATGCTCTGCAGAGGTGGACTTCCCTCCACCGCCCTGCAGCTGTCTGGGAGGGTGAGATGTGGGGTGAGTTGTGGTGGAGTGACCAGCACTGGTTCTGCTCCGGGAGTACCTGAGGCCCCTGTGACAAGGGATGGGGGAACAGGGGACCAAAATCCTCTCTCATGCCAAAGAAGTGTTTGTAGAGGTGCTTGAGAGAGATGATAAAGGGAGGTGGCTGCAAGTCCTTCTCTGCCAAGGCTTAGGAGGTTTGGGGAAGCCTCCAGCTCCTCCCATCCATTGGAAGCTTGGGCACCCTCCCAGAGCATGCCGGTGCCTCATGGTCACTGTCCCTGGAGCCCTGCAGCCCAGCTGGCATCTCTGCAAACCTAGCAGGGCTCAGAAGCAAGGAGGACTCGGAGGGGTTCATCTGCTTCAAACGTGACCTGAGAAGAGAGAGGGCAGACACGCAGCAAGAGCCTGAGGGGACTGATTTATCCAAGGACAGCTCAGATACCATCTCCTGGACGGTGTCTCTCTTCAGCGGTAAGAGCAGGGGACGGGACGAACTGTCAGAGGGGAGCGAGCCTGTCCTGCCTGGGAGATGCCTTCCTCCTCGGCTGCCCCTCGTTTACCCCAGCACAGCCCTTCCCGAGGGAGGTATCCATGCTCAGAGCACTTTGTTCAACAGGCTTGCAGTGATCAGCGCGCTGGAGCCATTTATCAGTCCCGATGCATATTTAATGCCGAAATGGTGAGCAGAAGTGAAGCAGTGTTTGCAGACGGGCGAGCTGGGGAGCTTTTCCATGGCCGTTAACAGTCCTGCATTAATTATGATAGAATAAATAATTCACAGGGCTAATAACAAAGGCTTGTTTTTAACGGTTATGGAAATCTCAGCTTGCTCCTGGGGCAGGGCGGGGGGGCGAGGGGGGTGAGAAAGCAGTATCAGAAAGCTCTGCTTCCGAACAGAGTGGACAACAGAGCACATGACCTGCTGGGGTTGCTGCACTGGCTGGTGATGTTCTGGGAGATCTGTACCCCTTGCTGGGCCATGCACAGTGCAGGGGCATTGTGGCTCTCCCCAGCACCTGCCAGTGCATATGGAAAGCCCAGGGGGACAAGGGCAGGAGGCATCAGCTTCTCCTGTGGGCCCAGGCATTTGTTTTCCTGCTGCTCATGTTGGGGAGCAGGGCAGCAGCCAGCTTGCTCCCCAGTGCTCCCTGCGCATCCCGCTCAGGTCCTGCACTGAGCATCTCTGCCGCGATGCCTCCATAACCCAGGTTCTGCCCTCCCCCACATAGCTTCTCCCACCTGGTGCCAAAGGTTGTCTACTTTTGCCTCTCCATTTAACCTTGTCAGGTGGGAAGCTTGTGGATGCCGAGCTCTGCAAGGGCATCGATCCCATGGGAATCCTCCCCTGGGAGAGGCAGCTCCCGCTTCGCGCCTGCCTGGCAGCTTTATGGTTTGTCCCACCTTTATCTCCTCTGTCTTTCCTTCAGGCCATTCATTCCTCCCTTCCTTCTCCCCATAACCAGCTCTTTTACTTCTTCAAATATTAATATGGATGTTTTCTTATGCCATTATTGTCCTTCACCTTAAATAGGTTTTTCCCCTTCCCTGGTGTTTACCCTCCAGATGTATTTATAGAGAAAAAAAATCACATCACTGCCAGTTTGCTTTACCAAGGCTGAGCAAACTATGTTCATCTATACAGCTTTTATACCATGTGCCCTCCATTCACCAGCTCACTCAGGAGCCCTTCTCTGCTCCTTTTTAACCTTCTTTAATGAGGTTAGCCTTCTGGCTTAGCCAACATGTGGTGAGTGACCCTGGGCAAATCATTTCACTTTTCCTGCCTCAGCTTCCCCACCTATGGAGAGAAGACAGTGACCCTATCCTGTGGTATGGGGTGGGTTAGGTGCTGTAGAAGGTATAGAAGCTTTCTACTTCCCAGCCCTAGCCGTTTATGGGGGCTCATTTCAATACTCTGTGAAGTTACATCTTGACAGAAACATAAACTGAAGTGATATGGGACATAAGTCCTGTCCCAGACCATTGCAGGCAGCCTCAGAATAGCTGGGTAGTCCAAATGACCGTCCAGAGTAGGCTGAGTGCTGGTGGCTCACCCACACATCACCAAACACATCCTAGGTCCTGCCATAAACCTAAAACTGGGCGGGGAAAGCCATGATAAAAAAGTTTTCTAGGGAAAACAACAGCAGCTGGGAACTTGTCTGATGCCACCTCTCCCATCTGTTGATGCTGAAGAGTTTTCCTGATGGTCTAACCCGTGCCCCATAGGCTTTTGTGGACTCACAGACTTAGATCATTTTCTTCCTTGGCCTTCCCAACTGATGAGCCCTTGCTTGGCAGTGGAAACAGCTGTTCCTAACCCCATGCTCATGGGCCTGAGCCCTGCATGCTGCACGCCTCATTCCCCCTCCTGGCTGGCTCCAAGCTGTCTTCTGCTGGGTGATGGGCCTGCACCCTCCATCTGCTCCTGCTGCCTCCTGGGTTTGCACCAGTGTCAGATGTCATAAGCATGAGGTCACGAATGAAAAAATTGGTATGGGTCACAAACCTGCAGTGCAGGGAGCTCTGCTGGTACTTTCCCTCCAGGCTCATTCTTTCTGTTCCAGGACTCACTTTTGGCTGTTTTTTGGGTTCTCGCAGTCCCCGTATGTTCCTGCTTTGGTCACCATCTCCCATGGAGCACCAGCACTAAGACCAGAGAGGTGAGACTGCTCTATTACCTTTGCCTTTCTCTTTCAAGACAGTTACTGCATAAGCCTGGGAGGATAAACCCACTATGTCTTTCAGCCCCTTTGTCTTTCACGTCTGTGCTCTTCGTCATCCTTTTCTTCCTGCTCCAGCTTTGCAGCCCCATTTGCTGAGATGGCAGAAGGAACAGAGCGCACCTAAAAACAGGGAATGCATTTGCACAGGTAAATAGCCACCTTTGGACTGTTCCCATCCAAGACAAGAGACGTTTCAGAGAAAACCAGGACAGCCGGAAGCACTGACTCTGTTGACATAGGAGAATGCAGCAGATTTCACCTAGAAAGTAGCTGTTTGAACAGAGGAGTGCAGCATAGCTCAGAAGTGCTTATGTCTGGAGAGTGGATGTTTACACAGGGGAATAGCACGCTCACCTTGCTATTAGAGCACAAAACAAATGTTTGTCCAGGTAGGTGCAGATCCCAAGCTCAGGTTTTGCACTGGGTGTGCAGCTTTGGAGCGTACGTGCAGGGAGGCAGTGCCTGAGTGAGCGTGGCAGGTGAAGGGTCCTGCTCCGGACGCCCGAAGGCAAAGCAGCAGCTTGAAGAGCTGCTCCCAGTCTCTCCCTGGGCACCTGCTGTGCCGACTGAGCAGGGTGAAGGGCTGGGCCTGGTTAGCTGCATTCACAGCCAAGGCAGGGCTGAGGGAGGCAGGACCCAATCTCGTTTCTCAAGAATTAAAATCCATGAAGTATATGCTGGTGAAAATTTGCTTTTAATAATATTTTTATTAGGCAAGTTCTCTCTCCCTCTCTTTTTCTTGTTCCAAGAGGACTTAGTGAAGAAAGCCCCTGACAGATTTCTTCTCCTCTCCATTTTAGTCAAATGAATACATTTTCACACCACCAAATTTCTGTCACACTTGCCTGAGTCTTTGGAGAAAGATTTGGGGCTGGCACCTGGGATTAATCACAGTGCTCCTCATGCACCTGTGGGAGGTGGCAGCTCATGCCTCTTTGCATTCAGCGATGGTAAGACACGGCTGCAGATGGTCTGATAGTTAAAGAAGATATGTCCCTGTCCCCCATCTTCCCTACACTGCTCGCACATCACAGGGCGGACTCTGCACTTGCCGTGGCAGAGAGTGGCTCTGGTGGCCAAGCGCTTCTCCCGTGGCATGGGGAGGAAGAAAAGAGGAAGAGACTGGAAAGTGGGGTGGCTTGTGGGTTGGGGTGGGCTGGCAGACGTGTTGTGTGGGGTAAGGGCAGGACCCGCAGCAGTGGGGCTGCATCCTGGGGCGATGCTCTGCTGTTGATGGGAAGGGCTCGTATTGGGAGCACTGTGAGGTGGCGCAGCTGGCAGGGTGGACAGATTCCCCATTGCATTGGAGCCATTGTTTTCATTTCAGAGCAAGCATTAGTTCTTAGGCTGTTAACAGGAAAGGGAGTGGACTCAGCTCTTTTTTGTCATGGGGGATAACAGGAACAAAAATTACCAAACACTCTCATGAGAGCTGGGTGGTGTTGCAAGGCAGCCTGCCATCTCTTTGGCCATAAATGTGGTAATTGCTGTGGTCCTCAGGGGAAGCAGCACCTTCCAGGAGCTGAAAGCCTCCCTTCACTCTGCCAGAAGCCCCTCTCCTTCACAGCAGTGCTGGGAGGCATGTGGGCCTTTGCAGGCAGTGTAGGGGGGTCACACTCAGGGTTGGGGTTTTCTGCCCCAGCCAGCCAGGTGAATTTGTGTAGGCTTTTGTTGCAGCAAACATCGGTTACTGTGGGGATCAGAGGGAGCCGACTGCCAAAACGGCTGTGATGAGGCCTGCTGTTGTGGTTTCTGTGCTGGAGCTTGTGGGCTGGAGAGGAGGAGGCAAACCAAAATATTTATACCATAGAATGTGCACTTTTTTGAGCTGAAGCTTGGGCAGCATCCCAGCCCCTCCATATGGGCTTGTAGACATTGCTTACCTGATTCCTTTCTCCCTCAGGGAGAGCACGACATGGCTGCTTGGTTGCAGAGGGGCAGGAAGGCATCTCCCATGGCCAGACTCTGGGGATGCGGGGGCTGCAGTGGCTGTGGCTGCTCTTCCCCTGTCCCCTCGTGCCCTGGTGTCCCTGGCTGGAGCCTGGGGCTTCCTTCCTTGCTGTCAGTGTTGGACTGCAGGAGGCGGCAGCGACCCACCTCATGTGGACCCCAGGCTCAGGGGGAGGCTCCTGGGTTTGCCCCGTTGCTGCTGAGTTTGGACTCCCCAAGTCCTTGCCGTGAAAGCTCTACCCACTGGGCATGTCTGGCCGGCCTGCGAGCTTGCCAAGCCGTGCAAGCACCTGAGGGCTAGGATGGAGGGGAGAGCACGTGGGGGGTGCAGGCAGAGTGGTGTGCATGCACCCCAGTGTGGGCTCTGCTCAGCAGCACCCATGTGGTGCAGAGACAGATGAGTGGCTTGGAGAGGGCAGGTGTTTTGTACACCTTGTGCTGGGGGGGAAAGGACCTCCTCTGGATCTGGCCCTCTCCAGCCCTTGGGAAGCTGCTGCAGGGCTGTGTCCTCTTTCCTGTGGCTGGGATGAGGGGCATTGCAGTGGCTGGGCTGGAAGCGCAGCGTTGTTAATCAAGGCTGCGGGAGCAAGGATGTGTGGGGCTGCTGGTGTGTGCCACTGGATGGGACCAGTGTGATGTCCTCGGTAGCTGAGTCTTCTGAGCCTTTGTGCTGAGCCTTTTGGTGCATCCTGCATTTGGGCTGCAGCAGCCTGGTGGCGTGCTGACCCTCCTTGCACTTTGGGAGAGATGCTGAGCCTCTCTGCAGTGACTCCTGTGTTATTTAACCTTCCTTCCTTTGTGGCTGGCTGAGAGCTGGCCCTCTCTGACTGTGGCAGCCGGCACTCAACCCTAACCAGCTCTGAAAGCTGGAGGGGCAGCCGGTGGGGGGGCTCATTTTGCGATTACGCTGCGTAACAGCAGTGTTAAATCTTCCGACCTGTCCACCGGAGACAGCCCCTCTCATCCTCCCTCTGACAAGATTTAAGATGGTCACGGGTAACTGGCTTTCATTATCACTCTGCTCATAAATCCTTCCGTTATCCTCCTTCAGGCGGGCTCCTGCCATCACCTGCACAGTAGCCGCTCTCTGTCTCCAGCAGCAGGTAACCTCCCCCTGCTCCCCTTGTCCCGCGGTCCCTGCCCATCCCTGCTGCCCCCCAATTCCATGTGCCGTTGGCTGTTGTGCACTTGGTATCTCATCCCTCCCACCCATTTCTCCTGCGATAGGGCCAAACTCTCTGCAGGTGCAAGAGCGCTGCCTGGGCAATTTCCCCCGTTGTTGCTCATACGGCTTCCCATTGCTCCTCCACCCTTGCATCTAATGTCCAGTGCCAATGAATTCCCCTCTCCCAGGCACTGGTCTCACAGCTCCCATTCTGCCGGAGCTGTTCAGCCAGGCAGGGCATGATTTGGCCCTTCATCACACCTTGAGGTTTTGAATGACATCTGTTACTTTCTTCCAGTTCCCAACTCATTTTTGACATGTTTTTGGCTCTGGCTGCCTAGTGGTATTGATTAGACTATTTATGGAGTGAGCGCTCTTCCTGTATTTAGTTATCACACAAGACGCATTTCTGTGCTACAAGAGGTATAAGATTAAAACAAACTGAAAAAGAAAGAAAGAAAAAAGTCTCTACATAAAACCAGACTTTATGTCCTACTCCTCTAATTGCCTGTGAGTAGAGATGGCAAATAAAAATTCTTCAGGGCTTCTTATTTCATTTTTAAGAGCATTGCTTTTTGCAGACCTCTGGCTCTAAACACAGACTGATAAAGGTTTCTTTTGGGTATATAGAGAAGACCATAACGGTTTCCTCACCCCTTGAGAGCATGGTAACCCCACTCCTTTCTTTTGTCTAGGAAGGGGAGCAGTATGGACTAGTGATGGGAGTTTTACTGCCACAGGGACTGGCTGTGTGCAAAGCATATGACAGGTTTGCGTAGGGGAAGACTGATTTCGGTTTCTAGACATTGGGATTTAAAGGTGGCAGTAAAACCCCTGCAGCCCCTCCAAGAGCCAGCTTTGGCAAAGCTGCGCTGATCACGAAGCTGATGTGTCTCAGCTGCCACTTGACCTTGTAGCAGGATGGGAGAATGCATGGCGGGGGGCTTCCCTCTCGGGACACAGAGGAGGGCACGCATGGTGGTGGGACCCCTCACCTCCAGTACACCTGTGGTGAAGAAAAGCTTGTGTCCCACACAGCACCTGGGTCACCAGTTTGCAGCCAGTTTTAATGGTTAGCTCTGGTGATGGGATGGGGATGTGTGGGACTGCCTGGCTGTGGGCTGGCAGCTGCCCCTGCGGGTGCTCCTTCATCCAAGGAGCTGCCGGATTTAAAAGAGGGGGTGAAGGAGGTGCTGAAAGGGTCAAAATGAAAGACAGCGCCGCAGAAAAAAACAGAAAACACCCACAGCTTTATGAATGGCAGGCAGGAGTCGATTAGCACTGACCGCTAGCTACAGACTATAGTGGGACCCCTGAGCTCAGGGGTCACTGGGCGAGGAGATGAGGTGAAACAGCCAGGAATCAAGGAGAATGGTTTCAAAGACGGACCGGTGGGGGAAATGCAGAGAGCCACGGCCACCGCTTTAGGATGCTGCCCTGGGAGCAGGGCCAGCCCTGGCAGACAGTGTGGGGCCACAGATGCCCAAAATGCAACTAAGGATGGGAGCCAGTGGAGGGAAGAGCTGCTGAGCATCAGATTTGGTGCAACCAGGTGAGGAAATCCCAGGAGCTGTTGTGGGGCAGACCCCCCTCTCTGGCCTTGATGGGGAACACAGAGTCTCATCCACTCGGCTCACAGCCACTCCTGCCAAAATATTTGCATTTGGGGTACGGACAGTGCCAGCCAAATTTGGGTTGGCCTGAACAGCTCTCTGTAGTGGCCAAACAGCCACAGGAGATGGAGCCGGGCTTGCTTACCATCTGTCTGAGCTAGTGGCAGGGCTGTGATGCCGGCTCCAAAGGGAGCTGAGCCTCACGCCTGTGCGGGGGCAGAGCCCTCCGGTGCGGGTGTCTCCCCCGGCCAGCTGTGCCAGACCGAGAGGCAGCAGGGAGGCCCCGTCCCACCACCAGCGGCACAGGTAACGGCAACCGCGTCTGGCACTGCTGCTCTCCCCAGCCATTGCCAGCTGAGCAGGAGGCTGGTTGGGATGCCAGGCTGAAAATGGAGAGGAGTCCTGCGTTCTGTGGGTGCCAGTTTGGAAGGAAAGCACTGATCCTGGGCCAGTTTTCCAGTCCATTTGGTTTCTCTGTGGCTTGATGGGGACATTAAATGGCAGGCACTTTGTGCCAAGCTTGGGCATCACATCCCTGTGTGAAGAGGCTGTGATGAGCAGTTCTTGGGCATGGACACAGCGATAATTATTAGCAGAGCTGACTGTAGTCGTAGAGTGGAGTCTATCTGCAGTGAGAAACAGAGCCAGTGTTCACCGCAGGAGCTTGCAGTCCAGTCCTTCCCCAGCCCCGGCCTGGGCTGCGTGGGCTCGAGACAGAGGATTTGATTTGTGGACTGCAGCAGTCGGGGGAGAAAACGCTTCTGCAAACGGACTCTGCCTTGCTGAACTCCAGGTGGGCCATCACCTTTGGCTGCGCATCTCCAGGATGATGGTGAGTAACCCAGGGACAGCAGGGCAAGGACTGCATGTCTCTGGTCTGCCCCAATCCAGCCCCAGGCTCCCTCTGGTTCCAGCAAATGTACTTTAAGCAAGGTACATTTTTAACCTGTACTTGCCTGCTCATTGACTAGATTTCTAATAAGATCACTGCAGGTCTTAAGCAAAGTTTCCTGAAGTTAATCCCCCTAAACATAATCATCAGAGAAAGCCTTGTTTTTGCAAGGCTGTGCTTTACACTTGTTAGGAGGTGAGTGGCAGCAGCTGTCACTGAATAATCGTTCTCATTAACTCGTCTTTGTACCTTTCTTTTCCCTGATGAAACTCTCTCTCCAAAACACAGCCTTGAGGGCTGCTCAAAAACAAAGCAGACAAACAAAATGAGCTAACAAAGTGGACAAGGAGAGCCAGGACCAGGGAGGCTAGAAACTCTTCCACCTCCTCGTCCCATAGAGAAAATTTAGAGGGAGAACCTGCACCAATTCCTGTTCCCCACTGGGCCCGAGAGGACAGACCGAGCCAGCTGCACAAGCTCCTAGGGTACGGCCAAGGTCACCAACTCTCCCATCCCTTCATCCCTCCCTCTGCTGCCAGTGACTCCAGCAGAGACCTTGTTGCCACTGCCCCTGCGCTGGCCTGCTTCCATCCCCTGATGAAAAACTGTCCACATCAACTGGGGCTGTTTTTTTTAAGAAAACTCTTGTAAATTGAATGTGAGCTTAATTTTCACGATATGCTGTTTTGTGATACTTTTTGCAGTCCCAGAACCCAAAGCCACTGGAATGGTACTCTTAAACTCTGGTCCCGGGTGTGGGTCAGCAGGTCAGGGTTGTAGTCCTGGCTCTGCTACTGGTTTTGGCGGCATAAATAATGTGGGAACCCAAGTTCCACTGACTCCTTCTGCAAACTACAGAGACCAGTTGCTTGGCCACGCTTAGAGATGCAACCAAGTGAGCAACCATGAGAAAATAACTTTAGGTCCAGGGTTTCAAGCTCAGACTTCAAAGTTAGTTCCTGAACCCAGGTTTTAGTATACCCAGTGTGGCACTGGGGTCTGTCAGGCATCTGGAACTCTCACAGACCTGCTGGGATCGCTCCCTGCTCTCTGTCTCCACTTCTTAACAGCCCTTCTTTGCCTCCTGCTGTCCTGTCATGGTTTAACCCCAACCAGCAACTCAGCACCACGCAGCCACTTGCTCACTTCCCCCCACCCAGTGGGATGGGGGAGAGAATTGGGAAAAAAGTAAAGCTTGTGGGTTGAGATAAGAACAGTTTAATAGAACAGAAAGGAAGAAAATAATAATGATAATAAACACAATAATAAAATGACAACAATAATAATAAAATAATTGGAATATACAAAACAAGTGATGCACAATGCAATTGCTCACCACTTGCCGACCGATGCCCAGTTAGTTCCCAAGCAGTGATCCCCTCATAGGCCATCTCCCCCAGTTTATATACTGGGCATGACATCCCATGATACGGAATACCCCTTGGGCCAGTTTGGGTCAGCTGTCCCGGCTGTCTCCCCTCCCACCTTTCCTGTGCCCCTCCAGCCTTCTTGCTGGCTGGGCACGAGAAGCTGAAAAGTCCTTGAGTTAGTCTAAACACTCCTTAGCAACAACTGAAAACATCAGGGTGTTATCAACGTTCTTCTCATACTAAACCCAAAACACAGCACTGTACCAGCTACTAGGAAGACAATTAACTCTATACCAGCCAAAACCAGGACATGTCCCCAAGACCCAGCCTCCTCCCAGCCTGCCCTGAGCTCCTCCAGCTCCAGCAGTCAAAGGAGGGAATTGCATGTGGTCTACTGCCATCTCTGCCTGCAAATGGTGAAATACTCAAAAAAGCAGATGCAGAGGGATACTAGGGGCAGGAAGGAGTAGTCCTTCCTCTGAGGAAGGCTCCAGGGGCCATGAGCAGAGCAGATAACAGAGAGGCACCAGGGCTCCAGGCAGGATAGGGAAGGTGGGGCAGTGGGCTGTATTTCTGGCTGTGAGCCACTGATGCAGTGCTCAAGGTTGGTTGAAGGAGATGTGGTCATATGAGAGTGATGGAGAGAGCAAAAGGAATTGGGTGCTAGAAGGATCCCTGTGAGATCTGTGGGAACGATGCTATGACAGAAGTTGTGAGGCGTCAGGGTTGTTTTGTGTTGTAGCCAGAAGGACCCTTTCCTGTCCCCACACTGAGAGTTGTTCCTAGGTGTTTATATCACTCTGGGGACTTTCTCCCTCTGCCAGTCCTCAGCCTTTCAGAGAAGCAGGATCCCTGGGAGGCCATCATAAGATGAAGAGCTATCTGCCTCCTTCTGCTCTTCTCGCTGCATATCTCTGGGACACTGAGCAGTTCTGACTTTTATTTGACCAATGGTCTCCTGCAGACAAGGAGCATACGGCCAGGGAGGGTGCAGAGGGAGAAGAGATAGATTATTCTTAATTGACTAGAACAGACGAAGCTGACCTTCAGAGAACAAAGCCATGAATCTTCAGACAATGGAGTGAGTGCCATGTGGATTTACTGTCTTCTGTCTTTAAAGGCCTGACCTCCACCACCCCTCCTGCTCTTGCAAGAGAAGAAGGACTAAGAGGATCTGCTGGGCAAAGCCCTGATTTACACATGTCTCCCAGCTACAATTCATGAACACACATGAGCTTTCAGACATGTTTTCCCTGCAAGCTGCTCACAGCTAATGGACAAGAGGGAGAGCAGACAGATAGACATGGAACAACAATGGATGGGGGGACACAGTCTTAACTGTGAAAGAAAATCTGGAGAAAGAAAATCTTCTCTCTAAGACCAGGAACCTTATTAAAGAGCTCTAAAGGAACCTGTTATTTTTCTGTTGGTGATGGTGCCTTGATAGTTCAGCTTGGGGCAAGGCAATATACCTTCCAAAAAGGAGTGAGAAGTTGAATAGGAAGATTTGTTAAACCTTGGGTTGCTGAGGGGAAACTGCCCTACAAACGTTGCAGTGCTCCATCACTGAGGCAGCAGGGACCAGTTGAGCTGGAGGCCAGTGCTACCTCCAGAGTGACCTGAAGGATCCCAAATCTCTTGCTGTCTTTGAAACATGGTACTGTGCTCCTGCCGGGACAGAGGGAGACGGTACAGCATCTGCCTCTCCCTCTGCTTGACCAAACCTCATCCTTGACTTGGCTGGGAGTGGTGGGCATAGCTGCCTGTCACCGCGGCTCCGGGGCTGAAGCTGTACAAAGAGGGATGAGAAGTCAAATGTGATGGTAGGGTCTTTCTGTGTGGTTTCATGCGCTGTTGATGTGGAAGGCCTCCTATCAGATGCTTGGTCACTCTGAATCCGCAAGGCTGTGTTGATGTGTACCAGCTGCAGCCTGGCCCCTTCTGCACACTTTTGGCTGTGCTCAGCACCAGCTAAGAACCAACAGAAGAAGATACAAACAGAAAAGAGGAAAAAAAAAAAGCTTTGTTGCCTGAGAGCAGCCTGTGAATATCAGCCATTTTCTTTGTGGGCAAAGCTAGAAGCATGGCCAGGATTTGTTTGACTAGCTCAGCTTTTCCAGGGAAGAGCCAGGGTGTTTGTTATCTCTTAGGACCTGGGAAAAGCAAGCACCTCACAGGGGCTGCCAGGGCCAGGAAAGCAAGTGGCAAGAGGGGACTGTGTCAACAAGGGACAAACCAGTATCTTAGCTGCCGTCTGAACATGATAGTCTCGCCAAGAGCTCTGCGTGAGTTCGGTTTCCTCACTCCTGTACTGCTGTGTCTTGGAGTTCATCTCTCCTCTCTGCTCTTACTTGGGGCAGGAACGGATCCCATGGCATAAGGGAGAGAAACTCTCACCACACTGCTTGGTGGCAGTGCACTGACAAAACACATCTCCTGCAGAAGGAAGGCAAGGTTTCCAGAGGGCGGCACTGCTGGCTTTGCTAGTAGGCAAGACAAGCTTCTGCCTGGCAGCTCCATCCTTTGCCATCTGCAGTGTGTTAGGGAGGGCGAGGACATGGGGAGTGACAGGTTGACCCTCTGGGTGGTGAGTATCTCTGCACAGACAAGGCACTAGGAGAGAGCAAAGGAAACCTTGGGGTGATCTGCAGTGCTGGAGGGTCTTCTTATGGCAGGAGGTCCTCTCCTGACTCTCTCTCGCCTTGGGCTGCTCCATGAGATGCCTTAAGACACATGTGGAAGTGTTAAGGGGTGATTTTAATGGCCACTGAAGCTGTGTTTCCACTGATGTGCCCAGGTGTCCCCTGTGGACTGCCCGCTCACTCCCACATTTCCAGTGAGCCCATGACACCTGCAGCTCAGCAGTGCCCAAAGCCACCCCCATTTGCAAGCTGCACGGCCCTTTTTCCATCATCTTTGCTATAGCAGGCTCGTTGCTGGGCTGCTCTCCTGCCCTTACAACTCCCTTCCCTAGCAGATCCTCCTCCCTCCCTCGGCGTCTGTCATGGCGGTTCCCATCCTGGGCCATGATGATGTGATTCTGCACATGCAGGACTGCAGTTCCAGCTGCTGGTACTCGGCCTCGGGGAGAAGCACCTCCCCCCTACAGAGCAAAGGGGTTCATCTGGCTGATGGGTGTCTGAAGCATTTGATCATGTGAACACAGGGATGTCTCTGAATGTCGTTTCCCTCAGTGGGGCAAGGTGGGCTTTGATCATAGCTAATTTGGCTACGCGATCATACCGAGTGTGTACAGGCTCAGGCTGTGCATCAAAGAGGCTAATTAAAAGCCAGAGCCTTTGATGCAAGAATGTGGTGGGACAGAGCGTGACTCTTGCTGGCACTGGGGATCAGCATGCTCTGAGGGGCTGCTTTCTGCAAGGCTGCCTGCAGTCCTGGCTGGGTTGGAATTGTGCTGGAGGGGTGCTTAGGAGAAGCAATGCTGGCAAGGGCTGGGTCAGGAAGAGCAAAGCAGCACAGTGCCTTGGGGTAGCAGGTAATCTGTGCACTTCCCTACCTGATGGGATGCAAAGGTGCTTTTGGGTACTGTCGTGCTGATTCCTTTTTGCTCTGTGTCCTCTCTAGAAAAAACCCAAAAGTCTGCTGTGGACCTGGAGCAGCTGGGCTGAATGGATTCATCTAACAGCAGCTTCTGGCTTCTGGCTTCTGGCTTCTTCATAGAGATCAGGTTGGTACCATTGAGAGATGAGGACAGGAGACATCCCCTCCTAAAGTAGGAGGACCTACACACAGTGGATCTGGAAAATTTTTCCCCTGCACTGACTGTTAGTATGGCCTGGATCACCTTTAGGTGAAAAGGGAGCCACGGCAACTGGCTTGTCTGGAGTCACCTGTGTGTAGGCACCTGATGTGAGGGGAGATGAGTCCCACCTCCCATGGTTGCTCTGCAGTGGAAGAGCAGCCTCTGCAGCAGATGTGGGCTCAGAGGCCATATCCACAGCTGCCACTTCTGTGGTTGTGTGCTGTGAAAACCCATTCTGTGGTCACAAACGTGCTGACCACATCCCAGGGTGAAAAGCAGGTGGGAGAGGTCTTGAGAAAGCGACCAGACACCCTGAACTGGTAGAGCAGACAGAACAACAGGAGTTTTGGAGTAAGACATCAGCCCTTCGCTGCTGCAGCCTTAGTTGGGTCATCAGTGTGGTGGGCTTGGTCTGGGGTCTCTGGGGAAGCTACCCTAGGACAGGACTCTCCTTCCCTAGCCATGTTTTGATGTATGTAGTTCCAGCTGCTGGGAAACTGCATGTTCTCTCCCAAGAAAGAGCACTAAGGATTTTTTCCTTGGTCCTGGATAGAAATAGAGCCAAAACCTACAGAGTTCAATCTCTTGCAGTACATTAGGGTGGCATAAAGGGGAAGGAGAGCAGCATAGCTGTCATAGTGTGACAGAGCCTTTCCCTGGCCGCATGACATGCTCCCTGTGTTATCAAACATCTGGTGCTACAGCTGGCAGAGGGCAGTGTCCATAGAAGGCACGTTGTCTGGCAGCACAGAGATCAGGGAAAACCATTTTGCAGAAAGGTGAATGAAGGAATCAGCCCTTCTAGGGATGAACCCTGGATCCTGGGGTTCTAGCTCCATCCAGATATATGCACCAGAGTTGCTGGGACTGGCTGTATGGGTATTCTATTACACTTTTGTAATCTTTATATTCTGATCCTGCAACACCTAGTGCTCAGAGGGACTGCTGTCCCCAGGCAGGCAGAGCTGCAGTGGTCAGCAGGGTGCTGCAGAGACTTCTGGCATCTGGACACAGGGTCCAGGCTCAGGCGCTAACTGGCTCTTTTCTCCTGCTGTCACATCTCTCTCAGATCCTGCTTATGCTGCCAGGCACAGCTCTGCCTTTGCAAACTGATTTAATACGGCTGTACCGGGGCTCATGCAAAGCATGGCTCTGGGGAAAAAAAAATCATCTGTAAATCACCTTGGTGGTGTTGGATTCCCAGGGTGGGCAGCTCCAGGGCGGGGGCAGGCTCGGACTCAGCTGATAGAGCTGCTCTGCGGCAGACAGGTAGGCAGCAGCTCTGTGGTGTTTGCTCTTTATGTGTGTCTTGGGGATCTGACACAGCCACCTGTATGTGCTCAGGTACAACCTGCAAGTGGCACTAGCAAAAGTCATCTTCTCCAAAGGCACTGGAGCAACGCTAGGGTGGTTGGAAGCATCGTGAGGATGGTAGGGAGCATTGTGAGGATGGTTGGGAACTGAGAGTGGCAGGTGCTGAGAGCTCTCCCAGGGAGGGGAGTGATGAGACCCATCTGAGAAACTTGAACCCAGCTGCTCTGTTTGGACATCATTCTGGATCTTGCTGATCCTCAAATGCCAGGCTGCACCTTCCTTGGCAGCATGCTTTTGAAATCCAACTCTGTGTCACAGGGACCCTGTTCCCGTCATCCCTGCTGTGTTGCACATTGAATTGTGCACAGAGGATGATCACAAGGACAAGCTCCTTTGTGAGAAGGAAGCATGCCATCTTCAAAAGGGATGTTCAAGAGAAACAAGTTTTGGATCCTTCTGCAAATTACTCCTCTTCCAGTAGTTCCAGCAGTGGCTGCTGCTTATGTATTTTTCCCAGGCTTTCCACAGGTTTATACAAACTTCATATTATAAATATGAATTAAACTGGAGACTTCTGGGTTAAATCTTCCAAGTCGTTATTTTACATCTTCCACTTGGGATTTCTGGAAGAATGCAGTCCCTAGTACACATTTAAATGACAGGAAAGTACAGGAAGCATTAAAATATTTTCTGCTTCTATTTCATTAACCTTTTTGCTTTCTGAAGGACTGGTAGCCTCATAAGACAGCAGATTTTCACAGTACAGGTTACTGTTGTCATGCCTGTCAGGAAGTCCCACCAGGATTCAGAGACTGTCTGTTTCTACTTTTCACATCCTAAATGTTTTTTTTATTATTACTATTTCTGGGCCTGGCCACCTTTTCATTCATTTCTTCCATTTTCAATTGACACTTCCCATTGAAGAAATATCCACAGAGTAGACCTCTCCCTCCCAGTTTCTGACACCCTAGCTGACCCTGTAGCACATCCACTAACCTGTGAAGAGCCCCTTGGAGTTTTTGCTCTGTGGTTTCCTTTGCCTAGTCAGTGGTGGGCGTATTTCTCCCTTATTTGTATCCCATTCTTCCCTGCACAGCCCCATCCATCTTGCCACACTTGAGGTTTACTCTCATTGTTAGCACTATTCTGTTTATGGTTATACCTGTTCATATAATGACAGTGTTGGGTTTTTTTTCCTCCCCGATCTTGCTAAGGGGCAGATTCTTGCAAGCAAATAAAGTATTGTTATTCTCATTCCTGTTATGCTTTTTGCCTGTTATCTTGGTGCTCTACAAACTTGTAGGTCAGGCTTCCCTGAAGAGTTTCCCTACTAAGCAAGCTTGGCAAATGAAGAATAAGAAGGAGGATGCAGCAGGCCTAAGTGAGGATTTTATGTTTTGGTGGGGGTGGAAGTTCACTGAAGATGATGAACGATTGGGAGTAATGCTGCATTTTCAATTATCTGCCATCTTTTTCAAAACATACATATAAAATAACAAACTCACAGCAGTCTTAGCTGAAACGATTGGTCTTGCAAGCAGTTATTAATTCTTAACCACCTGCATCATGTAATAAGGCTCACGACTGCTCGCATTATTCGAGGCGGATGAGATAGCAGGCAGCGAGACAGCGTGAGAAGCATGTCCCCAACAACAGATACTGAAATTCAACAGCTGTGCCCTGCTGAATTTGGGAGGATAAAGCTTCACAGCAGAATTAAAAGGGAAATACTGATAAACCAAGCTATTCTGGGAGCAGCAGAATGTGTGCAGCCCAGTGACTCTAAGGCTCCTCATGCTGTGACGCTTCTTCAGGATCTGCAAGGGGTGTTATGTCCAGGCTCTGAGATTGCTCTGGGGCGGGGAAGTGCAAAGTCAGGTCTCTCCTCCTTCTGCCCATCGCTTCTTGTTCATCACACACGTGGGACAGTTCTCTGTTGCCGCCTCTCCCAGGGGTTCACCCACACACGGCTTGGCACATACTCTCCAAGATAGAGGAGAGGATGGAGCAGAGGGTGGTAATAGGAGGGGAGTTGGAGAAGTTTTCCAGTTTTGAAAATTGTTTTAAAGCTAAAAAATGGAAAACTAAAATCCCCCACTGGGAAACCCCTTGGAGGATATCAGAAAATGAGGCTGAGTGGTTTCTTTGGATCCTGTGGAATTTAACACAGATTTGTCATCTAGCTGTCAAACCCACTAGAAATGTCTCACTCTCTATTAATAGTTTCATAGATTTTAGAGATTTTTCCAGCTCAAAAGACCATTCTGTTCATCTCTTCTCGCATAAAATGGGATACTCCTGTATCAAGTCCCTCCATCCTGGCCAGACAGAAACGTATCTTTTCAAAGGATCTCTTCTGAGATTTAAACACTTCCAGGCACAGAGAATTCATCAGGTACTTGGTGAATTCTTGCAGAGGCTAATTGGTCTCACAATTAACCATGTCTTTCTGAACATATGAAGCCTTCCAGTTGCCGCCTTTGATCCTGCAGGCACGGATTCAGCTAGGTTAAAGAGCTCTTAATCATGAGGTTCCCCATCTAGGGACTTGTTCACTTCAGCAGCTTTTAGTCCATGGTCTGCTGACCTGTGGGACCTTTCTCAAAGAGTTGTGACAAGGAACCTGGGAGCAGCTGCCATGTCAGGAAGCTTCAGTTAATTGTCCACGGGTCACCACCAGAAAAATATCAGAGGTCTGCTAAAGGGAAAGAGCAGAACCTGTTGGTTTGTGAGTCTTTGGAGAAATAGAAATGGGATGCAGTTGTTGCAGTGTCTGCACCCATGTGTGGGAGTACTGGGGAGCCTCTGGTGGAGGTGGCACAGTGCTGGAGTGCTCCTCCTTGCTGTTTTCCAGAGAGTCAGCTGCAGAGAGTTGTGCCAAACCTCGTAATTAAGAGCCTGTAACACCTTCCCCTTGCTGCCACGGCTTCTCCATGTGACTTGTTACGGCTGCATCCCAAGAAGCTGATTTAGAAGTGTTATTTGGACTGGGACATTTTTATGAGGTGCTGCTTTCACACTCTGCTGCTTTCACACTCCACTGCTTGGGAAGCCCAAGCTGCCTTAATCAAAGACCTGGAGGGAGACAGCTACCGCTACTGGGCTACCAGTAACTGGGGATACCTCTGCAGTATCTGTGACCTGGCTTCCAAAGTCGAATAAATGCTGGTCCAGCACCCCAGGGTGCCCAGCTCTGCCCTGAAGGAGTCCAAGGACAGGGTTAGTGCCTGCTGAGGGGAAGAAGGACACATTTGTAGTGCAGGATTATTTTTCAGGGCTTGTCTTCTTAAAGCCCCTGGACCATTGCGCTGGTTCTGCCTGGGGATAATCCATCATGAGACAAGTCTCTCTTCTGCACTGGGCTGTTGTACAGTGATTGTCCTTGGAGCCTAAGTAGTTTGGATGTATAACTCCAGCCAAAGTGAGACCCAACAGTAAATGAATGCAGCTATGGGCTGGAGTGGATTGCTCAGCCTTTTGGTTTGATGTAGCAGCTATATTTTCTCCAAATTAAACCATATTCCACTATCTGCCATACCTTTGTCTGTTCTGCCAGCTGAATGCTCTGATTCATGAAAATCTGCACATGGCCTGTACTTAATAAATGATAACAAAATCATGTGTTAATTTAGTTAAATTTCTTGAGACTAGCAGCCCGGATAGACATGTTCAACACACAGGTGATGATGGAAATTTGTATTTTTTAAAGAGAGCAGCAAATCTAATTTGTCCTTTCTGATGGAGAACTTCATGAATTGCACAATCTCCAAATGCTCTTTAGTCATTAACCCTAATTACTGGAGATAGTTACAAACAAATTTACATTTGCAACTGGGAGAGCAGGAAATCTAGATATTTAAATAAGTATGCAGATCTGTCAATTTTATTAACCCTTCTTTTCCCTGCAGAGAGCGGTGTGATCTGAAAGGAAGAAAGTCCAAGAGGCCTCACATGTGTGATGTACCTGGTTTCTAACTGCCAAGTAGGTATGAGCTGCAAAGCTTGGTTTCAGTAATGAAGCACCTTCTTTTAGTTTATTAAGAGTAGGTTAGAGGTGATGTGATAATGGTCTGGAAGTACCTACATCCAAGGGGAGCTTATGGGAGGCTCTTTAATCTCTCAGACAAGAGCATTGTGAGACTGGAGAGTTAGCCAGAAAAAAGGTTAAAGGTATGGCATGCAATGTGAGCTTAATTATCCAGAGCAGCAGTTCCCCAGGGGTGATGTGTGCTGCTTTCAACCAGACTTATTTTGGAAAAGTGACGCAGAACTGCTGGTGGGACCCTGCGGGGAGCCCCAGGAAGCAGCTCCTGCTGCCTGCCCTCAGTGAGCCGTCCGGGCACAGCGAGCATGTTTACCTGGGAGTTCATCTCATTTCCCAGGCTTCCAGGTGGGACTGGCATGTGTATATTTGTCTCAGGGTTTTGGACAATTGCTTTCTTTTCAGCTTACTGGTTGATGCGCGGTTTGCAACAGTTCCTGGGAATTTATGACAGCCTGGGAAGAGCTGGTGAGTCAGGAGGCAGGCAGTCATTAATTCCCAGTAATGCCTTGGACTGAGCTCATTATTGTTATCAGAAGATGAAATGATGTGAAAAGTAGATTTATTTATTTTTCTGAGTCTGATGCAGTTTGCTTTTGGAAGATACTGTGCTCTGGGGAAAAGCAGTGCCAGTGCATTGGCAAGCGAGGAGCCCGAATCCTCTTGCAGCAGTTTGTTCAACGCGGAACTGTTTGCTGTGTGTTTGAAGCAAGAGGTTGTATCAAGGTCACTCCACTGAGATTCAGCTTTGCAGTCTCTGTGAAAGCAGAGCTTTTGCTCTCTCTGTCCTCATAGATCTTTTTTTACTCCCCTCTATACGTAAAAGGCAGGTCTCGCAAGCTCTTGCAGAAAGAATAAAAGGTTTGCAGAATGGGACTCTTACAAAGTGTCCTGCTATAAAGGACTGCTCTGAATCAGAAACTGCATCTGTTCCAGAAACTGTCTCTGTCTTTCTCACACCCTCCCTCTGGGTTTAATCCTTGCCTCTGCTTCATTGCCAGGAGGGCAGTTTGGTGTTTGCAGAGATGATTCGGGGTGGTTCTTCCCATACCAGACCCTGCAGGGTGTCAAGGAGGAAATGGAGAGGTACCCATTCGAAAAGCATTTAGCAGATTACAATCAAATTGATATGGCAGTTGCCATAAAACCTTCAGGAGCCGTCCTCACAGTGTTTCCCTTCTGTTTTTTTAAGGTTACGTGCAGGATTCACAGACGGTGAGACCAGCAGCATTTCCCACTGCCCTCCCAACCCACGCAGGAGCCGCAATGCCATTTAATTCCTCTGCTCCATGTACTGTCACTGGGCTCGGGAAGTCAATCTCGGTTTGAATTTCATTCCTTTCCAGCAACACAATGCAGGCGGACTTTGTCATGGTCACCCTCCGGTTCCCACTTAGCTCTCTGTTGATGCCACAGGGAGGGAAGCAGCCAGGACGGACTGAGCCCTGGGAGCGGAGCCCCTCCTCGTGCCAGGGAGGGCAGTGGGGTCATTCTTACGCTGACGGGGGACGTGGATTAATTCAAACACTGCCAGCATTGAAGGAGAGACAAAAGCACCCATCCAGGCTCGAGGCTGACAAAATAGAGACACTGATCACTGGAAAGTTTTATGAGGATAATAAAAAAAAAAAATCATAATAAATGGCCATGAATATTTCATGGTGGGTGTAGCACTGGTATGTTGTATCATAGAGGAGTGATGGGGTTTTTCAACATTCGGATGCAAATGGGGAATGTGTTCTATATTTTGCAGGTTTCTCCCCAGACACACTATGTTTTCTAAAAATCAGATTGACTGGGAGCTTTTGATATGAGAAACAACTTCAGGGCTCTGGTTAGAGTAAAAAAAAAAAGCACAGGCAGTATCAGAGGATTGTTGGTGCTAAAGATGAAAAAATCCCACGCAGATCAAGTAGCCCTTCTCCCTAAACGCTCGGGGAAGCTAGGTAGGAGTTACCAAAGGGAAATCATGTGCTGTTCTGTCCTTGGAGCTGGGAGCCGAGTTCTCTACCCGATAACAGCAGCCCCTCTGCGCTGGGGACTCCAAAATGTGGGGTGGCTATGGCACAACGCAGCCACTGGTACCTGGGAGAGGAGACAAAGCTAGGGGCCAAGCCCTCCTTCCTCATGTACTGCTCAGTGGCAGATGTGTGAGCTTGCTTGGGATCAGCCTGGGGCAGACAGCAAAAGAATCCCCTTTCTGGAGGGGACCTGAGTTTTTGAGGTTTTGAGTTTGCTTTGGTGGAACTCTTTGTTAAAAGGCATCAGCTGGCAAGATGCCTGGTCTGATGCCTTCATCTGAACAGGTTCCTCTGCAGGGACACTTGATCTCCCTCCTCCTTGCCATGCCAGGGGCACTGGGCAATGGCACAGCACAGACCCGCTCTGCCCCAGGAGCAGCACCCTCACCTACCACGAGCTGCGCAGGAGTCAGCCCTGTGCTTTGTCACGCAGCCAGAGGAAACTGGGTTTCCTGGGTGTTTGTTTCCTGCTCTCTACTGGCCTATGGTTCTGCATGAGCACGAGCATGTTTTGGGGCACAAGCCTGCTAATACATAGTCCTTTGACAGCCAAACATCTATATGCCATTCCACACAGGAACACATGCACAGAAGAGCACAGGCAAGCGCTGACAGCTGCCAAGGACGAGTACCAGTCTGTGCCCAGATAAGACAGCAATGGGAGGACTGATAGCCCCCCGTTTCCTTCCCACCGCTCTCTCTAGCCTTTGCTGACGCATACTGCACTAACACCGGCCCACTCCTCTTCACAAAGCACCTTTCACATACTTGTCCTGTCTCCCTCTCTTTTAATTAATTCTATCATCAGGTCTCCAGACATCTATCAAAATGCAATGCACGTTGTGTATTCGCAAGTTTGGGTGCTGCAAGAACAGTTCCTAACAAGCCACCTGCCTGCTATCCCTCCCCTCCCTACACTGTCTTGTTTGGCACAGGTGGCAAAGCCAGGGTTTGGAATGAGAGATGGGGCAAGAGCAGAGCAGCCTTTGTAGGTGCCTGCCTGGGCAGAGGAACAGGTATGAAGTGGAATGAGCTGAAGGAAACACCCTTCAGGTATGTGCTCTGCTTCATCAGCTCTGTGATAAACTTGGCTGTTTTCACCCATTGCATCTCTCTCTCTCTCTGCTTCTGTTTTCCCATTTTTAAGGTAGGGTGAGGAGCACTCTGATCCCTGAGTGAAGCATTGGTGAGGAGGACCTGCAGATACGCTCCTTGTAACAGTAAGATCCAACAAATTACCGGCTACTGCCACTTCCAAAGGCTGCTTTGCCACCCAGCATGGGCTGGGGAGCATTCCTCCTGCCTCCTCTGTCTGTGGGGAGCCCCTCCATCCTTCTGGGGACATCAATACAGATATCCCACCAGGGCCTACTTCTCATTTTTGCTTTGCAAGTTACCAGTGAACCCAAAGTGATTCCTTTGGATTTCTCACTTAGTTCCTCCTTGTGGTGCTGCCGAACTGGTGGCACCAGTGATGCTTACCCTGGGTGCTTGTTCCCAAAATGGTTGCTCTATGTGTTTGCCCTCCATGCTGTATTGGTGGGTTTGGGTGGCCCAGTGCCTTGCTACTTATTGCCTGCTTGTTCCAGCTTCCTGACCACCATGACCAAGGTCTCCTCCTCCCCATTTTAATTTTACTCCTGACTACCCTGGTCAGGACACAGCACCCACACCTGTGTGTGGGTGCTGCTCATGAGAGCACTTCTGCAGAGCACCGTTTTCACCAACACGTCAATGAATAAACAGGTCACAGCCATTTGCAGAGCAAACCTTTGCTGATGTGTTCAGCCAGATGGCATCTCAGTGGAGCTGGGCCCATCAAACTGCAAGTACCTTTCCAGAAAGGGGAAAAAAAAAAGGAAAAAAAATGGAAAAAACGCACTTGTTTTTAAAGTCTGTGCCTGAATGATGCTGTGAGCTAATTTTTCCCAAACTGGGTGTTGTCAGTTGATGAAAACTCTTTCACAAAGGTGTTAAGCTCACTTGCTGGATCAGAAGTATTTCTTCTTGGAGAGTGCTGATGAGATCGTGCCTTGATCAGCCAAAATGGGGCTGATGTGAACGTGCTTTACTACAAAGCAGTCATTACATTTCTCTTTAGGATTCAAACGAACATTTCCTCCATATTTCAGCTGTGCTGAAATGGCTTTGCAAAGACCCCTCCAGGCATTTGCTTAGGAACTGGTGAAATTACCCTGCCTAATGGCCTCCAGAAGTTAAGTTACCCAAGCGGAAACTGTGATACAGAGCCCCCAGGAGCTGTGTGAGGCAAACGGTACGTTGGTTTCTATGCCAGTCTCAAGGTAGCAGCTGAAGCGTAAACTGGGGATGGAAAAGGACTTAATATGCTCACACTCTGTTGTTTTGTTTTGGGCCCTTTTTGTTCATTAATTTGTCACTGCTCCTTCTGGAAAACGTGTGGATAGGAGAAGCAGCATTTGTCCGTTTGCTCCATCTGCTCTGCTAACACCTCGGGTCAGGAGGGCTGGGGCTGCCATCAGCAAGTCCCACGCTGAGTGGCCAAGGGCAGTGGCTGGGGACCGGGTTAGCTGTGCAAGCGTGGGAGACCCTCCTCTGACTGCAGCACCCCGTAGCAGAAGGGCCTCAGGGTTCTTGCTCACTACAGACAGGAGCAATTCAGCATTGCAGCCAGGAAGGATGAATCCCAGTTAGCTGTTCTATGTGGTGTTTCCTTCATGTGGAAACTGGTGGGATTAAATCCACAGATATTGACCATACAAATGCCTGTCAGCTGGACTGACAGGTTTTGGCTGTGGCTTTCCTCCTCCCAGCCCACTGCAGGAGGAAGAGCTCTCTGTGGGGTGAGTATGTACTCAGGTTTCCTTTGTCAAGGTTGAGTTTAGCTGCCGTAAAGTGTGACGATAAAGACAGCCTGTATCAGCTTCAAAATACCTAGCAGAGCTCCATATAGTATTTTCTACAAAATCTGAATCAAATCAGACAAAAAATTTCTCAATTAAATTCCCCCAAGTACAGAGTTATAGTTAGGAGCTCATGGGAGTGCTTATATGTTCCGGTTTGTCACTTGGAAAGACATTGGTGAAGAGAAATGCTGGTAACCAACATTTTGTAACGAGCTGCAAAGCAGCTACAGAAAAACCACCAGTGTACATATTGGGGTCCAGCATCAGTGTCGTCCCCTTCACCTTCATGGGGCTTCTCTCATTTCCTTCAAAGCAGGAGCCCAGCCGCACACCCAAGCTAAGGGCTCTCAGCTCTGCAGAGGCTTTTTGGACATGTTGAGAGCTCCAGGAGGTTATGTGTGAATTAAGGATGTTATCAATATCTGTAGCTTCACACCTGAGGGCTTCCTGATTCGAGGTGTCTGCACTGGAAGGTCTGGGGCCCCGTGTTGTTTAACCCAGTGCTCCTGCTGGGGCACAGAAAGGAGCCTCTGGGACCCTGCAGTGATTTACTCCCTCCCCGTGGTGACATAGCTGTGGGCTCAGAGGGTGAAATCTCTCCCACACAGGTCAGGGAAGAGGTGTGGAAGAGGCAGGTTATGGGTGGAGGAAGAGGGGCAGTTTGCAGGGAGTGCTTTGCCTCTCCCTGGGGGGATGTGGGTGCCACAATTTTCCTTGGTTGGGGGCTGTGCAGCCTCTCAGCTGGCAGGGGGAGGTTGGTGGTGGGCAACGTCAGTGCTCCTGGGAAGGAGGTGTGTAGTCTCACTGTTGAGGGCTTTTTTATTTTTCAAACTACTAGTTACCTGGGTAGATTTGGCAAGTGCTATCATGCATGCAAAAGGAGGAAGCATGATAAAGCATCCTTAGAACACGGTCTGGCTGGTTGGGAACTCCATCACCAAATGTATGTACCTTGTCCCTGCATTGGTTTACTCAAATAACTGAGTTATTTCAGACCTCTGAGATTTACTCTCCTTATGTTTACAGTGACTAACTGTAAAAGGAGACATCTTTTTTACTTGTCCTGTGTTAAGCACAAATGAAGCGCTTCCCTTCTAAAAGTGTTTTAAGATGAAATAATTAACAAGCAGGAAAACAACCACCAGTTTGGAGCCTTGCAGAGCTGTTTACACTTCCCCTAGGACCCTTCCTCTCTCTCATCCCATTTTTCCTGCTTCCCTTGCAGTTTATGGCCCTGAGCTGGTAAATCACATTCAGGCCTGTGCCTCACTCCACACGTAAGTGGTGGTGTGATCCTGTGGAATAAATGTGTGTGATGAGAGTGCCTTCAGCGAAGCACACTCCTGCTCCTTCCCCGCCCCTGATGCATCACCTCCAGGCTTGTGAGCACTTGGCTCATAGGTTTATTATTTATCTTAGTGAGCTGTGTTCAAACCTGAGAACCTGACTTCATGCCCCTGAATTACTGCACCAAATCTGTGCGTAAGGACCTGAGTTTCAGCAGTGACTGATATGAATAGGTCTGCCTGCAGCTAAAAATAGAAAGCCTGGGGCAGGCTTCCTGGCAGAGCTGTAGTATCTTCTAATATAAGGTGGCTCGGCAGCAGTTCCCATGGCGAAGCTTCCTCCAACGCAGTGAGGAAGGCTGTAGCATGTGCTCAAGCCAATACGAGACAACAGAGATTCCTTGCAGGAACTGACTTGTGGGATGCAAAGGCCAATATTGAGTTTTGAAGTTTCCTTCTCCCTAGTACGGGGGTGCCCTGCCCTGGAGAAATGACTCCTTGGCTTTGTATTTCTCCGTGCCTCAGTCTCCCCTCTGCAAGGGGGTCTGGGTGCTGTGGTGGATGCATTTTAGCTGCATGGTTTTCTTGCTCTCTCTGTGACAGGGGAAGCTGCAGTGCCTGGGCAGACCTGCAGACCCCAGCCTACTCCCCTGTGAGCCTGTTCTGCTCTGCAGCTGCCCCCTGCGCTTTTATTCCTCCTCCTCCATATAAGTGTTTGCTCATTCCCCCCCTCCCAAGCCCAGCAGGAAGATGCACTTTCTCAGCACCCCTGGTTATTCTGCCCCAGGTATTTGGCCTTGCTTGCAATGAATGTTTCCTTCCTTGCAAGGCCAGACGTGTCTGTTGTAACTCAATCTCCCACATCATGGGAAGTTATTTTTCTGTTCATTAGGGCTTATCTGCTGTGAAAATCTGCTCCCCCCTAACTCCCCCAGAGTACTCGTGCCATCAGTTATGACAACCGTTCATCACAGCGATGCTAATCGCAGTGAGTGGCTCATTGTCCCCCGTGCTGCAGCATATGGTCTCCTGCCTTAACGCTGCCCCATGCAAAGGCTTCTGCATGAGGAGCAGCTGTGAAAGGGCTTAGTGGATCTCCCTAGGGTCAGCCAAGTGTAATATCCATAAGGAAGAGCACTAGACAACTGCGTGGCAAGACGAGGCAGCAGGAGAGTAGGGACGGCTCTCGGGAGCATCACTGTGGCTCCAGCACAGCTCTCCTCCTTGCCCAGGAGCAACAGGGCTGAAATGCAGCTGCCTCTGGGGTGAAGGGTAGCAGCAGGACAGCATAAGGACAGGTCTGAGGGAGGCAGGGTGAGGAGGAGGTCTTGGTCACCACTGCTGGGCTCAGCTGCGTGTTTGTACAAAATGAAAGTGCTGTGATCTTTTTGTCCTAGGCAGAACACTCTGCTCCTGCATCAACCTGGGCAACCCCTTGGTGTACGACCTCGTTCCTCTGGAACTGAAGGGAGCTGTCAGGTGAAAGATTTTGGGGAGCTATTGTATAGACCACAGAGTAACCCACAGGGCTGGGACCTTCACCTGCAAGGGTGCTTAGCCCCTGTATCAGCATGAGAGTAAGTGTGAATAAGTGCTGTGGATGGAGAAAGGAGCAGATGCTGCTCCCCAGGGTGTGTGACTTTGGAGGTGAGGGGGGGCAAGCACATGCCCTGGCCAGTTCATCCAGACTCTTCCCCAGCTGGGGAGTGGGCTGCTGGAGCAGCACGCCCAGATGTCTCCCTGGGCACCCTCTTGGCATGCTGCTGGGGTCCTCTCAGCTCGCTGGTGCTGCAAGAGGCTAGCACAAGTCTGAGGCTGCCTTGGTCTCTCTGAGCCTTGTCCTGCCACCTCCCTGGGGAGGAGGCAGGAAAACAGGGGGGTAATCTTTATTTACAGGCAGAGCTCAGCAGGAAAAAACAATCCAGATTTTGGGCAAATGGGTTGCATAGGACAGGCTGTCATCACTTTCTTGTTCTGCCCTCTGCCCCCCAAGTAAATTTTGGCTGGCTGTAGCAAGGAAGTTGTCCTTGGAGCTTTTTAGGTGGTGAAGCTGCTGGGTCAGGGCTGATTGTAGCTTGTGCATCAGCATGTCTGTGGTGTGGGAGTGAGCAGCCCCGGCATGTTGTAGGTGCCAGGGACATGTAGGGGGAGGAAAGGTCTGCCAGGGAGGGGTTACAGAGATTAGACATTAGGGATGTGCTCCGGGTAAAGACAGCCCTTTACTTGGGATAGGAGCCCTCCACACCTTTGCTCTCCTGTTCCCCTGGTTTCTGTCCTGTCCCCAGAGAGCTTCTGGGGAGACCCAGGACTGTTGCTTTACCAGCGCAAACAGAGGCCTTGCTGGGTAAGCACAAAATCCTCCTGTAGGAAGGCTATCACTTGGTGTTGTGTTCACGGTCCATCATTTGATGCTGTCTCTGCTGCATACAGGTGAAAGGCAGGATGGAGAAGTGCTTGTGGCTGCCATCGAGCCCTGGTCACTCACAGATCCATCCCCAGGGCAGCTGTGCTCCCCAGAGCCCCTGCTGTGGGGGGTGGCTGATGGGTAAGAGCAGAGCCCAGCCCTGGCAGAGTGGGTCTCCCCCGATTGCTGCCTAGAAGGTCTGGCAGTGTCCATAGGGCATGTTTTGATGCTGCTAGAGATCAGACATGCTATCGTATGAGTCTTCCTCAATTTGCTGTGATAATGGCTTTAGGATTGTGGTGTGACGGATGCACTTCTGTTTGAACTAACTGAACTTTGGTCCAGGCAGATGCTCAGCAAGTAGGCCTAACTGAAGTTAATCTTGTTGTGTGAGGCTATCAGCGAGAGCTCAGCACCAACCCCCCCAAAAAATGGTTTGGCTGGAGACTGGGCTGATAAGCGGCTGAAACTGCATTAACACAGCAGAAAATCTGACTACCAGTCAACCACTTCATGCTATAAATACCTGCAACCATCAGGATACGTTGAGCTCTCCCTCCATAGCAGCTGGCTGCGCAGTGGTGATCTCCCCTTGAGTAGGGATGCCTCTCAAGGTTACCCCTCGAGGCTGAGAGTTCCCTTACCTGACACCAGGCATCAATGGGTTAGTAAGTGACATTTTTTGCATGCCTGTAACATTTAAGATACATATAGTAAGCTTAAGTGATAAACTTTGTATTCCATACTGACTTTAAGTGGAGTAAATAGTAGAGTATTGACCACCAATCAATCTGTACTTATTAAATATTTTACCTACCTAAATGCACTGATTAGAACTCAATAAACTAACTGCTAGCTCAGATCTGAGTGATCTCTGACCCTTCTCCTGCAACAAAATTGGTGTCAGCAGGATGGTGGATTCAATTTCTGACTATTTATGGAGGCACAGAATAAGCCCTTCTCCAAGGTTTTCTGAGGATTGGGCATGTGAAAGTTTGAGTAAGATAGAGGAACAGTTAAACCTTGTGAGAGGGAAACTGAAAAATGGTAAAGAAAAGGGAATAATATGCAAGATGTTAGGAATGTGTTCAGAAGCAGCATGTCATTATAAGAAATACAAAGAAAAGGAAATGAGAATGTTACAAGATGAGGTTGAACAAAGAAATGCTGTTACCTCTGTGAATAGAACAATTGCAGAAACAACTGAGGGAGGAAAAGAAAAAGCAAAAAAGAGTAGAGGACAAACTAGAACTCATGATAACTCTGGCCCCAAATCCCCCAGACCCTGTAAAGATCTGTAAGTTAACTGTGTCCCTGGAAGATTGGGACAGAGATAAGTGGGGGACCCTGACCAGGAATTTAGCAATGAGAGTAGTAAAGAGAGTGAGTCTGATGAATTGGAGTTCAAGGTGGCCCCTATTATTAAAACTGAAGTGTCCGTAGGGCCCCAGGGGGATAACCAAAGAAATACCACAAAAACCATTCCATGGACCCCCCCTTCAACTGGCTAATTTGCAAGAAAAATATGGGCGGAAGCCTGGCAAGAGTGAAACTGAATATCTGTGGCGAGTCTCCTTAACCGGAGGAGATCGTGTTATGCTAAACCAAGATGAAGTGGACAGCTTTTAGGGACCTGGGATATTTTTAACAGGGGGACCAGATGCTAATAATGAACCACATTCTGTCACATGTCAGATAGCTTATTGGGCAGCGGGCAAAGACCTTCAGGAACAAGGAGAACCCACTGTTATCCCTACACGTTCATTAAGCTAGCTTGCTACTGCTGTTACAAAGGCAGCCTGCATTCAGGCTATGAATGATAGGGGTGAACATGGCAACTACCCTGTCTCAGCTCCCATAGACGCCCAGGCCATAAAGCCACTAATATGGCAAGCCCCCACTGTTTTAAAACTCTCTCATTACAAAAAGAGACAAAACAAAAGACAACAGTGGAGCTAAACATCATATTAGCACTAGGTGCACACACCCTAGCCACTCACTAGAAGGGGTAACCAGTCTGGAGTCTCCCTGCCAAGACTTGTGTTATTTCACTTTCCAGGAATAGTACTGGGGCAATACCATAACACCTCCTCCGGAGGCTACGTCAGCCACAGGAAGAATACTTGCAGGAGTAGTCTTCTCCAGTGTGAACCAGATCTAGTTTGTATGTCAACAAGCCCGATGCACGGGGTGGAGACACTCACGTCTTTTATTTGTACAAATCAATATGGTAACAATCGTAATCACGCTTAAGCCTGAGTGCATTACAATGATAATCGTTAACAAAGCAAGCTGTAATTGTACAAATTTAGGAATCCCACCCACTAACATGAATTTGGCAGAGGGAAATATAAGCATAATATGTGAACCAAACAATGAAGAGGAAATTTACTTACTTAGTTTTCAATATAATTCCTTTGAAAAGTGGCATAGATGTAGCAAGGCTAGTAGCTATTCAGTGACTGTTACATTAGAAGAACATATGGAAAGAGAAATAGTATGAACGTGGAGATATAATTTATCCACAACTGAAACTGGGATAATTTATATTGGCACAGCAAAAACTGCCTTAATGCCCACAATGCATCCTACTACATCCAAGACCCCTGATAAGACTGTTGAGACCTTGTCCCCACAGATTTTTGAAACTGGCCCCTATGCTATTAAATATACAGGCCAACAACAAGTGCTATTTAATCCATCATGGTCCCTCAAGCGAGTGGGACTATCAGTGCAGATTAATATCTCTGCAATTAAACCCACCTGTTCACCATTCCTAAATACATCCTATACACGGTGGTTAGCATGGTTGCATGGGTGAACCCCCACCTCTCCAAAATGAGCAAGGAGAGATGTGACTGGCATCCTGGGAACAGTATTAGGAGTATTAAACAGCACAGATGCTGAAGGTCTGGCAAACAAATTAAGCTCAGCAAAAAGTGATTTGTATAAACTGGAACACCCATTACAATCTTTGCTGGCACTAGGAACTAGTCAATGGCTCTTAGTTGATATATTGCCTAAATGCAAAAGAATTAATGAAAAGGACCACCAACTAATTGTAGATGCACTTGGCGTCACCCAGAATAATGTTTCTCTAGCTCTTAGCTGTACCTAAACTCAGTTATAGGTGCAATCCACTATAGCAGCAATTATAAGGGAAGGTGATGAGGGATTAAATTACCATGGAACTGTACTCTATCCGTTAGAACACAGAGTATGGGCTCAACAAAATGGGAACAAATGGCAAACTGTTGATGTTGACGTGTGTGTTGTATGGAAACAACAAGGATTTATTTGTGAAATAATACCATTGAGGCGCAAGACGTTTGTCTTGACACTGAACAAAAAGTTTGTCATTTTGAAATACATTCCGATGAAACCCCTGAAACTGTACTTGTATAGGTTGGAAACAGATGTGTTTGCATGAGAACCCTTTGTGATTCTGTATTTATAGACAACACCACTGCAGATATACACAATCACTCAAATATCTGTATTTGTAATTTTACTAAAATTATGGGATGTGACTTTTAACTATTCAGCTCCTGTCACAACCTACCAGTTGCTACAATCTAACTACACACTGTATCAACACTTATTGCCTGTCCCCATTGGAATGAATCTGGCATTGGTAAGAAAACTGTTGCAACATGATGACCTGTGTCAATTGCTAAAATGAGTTCAAAACAATGGACAAAGAACCCTAATTACTGTCCATCATGATGCAGATGAGATATACTGCATCCCAGAAAGAGTGAAGAAAGATGGAGAACATCATTGGTGAGAAACTCTGCTTGGATGGTCACCAACAGTAACGGGAGCTTTGAATTTGATTTTACACCCAATTGTGGTCTTGTTAATCTTTGAAGTTTGCGTTTATTGTTAACCCTTTGTTTACATGTCAGATTACAGTGCTTATCTCAATGTATAATAGTGAAATGTTGATATTAAAGAATCTGATATATTAACTTATTTACCAGCCTATCGAAAAGGCAATGTCTTTACCGCCCTATATTTATGGCACAGAGGCAAGAGGTGACTGTACTACCACTCTGTGAAGTAAAGTGGATTGACTGTAGTCACAGGGTGGAGACTGTGACGGATGCACTCCTCCTGTTTGAACGAACTGAACTTTGGTCCAGGCAGACGCTCAGCAAGTAGGCCTAACCTAATGGTCATAAAGTGTCTAGGGAGGAAGCCAGACTTAATAGCTGCAAAGATAACCAAGGGCTGGGAGCTGAGCCCTGTTACCTGTATGCGTAGAACAGACAGAGGCCTGGCTGTTTGCAGAGAGCTGATCAAACCAGCTGCATACTTGGCACACTGCATCATCTCTTCCAGAGTGGCGAAAAAGAGCTGAACAAAAGGAGATGTGCAGGCGATCTGCAGTTCAGGGACTTGCTTTCTGTCTTGTGGTTTTGAGCATTTTTTTGCTTTATTTTTTACTGCTGAGCTCTGAAGGGATTTGGATGGTTGACTCTCCCCAGCCTGCTGGCCTTGGCAAGAAGGCTTTAGCTTCTCAGCACTGAATAAGGTAACTGTGCAAGCGTGAGTGTTTGAGCCAGCTAGGACGTGGAGCTGATTTATTACTCAATAGAGTCATTGAGGAGCTGGAAATTGGATGTGATTTGTACTCAGGGCCAGTGCTGGCTTGCTGGGATGAATTCTGTTCAAGGTGTAACCTGTGACTGCAGCATTCCCTCCCCTTCACTTCCAGAGCAATAATACCGAAGGGTTTTACAGTGACCTCCCCCTCCCCATGGTGGGCCCAGCCGACAGTGGGATCCCCGCTGCTGCCCCCCCATTTTCCTCTCCCTGCCCACACAGGATTAGCCAGCCTAGATATAATCTCTTCATCCCTACTGAACTGCTGAGAAATCCTGCGCCAGCTGCTTTTGGGCAAAAAAAGCTCTTTGCTAATTCACAAAACTGAGGGGGGGGGGGAAGGTGAGAAAAAAGCTAGGGAGAATAATTGGCCAATTCCCGGCATCCTCGATGGCTGCTCTTAAGCAATTATGGGGACTCTGCAACACCCGTATCACAGCACGTTCTCAGAGATTAACCGTCTGCTCAGCTGGCAATTAGAGCTGGTTAAATGGGAAGCTGCCACTTAGCTTTGACTTTGTAGTGGCTGTTTTCACTTCTCCAAGTCAGGCTCCAGGCACTGAAGGGAGGGGTGTGAATATCTGTGGGGACGATTAAGTGTGAGATGCCTTTCCTATGCTGGGAGAGAGGCTTGTGGACAAGGTGGCTGGAAAGGAATTAAAGCTATGCTCTGTTTTCTTTGTTAGTCTCCCCCTACTTTTTCTGTCAATCTGGAAAGCACAGGCTGCTCCCCAGTCCCATGTTTCCTCCTCCTCTAACTTTCCCTCCATCTTTGTTTGCGACCTTGGAAAACAACTTAGTATACTGCTGCCATCTGTGAAAACACTAGTGCTGTGTGTTTATGTGCCAGTCTCATTTGCACAGGAAAAACACTGAGCTGAGATACACAAGTTCATGTCTCTGCCCAGGCCATGGACCTCCTATGAGATCCTGCTCTGGTCAGTAGGGTGCACTTCATGGTTTCTTTGCTACCAAAAATGCTTACAACATTCCTGCCTCTTGCGATGTGGTGCATCAGAGGACCTGAATGATAAAAAATCCTTTAGCCTCAATTGCTTCAGTGACCGCTGGTGTATTGCTTCAGTGTTTCATGTAGACCCACTAGCCCAGCCAAGAGAGTGGCAAGCCCTCATCTCTGGCCTCCCCAGAGCTCTGGGGTTTAGTACTGCACTAAGGCAGTACTAAGACTCTTGCCCTGCTCCTTTGGTGGTGTTGAAGGTCTCAGATAATGACAACGTAAGGAAAGGACTGGAGTATGGAGGTTGAGACACATCTCTGCTGGTCCACTTCAGCCCCATTTGTGTCCCACAGGCATGCAGAGGCCTGGGTTGGTGAGTCTGCCCTGCAACCATGCTGCACTGCAGATTGAACAGCCAACCCTGTCCTGCAGAGCAGGTCCCCTGCTTGTGGGAAAAGCCATGCAGCCACTTGCTTTTCCTTGGCTATAAACCATGCTGATGTGAAGGGCTCTGGCAGCTCCCAACTGTGGCTGGGTGCTGGCCACCAGCACGCTCGGCAGCAAGGACTTGCAGCGGGAGCTGGTGCTACGTGGTGCCTCTCTCCTGTGGGCTCAGCAGGAACCTCGCACTTTGGGATTAGCTTCAGTTTTCTTCTTGCCGATTTATCTTTTGAGTTTTCTAGGCCAGCTGTCCTCCTTTATTATCCTCACACTACCTATTTATCTTGTCTGCCCCCTCTTCTTCCCGCTTTCCTCCCTCTGGTTGCCTGTCCATTGCTGAGCTCTTGCCCGCCAGCAAAAACAAGCCACAGTGGCGGAGCATGACAGACCCTGCTGAAGACACATAGGGCCCGACAGCTGAGGCTGAGTCAGCAAAGCCAGTTCCCGCTTACTGTCCCCCAGCACCCAGCCCGCACATGGGAGGAACCTCCTGAGGTGCCCTGCCACCGCGAGCACCTTGAACGCATCGGCCATGCTGCCCGTCCTGTTTCTGCTCTGCGAGGACAACTGAGATGCCTGAAAGCTGCAGGTAGGAAGGCAGCTGCCATCTCCTTTACCTGTGTGGTGTGCTCAGACCAGCTGCTTCCCTACCCCCTCCTCTCACCCATGCTTCCCTGACAACCCCATGCTGACAGACTGAGGGGCACATCCAGGGCAGTGCTGGCCCCAGCAGACACTATTTGGCTGCATATCATCCTTCCAGGAAGTCCTTGTTTATGGTTTCTGAGCCTCTAGACATGGCCTTGGTGGTGACAGTACAACCGGTTTGCACACAAACAACAACAACAACAGCAATAACAATAACAATAATAATCTGAAGTTTTATCTTCTGTTCTGGGCATCATGTTTTCAGAGAGACCAGCCGGAGGGGTGAAATTGAGGCGTTTGGGGCCATGTTCAGGTGAAATAGTCTTGGTTGTCTGACCCAGAGTGGCTGTGGATACAAGGCAGAGCCCAGGGTCCCACAATCTGGCCAACCAAAAAAAAACCAAAAATCACCTGTAGGTGCAGGTGCTATAAACACAGCCTTTGTAGCACTCTGCTTTAACTTACCCCTTGCTTCTACTTCAGCTGAACTCCAGCCACCATGCACAGCCATGAACTAAACTGCAGGGACCCTTCAGTTACAGGAGGATCGTAGAAGCAGAGGCAGTAAACCCTGCCCCAAAATATCCTGATTAATTTTGCTCCCTCTTATCCCACATGCCAGCTTTATCCCACAGCAAGGCTCTCACCTGAAGTCAGAGATGCTAATCAGAAGTAGTGTGGTGCTTCAGAGATGTGCTTTCAGAGCCTGGAGAGGAAAGCAACCCTTCATTGCCCACAGCTGTAGGACACAGATGTGCTGAGGCATGGCCCTTTCCAGAGACATGTTGTGCCTGTGTTACAGCCGTGCTTTTGGGAAGCTTCAGGCTTGCATGCATGTATTGACTGCCAAGAGAAACCTCAGCACATGCAGGATCCCAGGGGAGGGCCATAGGGCTGACTCAGGTGAGACCTTGTAATACAGCTGATTTACAAGCTCCAACCCTCTGGGACAAGGCTGTGCAAACCCGTAACTATGCCTCCAGATGTGCAGAACATCGTCAACCTCTCTGGCAAGGGGGGCAGGAACGAAACTGAGATTGAACTGAACTTTCCTGGTCACACTACCTCCTTCTTTATCTTTCTGGTACTGTCAAACTTTGTCAGGAACCTCCTGACAGGGTATTAGGGTAAAGGCAAGAAAAAGCAAGTAGTCAAATTCCTTTTAACTTCTGGAAGCAACAGGAAGGCAGCAGAGCCTTCAATGTCTTGTTCAGCTCAGCAGCCAGAGCTGTTCCACATGGCTCTGACTCAGCACAGCTGGAGCAGTGTATAAGCCACATCTGCAGTGCTCAGTGTACCGCTCGATGGAAAGCACGAAGGGCTGTGTGCAGCGTCCCACTTGCCTGGAGTTTTAGAGAAGCAGATGAGGCTTAATCAGCATGAATCCCATTCAAAAAAAAAAAAAAACAAACAACAAAAGCTGTGTGGCAAAACCCCTGCCTGATGGTTTGAAAATGTGGATGCCTGCCTTGGACGGGCAGGGAGGATGAGAAGAACTCCTGAAATATTTGGAGATATGAATTTTCCACCAGGAAAAGGACAGACTGAGCCAAAAAGATCTAGAGGGGAAGCAAACCTCTTTCTGATGTACTTAAATTTGCAGGGCCGCCAGAAGTAGAGAACATGGTAACTGTGTTCCTGTCTCCCACACTAGGATTAAATTTGGGGCCTGGAGGTTCCCCTGGTGAAGGTTAAGGCTTGGGAAGAAGGATTTCCCAGCCCATGTGGCCTGAGATCCACAGCCCAAATCCAGGAGCCCTTGCTATTCCAACATTGACCTCTCATCAGGGCTTTAGACTTCTTACCACTAGGCTAGAGACTGCTTTGGACTCCAGTCCCTCAGGCCTTGACTTGTCCTGAGGCCCACAAAGCCTCCCACAGACAAGACAAAGCATGGAGGTCCAGGCATGGTGGGTATAGGTGGGTTGCCAGCTGCTGCGTGGCTGTTCCCACCAGGCTGCACTACTCTCTTCACCTTCATGGAACGGACAGAAAAACAACACACCCAAAGTGCAGGTGAGACTATAGGTATAGCAGGGAACTTCTCTGCAGTGATAGTGGTCATATGTAGTTTTGTGGAAGTCAGTATCAGCAAGTCCTTAGGTAAAACTGTGCAACTGCAGTGTGCAGTTCCATTGGGCAAACTGTCCGGTGCTCTCATGGGATCTGCTCTTATCCAGGATGCTACACAGGAAAGTCAAAAGCTCAGGGGAAGAAAGTCAATAAAAGGTGTCTCATGCAATACAGAAGGCAGGAGCTGGATCTTTTTGTTGATGGAGGTACTGCCTCCATCTCTGTCCTCACTGACTAGTTCCATCACAAGAAAGTAGGCTGAGTGTGCCAATGCAGACATCCTTTTGCAGGCCACTTGCACATGATGGGCTGGGGTATGAGAGTGTTATTTTTCAGAAAGCCAAACTTCTGCAGAGAGAGAGGGCAGATATTATTTTAGCAAGGGACTGCAGAGGCTGTGGGTAACTGCACTGATTGATGCTGTTGTGCTCGGCTTGGGGTTAAAAGGGGCTAGTAACCTCCAGCAAGATTAGAGAGAACATGGAAATGAGAACCCTGAGTGTGGATTAAAGATACTTAAAAGTCTCTTGTATCAGCAAGCTCTTTTCTCTGGCAAAGATTAGGAGTGCAATTCCTCTCAGCCAGTCTGTTAATCTGGTCTCCATGGAAACAGGATGATGTTAGTGGTGACGTGCTCCCCTAAGTGGCTGCTCAGCAGCTGCATTAGAGGGGAAGACTGGCTTTAATTTGTCACCCGAATCTGGTTAGCTTGTCCCCTGTCAGTCCCTGACAGCTGCTGCTGGGGGAATTTTTGCTGCTCCTTTTGTGCTGGTGGAACCTACACCAGTGCCCCTGTGCTGCAGATATTTTGCTGGAGAGTTCACAGACTCAAGTCTTCACTCCTGACTCAGCTAGCCCAGAAAAAGCCACAGACTTTTACAAGATCACAATTTTACTGCTGCTCCTGGATGGGACAGGCTATGTATACAGAGCTGTATGTCTCCCACCCTCCTATATTGCCTGGTGCGACCGAGGTACCTCCTTATTGTGGGACCATATTCAGGAGGTCTCCTGGGTCTGCTGCAATGACCACTCTTGGACAGATACTGCAATGCAGCTTATGGACAAGGCATCGAGCAAGAAGTCAGGAAACTTACCTTGTCTTAAAGCAAATCCACCCTTGCAACATCCAGCCAACAGTAATCACTGAGGCAGACCTTGTGTGGCTTTGCTCTGTGCCTGTCTGTGCTGGGTACAGAAGAAATGCCTGTCACAGGGATTCGTCCCAAATGCTGGCCAGTCTGGCCTCCAAATGCAAACTGGAAGTGCTAATGTGGCCATCCAGGGTGAGGGTGAAATGGTGGGTGGCTTGTAAACGTTCTCTACATCTTTCTAAATCCCTTTTCATCCTGAGTCACACGCAGAAGGAGCGTGGGTGAGTGCAAGTAGGCAGAGAGAGAGGGATGGTAGGGCTGCATGAATTTGGATATGCACATCAGCTATCAAACATAGTGCAAAATTGCTGTGAAAGCAAGGAAAAAAGATAAATTTCATGTCACAGTCTTCAGATGATGAGCTACTGCTGTTACTGTTTTCTGTGTTAGCGGAGTTGAAGTGGGACTTGTTTATTGAGATGAGCAAGGGGTCTTCTGCACCTCATGTCTCCTCTTCCTAACCTTCCCTCTTTTTTCTCTCCACTGCTCCACAGCTGTGTTTCCCAGTGGATCTCATCCAGGTGTGTGGGACTGCTGCTGTCTCTAGTCCTTTCAGATCAGCCACAGGTTTGGCTAAAGAAAGTTCAAACAAAGCAAACAAAATGTAGACAACCTTTCAGCCTATCTGACTCCAGCTCCTGCTTCAATAACATTTTGTGTCATCAGCTAATTCCACCTAAATCTGGAACTATATACTTATAAACATCATGAAACTGAAGAGTCAGGGGAGATACTTTGTCAGTAGTCTTGTTGGCCTCACTGTGAGCTCAACTCTAAATCAGACCTCACAGATTTTCACGCCAGAGACAACTCCACAGGGATCCATGCTTCCCTTGCAGAGCAGCTCACTGGCTTCCTGGGCCCATCTGGAACCGCCCTGGAACAAGTCCATAGGTGTTCCCTGTAAAACCCATTGCTTTTTCAGCCCATGTGAAAGTTTTCACAGAAAACATGTCTAGTCCAAACAGTCACTTCAGATTTAATATGAGTGATGACTTGAATAAAAAACCAGCTACAGCAGCACAGTGTCAGCCAACACCAGGAAGCCTATTAGAGAGGCCCAGCCCTGGTCTGGCTGTGAGTGAGAGATGGGGCTCTGCACACCTGCCCAGGGTGGCCCTTTCCCAGCTAGCAAGCCCTGTGCAGGGGTCCTGCAGTCTCATGTATCATTTAAAGAGTCATTCTGCTCTGCAAAGCAGGCAGCAGCCCCCGCGTGGGCTATACCTCAGCAATTGTAGTTCATCCCAGTTTATAAATAAGCTGTTTTTCCTTCACTGCCAGGCCCCAGTGACATCTACAAGGCAAGCTGTGATCTCTATGGCCTGTGTATCATCACTGATAATGGCGATCCTACTGGCTGACTCCTACTTTTGCTAGCTGTACAGCACCAGAGTTTGTGGCTGCACCTAGAGAGAGCTCCCTGGCACTACGGCGAGGGAAATGGCCTCTTCCTTCTGGAGCACAGTCCAGGTCACCTGGGAGAGATGCCTTTATGGGCAGAAGGGAGGTACAGATCACCTTTGCTGTCCCTTGAAGGTATTCCTACCTCCCTGACCCAGCCTCGGGAAGGCTCAGCCTCTCCCTTCCCCTCCCTTCACGTTCATGCCTTCTCCTAGCACCAAGGCCAGATTAAGTCTGAATTTTCTCCTCTCTTGCCCTCAGAACTGTTCACTGCCTGGCCCATGTGCAATAGTCTCCAGCAAAAAGAGGAAAACTTTTGGTATTCTTTGGGTCTCAATATCTCCTCCTGCTCCTCCCTCTGGAGCATCAGGATCTCCGCCTCCATCCCTGGGATGTTTCCCTGCTTGGTTCAGAATTCAGGTATGTCCTCTGCTTGCTCTGTGCATCAGTGTCCTCTTTACTGTGCTCGTAAGAGCATTGCCCTTTGTCAAAGTGAAGATAGCATCAAAAATTGTGGGGCTTAGTAATGGACACCAGCTACATCTTGTAGGGTGAGAAACTGGAACCTGTGCATTTCCTGGGAACAATGCACAGATTATGCTGGAGGCACTGGCTGGTTGGGGAAGTGTCTTGGGTCCTCTGCCTGCCTCCGCTACATCCGCCTGGCACAGCTGACGGTGTGTTGTTTAGTCGCTCTGCATCTCCCTTACAGCCAAGATAACAACACCTTGTGGGGCTGAGAGTAGATGTTCATTGGCATTTGTCATCAGCTCGGCTGCAAGCACCCCAGGGAGGCCTATAAATAAGTGAGGGCCTGTGATTCAGCAGCCACTGGAGGAGCAGCAGCTGCCGCTGTGTCCATTTCATGATTGCTTCAAAAGCCTAAACTCTCTTTTTGATTTGGGTTTTTGCATTAAATTTGCAAAAGCCCCCTCCACAGGTGGCGCAGGGGAAGGCGATCTGCTGTGCCTCCAGGGAGGATGGTGTGGAAGCAACCACCGTGGTAACGACACAGCCCATGAGACTGATTGCAGGCTCCACCACAGCACCCTCATTCCTTATTGATGTGCACCTGCTTTCATGTTTCTTTCTTCTTCTGTTTGCTAGGGTAGGTTTTCCTGATGTCTGTTATCGCTGGGCAGAGAGAGACACTACAAGAAATTGTGTAGGTCGGGCTTGTGGAGAAGCAACCAGGTATCTGGATGCGTTACCAAGGTAGCAGCGCTTTTGCATCTGCAAAGTCAGTGATGGGACTAACATGAGACTGAGTGATCTGATCAAAAAGCACAACTGTGTACACCTCAAGGCTCTGAGCAGCAAAATTGCAGTTTAGATTTAGGTTCAGATCACTGAGTTCAACTTTGCTCGTTTAATTCACCCAGTGCTTCGGGACGTTACTGACAGTCATACTTTTGTAAGACTGTGTGGGCCTGCATCTGCTGGGACATGCTGAAGTAAAGGTCCTCTTCTGTGTGCACGCTGGGGAAAAAAAGTGTCTGTGTGTGTGTATGAACTTCTGTCAGCTACAGCATCAAAGCAGCTCTGCTCTCTGTGGTATTTTTACTGTCTGTCCTCTGCTAAAATAATCTCAGTGAAGGCCTTGGCTTTGTCTCCATTTGGGAGGGAGGATATATGTCTATCTCTTGTGTCAGGTGTAAATGCCCCCACAGTTTGATGGGGTAAAGCTTGCTGAACAGAGTTGTCCATTTCCCCTCTGATGCAAGTGGGAAGATGTTTTGGGAGCAGCAGGAGGGGGAATCAGTTGGCCCAGAGGAAGGTGAACAGTAGCCATAAGAGCATGTGTGAGACCTGTGATGCCCTAGGAGATCCCAGTGACTCCATGTGGACACAACAGCAGAGCACTGAGCTCCACTGCTGGCTCAAAACAGCCTGGATATCAGTCCCATGACATGTTTGCAGCTTGGTGAACGAAGACACGCTCTATGCCCTAGATGAGAACATGGGGAAACAGGCACAGAGGCATTACACAGGCTTTTTGCCGAAGCACAGCCAGTGGGGAGGGAAGATCTCTCGGCCAGGTCATCTTGCGGCTCTCACTCTTTTTAATGAAGCCTTGTTCCTGGTGGCTGCTCAGCCCTTCTGCTTTCAAGTCAACAATTACAAAAATGGTAAAAAGCAAAGGGGAGGAGAAAAAGACAGAATGATATATTTTTGTGCACACTCTCCCTCTGCCTCTTCATTCCTTTGAGCCATTTTTAACCCAAGCTAATTCAGCTGGAAATATTAATAATCCTATAAGGACGCCACCTCCTTGTAATGAAGTGTAAAGGTCACTTCTGCTCAAATCACACAACTCTTTCATTTTGTTCTTTGCGAGGAACAGCTCCTCTCTTTAATTATTCAGTTTGCTTTTATATTGCAGTCGCTGCTCTCTTGTCTCTAATCTCTGACACTTCGCCATTATGCAAGCCCCCAGGAGGCTGGGCGATGTGGCCTGCTGGGTCGCAGTGAGGACCGCAGATGCTGTGAGCAGGAGTCAGGACATGCCTGAGGGAGGAAGGAGAGGCTGGATGTGGAGAAAGAGAGCTGATTCTTGGTTTTCAGAGTTATTTCTTTGATGATGTGCGTCCATCGGTGTTTCTTTAGGGTGTGGGAATTGTAAAACACGTTAATTTTTGGTTGAATTAAATCCTTATGCATGAGGTGCCACTTGATGTGATGGGAAGGAGAGGGGCTAGAGGGGAGTTGGGGCATTTGTGTCCTCTGGACTCACCTGATAGGTGGATGGAGGTAGGAGGCTGTGGGATGGGAAGTGCCCTCTGGCTGTTGGCTGCTCACTGAGGAACATAGTTGCTTACAAGGCCCTGAAATGAAGCAGAATCTCTGGCACCGGTGCAATGTCCTCATTCCTCAGGTGTCTCTTGGCCCATGATGCCCATGGCCAGGGAGAACAGAGGGAGAAATCACAGCAGCATGCTGCAAATGTGAGCACTCCTGGGACAGGCCATGGGAGTCACCAGCACAAAAATGGGTGATGGATTTGAGGAAAGCCATTCTCTGGGGATGAATCTGGGGTCACATGCAAGTTCTTCTTGGACAGCTGCCCAAGTGAGGGCTGGGGAACAGGGCCAGTAGGACCATGCCATAGCGCCCCATTGTCCTCAGACAGGCTTTGGTTTAGCAGGTCCTCAAGGTCCTTCCCCACTCCATGCTGGCACCCAGCAAGTCTTCCCAGGAAAGCCGCAGCATACAAACCATATCTTCCCTGCTACCCTCCCATGTGGGAGCAGCTCCCATTGCCCTCCACTCTAGGGCCTTGTTTGTGTATCTGGAGAGTGGTGGGGCCCTGGCTGGGGTGGTCCTTTCTCCCTGCTGGGGCCACCAGCCTTCACTTTCCCAAGGGTGCAGTAGGGAGTCTAAGACCGCAGGCAGCAAGGCAAGAGACTGCATGGGAATCTGTGAGGTCCTATAAGATCTTCAGGGGCTGGAAGGGGCTGTTTCAGTGGCTGAGATGATCATTGCACTAATTATTACTGTAGCATCCTAAATAATTAATAACCATAATTAATTGTATGGACCCAAGGGAGGCAGAAATAACTTTTGCAGTGGCTGTAAGCCCTCCCTCCCCCAAGCACTGCTCCCTCCAGAACTTCTCCACAGTGTTTTATCTCCCTGAATGTTTAAATGACTTGAGCAATGTGGGGTTTCCTCCATTTCCCCATGGGACTCCTCATTCTCTGCTCTAATTATAACACCGCAGCAGCTGTTAATGCCCACAAACAAACACAGGTCCTCGGTAGCTGGGATGAGTTAAGGTTTATATAATCATGTGAAGATTTGAGAGCTGAAAAGCCTTTCACTGTGCACTGCATTAATCATTTAAAAGGAGCTTGACTGATGGTTATTGCATGTGTGTGTGGTTGTTTTCCTTTTTCCCCGCTCCCTCTGAAGTCCAGCTGTTGTTGGCTATATTTGGTGTGCTCAGCACCACCAAACCATTGCTAAAACCAAAATGATTTCTGAACACTCATGTTCACATTGATGTGGTGATGCACTCATGCAAGCCATGCACTGTGCTGGTAGTAAAGAAGCATACCAGGACCTCTGATGAGAACATGTAAAAGTTTCTCTTGTTAATGGTAAGACATATTTCACGGTGTAAGAAGTCTCACACTGAAAGGATAGCACTGGCATGGTCATTTCCAAATTACAGCTGGCAGCTGAGGCTCAGAGACATGAAGCAACACAGACACATGGAAGTCTAATGAAAAGCATAGCACTGACCGGCTTTTTGGCCTAGGATGGAGATTTCCTCTTCCAAGCTGTGCTAGTGCCTGGGGTTTGCTCTCTCATTGCCCCTTTTGGACATGCTGCTAGAGCAGTAACATCATGATTAAGTCAAGCTACCAATTTAAACTTTGAAGCTATTTTCTCTGATGTCGCCTGAATACTGGGCTTCAACAGCAGCCATCCTTGACACAACTAGCTGAGGAAGATAACTTGTCAATAGCGTAAGTTGTGTACCAGCGTCATCCCCCACTCCCTCGCCTTCTATGATTGCTCCGGCAGACCATTAACAGCAGCGCAATATGCAGTAGCGCAGACCAGATTGGGGCACAGTTTGCTCTGCATGGAGCTACAAATGTAGCTTGGTTCCAGCTGACAGGGTTGTATGACCTCATCTCCATAAAACCTGATCTTAAACATGCACCACTCATTCATTCAAAATCTCACATGGACATAAAATCCAGAGTTCAAAAGCTTTAACTTTCCAGAGACAGGGGAGGGAAAAAATAGGTGTGAGTTTTTAGGTGAAAATCTAGAAACATTTGACTGTGGTTTTGCAGATGCGATTTCTATGCTGCATCCAGGATGAACTTTGGAGGGTACAGCATGAGGTTTGACACCTCTGCTGCCACCATCCTCCTTCCAAGCCCCTAAGCATGGCTCATGGTAACAAGGTTTAAGGATATCAAAAAGTCCTAGAAGAGCTAAGGAAAGATAACCAGGGTTAATATGCTGACAATGGGGGAAAAGGCTGAAAAAGTGTGGGGGGGCTATGGCCAGGGTGGCCAAAATGCCACTTTCCAGAGTAATCATTAAGGCAAATCCAATCTTCTGGCTGAAGATGTGGACTGTTTTAATAATGAAGACATTGCAATTAGAAACAGAAGCTGAGAAAACATGGGGACTTGCTCAGGCCTATAGGTAGTAAATGCTCTGAGTAATTCCTGTCCTAAACCTGTTTGAAAGCATCTCTGCTGAAATTGATATGGCAGGTATTCCTACGGTAACCGTATGTTATGATGCATTCTGGCCCTAGTCAAAGGCATTGCAATTAAGGAAACAAATGTTGGCTTTTTCTCCTGATCTTGTTTAATACCCGAGATGTCTGGTGCAGTTCTGTCCTGATCTTTAGTGGATGGTCCGTGCTACCCAGTGACAGCCCTCACCTGGGTGCAAATGGTAAGCTCTGGCATGCAGGGGCAGGTGTAGCTGTCTGTAACCTGGGGGAACAGATGGCACTGCCTGACAAATGCAGACTGTCCCCCGCTTCCCTGCTCCTTTCTGCTGCAAACTGAGGCCTTAAAAAGGATTGATGGGGCTAACAACAACCTCATCTAGGATGACTCTTTGGGGAATTAATGACTAGTCAATGGGGAAAGGTTTAATGGTCCAAAGAGATCAGCAGTCTCAAGACAGTTTATTAATCAGCCGGGGCTAAGGCCATTATAGCTTAACGGCTTAGCTTGCGTGGGGGCAAAGGAGGCAAGGGGCAGCAGTGATCCATTTCTGCACAGAAACAAACCAAACAAAGCAAGGAGATCCCTGGAATCCAGTACAGAAAGTCACTGATTGTCAGGGACTAAGATTTAGCAAGGAAATGCAAAGAGAAAATGGAGTGACGGGCTTGTTTCATTTATGCCTGATACACTGCAACCCGCCTTACTCCTGCCCTGCTGCAGCAGCTCCTGAACAAGCCCATGGACTTCCAGCCAGCTTTGTCTCTAGTGATGGCCACTAGACACCAATAAACTCTATGCTGTGGCCTGGACAGTTGGGGACTACTACTGGGAGAGGAAATTTCTTTCTAACGCCTTGTTCAGAGATCAGGCTTCTGCCCTGGAGCGTGAAAACTAAGGTTCTTATTATTTTTATCACAGCAAGTCGAAGCGCAGAAGCTATTCTTATTCATATAAATGTCTAATCCTACTCTGATTCCTCCTGAGCTGTTGCATTTGCTTTGATTACTTTTTCCAGTTATAGCTAAAATAAATTTTGCAGTATAATAATCTGCCTTTACAATGCAGCAGTCCCTGAGATGAGGAGAGGAGGCACTGTGCAGGTCCTGCTATGGACCCTGACCCATCTTGGGGCTCAAGGAAGGCTTGGCTGTGTCCTGGCTGCCCCAGAGAAGTTTGATGCCATTTGTATGGCAGAGGAGGTTAGTCCTATTCTTGGACTACCTAACGTGGGCTCTCAATGCCTGAATCTAATTATTTGCTCTTTTGTGACCCTTTGCGGGTAATACATAGCAGGATGCCTGAATACAGCATAGGGATAAAGTAATGTCCCCTGGGGCAGTGTGCATGAGCAGTAGGGTCGCTGGGGAAGGAGACCTGCTCCCAGGTACCGGAGGTCTCTGGAGCAATTTTTAAACGCCTCCATGCAGTGGGACTGGGTAAGAGCCACTGACTTATTCTGGCCAGGCTGGGGTCTGGGAAATATTACAGCGAGCTGGTATGGGTGGCTTGGCGTCAGTAGGCTCTTTACTTGCTTGAAAGTGAGGCCCCTGTTCTTCATCCTCAGAGAGTCTGTTTTAAGCAGCCTACAAAGAGTCTGATCTTCTGAGCAGAGCTCTGGCTTTTCTTTAGAATCTGATCACAGTGAGAAATTGTTTCCGTTCTGATACATCTTCAGGTGGCTGAAATTTTATATTATTTTTGTGGTTTGGTTTTTTTTTCTGTGCTTGCTACATCCAAAGTCATGAACTACATGTGAGAGCATATGCCTTATCTGCATTTATCAGCTGCCTTTTTGGGTAAAACTTCTGAACTCATATTCTGCTCTTCCTCTTTCTTCCTGTAAATGCATGTATCGGCCATATGCATTTCTGCTCCCCTGAGACCCTCGCTGATTCACTCTTGCTTCCCTCTGTAGAGCTCCTGCAGAGCCTGGACCTCTGGCTGGCCTAATATGGTGTAAACCAGCATGCCCCATACACTCCAGTGCCCCAGCCTGAACAAACATCATGTACAGCACTACCCATCTCTCCTGACTCAGTATTTTCAAGAGTCACTGAGACAAGCTCTCCCCTGGAGAGGAGCCTGGTAAATCAGCAGGTGAAAGCTGTTTCTGCAAGAGGTAGGTAGTGGCAAAAAGTGTGTGGTTTTGCATGTGTGTGTAGCTTATGGAACAAACAGGGCAAGCAACCTCCTGTGTCTTTGGATGGTTTCTGTACAATACTTAATAAAGATTTCCAGTTTGCAAGGGCAGAAGCCTCTATTTAATGAATCACAGAGCAGAAAGAAGGTGGCAGGCACCAGGGACGAGCTGAATTCATGGAGTTCCCTTTCTGGAGTGCTGTGCCTGGGCCTCACTGCTTTTTATACATCTTTTCACCAGCAGGATGGCATATGTGGACTCAGTTTTCTGTACTTTTTGATCCCAAGAGTTCCAAACTAGATGTTTCTATTGCTTTAGCTAATGAAAGATAGGGATCAATGTGTAGCACGCTGTGAGCTGTGATTCTATAAGATCAATCAAAACTTGGTTATGAGACTTTGTAGCATGTGGTAGAACTTTATGCCATTAGTGTAGCCTCAGAGGTGACAGTTCTTGGTGCTTTTGCTTTTTATGGCTATAGACACTCATGCTGTTGAGTCTGATAATGATGTTGGCAAACCAACACATGGACCTATCGCTGAAATGAATCCAATATAAAATCTGCTGTGTTCTGATTCTTGAAGGCCGAGGGCTGTAATAACTGGGAGAGCTGTAGAAGCCAACAAGTAACTCCTTTACGTGAGCCTGAAGTCTCTGTGCACTAAGTGGAAGTAGAAGAGCTTCCTCAGATGAGGTACACTGGCCCTGCTTGGACCTCCCGTTAGACCAAATTCTGAGGTTCCTTGGGAGATGAAGAATGCATTAAGACCATGTTAGAAATATGCTGAACTATGTTTCAGCCTGCCAAGTTTTCCCCTAACATAAACATATGTACTGGTGCTGAATTTAAATTCAGGTCCTAAACACTGCAGAAATGTTGGCTACCTATAGTCCACATGGAATGGTGACCTTATAACCCCTAAACCCAGCAACATGTATTAATGGCTTATCCGAAGTCTCTGTAGCAAACATTTCAGTCTCTTCAGCCAGGGAGAAGTGGGTTACTTAGTGAATATCAATGCAGATCAAATAAAATTTATCTCAAGGACAAAGGTATTTGCTCTGAAAATTTGGCCAAAGAAATCAGAATGGTTCTTTAAAATTTATCAGCCTAGAGCAAGATTTTATCTTCCTTTCTGAGCAGTGAAAGTTGGTGGTGAAGCCGTAATTTGAAATATGTTGTAGGGTACAGCAAAATCAATGCCATTGAAAATGCCTTGCAGTTTGGACATATGGATCTGAAGATTTGACGAAAACATGTTCTCCATTCTACAGACATTAGGCCGTTTTTCTTTCGTTTGACTTCATATATATGTAGCCACTCTGGCTTGTTTTGCACTGATCACAACTGCTCCTGTGTTCTCTTTGATGAATCCACTTGTTTGGTTTATTTTATTTGGTTTTGTTTGGGGTTTTTTTGTTGGTTTGGTTTGGTTTTTTGGGGGAGAGGGAGTCATACTGGGCACAATGGTGAGTGTTGTGGGAAAGGGAGAGTTATTTTATTTCATGCATTTGGCGTAACTGGGCCATCAGTCTCAGAAGAGCATGTACAAGGTGCCTAAGTAGAGAGATACAAACATGAAATTGCTGTTTTCCTCCTTTACTTAAGTAAAATGAAAGTAAAAGTCTTGTGTTCAAAAATCCTCTTTTCTCCTCTGAAGTGATTTACGCCTGCAGCAGGAATAGGTACCTTCTGGTTCCAGGCTGCATAGAATAATCCCGGGGCTATCAGCAATGTTGGAAAGGGAGAGGGAAAGGAGGAAAGATGATGACTCACAAGTTTCCCTGTCTGTTATGATTTTGCTTTGTCGCTTTGTGTTCTCTGGATGGCTTAGGGAGAGATGCTTTTCCCTCATCTATAATTTGCTGCCAGATGAATATATTGAGAAGCAGAATATTGAGAAATCTTGGGAAACTAATGAGAAATGCCTGAATGAGCTTGGCATGTTTCTCCACTCAGCTGTTAGGCTTCCATATCCCAATGGTGTTGGGCAGAGGGGGCATGCAGGGACTTTGAGATGGTTCCACAAGAGTTGTGCGGTTCCTTTTGCTTTCTGGTTTAGTACCAAAATCGGACATGGGGTAATGGTTTTAAACTAAAAGAAGGTAGATTCAGACTAGGTATAAGGAAGAAATTTTTTACTATAAAGTTGGTGAAACTTTAGGTTGCCCAGAGAGGTGGTAGACGCCCCATCCCTGGAAACACTCAAGGTCAGGTTGGACGGGGCTCTGAGCAACCTGATCTGACTGAAGATGTCCCTGCTCATTGCATCGGGGGGTGGACTGGACTTCCAACCCAAACTATTCTATGATTCTATGATTCTACCTGCTTGGCCAAAGCACCAACATACAGTCTTACTCACAGATTTAGTCACCTAGCATTGCACCTATTCTTTTGAGGTGTGATAGTTCTAGCTTACTAAATTCTTCCTACAGCTTTTTCTTCTCACACATTGTCTGACTTTTTCCCGAGCTGTTGATCTCTGTTGGATGCAGCTGGGGGCTGGCTGAAGCTCTGTGATAGAAGGCTTGGCTGGTGAAGGACATTTCCTGGAAAGGAGCAATAGAAGATCTCCATTATGGCAAGGAACACAGCAGGTACCTACCATTGTCAAGATGCTGACTGTAAACTCTTGGGTAGGGATTTGTTTTTCTGGCTTGGTGTTTTGGGTTTGTGTGGCAAGATTTTGTTAGCAGGGGAGGGGCTGCAGGGGTGGCTCCTGTGAGAAGCTGCTGGAAGCTTCCCTGGCTCCAAGTCAGACCTGCTGCTGGCACTGAGTCCATCAGTGATGGCGGCAGCGCCTCTGGGATAACAGATTTAAGAAGGGGAACCTGCAGCGGGGGAGGAGATTGGGATGTGAGATAAACCCCTACCCAGACCCCGAGGTCAGTGAGGAAGGCGGGGAGGGGGTGGGCTGGAGGAGGGGATGGCCCCGCAGCCCCTGGGGAGAGGGCAGGCTGTCCCCCTGCAGCCCATG
>JAVKLA010000039.1:12400998-12413959 GCA_034782735.1 Sagittarius serpentarius | reverse complement strand
CTCGGCCCCCCCCCCCTGGGGCCGGGGGGGGGGGGAGGTGTGAGAGAGCAGCTTCGTGGTGCTTTGTTGCCAGCTGGGCTTAAACCAGGACACCTGGTGAGTCTCTGCTGCTGTATGTATTCTTTGAGGCTACTGGGAGTTTCTGTGGCTAATACGGGAGAAGAGTGTGAACCCAGTTCTGCCTTAAAACTTATTTCAGATCTGCCTGAATCTGGTTCGGCTGTCAATATGGTAAACAACTTTTCCCTTTATGATGGACACAGCTGAAAGCATGCCTGCCAGCAGCCTTGAACTGCGTGGTCTTGAAAATCAGATTGCAGCATGAATGCCCAAATTGCTGCCACAGGTATTTTTTTGACCAGACCTAATGTATTTCTCCACAAAGAGTGACGTATGCAACGAAGATTGTACTCCACTCCCAGACAGGAAGATTTGCCTTCAGCTTGGCTCTGATTCAGGTAGTGTTTTACCCTGATGAGATGAAAACACAAAGAGAAGCAGAATAATGTGAGGGAGACATCTGTGTTTCACCTTGGAAAGGGGAGGTGTCAGAAAAGATTGCCTTAGAAGGTTTGTCAGGGTCAGTAACAGGAGAGATGCAAATCAGCCCAATGGAAGCCTGGAAATGGCTCAGCTTTTGCCTGCAGCCTGTTTTTCTCATGTGTGTGGCAGAAGCTATTGCAAAGCTGGCTTTCTGTGTTACCATTACACATGAGGGACTTAGCACCTTCCTTGGGCCTTTCACGTTCCGGCTGATGAAGGGCAGGAAGATTACAGCAATAGAATAAAAGCCATATCTCAGCAGCTGTGAACACAAGTCACTACCTTGTTTTTCCATGGAGTCTGACTGGCCTTTAAAGACCATGCTGACACTCATGGGTGCCATCTCTTGTCCACAGTGGTTGCTTTCTCTTGGAGCCCTACAGACCTGTTTTGAAACCAGAAACCTCACCCAGGGGCACCGACCATATGCCCTGTGGATTTCACACCACATGCAACTTGCACTGATTAGATGGGTGCGTACCTTCTCCCCTGCTCCTTGGACCTGCCAACCATTTGAGTCCAGCAAAGGGCAATCTGATCGCAGGAGAGGTGCTGCAGTGTCATTCAGCAGCCAGGGCAGGAACCTTCTCTCATAGATGACTTGGTGGCTCAGCCATCTGATTTCACAATTGTCTGCCTTGACATGTGGTGTCCTGTGCCTCAGTTCAGAAGGCATTCAAGAGGCCTGAGTTGTCTCAGATAAATGGCTCAGCTTGGAGCACTGTGGCTTGATGTTCCTGAAGTTGCTAATCCTAATTAACAGCTTTTCTGAGTCCATTTTATACCACTCTAGCAGCCCAAGTGGGCTTTAAAGTGAATAGAAATGACCCCATGGAGAGCTCTCTCTGGAGATGTTGCTATGCCGACCTGCTTACAGCAACTATTAAGGCTTCGGTTGCTCTCTTCCATCCTGCCGTGTTGTTCTTGTCACATGGGCTCAAATTGTGCCAGAAGTGTGGCTGGGACGGATGAGGCCTGGACTCTGTTATTTACTTTTTGGAAGATGTGGGGAGAAGGGGAAAAACCAAGGAGAGAGGGGTAAGATCACACCAGGCAGCAACAAAGAATCTGCAACAGCAACAACAAAAAACCCAACCTGAAAGGCCTGAGATTCCTCTGACAGAAAATTGAGTCATTTTTCTCTTGCACAATCCTTAAAAAACAAACAAACAGCAACGCAATCTTTTTTCCCAAACACACGTCTTTATTGAAGGTCTGCAGGCAACAGGGCATTTCCCCTGGGTACCTGGGTTTCCTCACCCAGTCTGATGGGAACACTGGGAGCCTAGCCATGTTATATGCCAACACTTAATGGGCAGGTACCTCCTGCCCCTAATGGGCTGACAGAAGTTGTGCTGTGCTGTCAGGTGATTGATGCCGTTTATCCAAGAGGAGACAAAGACAACAAATTGGCGCCGTGTAGCAGTCACCCTGACACGGGCCTGGGGTAGCAGCTCCCATCCCAACCCCGCTGGGGCTGTGCAGGCAGAAGAGGTTACGCATCCCCTCTTGCCCTGTGGCACACAGCTTGAAACATTTTTGGCCACACTCATTCTCCTTAAATTCAGTCTTCCCAAAGCCTATAAATCTGAGGCATTAAGAGGAAGAGAAATTATAATGGCTGTATTTTAGGAATATAAAAAGTAACGACTTAATATAACTTTCTCTTCTCCCTCTGCCCTCCCCCCCCACTTCACCACCTCATGTTTTTAACATTTTGGGTACTGTCAAAGCTTGAAGGAATATAATGTGCGCGGGAGAGAGGAGGGAGGTTTTTCCCTTTCCCAGCTGGTGCGAACTCTGCCTGCAGGGAGCTTCTCCCCTCAGCCGAGGGCCCCTCTGCCCCGGGGCACACGGGCACCCCGCCTTCCTCGCAAACCAGCGCCCTCCCTCACGGCGCTTCTCATAAAAATAACGACGCCTCCCGTTGGCGCTCAAAAGCGGGGAAAGAAAGGGGGGAAAATCACGTTAGAAGTACGATGATTTTATAGTTCAAGCACCGGCGGCAGCGCCGCGGTCTAATGGTTTCCACGGCGACGGGGGCGGGCGCGGGAGAAGCTGCCCTGGGCCGGCCAGGCCCTGTGTGTCTGGAAAACCCCGGGCGGGCGGGCGGGCGGGACGAAACCCAGGAAACCAGCCCCCGAAGAAAGATTAAGGAGAGGAAAGAACATAAGGGGCGGGAGGTGGCATGGATTGCGGCCTCTTGGAGGCGGCTCAGTTCTCCTCCATGTTGTGGGTGAGGTGAGAGTATGGCGGGGCCACATCCCCCCTACGAGTTCATGAAGCACCATGGGAGAGGTGGACGAGTCTTTCGGGGCAGCAGGCCATCCTCAGGCAGGCCTCACGCAATGCGTTGTGTGTTAGGATGATCTTGTGGGGTTTTGTAATGGTTGGGAGGGGGCTTTTTCATTAGCATCAATGCTCCCTTTCCTTCTAACAGCAGTAAACTGGATGTTTAGGGGAGATTTTAGGGGAGATTTTAGGGGAGTTTCAAGGCTGAAGGAGTGGTGGCAGTGTGGTGGGGCTGCGCAGGGTGCAGGGTGGGAGACAGCACTGAAGAAGGGAGACAGCATTTTGGGGGAGGGATAGCAAGAGGCCAATTAATTTCTGTAGCACATCAGGCATGACTAATGAATGCTCCTCCAAAGGAGCAAAGGGTAAGTGTTCACATACGTGGCTGTGTGGGCCTAGGGCTGGATTCAGCAGGTGTGCAGGCACTGCTGACTTTCGCTCCTCTGTGCGGTTTGGGGACAGGAGGATGGGTGGCTCTTGGGGGAGGCCTTCAGAGATGTGGTTGGCCTTTTGATTATGATCATCCCAAAAGTCACCAGTATTATGATGGGGAGCAGAAAGGCCAAAATAAAGTCCACCAAATATTAATGCCACCCCCCCAAAAAAAAACCAAAACTGGGGGAGACATTGATATTTTCTTTGAAATGGCAACAGACTGAGAGGACCAAGCAAGGGTTTCTCTTGCATTAGAAACAATGATTTTAAATGGTAGAGACTGCTTCTGAGCAGTGTTGATTTAAAGCAACTTATGTCTTTCTTAAAAAAAAAAAAAAAGAGAAAAGTCCCCCACCCACCCCAAAAATAGCAGACCAGCATTTTCCCCTCCTTTCCAACAAGCTATTTTTCTCTGGGGAAATAAAAATATTAACCAGCTCCAGTAACCTCATCAGAAGGGGGATGGGACAATTTTTCACCTTCTTACAAGATGTGGAGAGACAGTGGTGTTAAAGACGGGTAGTCCATACTGTTGTTTATTATCTATAATAAGTAGCATCCAGAAGTCTCAGTTAAGGATCAAGCCCTAGTGTGCTAGTCCCTGTACAATCACACAATAAGACAGTGCCTGCCCTGAAAAGCATACAGTCTAAAAATGGTCCCTTACATGGCATAATTTGGAGGGGAAGGAGAGGAACTGGAGACAGAGAAATGAGAAATCAACCTTTTTCCTGACTTGCTTTTATCTTCCAAACAAAAGCCATAAAACACACGCTGAAATCATAATTTCCAGATATTAGAATCACAGAATCATTTAGGTTGGAAAAGACCCGTTAGATCATCAGGTCCAACCATTAACCTGACACTGCCAAGTCCACCACTAAACCATGTCCCTAAATGCCTTGTCTACATGTCTTTTAAATACCTCCAGGAATGGTGACTCAACCACTTCCCTGGGAAGCCTGTTCCAATGCTTGACAACCCTTTCAGTGAAGAAACTTTTCCTAATGTCCAATGTAAACCTCCCCTGGTGCAACTTGAGGCTGTTTCCTCTTGTCCTATCACTTGTTACTTGGGGGAAGAGACCAACACCCACCTCACTACAACCTCCTTTCAGGTAGTTGTAGAGAGTGATAAGGTCTCCTGTGAGCCTCCTTTTCTCCAGGCTAAACAACCCCAGTTCCCTCAGGTGCTCGTCATAAGACTTGTGCTCTAGACCGTTCACCAGCTTCACTGCTCTTCTTTGGTCATGCTCCAGCACCGTAATGTCTTTCTTGTAGTGAGGAGCCCAAAGCTGAACACAGTATTTGAGGTGTGGCCTCACCAGTGCTGAGTACAGGGGGACAATCACTTCCCTGGTCCTGCTGGCCACACTATTTCTGATACACGCCAGGATGCTTATAGCCACCTGGGCACACTGCTGGCTCATATTCAGCCAGCTGTTGACCAACAGCCCCAGGTCCTTTTCCGCCAGGCAGCTTTCCTGCCACTCTTCCCCAAGCCTGTGGCGTTGCATGGGGTTGTTGTGACCCAAGTGCAGGACCCAGCACTGAGCCTTGTTGAACCTCGTACAATTGGCCTCAGTCCATCGGTCCAGCCCGTCCAGATCCCTCTGTAGAGCCTTCCTGCCCTCAAGCAGATCAACACTCCTGCCCAACTTGGTGTCACCTGCAAACTTACTGAGGGTGCACTCAATCCCCTCATCCAGATCACTGATAAAGATATTAAACAGAACTGGCCCCAGTACTGAGCCCTGGGTGGTGCAGGAAGGAGACAGCTTGGCAGTGAGTCACACTGTTGATGTTGACACCATTCACCTCAAGAATATCGTCCCCAGGTGCTATTCTTCCATCTGCAGCAAAGACAGAATCCTGCAAGACTTCCTGAACGTTTCCTAGTGAGGTATCATTACCCCTGGCTATACTCATCCTCAGCTCTTCCTCCAGGTCTTCTTGGTGAATTTCAGTTGTGTTCTTTTCAGCCATAAGACTAACAACTCTCTGAGGAAGGTCTTCAGTCTCCTAAAAAGCTGGATTAAGCAGTCCAGGCTCTGCAGTGCCTAGCGATACCACAGCAGCTGCAGAGCTTTCTGCCACAAGTGATGATCCTCCAGTTGGTACCTCTGGATCCTTGGGTGTGTTTGTCTCCACCTTGGTAGGAGGATGTTCCTTCCCTTTGGAAATTGGATTCTTTTTCCACTGTAGTTCAGCTTTGTATGTCTTGAAACCAGGACACGTGTCCTGCAGATGAGCTTCTAGTTCTCACTGCTGCATTGTCTGCTGACACTCTGCCTTGAAAGGACAGAAGACAATCAGCTTATCCAATAGGTTTCGTACTAGAAGGCTGGACTTGTGCCACTGCTGGAAAGAGAGCTTTTTCTAATCTACAGGACAAAAGTTATACTCCTGCATGAAGTTTTCAAGGCATTTGAAACAGTACATATATCCACGAGGGTTGTCCGTAGGTTGGAGAAGAGCCTCAAGGCAGATGAGTTCATCATGCACTTCATCCTGGAAGCTGTAGAGATGATTGTCCAGCAAGAGGTGGAACTGACCACATTCACAGCAAAGTTCACTAACTTGGGATGCGTGTTCTTCTGCTACAGGACCAGCCATGATAGCCAGCATCAGGCACTCTTGGGCCACCAGCAAGGAAACTTGTCATGTAGTAGCTGTCTGACAGAGGTCCTCTGTAGGTGCTGGTGGCTGGAATGTGACTGGCTCGTCCCGGGGAAGGGGAGGGAGGAGGTGAGGGAAGCCCAGCACCAACTCAGCCTGAGACAGTGGCAATATGTGGCTCCTCCACCAAGTTTCTGGGTGGGGAAGAAAGTCAAAACCTACATGAGAGGAGGAGGCAGCACAGCCACCCAGGTGTCTTGCAGCCACCCAGGTGTCTTTGTCCCTCCTGCCCAGCACAGCATGCTTCAGCCCTGTGTTCTCGGCTGTGTCCCCTGGAGTGAGCTAGTTAGATGCTGGTGAAAAGGCAAAGCTGTGCCAGGCTGAAAGACACTGTCGTACCATAACCCACCCCAGTGTGATGGCAGAAACCACAGCATGCAGGGAAAGGCAGGGGGTTCATGCTGGTCTAGGAGGGGACCAGTGGGGCTTGGGTCCTACTGTCTTGCTGAGCAGGGCTGCACACAGCTCTTGCTGAGCAGGGCTATTGGATGTCTCTGTGCCCTGGATTCCCTGCTGATACCAGGGAAACCTTTCTTCAGGAAACTGGAGCTTTGCAAAGTAATTCCAAAAAATGGCGGATTTTTCTTTCTGGCTTTCCTTAGCTTTCCTTTTTTGAGACACTGTAGAAACTTAAAAACATGATTGAATTAGTGCATGCCTTTATTTATTGAGCTATCTATGATGGGCACAGATTTCCCTAAGCCAAAAAGCCCCCTCCCTCCTCCTTCCCCAGCCTTAGTAATCAGCTTCCTTGTGCTCCAGCCCACGCTAGGCTATTTTCCTCTGTCAAATCCTCCATCATTGGTTAAATTACCTAGGTATGTGTTGGCTTATATTTTTTTGGTGAAATCTTATAATCTTTCAAGTCTACTTTGTCCAAGTCCTTGTCATCCTCTTGGGTCTCTTGTACACTCTGCTTCTCTCCTGGCTGATTCTGTAAAAGGTCTAATTTCAACAACCTGCTGCTCTCAGGGCTGAAGTCTGTGTACTCCAGTGCCCATGATCACCATCTGTGTCCATCAAGGCTCCCAAGTGCTTCAAAGCTACAGTGAATTGCGGATGTTTGGACTCCTTTGCACGTGGATGTTAAATTTTCCCTTCCATCATCCCTTTCTCAGATGCTCCCCTTCCATATTTTGCTGCCTGTGTTCGCTGCAGCCTACATTGCCTGCACACCTTTTATGCCACCGTACTGTTAATGAGCATATTTGGCATGGGCCCTGATTTGCCACCAGGGTGTCCCCTCCCATGCACATGCTAGCAGCTGCCTTCTGACACGTGAAGACACGCTTCATTCAGAGCCTGTTGTGTGAGCCAGTTTTAATCTAGGATGCTCTTTCCTTTTGGCTCCCCACAGAGATCACAGAACCCTGTTTAATCCAGCTCTCTGTCGGTGTACGGTTGAGTCATAGGAGGTTTTTCTGTTGCTACATCTAATAGTGATTTGCTATCAGGAGCAGAACATCAACCTGCTTGGCTGGGAGTCGGCACTGTCACCCAGCAGCTCTCCTTGTCTGGAAGTTGTTTTGATTCTTTTCTTAGACTTCTCCCTCTCTGTGTCTTTCTCTCTAAAACATTAATTTCCTCTAATTAGAGCCTCCTTAACAATTCTTTTTTCCCCTCTCCTCAGTTAATTTCCTCTAATTAGAACCTCCTTAATAATTCTTTTGCTAAACCAATTTCCTCAGTTAGAACCACCCGCCATAATTTCTTTCCATCCTTTCAAAAGCTGTCGGAGTAGCAAAGCAAATTATGCTTCTGGGTAACCTTTATCTCTTACTTGGTATTTTAAAAGAACTGTAACAGGTTAGACAGGCACAATTTCCCCTTCCAGAGCTATGCTGGTCTGACCCCATTAGGTTATACTTAGCTGAGTGTTGTACTATTGTATACTTAATTAGGCTCTCTAGCTGTTCCTCTGGAACCAAGGTAAGGCTGAATGAATTAAACATGACACTTCATTATTCAGATCAGATGTAACAGTGTCAAAATCCATCTTTAAACCAGATCAAATTGCTCTGTAAGAATATGTAAAACCTCCGGCCCCTGTTATCTGTCCTCTGAGCCAGCCATTCCTCTTTTTCCCTGCAGCGATGCCAGCTTTCTTCTCATGACAAGCCTTTTAGGTACTAATTGTTTCTAAAACATGCTGTTTTTAAAAAGATTTTTTTTTGTTTGTAATTTACAGAGTAAGTAACTATTAATGGTACATTGCTTTTCACAATCATGCTGTGGGCCACATCAGCAGTTGGTATAAATGGGGAGGCAGCTGATTTACACATTATGGACCTTGGGCCTGAGTTTCCTCTTCTACATTATGCAGATTCTTCCCATTTAAGACTGTATGATGCATTTCTCTATCCCTTTAAGATGGACCATAAGGAACCATCTCACTATGTCTGACCTTCCTGAAATCTACCACGGACTACTCGCTCCATTTCCCAATTTTGGGAAGAAAAGGGCCAAGTATTGGTGGCAACTGGGAAGAGCCATACAGTTTTAGTGAAGTCTGTTTTTTATGTAATTAGGAAAAAAAAAGAAGTAAGGAAACACGTCTGAGCTGCAGAAATGCTCTCTCCCCACCACTGGTAGGTGCATCACTGGTAGCTTATCATGTTGCTGTTTTCATTACCCCTATCTCAGGTTAGCCCCTACTCCCAAGCACAGATCTGATGGATTCAACAAGTGTCATTGTGAAAGACAGCACTGCCCTGCTATGGTGCATGGTACAATAGGGCCCAGCTCATGTGAGACAGGCCAAAGAAAGCTATCTCACAACAGGCTCATGAGACTGCTTCTGGTCTTTGTAGCATAAAAGGACTTTCTCTCTCTTTTGGCTATGCCCAACGTAAGCTGCATAGCCTGCTCAAAGTCCTGATCACAAAGCAGAATGTCACTGTGGGCCCTGAAGAGTCTGTACCAGTTAGGCAGATGGGCCCTTCAAACTTCTGAAGTGCTTTTTTCCACCATCCGATGAGAATCAGCAACGCCTCAGTGGGTGGATGCCTTGGGTGCCACTTGGTACAACAAGTGGAGTGATCTATGAGGAAGGCTCCACAAATATTCTATGGGAGCTGGTGGAGGCTTGCAGCTACTCCATCCTTGTCAGTGCCACTGTCAGCTTTCTGGGCAGGTTTTAAACATTTTAGCCAAGCCCAGCTACTGTGGAAAAGCTGTACTGCTGCCCTCTTTCACACTTCTTTCCTTCTGACCTTTCCAAGCCTCTAGCACTCCACAAAGTCTATAGTCGTGGAAGTGGTGCAGAAGTTCTAAGATCTACTTTATTTCCTTTGCAATCTTAATAACTGTGCAGAAAACTCCATTTGCCATCACTTCCCATGGAATTTTGGAGTAGAATTGGATGGAAAAATGAAATTCATTAAGGTTTTTGTTTTTGACAAAATCCCTAATGTTTGAGATGGGAATAGGATGTTTTTGGACCATCTTACAAGGAGTAAAATGCTGGTGGTGCTGGAGAGGGTGCTGTTTGGGAAGGGTAGATTCTCTAAAAACATACATTAGAAGGCTAAAAAAAGCTGTCTGGTTCTTCTCAGAAAAGATGAGAGAGCAGGAAGAGGGAATCACCAGGTTGGATTTTTCAGCCCAACAATTGACTACAACTGAAGAGTTGCTGTTCTGTATGCTCCTTCAGAAGCCCATCTTGCTGGTCTCCAGTCCATTCCAGCTGATGACAAAGAACAGCTAGAGATAGAGATAGGCAATCCAGTAGACAATGTTGAAGAGCAGGAAGGCGGTGGGGAAGAAAACACGAGAGTAGGAGTCCAGGCGGGAGATGTGAATGCGGACCCTCCCCTCCCGCCACATTCCGGTCTGACAGTCCTCAATGCAGCAGAAGAACCTCTCACATTCCTTTCCTTCCAGGCACGGGGAGCCAGGGTCTTCGTCCTCATCCTCCTCTATCTCTGGAGGCCAGTGCATGATGTTGTTGATGTTGATGGTGGTAAAGGATGGCATCACCTGTGCACAGGCAGGTGGCTGTAATGAGGAGGGGTAGGTGGATTAAAGGGAAGGAAAAGGCAAGAAAACATGTTCTAGACACCGAAACCCATCCAACTGGCAATAGAACATAGCATAGGTGCAGTTCAATGGAGAGGGATAACTGATCATTCCCCATCTCTGCACCTGGTTGTAAATTACCACCTTGTCATACTGTGGGGACTGGCAGCTCCCTGCATGCCTGTGAGTTTCCTCGCTGGCACCCTAGGGCACAGCCTTAGTCAGCAAAGATCTAATTTGCTCTGATTCCCCATCTCTGCCACTAACAGTCAGTGCAGAAACAGGACCTGTTTGGTTTCAGCTGTGCTAGCCTCTTCCCTCATTCCCCTGAGCTGAGCTGTCTCTGAAGACGCAGCATACAGTCCATATGTGTCTTCTGATTGCTGTCAGTTGCTGGAGAAAAGCTGGGTAAAGGCTGTGTGTGACTCCTAACCTCTTGGCTCAGGAGAAGAGGCATATCATCAGCCTCATGGAAGAGCTCTCTCAACCCATGCTGGGAAATGAGGCTGGTACAGAAGAGATCTGTCTTTTTTGGTTTCAGTTGTGTCCCAATTCAGAGGCCTGTTTCAGCTGATGTGTCAGAAGTATCCGCCATGAGCTTGGGCAGATCTCAAGGGGATGATGACCACTCTCGGTTCACTATCCCCACACTCAGGAAGTCTTCTGATGGATAGACCAGAAAAGAAAGTAGGTTTCTGCATCTCTGTGACATAAGATACCTCTGTAATCCACAGAGATCAAATCAGACAGGTGGAAGAATCTGGGTGTGGATCACCGTGTCTTAAAGTGGACATTTATATTTGGTCATGTGAGTCATCCTAAACTGTACTGATAAACTCTCCAGCAATTTTGAAGACAGCACAGCGTGCCTGGCTCTGACAGGGACCTCCTTGTTTTAGTGGAGCCTCAGCTGCTTTTTCTGGTTGTGTCTCACCTTTCAGGTGCTCAGACCCAGCACACACAGTGGTCTGAGGATGCTATGAACACGGTATGGGTCAGGCACTAAACCACATCAGCAGTTTCCAGTGCAGGCTCAGGAGAAGTGTTTCTAACTAGCCTGAGGTTCTAACAGCATCCACCTCTGCTGGCCCCTTTGACCTACCAGTCTGGCTTTCCTGTTGTTGTGCTCAAGTGGTTTCTTGTTTCCCACCAGGTAGTTGAGTGTAGCATACTCCATGAGAGCTGCAAAGACGAAGATGAAGCACACAGAGACAAAGAGGTCCATGGCTGTGATATAGGAAACACGGGGAAGGTGCTTGCGGGAGATGGTACTCAGGGTGGTCATTGTTAGCACAGTCGTGATACCTAAAACAGAAAAGAGCTGGTTTAAGTAATGAAGAGGAGCACTTTTGTCTTCCACATGCATCCAGCCCCCAAAACATCCCCATTTCCCCTCTCCTGTGGGAGAGAAATTCCTCTGGTGGCCTGCGCCCATTTTTGCTCTGCTCAGTCAGACTCTGGTCTTGAGGTGCTGTCTGACAACGCTCTAGGGAAAAAGAGCCATTCAAAACCCAGGTGTCACACAGGCCATCCATATGGACTGGTAAAGGAGTGGGGAACTCGGACTCTGCTTAAGGCTGTACACAGGAACAACTGCTTGCTTGGATGATAGGAAGAGAGTCCAAAGGAAGGACATGTTAAGAGGCAGTAACACTGGATGGATGGCTTTTGGCAGGCAATGGGTGAGGTGGGATTCAGTCAGTGATGTCTAGCTGAGTCAGCAATAAGCATGGCAATGTCTCAGATGACACAGGACTGCTATTTCTGTCTGATGTGAACCAGAGCTGGAATGCAAAGGCCTCTGTTCTTGTTCTGCTTTTGTCTTTGAGCATTTGCTCCCAGGATGAATTCAGCCCAATGCAAAGCTCATCATAGAATCATAGGATAGTTTGGGTTGCAAGGGACCTTTAACGGTCAGCTAGTTCCACCTCCCTGCCATAGGCAGGGACATCTTCAACATCAGGTTGCTCAGAGCCCCATCCAACCTGACCTTGAGTGTTTCCAGAGATGGGGCACCTACCACCTCTCTGGGCAATACGTTCCAGTGTTTCACCACCCTCATCCTAAAAAATTTCTTCCTTATATCTAGTCCTAATCTACCCTCTTTTAGTTTAAAACCATTACCCCTTGTCCTATCGCTATAGGTCCTATTAAAAAGTCTGTCCCCATCTTTCTTATAAGCGCCCGTTAAGTATTGAAAGGCTGCAATAAGGTCTTCCCAGAGCCTTCTCTCCTCCAAGCTGAACAACCCCAACTATCTCAGCCTTTCCTCACAGGAGAGGTGTTCCATCCCTCTGTCCATTTTTGTGGCCCTGTCTGTCTTGTACTGAGGACTCCAGAGCTGGATGCAGTACTCCAGGTGAGGTCTCTCCACAGTGGAGTAGAGGGGCAGAATCACCTCCCTTGACCTGCTGGCCACGCTTCTTTTGATGTAGCCCAGGATATGGTTGGCTTTCTGGGCTGAGAGTGCACATTGCCGGCTCATGTCCAGCTTTTCATCCACCAGTACCCCCAAGTCCTTCTCTGCAGGGCTGCTCTCAATCACCTCATCACCCAGCCTTTGTTGATACTGGGGCTTGCACCCACCCAGGTGCAGGACCTTGCACTTGGCCTTGTTGAACCTCATGACGTTGTCGAGCTTGTCAAGGTCCCTCTGAATGGCATCCTGTCTCTCAGGCATTTTGACTGCACCATTCAGCTTGGTGTCATCTGCAAATTTGCTGAGGGTGCACTTGATCCCACTGTCTATGTCATTGATGAAAATATTAAACAGAACTGGTCCCAACAGTACAGACCCCTGAGGGACACCACTGATTGCTGATCTCCATCTGGACATTGAGCTGTTGATCACTACTCTCTGGATGTGACCTGCCAACCAACTCCTCATCCACCAAACAGTCCACCCATCAAATCCCTCTCTCTCTCTCCAATTTAGAGAGAAGGATGTTGTGGGGGACCATGTCAAAGGCCTTACAGAAGTCCAGATAGATGACATC
>JAVKLA010000039.1:12367411-12400116 GCA_034782735.1 Sagittarius serpentarius | reverse complement strand
CATGGAAAGCATCCTTAAAGATCGGCCAGCTCTATTCTGCTCCCTCGTCCCTGAGGGCAGTTTCCCAGGGGGTCCTACTGGCTAATTCCTTGAACAGCTGGAAGTTTGCTTTCCTAAAATTCAGGGTCCTGACTTTACTCTTCGTCTGATCCATATCCCTCAGGACTGTGAACTCCACCAGTGCATTAATACTGCAGCCCAGGCTGCCTCCCATCTTGACGTCACTGATTAGCTCGCTTGCACTGGTGCCCATTGGGTCCAGTATCACATCCCCTCTGGTAGTGCTGTCTATTACCTGGCTTAAGAAGTCACCCTCAATGCACTCCAGCAGCGTCCTGGATTGCCTACAGCTAGCCGTGCTACTCTTCCAGCTGATGTTGGAGTGGTTGAAGTCCCCCAGCAGGATGAGAGCCTGCAAGCATGATGCCTCCTGTAGCTGGAGTAAGAAGGCTTGATTGGGCAGCCTGTAGTAAACACCAACCACAAGATTCCTTTTGTTGCCTCGGTCTCTAATTCTTACCCATAAGCTTTCAACCTGCTCATGGCTATTCTTCAGAGACAGCTCTTCACAATCTATCCATTTCTTGATGTAGAGGGCAAGTGAGTAGGAGATGATAAGGAATGTCTTTTGACTTGAATGGGGCTTGGAATTGTTTTTGCAGCAGCAGTAATGCTCACAGACCTGTTTCCAGAGATGAAGTATCAGGAGCCAACAAAGGATCAGCTGCAAGAGTTGGTATTGTGATCTCATCCACTGCTTTTTAGGATGTGGAGAAGAAGCAGGAACGCCACCTGTTCTTCCTTCTCTAGCATTCATCTAAATCCACCTGCTACCCTTTCCTAGGGTCACCTCAATGGCTCTGGGTGGGAGCATGGAAAAAGATTTTCATATTTTCCTGCTGTATTTGCATCAGTAGATGTGATATGACTTCCCATATATTTGAAATGCCAATGGAACTGGTCTGGTTTACATCTCCCTAATGTGGGCTGGCAGGCTTAAAATGTACTGGGGATCATTTGTATTAAGTACAACAGGGACTGTGGAGAGAATACATTGCTTTTGATGTGCTGAGGTCCTTTCCCACAGAGAGGGGCCCCCTCCTGGGGAAACTTGCCTTTGTTTTTTGAGACAGCCACCACAGTGGTGTCAGCCTTGCAGAACATTTTGCCTCTTGCTGTTCATTCCTTTCCCAGCCATGGACTATGGCATAGCCTTACCTCCATTGGAAATGACACCGGCTCCTCCTCCTGCTCTCTGCATGGGCACCAAAGAAATTGATTTTGATAGGGAGGTAGGGAGCAATGGTCAGAATGGATGGGCTCTGAAATAGTCCTGCCTGATGCTGACGGCCCCTTGCCTCTCCCCTTCCTCCCCATGGAGGCCTGCAGGCAGGGCTGGGAACGCTTCCTCCAGTTAAAGGGAAAGTCAGTGGGTCTGATGGGAAGGACAGTGCTGGGAAGCAGAGCTGGCTGCAAAATGCAGATATAGCTAAGGTGTATTAAAGATTTGTAAAGACCTGTCTAGCGCCTATCAGAGCAGGATTCAATCAACATAAGCTGTTTCCTGCCTCAAATTGACACTGCAGGTTGCTGAGAAAATCTGAACAATAGGCAAAGCTGTTGCCACGTCCTGGACTCCCACTGTGGTGTGACTGACAGAGAAAGGCTGTACCTACAGGGCTTCCTTATCATGCCAGAGCTTGGGACTCTATGGATACAGCCGAGCAACTTTGCTTATTACCCTACAACCTTCATGTCACTGGTCCTGCACTGAGCCCTTGAAAAGTCATGAGGAAATGCAGAATACACGCATGTGACAGGAGCCCTTTGGCCAGCATTGCAATGCCGCAGCTCACCCCTTCCCTCTCCCTTTCAGCGCATGAGAATACCACATTGTCAACTTGGAAAAGGCTGTGTTCATGTCTCAGATTAGGATATGAGAGTGTTGTGCTATCCTGAAATAATCCAGTAGTCCCAGACAGCACAGCTGAAGATTCAGTTGAGCTTGAGGATAGTGTTACAAACAGAAAGCTGGAGGAGTGGACTATCCTCCAGTAAACTGAACAACGCCAGAAAATGGCAAAGTCTTTTAGGAGATTCTGTACTTCAAGACTGCCAGTCTGCTAACCTTGCAAAGTTCGACAAGCATCAGACGTTCAACAACCCGTCTCTTACCCAGAGATGTTCTGGCTGGCGTAGAGTCTCTCTTGATCCAGAAGGAAACCCAGGAAAGAACAACAGTCAGGATGCAGGGAATGTAGGTCTGAATGGCAAAATAACCCATACGTCTACTTAGGTCAAAAGAAACTGTCATCACCATGTACTCCCCTAGGAAAAAGCAACAGAGACATTGGAATCATAACATGTGGCTTCCTAAAAGAAAAAAATCAGCAAAGTTTCAGAATTTGGAGTGTTTCTCATGACCTTTTTTTGTTTTAAGTGCCTGGCTGGCTGGTTTTGTGGCTGGCTTTGTGACTGCCCAGATTGTTAACTTCATGGACAGCTGTGTGGCTGGCTGAGTAGGTTTGGTGGCTCGCTGGAATTGTGGCTGGCTTGCTGATTTTGTGGCTAGTGGACTCTGTGGCTACCTGGCTGGCTCTGTAGCTGTCTGACTTAATGTCTTTGTGACTAATTTAAGAGCTGACTTTGTGGTTGCCCAACTGGCTATCTGCCTGGCTGGCTATGTGGCCACCAGGCTGCATTTGTACTGGCCTTGCTGTGTGTCCAAGCCCACTGAAAACCACATTGTCTGGAAAAGTTTCAGGGAAGAAACTATGAAGAGTATTCATCTCCAGCTGATTGCTGCAAGCGTTTCTTTTCTATAGAAACTATTTAGCTGTAACAGCCTACATGGCCTGGCTTGCTAACTAACTACCTGAACTGTGACAAAGGAGGTGTCCTTCAATCACTTTCATCGAGACTCTGGTTCTGCCCCTGGGAAAGGCATGTGGTGCTGTACATCCTAATTGCTCATTTGGCAACTTAGAGCTGAGGTTCTTCCTCTTTTTCAGAGGATCCTAGTGAGTATTGGAAGAAAGCCACCCAACAGCTCTAGGGTTAATATGAAGCTTGCAAGCAATTACCAAAAAAGAGAATTACAAATGTCAGACAGCCACTAGTGCATTCAAGACACTTTCACTGCACCAATTCTTGTCCTGGTTTGTCCTGCCTTTCTACCCCAGTTAGAGACTGGCTGCTGGTGTTGGCAACAGCAGCTTTCTGCAGAGTGGGAGAAGCACTACCTGAACTTGCTGCTTCAGAGGGCTTAAAAATATGAGCTCACCCCACCTGCAGGAATCTAAAGAGGCTTTCCTCAGTTGTCTGTGGGAAGGAAAGGGGATGTGAGCTATTAGGAGGAGGAGGGGCTGAAGGGCCTTCACTCCCTGGCTTCTTCACACATGCAGCCTTGTTCCTGTCTCTTAAAGCATAATTCAGGTGTTCATCAGCCCCACACTTTACAGAAGGAAAGATAGAGACCTGCAAGTTCTGATTTCCCCACCCCGTTCCAATTATAAGCATCATCCACGATTAACATAGTATGCACATACTGCAGCAAGAGGAGATCTGAGCTCCATCTCCTCTCCCTCTTGACCCTTCAGTTAGGGTTATTCGCATCAGCAGTGTCACCCCACAGTTCACAGATGTCAGTGGTTCTGGCCTACCCCTGCTTCATCTTCTCCTCACTCTTCATCTCTATCACTTCTGCTCCCTCTAGCAAAGGTGCCTCCCTTCATTCTTTCATTTCTCTAACTGTGCTGTTGTGACCTTCCTTCCCCACCTCTGTGGAGCTGTCTGATGACTCCTTTGCCTCCCACGAGGTCTCCAACACAGACGTGTCTGTGGGCTGTCTCCCTTTGCCTCACCTGCCCCAGTCCTCAGAACTTCTGAGGTGTTCCTCAGCCCCGTGAAGTCAAACTGGTAGAGCCTCCAGGTGCGCTGGTCGGAGACCTCAATGGAATAGCGCCTCCAGCGATAGACAATCTCCTCGCGTGGGTAGCCATCTGGGAAAAGGGGCAAGGACATCAATGAAACAGTACATCCTGTGCCTCATTCACCACCCTGACTGCAAAAGCACTGGCATCTCACTGTAGCTGTTTTGTAAACATGAAGCTTTCAGGCAGGTATTTCTGATGCCTTTTGTTTAGATTCCCTTAGGTATCCCCACATGCAATGGGAGTAGTAACAGCATCTCCCTTTGCGGCCCGCTTCAAATCCTAGGGATGGGAAAAGCAATGCTAGAAATGGAGCCTTTCTAAGGACTGTACTGGTGGAAATAAGACTTGGGTTGGTGTAAGAGGACTCCCCCAGCCTGAAATCTTTAAGGGTTTTAACTCCCTGCGGCAGCATGGGGCCTTCACTACTCCTCATGACTACCTTCCTTTCCCAAGCATGAGTACACCAGGAATACAAAGCTGCCAACATGGGAGGTAGCATGGCTGTGGCTGCTCTGACTATCTCTGTACCTCTCGCCCTGGGAGCTGATCTATGTATAGAAAAAAAAAGGGTGCATTCTCCATGGAGAAGGAGACCTGGCTCCTGCAGGCTACAGCACAGCTTCTCCTGGCTCTGGCTTTCCTGACAGAGAAAGAAGCCTGCTGTGAAGCAAGGACCTCAACACCTACGAGAGAGTTCCTCAGAGGAGGGAAGGAGCAAGAGCTTGGCAGCTAACTAAAAGTGTGTTTCTAATTATCAAGCATGTATGGCATGTACTGTTAATTAGCAAAGAATGAGGGACAGTGGGAGATGAGGGGATGGTATTTCCTCAGCATGCTGCCTCCCTCTGAAGCACCTCAGAGCCATGTGTGCTGCATCTCTTCAGTGGCAGGGGAAGCAGGAGAGTGAGCCCAAGCTAAGATGACTAAATCAGATTTCCAACTGACGCATGAGGACAGGAATCTCTTGGCATAGAAAGGCTCCCTGCAAGATTACCAGTGAAGAAGTGCCAACATCAGCAGCTCTCTCTGAGTGGGGACTGAGAGGGGAGGTCTGAGTACCCCTCCTTTGCCATCACCTTGGGTGCAGAAAGTGGGCCTGTCTCTGGGCTGAGGTCTGGAAAGCCAAGCTGTCCCCTAGGAGAGCAGGAGAAGGGGGAAGATGCAAAGCAGGGTGGGTACCATTTGTCTGCCAGCTGAAGGGATATATTCTGTCTAGAGTGGCCAGAAGGTCAGTGAAATAATCACCTCCAACGGTCCACCCAAATTAAGGAGAAACTCAGAGGTGCTGTGAATCTGTCCCTGAAGACATCTTCTAGCCCAGAATGGGGAAGATGCTTCAGGGCATGATGGGTAATAGCCCAGGAAAAGAGTCATAGAGATTAGGTAAAAAATGTAGCTAAAAGGGAGGATGATCTCCCCAGAAGAGTTTTACTTTACTGAGATTTCTCTACTTGCCTTCTAAAACTATTTAAAAATATGTATACTCACAACTGGAAAAAACCAAAGGGCAGGAGTGAGTGTCCATTGGGAAATTCTGCAGCTGGAGCAGACATTCAGCCTCAATCGTCAGCCTAAGAGAGGAAGAGAGAGTGGGGGAGACTAAGATTTTGTGTTGGTGAAGGTGTTTGATTCCAGCACCACAGTGTGACAGAGGCATTCTCGCTTCCTTGAGAGAGAAACACTAATTTGTTGAAGATCAGTCTGTTTGTAGGAACATTTCAAAACAGCAGCAAAAAACCCCATATGTTTGGATATTTTCAAAGTGAGAAAAAACATCTAATTTTCACATTCAAAAAGCCTTTTTACTTAGTGAGCTTTTCAGATTCATTTATGGGAGTGAGAATTTATGGGAACAAAAGCTAAATGTTTATTATCAGAGTGAAATAGCTGGACTGAACAACATAAACTTGTAAAGGATTTTGGTTTAGGAAACTATTTGTAGTTTTGACTTTTTTCTAGGTATGATACAGGAAAAACAGTCTGATTTTTTGGAAGCCTTCATCCTGGGAAGAGGAAACCCATTCTGCAACCAGTACTGCATGTGTACTCCCATCAGTCCTCGGAGACCTCTCCTTCCAGGGCACCTGGAAACCTCCTCTGCTTTGACCAGCTCCTTGTTCCCTCACCTCAACAGCCAGCTACAGTGCCTGCTGGATGTACCTGAGTGTGTAGAGCACTTTTCCGTCATTCCAGATGCGAAGGAGCTGATTAGGAGTGGTTATCCAGTGGGAATCGGCCCGCTTGGAGTTCCTAAAAAAGGTATCTGGGATCCAAATGCGGCTCACCATGTTGGTGTTCAGCGTGAGGGCCTTCAAGGTGCTGTTGAAACGAAGACGCCGGTCATACCACGTCTGAGCAAAGAAGATATCAATGGTGTATTCCTGTGAAAGAGAAGGAAGAACATGTCTTTCTGAGAGGGATTCAGGCAAAGCAGAGCCCTGTCTGGTCTGCAGGCCGCTGCTTTGGAGTCACAGCCAGAACATTTGCTTTTTAAGTCTGGGAGCAGGTGTTGGTGACCACTGACACCTTTCCAGGCTCATCTTTAGCTCAGGGTCAGGACATCCACGGCATGCATAGGAAGAGCCAAAGACCGTGTGTTGACTGGTGGGCTGAGCCATAGCATGTTTGGCCTGACCCATGCGAAGACCATACAAACAAGGGCTTGGGCTTCCTCTTGATGGACGACTCAAGCCAAACACTCCTTTTAAGCACAAGCATGAAGGAGCAGTGTGGACGCTGGCTGAATCCAGTCCTAAGTTCAGCTACACCTTTCAAACACAGGCAAGGAAAGCTGCTCATCAGCTTACCAGAGAAGGCAAGCAGACAGCTCTTTCTGTTACATATTAGGTGACAGCCCAGCAGTGCTCCATACGCTTAATTTGTACATATAGCAATAGTAGTGTTGTGCATAAACCTAGTCAGAATCCATCCCTTGCTCCAGGACTTATACTATAAATGGTTTAGATGGAAAATGGGGGCACTATGGGTTTCTGGGCAGATACCCCTTGCTGAAGATTAGAGAAGGAAGCTGGGGCAGGTGCTGCTATGGACCCAGCTCTTGGTGTAAGCAGTTCAAAATCTTGAGTCTTTTGCAGACAGAAAACAGAGTTTCCACCATAATAAGGACCTTTGGTTTTGGTGAGAGAGAGGGTGTCCTAGCTTACCCGTAACTAGCATTTCTGGGAGGCAGCTCCTGTCTGGATTGGACTGGCAGTAGTCCACACCATTAGCCCACCATTCTCCTGCTTGCTGCTGCAAGCCAGTTCGCTCCTTACCCTCTTTTTCAGCCTGCCTGAGAAGGTGCTAATTAGTGCCATGCAGAAGCCATTTAGTGGCTGTCTGAACCAGACCCCCAAATCCAGTTCCACCAGCCCGTACTAAAGGCTGTCACCTGCCCCTGACAGCTCCTCTCTGACTTGGACTCTGCTCCCTTTCACTCCTGCTAAACCCCCATGGCCACAGAGGCATCGTCTCCCTCTTTCCTATGGGCAGAGATGAACGATGTCTGACTTTGGCATCTCTCCCTCTCATTCTCCTCCTCCCTCTATTGATTTATCTCAGTGGAATTTTTATGACTGCAGCACAGCCTCCCTCCACTGCCCTCACTGCTGGTTCAGAGCTGACTTCCTCAAACCATGCTGTTAAAATAGATGCGACGCTCTTAGCGCGCTCCCTTGGACAGCATGTCCTGCTGGGGGCAGGCAGAGCGGGGCAGCGCATGACTCCCCGCTTCATTTTCCTCACCCTCGCTCCACTGTCAGCCAACCAGTGATGAGTGAGTGTACTGAAAATGTCCCTTGCATAGGAATGAGATCATGAGAAAAGAGCATTTGCCATCAGGCGGTCGAGTCACGCTCTGGGCTGATCCTTCACCCTGGTTAGACACGGGGATGAGCAAAGGTGATGGGGATGAGGTCCTAACATATCTCTAAATGGGGACAGATGCAGCATGTTCAAAGTGATGGCATTGCCTCTACAGTTCATTCAAAACAGACATAAGGAGACACAGAGCTCTAGGACAGCAGCAGCCCTCAAAGCCAAGTGCACAAGCATGGCCACTGCCCAAAAACAGGAGGTGGGGAGAGCCCATTCCAGCATCTGAATGCTCTGGATCGCACTGGACATAGGGTATGTGGTGATGAAGGCATGGATCAGGTTGTGAAACAGTGAAATAGAGCCCACAGCCAGGCCAGGAAGCATTGGCACAGCAGGGACAAGATGGGGTAATCGCAGCCCAAGTAAACAACATATATGGGGAGGGCTGACTTTATTCTGCTTGAGGCCATTTTCTTTTCCTTGCCAGCTGTTGGGCGAAAATAACACATGACATATTCTCCCCCTGCACCCTGCAAACCCTGTTTAAGCCACTATGAACTTACATTGCTCCTCCTAAGCAATCTCTCTCATGTAGGAAAAAGCAACCAAAACTGCAATGAATGATGCCACTGTCAGTTTCTAACTCGTAACTGGAGTCACTTGTGAGATCTCACTTCTGGGCTGGCTGCTCAGATTAGATGTCCTGCTGTAAAGTTCAGCATTCAGGTCTGGGATAACCAACGCTAACATGTCAGGAGAATGGAGGGTCAGCTATCCCAGGGGTTTAGTATTTGTTGTCAAGCCCAGACTTTCAGAAGGGATCAGCATTAAAGAGCTCCTCTTGTGCCATTCATAGCCAGCCTTTGCAGAAGGTGTACTGTGATTCAGTCCGAGCTGTTATTGTCACTGTCCTGTGGTTTGATCTAATTTCAGTGCCTATTATTAGCACAGCTGTTCATGAGGAAGAACTTACTGGCTGAGTTGGCTCCCTTGCCTTTAGGTGGGGAACCCATTGGGAAATATTGGCATTTGCAAATATATTTTCATTCAGAATTATCTGAGGCAAGATGTATAAAAAAATGCTCCGTCCTTTGGGAGCACTTTTACCCTGTCGATTCTCTCCCCCATCCTGCTGAGGGGGGAGGGAGCGAGCAGCTCTGTGGTGTTTAGTTGCCAGCTGGGGCTAAACCACAGCAGTTGCTGAAGACTTTAGCACCTCTTCCTATCAGGTGTGGTTTGCATTGATGCTGAGGAGCCTTGCACGACTGCAGCTCTGCACCCGTCAGCTGTAGGACAGTGTTCAGGCCTTTCTCTGAATATTAATCAGATCCCACTTAGCTGTAGGCATCTGACAGAGGTGATTAAAATAGGAGGTGTTTGACCATGGGTTCTCTACAGTCACTGGAGAGGGGCAGGTACTTCTGTAGGGAGATCTCAATATGAAGCAGTCCAAGCTGTCTTCTGGAAATGCCTCACACTCTAAAACTTACAGCAGTGGTGTTTCTTGAACTCCTGCACCCCTGTAGTTTCTCTCTGCCCCTGATTCATTCTCAGGCATCAGAAAGAGACTTCTCAATACCTCAATTTCTCCATGTGGAAAAAGGTTATTGTAAAATACGCCTCCAACATTACTGTACCATCTGCTATGCAGCACATGGAGGCTGTTAACTTCTCTGTAAAAGCACGGGCTTTTTTAGAGTTTTCAACAGAAGGAGCTAGCGAAAGAAGAGGAATCGCTCTAACAGTTAGGTCGTGCCATTTGGATCACACATGGGGTAGCACACACATGTTGGTATGCATGCAATATTACATCAAACTTCAGTCATAAAATAATAAATCAAACTACCCGTAAGGCAAACACTGAAGACTGCCTACCCTAAATACTATCACGTGAGTTTATCCAATGCTGAGGAATGCTCTGCAAGCATTGCCGCTGCTAGCTGTGTGGGCTCGTGTCCAACTCAGCCTTTCAGCATGTCCCTGCTGGCCCTTGGTCACCGTCATCACCTGGCACTGCTGCACATCACTGATCAGTCCTCATTTTCCTCATGTGGGCAGCACAGATGCTGGTGGAAACCCAGTTCCAGAAAATGGTAAAATCTGAAAACATTTAATGGAAAAAAACCTGTCCTGTAAAAGAGCATTCGTGGGAAATAAGGGGATGTGGAGTTGACAGGAATATTTCATCTTGGAAGAAAAAAAAAAACCAACAACAAAAAGATTTTACTGCACTCTCTAACCCTTTCATTTTTAAAAACATAATTTAAGTGAAAAGCTATGGAATTTCCACGTGAAAAGTCATTTGAAAGAAAATGCCAAAATTTTCAATCCAAAAGAAAATGAACAGGTTCAGAAATCAGCCTGTCCCAGCACAAGAGAGTTGGGAGCTGGCCACTGTGCTTTTTGTGTGCTACCTTTATGTGGTCCCAGCCCCAGCCGCTCTGCCCTAACCTTCATGGCCCTGAAGCACCTCCCCGCTTCCCATCCTGATGTCCTTCCTGATAGAGCAAGGACATCCAGCCTGGGCCCAGTTAGCTCCTCCCTGTGCCTCCTCTCTCACCTCTGTGTGTATGTGCACACACATGGGGAATCAGCCCATATTTCCAGTTGGATTTAGCCCCAGGAACCCTGCTCTAGTCTAAGTTCCACCCTGGGTTCAGGGCAGATATGAGTTAGGGCTACCCAATTTCAGACTAACAGCTTAAACTCACAGGGTTAGCATGACGCAACTTGAAATTAGCAGTTTGTATTTTCAGGTTAGCTTATACACCAAATAAATGCAGCTGTGCATTGCCAGAACATCCTTTTCAAATGGCTCAAAGCAAGTTTGTGTGTGCAGTTCAGCTGACCACTCTCAAGGGTGCAGTTAGTGGGATACAGAGGAGTTGGTACCCCATGGTTCCTCTGTATCCATGTATGAGCTTCTTTCTCGGTGTTCTTTAAGAGCTCAGCTGTCTGACAAATGCCAAAGACAGAAGCAAAGCCATGAGATGAAGGTATCTTAGATGTCTTTCTAAATTAGGATAAAATTACAGATTTAAAGGTGTTTTTTGCAACTTCACTTGTATTCAACAGCAACAAGAAAACCTCCAAACAGAGAAGACAGAGACTTGGAAAGGTTCCTCCATTTTCCACTGCTGGAGAGATAGTTTGGAAAAATCCTAAATAACACTGGGGCTGAGAGATTAATAGCCTAGCCAGTCTCATTCTAGCTTTTATTGTTCTGATATTTGTTTTTATTCATAGAGCCCTCTTCCCTCTGCACCTCCAAGCAAATCCCTCACTGCAGTAAAACCAAGCAGACTGCTTTCCTGGGAAGCACGGCCAGCATTTCAGGTGGGGTGATGTGAATCTGATGGGTCCATGCTGTCAGTCACAGAGCTAAGCAAAGCAAGTATTACAGGCAAACGCTTTGGGGTGCTGCAATTCAGGAAAATCTCAGGACTTATTGGAAGAGACCCAGGAATGGGGTGTGTTTCTTTCAAGGGCTGGTAGGTCGCTCTGTGCAGCTTAAGGCAAGCCGGGAAGCCTCTCATCCAGTCTCCTTCTTCTGCAAAACAGGAGTCAGCCCAAGCACCCCCGCTTCGGACAGAACTGCAACTCAGCAACTCCACATCCCCGCAGCCCTTCCTTCACAGGTGAGCATTTTCCTCTCCACGACATCCCACGCATCCCTCCCAGCCTGCAAACATCTGTGACAAACCCTGGGCTGCTCCCAGCAGCTGACTCTATGTCCCAGGGAACACGCTCAATAATAGCAAAAAGTCTGGAGACACTCTCCAGACTAAATAAATAAACTAAATATAATAATCTTATTTTAGAAAAATCTTCAAATCTGATGCACAACAAGAAGTCCCCACAGCTTGAGGGCAGGAATATGCTTCTAGCATGACATGTGCAAGCACTCTCCAAGGGCCGCAAGCAGAGAGGACATGTACTAACAGCATATGCTAACGCCTGACACTGACCACTTCAGCGACCAGTTGGGCAGTGTCAGGCTTCTCTCAGTTCTCCCATTAGTAGTATGAGACACCTCGCTTGTGGATGCCTCCGTGTCCCTGCTCTGGGTGATTTTCGTCTCCCCAACACAAAGAGCAAAAGAATGAGAATGTAAGTTTCATTACATTTCCAAGGTCCTCCTCTCTCCAAATCAGACCCTAGAGAGCTTTCTGGACATGACGCTGGAGTGACTAGGGGAGCTCACAAAGGACAAAAGGACCAGAGCTCTGACGATCTGTGTTTTCAAGGTGACACACTGAACTTCCCATCTGTTTCACTTCTGCAGCAACACCGGCAGCGCTGTCCTTGGCTGAATGTCTTCCACCTCTGCCCAGGGAATCTCAGTTGAGACAGCATTCTTTTTATAATACAAACTCGCTGTTAAAAACCATCACCATGTGCTGTGCTCGTGCCAGGAGCCTTCAAACAAGATATGCTGTACATGCTGCTCTGTCGATTGCAAACTCCCCAGTCATGGCTTGCTCACCCTTGGAGTCTCTGCATTCGGGAACTGGACAGGGCTTTCAAAACCAAGTGCTGGCTTCTGAGATCTCTGCCTGCCTGTTCCCACACACTTCTGCTCATGCCTGCTCCCATGCACGTGCAAGCAGGGACATCTAAAAGGCAGGCTTTTATACTTATGACAGCCAACCATCCCAGACTCTTTTCTTTCCCCCCAAACATTCTTCTGAGCTGTTCCCTTGTACCACCACTGCTTCGTGTCCTTCCATGGTGTTATCTCCTCACATGCAACCCCAAGATGGCTACTGATTGCCATGGTGCCCATTCCTCTTTTCATGGGAATGTAGCTTAGCACACGGAGTCTCCCACTGTGAGCCCCAGGGGCAGGTGATCTGTATGTGTGTGTTTTAGCATCTGATTAACAGTCATTACCCAAAGGATCAAGGAAAGTCCTTGAGTAGAGACATGATGTCAGCCAGACTCTGGTTTATAGAAGCACAGTCTGTCTGCACTGTTCCTGGCAAGGTTATTACTGAAAAGGCAGAGGTGTGGACACAGGATGTTATATGCAGATGGGGCAGAATTAATTAAAGGGGAAGATACTGAACACTTCAATGAAGTATTATGCAAAGCACCACAGAGAAGGAGCCGCCTCCTTTTAGTTTGTTTTTTTCACCACTCTCAGGATGGGACATGGCCTGGGTGGAAAGTCATGTGTAAGCGCCTTCTGATGCAAACAAGGATGCAGCCCAGTTACCATGATCTCTAGAAAATGCCTGGACTGCTTGCAGAGCAAAGCCATGCTTGTCCAAAGTCTTGTTTGCATGTCAAACCTTACTGCTAAATGCTTAAATGATCACAACAATGTTGGGCTTGAAGCAGCTTTGTGCCAGCAGAAGAAAGCGGGGCGGGGGCAGAGAAGAGGTGAGTACAGAAGCACATCGGATAACTGGAAAAGAATACTTAGCACTTCGGGCAGGTGCTCTTGTTTATTTGTCCTTTAAGCTCATGGGGTGTTTGATGAGACAAAAAGAAATTTCCTTTGAAAGGGCTAGAAGACAAACCTTTTCACTGCATACAATTAACTCCCCAAGACTGCCTGGGAACATGGTATGTTCCTCCAACTCTGACATGCTCCTTGCCCCATCTCTCTGTCCTTACAAAACTCACTGTCCTGGGCTGCTGGATTCCCATGAGCCTGCCTGCAGGCTCCTGCTCAGTGCAGGAGCTGGACACTGCAGCCTTACTGTCTCCTCTCTGGGATGGAGAGGCAGGAATGAGAGCAGTATCCTGTTGTGATAGCAGGGAAATGGCCCTCAGGTGAAGCAAGGCAGGCAGGAAAGTCCTCCAAACATTAAATGACGTGAGTGCCTTCAACTGTCAGAGGCATGTGGCTGTGTGGTTTTAAAGTATGAGAGCAAGCATCCTTCTAGGCTTAGGGCTTGACAGCTGGGCCTGTCTCCCTGCCTTCAATCTGGTACCTCATACAGAAGGGACCACCCCTGGCATCACCACTGGCTTTGCCAGACCCCAGTACAGCCTACTGCTGCTGGCTCACCAGATGGACTAAGGGGTGGCAAAGTCAACACTGCCTCTGAGATTTAGAGTCTGATTCTCATTTACATGCAGTCTCTGTTTGGGGGGACTGAGGGTTTTGGAGAGGTAGAGTAGTCCACAGTAGTCTGTAGACCTTTGTAAAGGTCTCAGCACCTTTCCCTGTCTGCTCACGGACTGAACAGTGCACATCTGCTGCCCACTTCCCTTTGCTGTTTTTTCATCTTTCCAGGCTATCTTGGGTTTTCCCTCTTTTTCCCTTCACTCCCTGCTCTAGCCTTCTTTCCTCCTCCTCCTCCTGTCCACGCCCCTCTCCACACTCTCTTTGGTCTGCTCTGCTTCTCTGCCTCAGCAAGAAAGGTATTAGCACCCTGCCCATGCCCCTCCTCAAACAGAAACAGCTTCAATTGTAATGGCCCCATTCAAGCACCACATCATTTCCCACCCGCTTCCCACCTTCTCATCGGACTTTGCTTTGTCCAGTAAGGCCATACACTCTCCAGGGCAGGGACTGCCCCCTCTCTATGGGCTGAAAGGTGATCTCAGCTGGATGCCGATTGTCATGCAAAGAGAAAAAATTGCCTCCCGCTGCAGTCCTAGTGATAAAGAAATTGCTACAGAAGCTGTGCTTTGAGGTCAAGACAGGAAGGAATGGGTGGCAGAGACAGGGATCCACAGGAGCTCTGCTTTCTGTGTGGTTCAGAGCCAGAAGCTTCCTTGCAGTGCAGGAATTGTATGGCATGGCACAGCAGCGTGCAAAACCAGAGGGGATTAGAATGGGCCAACAATGTCAGGCAGTGTCCCTCTGTCCCAACAGGCTCCTACAGTGGCCAGTCACAGGAGCTTAGGGACAGAGTATAAAGAGCAGGAAAATCACTACAGCCTTCTCCTAAATATGCCTCTGTGAGAACCACTTGCTTCCAACAAGCACTGAGCTCTGTCAAACCACCTTCATGGGCAGCATGTTAACAGGGTGGAGAAGCCAACAGAGCCTAGAACTGGCGCTGAAGAAGCGATGCTCACCACCAGCCATGGGAGCTGCGCTGCGCCTGGGACATGAGTCACAGGCTGCGGTGGGCTAACGGCTGCCCCACACGAGGAGTCACGACACAGCACAAAGCATGATGAGGAAACTGGCCCTGGGTGGGCAGTATGGTTCAGCTCTTCAAGAACCAGTGAGCCAGGGTGGCACCTAAGAGAGGCCCACCTCCCAAACTCTGATGCTACTCTGTCCTCCTCCCACCAAAACAAGTCTCAGAAAGCACAGTGCACCCACATTGCTGGGATGCCATCCACACTACAGAAATGCCTTTACTGGCCAGGAGGAAAACCACTGTTTGCATGTATGAATCCCTTTCTAATCCTCATCCGCAAGGGAAAAAGCACACCCTCAAAGAAAAAATCTGAGAAAGTTCTGCTTTCACAAAGAGGAGGGTTTTGTGCCCTCTGCAGAAATCCTCACTCCTGACACTGTTCTCTCCTGGCCCCAGATGAAGGAGGAGGTGGGGATAGTGTACTCTGCTCCACTGACTCTTTCAAGGAAACTTGTTTCATGTTGTCTCTCATGCCCCCTTGCTGTGCTTGCCAGCTTTCTCTTCCTGCCCTGCCAGTTCCTTGATTTAGCTCCTTCTCTTTGCTTCATTTTGTTTTTCCTTTCGCAGTTCTTCCACAAAATCACAGCCCAGCTCTAATGAGATTTCAAGGGAGCACCAAGCTGTGGAAAGGAGCTGGGAGAAATGAATCAGGTTACAGAGAAAGAACAATTTGTTTCTGTCTTCCCTGTTTGGTATTCGAAGGGCAAAGCAAGCTGGACTGCAGTTACAGAAGGGACACCAGGCCAGCTGATTCTCCTTTCCAGGCATACATCCACACTTTAGGACAAGTGTGGTGGTCATTTGCAAGCCAGGATACAAGCCACTGGGCAAACAGGACCTGCAGAGCTCTGGGGCTCTGGGCTGCTCACTTCCCATGGCACTTGGTGGCTGCAAAAGACTTTCCTCAGAAACTGGGGGCAGGTATTCCCTGTCCTTTTTTCCAGCTCCCAACTGTTTTGTAGAGACCCAGCCTACTGCAGATGCCTCCTTTAAAACTCAACCAGTCTCTGTTCCCCAGCTCCCCTAGATAGCTTTAGGAAATCTTTGAGGAATAGTGAAAAAGATGAAGGCTCAGATTTTCTACACAGAGGTATAAGGAATGCACTGGCAGAGACTGTATATCCCAGAATCCTACATACAAAGAAACCGAGCAATTTTGACTCTTGAGCTTAGGCCAAAGTTACCGTGAGCTGGACAGCCCATCCTCTGCTGCTCCTTACCAAATCCCTGCACTTGGACCTGCCTTTGGCTTTTTGTGATAGCAGCAACACTGAGGTTTTTTTCATCTCTTGCCTCGCTCATCCAGTGAGAGAGGATCAGTGTCTAAGCAGCCCCGACCTCACTGCTGCAGAAGCGGACTGAAGCTGGCAGCCAGCTCCGCAGGAAGCTGCATGCAGAGCTCACATCCAAACAGCCGTGAGCAGTGGGAAGGGAGCTTGGCTTCACGCAACGCCTCACTCCTCCCTTGCAGTGCAAACGGGGAGCCCAACATTCCCATTCCCACTGCTCCTTCCATCCTGTACCCTCTCTGCAGAGGCCCTTCCTCCCCAAGCCTCCTGGTGAGATTTACTCTGCACATCCCTCTGACACACTGCTCCAAGCCATGTCACCACTCTGGCTCTTTGTTGTGGCAGGAGGAACCAGGGTACATCGTGCCTTCTCACAGGGTTCAGATTCATGTGACAAACTAAGGCTGCAAACTCTGGACAGGTCTGTCAGTCCACCACTGCCAGATCATGAAAGGAAAATCGTTGTCCTGAATATTACAGTTCTCTTTGCCTTCAGCTTTTCCTTTCAAGGAGCAAATGAAGAGAAGATCAGCCAGTTACCATCTTAACTTCACCCTCCTACCTCCTGGTGGCTGTAGGAACAACCAACCAAACTCCCAGAAATTTTTCCCACTTCTGTACCCCACTGCTTCGCTTCCTCTCCTTGTCCTCACTACACTACTAGTGTGGCTTTGGGTGTCTGTGGAGGAGAATGACAGACCAAGGGATGCAGGTATGGTGTGAGAGGGGTAACAGGTACACTGGCAAAGCTGGAGGGAAAGGGAAGCAGATCAGGGGCAAGTGTCAGAAACAAAGCTTACAACATTTGCAAAGTCCTTGCTCTGACCTTCCCTGTTCCCCAGCCACCCGGAGACAAGGTGTTCCCGCACCCACACTCCTAAGCGTTCTGGTTCACACATCCCATGTGCATCTGCCTGCGGGTGAGCCATTATCACTGACTGCAATTCTCCTGTTGAGCAAAGCTGATCAGATGGTTAGAGCCATTCCCAGCTAACTGCAGGGCAGAGAACAACTGCAGAAATCCTCACAGCAAAGCCCTCTGGACACGAAGATGGACAAGCAAGGCTTATACCAGGGTCCCCAGCTACCATCAGCTCCATGCTACCAGCACACACCAAGCCCAGCACACACCAAGCCCAGCACACACCAAGCCCAAGACCCCTGACCAGACTTCTCCACCCACAGTGCCCCATGCATCCAGCATGATTTCTCTGGGGCTTTGAGGAGCTCTTGCATTGGGAATTGGTGGGGCCAGTCTCAGCAGCACTGGTGTGAAACGGCTGCGGCATCAGCAAACCCACAGCGGGGAAGGATGGGCTGCTGCCAACCAGCGTGAGGCATCGTGGCCGATGACTGTGAAGATCTACCTGCCCAGCCACTTACCTCCTACCAGCACAAAAGACACCAGGCTGAAGACACAGAGGCACTGAGGAAGGGCCTGGAGACACAGAGGAGATGCGAGGGGTTGCAGGGAGGAGGAGCAAAGCACTGCCTCAGCCCCACCAGCCCCGATGCCATGGGGAGGCTCAGGCTGGCAGTATCACCGCTCTACTGCTGCTCGCTTGCAATTTGTATCATGGGCAATTAAACCGTTCCTGTGCACGGAGATAGGATGTAATAGTCTGAATATCCAGCCTTTAACATTGAGGCATGAAGAGGTCCTTGAAGCATATTGCCTCTGGTCACCCACAACTACTGAATTCTGAGAAATGGTCTCCATTCCATAACACACTTATAGCAGGCAGACTTCACATCAGCCTTTCAGGGGAGATGGTAGGACTGCTTCATCTGGGGTTGCAGGAAACATATAACTGATTTGTACCAAAAAAATGAAGTTTTGTTAAAAATAAATTAAAATTGTCAAAACTTTAAATTAATTACCTCAACATCATAATTTCATTCAGAAACTTTTTTTTCTTCAGTAAGCTAACAAAATATTTTGCTTTACCCTTATCTATATGATTCACTTCATTTTGACTTTTATTTTCAATACTCATTTTCATGCTTTACTTATAGGACAGAATTTATCACTGTATGAAAAGCAATCAGAACAATCTGATGATACTAAATGTAAATGTTTTGATTGTCTCTAAACCCATTTTCCCTCAGAAATGCTTAAGAACTTTGGCTGTTTGTCCCAAGTGGGAGGGGAGAGCCAGACCCCCTCCCCTACGATGCTGGCTGTTTGCCCTAGACCAGAAATCCTGGCCTCTGACCAGCTCTTTGACTTGGCTGTCATGCACCTGAAATATTCAGACCTCTCCTGTGGAGACATCTAAAGCCTTCAGTTCAGATAAATCACCTCTGCCTTAAAAATAATTCAGCCCATCAAGTGACAACTATTGGTACAGCTCAGAGCCTATATCTTTCAAATTTGACACAATAGCGCTTTCCCTTTGACTTGGAAGAATCAATTTAATGAGGTTCAGAGCACAGATCAGTACCTGAATCAAACACATGCTTCCTGGCCTGGCCACGCACACACGTCTCCGTATGGAGAAGCAGGGCCATTGGGGAACCACAGAGCAACTCCATTAGCTAACGCGCTTGTGATGGAGACAGCTGCATCCGTGCTTTTCTTCACAAGATGCAGCTGCACGCAGCAGCTCCAAGCCTGAGCCTGCATCTCCCAGAGACATCTCTACCAGTGTGCGATGGGTAAGGGCATTCCCACCGCCCAGCGACTGCAACCATGTCCACACCTGTGCATCATGGCAAAGCTTCTTTTAATGCCCTGCCAGGGGACATCCCCCCAGCCTGGTCCAGGCCCCAGTAAGAAGAGTCTCCTGCTCACTGGAAACTGTCATCATGGTCTATTAACAAGCAGAAACCCAGCTGCTGGCAGACACCTCTGGAAAGGGAGACCCAGATGCAGCTGCTGTGGTCACGAGCTGTGTTAGAAAGGTTTTCTCTGGGTAAGGGTGAGGAATTATGAGTGACAATGCTCTCAGGTTGGGCACAGTGAGCACACTAGCTACTCGGGAAGTGCCTAAGCATCATTCCCAGGCTGCCTGCAAGGGTTCAGGGCAAAAAAACCCTTCTGCATTCAGCCCGGCTGAAGAAATGTGAGTTTTCTCCAAAGGCTGGCACAAAATGAATGCGGGATTGAGCCATTCCTGCCAGCAGAAGGCCAGAAATCAGATCCATGAAGGAATTTGCAGGAGCCGCTTACTTCATTATGAACGTTGATTTATCTTGTGTTGCCCGAGGGCCAGAGGCTGCCCGAGCTGTGGGCTGTGTGGAGGAACCTGTGTGCCAGGACTGACGCTGCAGTTTAAGAAACCTGACTGAGTACAGCCACATTCCCCATTTAGCATCTGACTGGGGAGCACAGATGTTAATTAACTTTAGGGCTTTGCTCTCCAGAAACGCCTCTGAAGAAAAGCACTTTTCCCCCCACGAGGCTGCTGTCCAGATTTTCATATTTTATTTAGCTCTAGATTTTAGAGGCAACCCCCCAGCTTTTTGTTCATCTTCCCTGATAACAGACTCCTTGTGTTTTCTGCACTATAAACAGCCTATAAATAAAATACCAACATGGATGTCACACAGAAAATATCTGGAGGGGATTAGTGTATGTGCTGGATAATAAAAGAAGCTGGTTGAATTATTCATAGTGAATAAATCAGCCCTTTTCCAGTTTGGGAGCAGACCCTGAAACTTGTGGAAGCTCTTGGGATACGTTCAGGATGGGAGTAATTATTTGTTTCATTAGATCTTCTGTTGCGGTTTGTGATTTGTCCCAGTCACATGTGATTGGTGCTATTCCTAAGTGATCTTTTTTTTCTTAAGGCAATGACAAACAACAGCTACAGGACAGCTGCTGCCCTTCTCTGTGTACCCGACCTCACTGCCATGCGAACACAAGCAGCTACGTGAGGACCAGTCTGTCTCCTAGCACTTGGGCACACAGGAATGGGCTCAGGTGACCGTTCCTGAACATCAAGGAATCAAGAGATATGAGCGCTCTCCAAGAAATGAGTATTTGTGAAGACGTTATAAATGCACCACCAGCTCTGGCAGCGCTGAGCCATCACTCAGGCATGGAAACTAATGGCCAGAAAAAGCACTGGGGCTGTTAGTAAGTAATACCCATTTCCCAACACTTTAAATTTCTACGATATACATCTTTATCAGGGACCAAAACCCGAACTAGCTCATTACAGGAGCACGTGTCCTGTGCAACTTCACTAGATTTATGCTGATGCCTGACTCTCGCTGCACACCAGGAAGGCCAAGAAGAGCGTGCAGTCCTTGGCAGAGCATTGCGGCGTGCTTCAGGCATTGCAATCCACCCTAGAAGTGGGTGCATCTGGGCTATTGCCTCCTAGACAGATGATTTGTGAAGCATTTTTAAGTCCTTTCAGTTCAGAAGTGCTGTGCAACCGCTGGAGTCTATTATTATCAGAGAAGAAGGGGGGGAGGTAACAAATTTCCTTTACCTATAGGCTTATCTTGTGCTCCACAGCAACATATTCAAGCATTTTAAAAAGTGTGCCGTTTTCATTTCATTTCCTTCCTACTTATTCCAAAGCAGCCAAAGCTAAGTATAATCAAGACTTAAGTGTTCCTCAGAGCCAGACAATTATTACCGGTCTCGGTTTCTCCATCTATTAAGAAGAAACCAAGATATTAACCCAAGCCTTGCAGTGGGACACCAGGGCTGTAACCCAAGGCTTCCCGCTGCGGCTCCCACACTAACTGACTTCCAACAAAGCACAGCTGCCGTTCCTCAGGATGCGGCTCCGCTTCCATGCAGAGATGCCTTCAAACCACCTAAGGGCTCTCCGCAAGGGTGGCTTAGCCCCATACAGCTTTTGTAGAGCCTAGCTCCTCTCTTGGGGATCTTTGCCCCTGCTTCTGGGATAGCTCAGCCATTCACAAGCGGCTGCCGGCTTGCTGCACACTCTGATAACGTGGCATCGATGGGGATTTTACTCAAAGAGCCGCGATTCAGCAGCTCAGGCACCCGCAGCTCTGAGTGGGGAAAAAGCAATCCTTGGAAGAGGGTTGTGCAGACAGCTACTGCCTCCCTGCCCCGCTAAGCCATCCCTGCACAGAAAGCACCCATGAGCAAAGACAAAGTGCCCCAGGTCCCCGAGCTGGCTTTGTCACAGCAGCCTCCTTCCTCACTGCTACCCCTTGTCAGCTTTAACTTTGAAAGCCAAACCTCCCTCCCTGGCTCCTCAGGATTTACATGAAAGCAGTCAGTGGGGAGTTCTCTTCATTCATGCTGGGCTTATACTTCTAAATTATAAAGTGTGTCAAATGAGGATTTAATTTATATTTAACAAGACAACATTTGTAAATTAATTATTCATCAGCTGATAATGAATAAACATTTCCCCCTTCCCTCCTTCCCCCTTTTTCACCGTGTTTTCACAAGTGCACCATACATGCAAATCTATTAAATCTATTCTGCAGTACTCAGACGTGGGAAAATATGTTCTTCAGCCTCAGTTTCGTTAGTGTGTTGCATGGTAACTAATGCAGCCAGGCACAGCATTATGAATTTAATAGTGCGCAGCATCTCCTTCCTAAAGGGGGAAGGGGGGAATATTCAACATGTGTATTTGGACATATCACTCTCATCAGGTTCCAGTCGCCCACTCACAGGCAGCAATAAGAAAATAATTTGCTGTAATAATGGAGGCAGGAGCTTAGCCCTACCCCCTGGAATTCACAGGCACTTCAGAGGCAGCAGAATCTGGCCCCTGGTGAATGACAGAGGCCAATTTTGCTCCTTCCATCTTTATTATCATTAAATAATGAGATTGAGGTGGTGCACAATCCCAGCAGAAGAGCTGTCATCAAGTTTTGCTACAGAATTTGGCACACAAGGGTATCTCCTCGCACATACCAAAGAGAGGAGTCTCCAGCATCTAAACTATCCCTGACTGCGCCGCCTCTGATCCCAGACTCCTGAAGCAGGTAACTTAAGCAGGTCCCTGGATGAGTGGCGTGTCTCCATTCACTTCAGCCAGGAGGCTACCACAGTGTTTGGGCTATGTTCTCAGTGTTCAACTCCTCGAGCCTCACGCTTGGTTTTGTGCAAGGAAGAAAAGGACGTTCAGCTCTGACCTCGGGGAGGAATCTGAGAAGCTCTGGGCAGGAATTGCTCCATCCCTAAGCTCGGAACAGAAGCACTTTTTCCACTCCCACCCATGCTGGCTCTCACGGACACTTCACGGACATCCTCAGGACCGAAAGACACTCAGCCCCAATAGTTGGCAACCACTTTACTTCTACAGCATCATTTCCTGAGAGTTAAGCATCCCTAAAGGAAGGTGATCCAGAACTCTAGGTGCCCTTGACACCAGTTAAAGCTATAATCTATAGCAATAAAGCCATTACAAAACAAAACCAGGAGCAAATCCCTCCAGCAAACAACCAGTCAGCAAAAAAAATTGAACCAAAGTCTCCTCCATTGGTCCTTGCTGCTGCAGCCCTCCCTGGCACCTCTTCCCACAAACATGCTTGGAGAACCAAGGTGGGTCTTTGCACCAGGCTCAGCTTAGTGATAAAACAAGGACACCTAAACACTGTCTGTGTTAATAGGAATCTAATTGGTCATCCTGATCCGCGACATAGCTTGGAAAGCTGCGGCGCTGTGGGTGATAACTCATTTGGCTTGAGGTGCTGCTGGCTGACACCCAGTGGCAGCAGGCAGCTCTGGAAGGGCTCATGGCAGAGCGCATCCTTTCCCTGATGGTGTAAACACAGCTTCCCACCACCCTGAGAAGTTCCAAGTGCCCCAATCCCACCCAAAGACAATGGGATCATGGGGATGGGGACGAAATCCCAGTCTATGCAGTGACTGGAGCAAACAGCTGTGGGACCTGATGGTCCCTCTTTTCTGCACCCTTTTCCCCTCTCAGCCTATTCTCTTTCAGCCAAGCCCCATCCAGCTTCCTATCATATAACCTTCTCCTACCTTTATTTCTGGTTACTGCCACATTTTGGCTGGTAGAGCACAGAGGGTCCTTTCCCCATGGAGGAGAGAACATAAAATTCGCAAGTACCTAATCGGGAAACAAGACTGCCATTCTGGTCTACAGAAGATACCAGGAAATCACTTTACATTTCTTCCCCCTCCAAACCTGCCTGCCTTCTGCTGACTCCTGAATGTTAATGTTATTTATGACAAGTGATTGATGAGGGGGATGCAGAATTCACATGCAGCACAGGGCATTTTCAAATCACCTATTCATTTTTAAGGACCGGAATCAGTTTTGTATCCTGACATGATTTATCATTTGGAGGTTGAGCAGCGGCTATGCAGGGCCAGCTTCCAAGCCTTGACAGACCATCACCAGGCTGAAGGCAGTGGTGAGTAATTAACCCTTTGAGGGGTGAGCAGAAGATCACACGACACCAGTGTTCAAACTACATTGCTTAAGTTGGAGCCTTCTATTCCACCAGCACGTCAGGCCATCCTATAGCCTTTAGCTTCAGATGCACAGACCATGCTGGTCCAAGCTAATAGCCACAGTAATGCTGCTACATTTCTTAAAAGCAGAACTAGGTTTTTATCTTCTGCATAGCCTGGCTATGTGAAAGAGAAATATTTGCATAAGATGCTGTCATTGCAATGCGCCTAAAAGAGATCAATGGGACATTTCCCCTCCAGTGGGCCTTCCAGCCTACATGAGCCTCTGTATCTGCAGCAGAGAGAAATCTCACCATGGGCTCAGAGAGATCTAGCTCCGAGTAAAATTCTGGTTCCCTTCCCTCAGAAACATGCATTTCCTCAGGTTGTGTATGGGAAAAGGGAAAGATCAGGCATGTGGGACAGGCCTGATGGCTGGGAGAAGGCAGAGCTTCTCAGGTTGGGAGAAGCTATATAAAAAGGGACAAAGTGGGAATGACACGTCTCCAGCAAAGACAATCTGTATCATACGTTTGATGCCAGCCTGCCAGTGGCTGGCACAACCCACAGAATGACTTAATTCATTGCATCAGCATGGAAAAGCAAACAAACACCAAACAAGTAGGTGAAGCAGCCAAGTCTAGAGGTGATACTATGGCAGCTTTGTCACAGCCCTTTTCTCTTGCTTCAGGATACGCTACAGCAGGATACAGCCTCTCTCATGAGCAGGGGGAGGTATTCAGAGTACAGATGGCAGAAAGCTGCCATCCAAGGCTATGAGACCTGGGTCTAGCTGTCCTTAGTACCTTTAATATCAGCCCAGCATCTCAGGGAGAAAGGTTTTAAAGCTCAAGGGCATCACAAATTCAAGCTTAGGAAGTTACCTAAGCGGACAGGGAAGGAGAGATGCCCATAGAAAGTCTACTTGGGGTGTCATGGGGAGGTGTCTTCAGATCACTGGTGACTGTTGGGACCCAGCAGAGACCCTGGAACTTGTAGCATCTGGGCACCGTGGAGACAGTGCAGCCAGCTGTGACTAATGCCACAAAATCCCTTAACTGTCTCTAGGCTGAATGGTGTCCTCCCCTGCCTGAGCAGCTCCTCGCCATGCCATTCCCACAAACAGCAATACCCTCCTCAGGTGGGAAGGCTGCAGATGGGTAGATTAGCCCCATGGCAGAAGCTTTCCCAGCAAAGCCCTGCAGATGCAGGCAATTCCAATTGCCAGTCTTGCTTTCACACTCCTGGCTCACATGAAGTGCACTGGGACCCCCTGGGATCCTGTGTGGTCATGGAGCCCCGTTTCATGAAGCTTAAAGGCTTCTGCTGACTCTTAGAGAGAGCTAAGCACATGGGTTTAGCTGCTCTAGGAATGGTCAGGACTGTCTTCAGCAGCACTCTCCCATATGATTCTCTGGTGTCTAGTAAGGGTTGAGCTCACACAACAATTTTTCCCCTCGGTGGGAATGGCTGTTGTCACTGCCTTGCATCCCATTTTCACAAAAATACTGGAGATGCTGAATATGCCTGAAGTTCCTATACCTGCAGCCAGATATGGCTGGTATTAGCCCAATGGATCTAAAATACTGAAAGACTGGGTTGGATGTATGTACATTCTCACATACCCATCACCATGGCATAAGCTGTGTTTCTTAGGAAACCAGACAAGCAGCAGTGCCTGGTATCTCCATTTAGGAGAACAGATGAACTCTGGATGCATGGCTATGCAGGGCTCCTGCGACAGAGAGGAGAGCAGAGCTTCCAGCAGGGCTGGAAAGGGGTGAAGTAAATGGATGAGAGGGAAAGAGAAGGAATGAGGATGTGCACTGTGGTTTTGCATGGTTTTCTTGGCATGTCCTTGGGCGGCAGTGCAAAGCAGATGGGACAGCCACCTATAACATGACTGTTATGCTCTACATAGGCACAGCAGTTGCTGGGGAGGTGAGTACACCCAGCCCCTGCACCCTTCCCCCCGGCCCTGCTGCTCTTACGTCGCTGTGGCTTCACGTCCACACACCCACACGGTATGGAAGAGCTTGTGGTATCTGCTGGCAGCAAGGGATGACATTCACACAGCTTGGGCTGTGGTTCTCCTCCTGGAAACTGGGCCCTCAGAAGCAACAAAAGGAAGTTTTTTGCCTAAGGCCATCCCTGCTGGGCCTCCTGATGGTGCCCTCGAGCACCCAGCCAGGTCCCCATCTGGTGGCTCACGAACAGGCGCTGCTCAGAGGCACATGCTCAGCAGTGGCTGGTCAGAAGGGGTGCTTCAAAATGCTTTTTGGTGTGGAAGTGTTACTACAACTACAATGCCATTCTTCCATCCCCAGAGGGGTTTGTTCAGTGGAAGTTTTCTGCTTGGGAAACTAAAAATAACATGCCCATCCTGAGAACTTTCTTTTTCAGCTTAAAGGGGGCTGGTTTTGTTTCTGCTCCGTTTTGCATTGAGAAAGACAAGAAAAGCCAAATTGTCCTGGCTATACCTCTCCTTTGTCCTCTCTATGCCACTGCCCAGTGGGCCAAAGAAGTCTTTCAAAACCTGACAGCAGGCAGGTTTGTTTCTTGCTAGAAAGAGTTAAAAATGGCTTCACAGGGAAAACAACGGAAATTTCCTGGGAAAAAAATAATCAACAGTTGCTCTCCAGTGCGTGGCCTGGAGGCTCTTCAGACCAAAGAGCATCTCTGTTGAGTCGTTTCACAGCTCCCAGTACAGCAGGGTCCTAGGCCGTGAGCAGAAACCATCGCAGTTGCGGTGGCATCAATCTAAGGTGCTGTGTACTGAAGAAGAGCCATCGGACTCGAGGCACCATGCCTGCCCCTCCCCAGCACCGCAGGCCAGGCCTGGGAACCCCAGTCTCACACCATCAGACCATTGCCATGGAAACCATCTCCAGGTACCTATTTCAGTCCTCCTGGGAAGCGTGCTGCTCCCCCTCCCAGCCACCACCGCCCTGGCTCAACCAGGCTGGCGCAACTTGCCCTGAGCATCCTGGTGCCCGCACACTTCCCAGGCAGGAGAGGGCAAAGCCACCAGGCAGAGGTGTCTGTCCACACATTGCCAGTGGAGACCAAAGAGCATCATCATCCTTCTCCCTCAGCTGGTGAGCATAGTAGGGTTGCTGAGCTCACCAAGGGCACTTGAGGACCTTGCTCCTAACCAGAGATGGCTGTCAAGCCTTTCTAGCTCCAGCTATCACCAAGTCAGAGCACCTCTTCCCAAGCGAAGGGAAACAAATCCACCGCTTCTCATGACAACCCCTCCTTCACACCAGGTCTAGCCAGCATGACACAACCTGCCAGCAGTGCTGGGCCAGCTACCTCCCGCGCTCTCAGTTGCGGTGATACCAGGACCCTGCAGCAGTGACACCACTCACCATCTGGATGACAGACACCGGCCCAATGCTGTTCACGTAGATATCCACATCAATATACGTGGGCTTGACTGTAAAAAAAATAAAACGGGTATGGATGAGCTGGTGCTAGGATCACTTGTGAAGGGCTGAGGACCAGGGGAGCATCTGGGATCAGTGTGGCTCCATCTCACCAAAAATCCCAACTACAGCAGCCACAAAAGCATGGAAAACACAAGACATAGCTGGGCCAGGTCACCACCCGTGGCCACAGGGAGCTTCAGGGGACACTTACTGCCAATGTCAGGCCTCAGCTTGTTGTCATAGTTCTTCAGCAGTGAGTTGAGGATCTGCGTGGCATCAGTCTCCTGTGCCTTGGGGGTGAGGACCCAGGTTTTATTGATGCTGAGGTAATCATAATCATATTCCTCTGTGCTCTCACACCTGCAGCAGAGAGACAAAAGAAGAGAGACATCGCTGTGGCAGCTCTCTGGTGCCCTGGAAGAGTAGGGGCAAAGCTGGGTTTCAGAGATACTAAAGGAGGAGGATGCAGTGCTGCTAAAAGGCAGAACATAAGGAGCTCAGGGATCTCCTCTCAGCCACGCTGCTAAGAAGACACAACTCACCTGGTGCCTTTGCTCCCTGGAGGGTCCCCAGACACGCAGAGGCCTTGCCACCAGTGGTCAGGACTGGCAGGGATGGGGTGCTCCACATCCTCCCCAGCTCCCTTTGGCGACACACTGCTCATCCCTGAAGGGAGCCAGTCCCTGCCCTCCCCTGCTCCGTTCCTGCCCATCCCACTCCTGGCCCTCCTCTACTGCCAGCAGCTCCTGCTTCTGGAGCTGCCTGTTAACCCCAAATACCTCAGCTGCTCTGCCTGCCCCTTACACCTGAAGCGGTCTTCCTCTGAGAAGACAACAGTGACCAAACAGCATTTTTGGGGAGCAAGGCACTTACAATAAAAGCATTTCAGAGAAAAGAGGTCCTAAAACTACCAAGCAGGCAGCACGCACGTCTGGCTTGCCAGGAACCCAGCCATCTGCCCTGCACAGATCCTCAGAAATTAAAGCCTTATGCAAACTCCTCTGCCCTCAGGTCAAGACCTGCCACAACCCATTCCCTGTACTCACCAGCCCTTCCTCCCCAGCCTTTGGTATGAGCTCCCATTTAAAGATGCTCTATCTTCCTGATCTTCCAGTTCCAAGCCAGGCAAGGAAAGCTTGCGTCCTCTTTTGAACAAGATCCACTTAGCAACAGCTTCTCCCACTGCCTTTCAAATCTACCCCCTCTAAACCTTTCATACCCCTCCCTTTTCCCTAAAGGAGTTTTCCTAAACCCTCTAATTTAATTAGGTCCACATGGTCACCCAGGAAATTCTAACCACCTGCTGCTGCTCTGGGCAGCTCATTCAGAAGACTGTCCCCGGAATGACAGAGCCATACGCGGGAGAGGATGCTGAGCAATCCCACACCCGGCACACCCCCCTCGATGTCTGCCATGTCAGCGTGTCACCTGCTCCAGCACCAGAAAGGGTCTCGCAGCAGGAGCTGCCACTGTGTTGACACTTCCCAGCTGGAGCCTCGCAGCTTGGAGGTGCAATCAGGCACCACCGATACACGTCTCCCTTCGGTGCCTGGGGAGGCAGAGCCTGGCAAAGGTACTTGAAGGGGGGGAAAAAAGCATTAAATTAACATGTTGCAGTCAATTTATCAGATGCTTCTCTTTTAAAACCCCAGATAAAACTTGCTTTCACAATCACTTTAAAACTCTTTGCATCTCCCCCAGCTTTCAGGCGCGGGACCCGTCCCCTGACAAGGGCTGGGCTGCGTGCAGCTGGCTGCCTGCCGCCGCACATTAGGTATTGGTACATCAGCTTGTTGTTTCCTGTCTGATTGCGCTGCACTTTCTGACGATGCTTAAGGAGTCTTAAGCAACGCTGTCAGGATGCGCTTCCCTATCTGAGCAGCGGCAGCCAGGGCTCGCCTGGCTGTCGTGCTGTGGTGTGCCTTTGGAATGCAGCTGAGCAGACAGCTCCGTGGCATCCAGCAGTGGCAGGAGGCACAGGGGACCACCACTGCGCCCACCTGCAAGCTGGCCACAGCTGAAATCTGGGGCTGGCCCTGCTCCTGCAGGGCACAAAGAGGGACATGTGTCCCTGCCTGCAGCCCAGCTCGGGGCAGGGGAAAGCAATCCTAACTGCTTCCCCTCGCTGCCAGTGTTTTGGGTGATGCAGCCTGCCTCTAGCAGAGTGGGAACAGCTACACTGAAACCTTATCTCAGTGTTCCCTTGACCCTAGTTGAAGTCAGCCCAAGACAGGTCACCTGCCGGCACTGAACTCTGCATGTCCCGCTGCCGTGCCAAAATCCAGTTCCTGGAAGGTGTAAGGCCGCAACAGAGTGCAAACCCTCCCTCCAGGGCTGAACAAAACCACGTTGGTTACTCTGACCTCAGCCTTCTGGCTTTCCCCCATTTAGTGTCGCTGATTAACATCCTAAGGCTTGGAGTAGCATTTCCAGGGAGTCACATCCCTACTACAGATGCAGTGACACTACCAAAAATATGCTTTTTGCTAATGCAGTTAATCCTGGACTACTAAACCATACTAAGCCATCTTAGCGTAAGCAAGCCAGCTTTTGCTGGAGAAAATATGTTTTTGCTGGGTGTCTGTGCACACACAGACACACACCAGCTCTTGCTGGTCAGGAGTGTGACTCTCATGCCACCATATGCAAGCCCATGCCTCCTCCCCAGTGGCCCTGCTTCAAATCAAGAAGGAAAGAGTCCAAGAGCTACTGCAGAGGAGATGAATTAAGGTGACATGTGCATGTATGCACCCCCACAGCTGCTAATGGAAATGTCACACTGCAAACCTGCAGTGATCCCCAACACACTGTGAACACTTGCCGGCCTAGCGGCTCCATCTCCTTGTGCAAAGCAACTGGCTCAGTGACAGGGGACAGCCAGTTCTCATATGTCTCCATGCAGCCAGGAGGAAAGGCAGAGGCACATTTCCTTACCTCCGCTTGTTGAAATGTCAAAACATCCACCTCACAGCACTCCGGCACTCGGCCACGGGGCTGGGACGCAGCCGTGAGCCTGGGCAGGGGGTGGGCAGGGGGGATGATGGCAGGGCAGAGCTAAGGACGTTGCGAGGAAACCCCTGGTCTGATAGAAGCGGTTGGGGCCGTGGCAGCTCCTGCTGGCACCCAGAGCAGGCCTGCAGGGCAGGGAGGTGTCCTTCTGGATGTGGTCACTTATGGATGGGGCTGGACAACCCTCCTGGGGCAACCCTCAGCATTACAGCAGGACAGTGCTCTGCCTTGCATTCCTAATTCTGTTTTACTCAAGCAGACACCTGTTTTGCTGAGATTTCCAAGCATACTCGTGGTCAAAGTAAAAGCCACCCGAAGAGCTGGTGGCTAGCTCCCTCCTCCAGTGCCCAAGCTGTCTGATAAGGTTTCTCTTGGCAGGAGGAGGGGAAGAGCAACATGTACCATGAGCCCTCGAAAACACTTCTGCTCCTTGCCTGGTAGGGCAGCCAATGGTGCTTGACTAGGATGCATACCCACTGCTATTTGCAACCTGGTGTGCTAACAAAGTCTGAGACCAGTAAAACTTTGTACTGAGCCCTGCACCCACTGGGAAGGTGACACACACCCTCTCAGCCACCCCTAGCCCTGAGGCAGGAATGTCCCAGAGCAGATGCAGGTGCTGGGGCTGTGGCTGGCCAGCCCCTCTGCAAACGTAGCTCAAAGCCTCCCCTACTCCCAAGGAACAGACAGCACCAAAAGGCAAGAACAACATTTCCCTTGGTTGAAAAGCACTGTGGTCAACCCTAATTACCACATGCTAATATGTCCTTCTAGCCACCCACCCCAATGCCTCCAAGGGCTGTAGGCACAGGGATGTTCAGGCAAATTACGTTAGAAGCAGGCAGAGGATTTAAGGACAGGGGGCTCACTAAACTGTACCCTACCCATTTAACATGTCTTTACCGCGCCTTTCACAGCACACTCCATGAAGCCCCAATGGTCAAGTCTGCACAGTTTCAACCATCTGCCAAGCCCAGCTTTCTGGTGGTGTGATGCTGCTGTGCAGGGATCCTGCCTTCGGGGCACAGAGTTGGGTGCCTTGGTCCCAGCTGAGGCAGTGCCCTGGGAAACGCTGGTGAATTAGGCTCTGTGGTGGGGGGGGCTGTCCGGGGAGTGCTGAGTCACCCGGCACAAAGCATCCAGCCCTCTCCAGCACCAGGGGACGGGTCTTGCAGCTTATGCCGGGAGAAAAGCTTTGACACATGTGGCACCTGAACTGGGCTCCTCACCCCAGCGCCCACAATCAAACGTAGGGCAGGCGAGATTCACCCCCTGCAAGCTGCAGCCAGGAAAAATGCAGTGAATGCACAGTAAGACCCTGACATAACTTGCTCCTTTTCTCCTTCTTCTCCCACAGCCTTCCTCTCCTGCTCCATCAGCCCCCCAACATGCACAGACACTGCTCCTGGCAAAGCCGGGCTCAGGGAAGAGGTAGACATGAGGGACTGGGCAGAAGAGAAGCCGGGCCAGCTACAGGGTAAATCTTCCTGCTCAAGGGAATACATAACTTAACTGCTCCTCCATGTGATCTTGCAGCTTACGATTCACCCTCTCAAAATGCAGCGCTCATGGCAGTGTGCCGCAGGGGTGGCAGGACACAGGAACCGGGACCACCACAGACCCCCCCTCTCAGCCCTCAAAGGCCCCCCCCGGCACCCGCACGCTAGTGAGGGGCTGGGTGTCAGGGCACGAGCCGTGGGGCAGCTCTTGCTGCCTTGGCCCTGGGAAGGCCAAGCCCCAGAGGACCTCAGCAGGGACGGACTTTCTGCCTGTACCCGAGGTCGGGAAGCCTTGGCAGAGCAGACCATTAGTAGCAGGATTCATGCTCCCTGTCCCTGACTGCATTTGTAATGGGATTTGATCGGCTTTAAGGCGGCTTATTCTGCCAATTAGCTTCAGCCAGTAAAATCCCTCTTCCCCCCAGCCCTGGGGGCAACAATCTGCTGACAACATGTTCTTTCCCCGATCTAGCCATTACACTCACCAGCAGGGCTAGGAATTGTAAAAAGAAAAAAAAAAGGGAAAAAGAAACTTGAAAACCCCTTGTGCGTGGGGCCTTTCATCGCTGTTTACAGAAAAGCGCTGCGAACGCTGGCCCTGGGAGAGAACCGTAATCCACCAGCCCCACACCTCTGCTCGCCTCCTCACCCAGCGCGCCAGTGGCACCGGGCTGGCATCGGGCTCCCGGCCGGCACCCAGAGCTGGGACCTGGGGCCAACCTGTGGAGCAAGGCAGGAGCCCGCGCTGCCCTCCTCCTGCCAGGCTGCAAGCCCTGCAGGGGCTTTCGGGGGGCCAGGGGATGGGGTGCAGGGAAGGGGACGCAAGCTCCTTCCCAGCCAGCCCGACTCCGCGTGGAAATGCCCCGGTGATGGACGGAGCCCCCAGGAGGTGTCGAGCTCCCTCCGGTCCTGCTCTACGCACCCCCAGAAGGGGCTCAGCCCCCGGAAGGATTCAACCAGCGCGGTGATGGTGGGGTGGAAAACAGGATGTCCTCTTGATTCCCGGCATGCGAAAGGGGGACCCGGGGTGCAAAGGACATGCAGGCACTAGGTGCTGCCAAGACCACGGGCCAGCTGGAAGGAACAGCTGGGGGCACAGAGGTGACCAAACCTCCACTGAAGCCGGGGAGGGGGGAGGGCAAGAGGGGGGAGGGGGGCGTGGGGAGACATGCTGCGACTCCAGCCCCCTCCCTTCCCATTGCCCCGCCGGGTAAACTGAGGCGGGGAGGGGGCGTCCCGATCGGCGGG
>JAVKLA010000039.1:12348932-12367141 GCA_034782735.1 Sagittarius serpentarius | reverse complement strand
GGAAAGTTGGGCATCGCTTCTCCGACTCCGCGGCGGGGAGGGGCTGGGCGCAGGGTCCTACCTCCCCGCGCAGGGGCTGGCTCCCCCCGCACCCCCCCGAGGGCTGAGTGCCAGCGGGGGGGGGGCGCACGGCAGAGTCAAACCCGCGCATCTGCCTGCTGCTTGGGAGCGAGCACCGTCAGCTGGTGTAAGGATCTCTCACTCCCCCTTTGCCTAACGAGGCGCTTGATTTCTCTTAATAGTAGCTTTTTTAAATGCACAACAGTTGTTTTTTTTTTCTAAAAAAAAAAAAAAAACCAACAGAGTGGGTAATTGTTGTTAAAATATGAAAGGCGTCAGTCCCCGCTGGGCTGAGCTGTCAAGGGAGAGGCAGCCGGGAGAGGGTCCTTTTCCACCTGTTGGGGCTGCTGTCCCGCAAAAAAAAAGCCGGGAGGGTGCGTGGGTAGGAGCTGCGGGACAGCTGGGGGTGGCGGGTGGGCTGTGGGTTTTCAGCCTGTCGCTCTGTGCTCTCACGGTTTGCCACGCTGTGCTTGGGCATTTCTTTTCACTGCTGGCATCCGACTTGTAAACAGGAATAACAGATTCCTTCTTGGTGAGTTTTGGGTGAGAGTTGTTCCGAACCAACTTTGTTACAGCTACATGAGGTACCAGTAATTATCCATTGTCATCTGGTTACAGCCTTAAGGTGCAGGAGCCCATCCCCAGAGGGGCCTGGTCTGGCATCTCCCAGAGGGTCTGGTAACACGACAAATGGGGATTTGGTGCCACCCCTCCGGACTGGAGTGGGACCACGGACAACTGACTCTCAATCCTGGCCCTGTCACAGCCTTCCCCACACGAGCACGGGCAAATCGCTTCCCTGCTCTCCCTCTGCAGCGTGCTGGTAACCACTGTCTCATTTGCTCAGCTTGGAAGGACAGGGAGATACCTGTTCCCTCAGCATGATCGGTGCCTAATAGCCAGGACCGGTCTCGGTGGGGACTAGGAGTGCTACAGGAGCACAAGCAGTAAATAACAGCAGCACACCTGGGTGATTTTTCAATGCTCTTCCTACGCAGGCTCTCCCTTGCTGGTTCTTGCAATGATCACCTTAAGCCCTCAAGCATGAGATCTCAGCAGCCCCAAAGCCACAGGAGCCAGCTGCCGGCATCACAGCTCCAAGATGGCATTTCCCTGTAAGGAAGCAGCTGTAGATTATGTTTCCTTTACTGCATGCAAAGAAGCCAGCTCTGGGATGGCAGAGTTTACAGGAAGCACATGTCAAAAGAGTAAATAATGAATATCAAAGCAGCAGTGAAGGTGAAAAGAACCCATTAAGTGTCAAAGCAAGCCACGGGATTGCCCCAGAAGTTCTTCAGGGATCCAGATGAAGAAGAAGTTGGGAAAGGTGCAAGATCAGCCGCAGGGAGGACGTAGCTGTCGAGGATTCTGGTCATGAACAGATCACAGAAAATCCAGGGGTTCATATATGTGCTCTCAGCTCCCCCTCAAGACGCAGAATGTGAAGTGGTATATGGGGAAATTCACAGGACTGATTTCTTTTGACCACCCCTTCTGCTACCTGAGAACGGAGAGATCTGGGGAGGACTGGTGCTGGGAGAGCTGGAGACGGTCTGAGCAGTGTTAGGAAATCACAACATCCGTTTATGATGCTGTTTTGGGGACACCTTCCAGGCACTTGTATGCACCAGGAGCACCTGAGCAGCTGTCCTCCCCGGTCTTCATCTACAGTGGTTTCTTCTTGTAACTGGTACTGAGTCTTTTACTTGGACCAAAGATAAGAATGAAGCGTGATCATGGTGTAAGAGAGCAAGGGGAGAGCACTGCTTTTCAAGCAGACACCTTATTTATCAACAGCACAGGCTCAGCCTGGGAAAAAAACATTTCAAATTCATGGTGAATTACTTTGATCAGGAGAAATCACCCTCAGTCCAAATGCTAAGCAGGACAAAATGTCCTGCACCAGTGTTTTGGGAGGAAACAGCCCCCATTTTCCACTTTGAAGAGACATTTGTTTTGAGGTCTACTGTCATGGGATTCTCCAGACTTAAACAGGAGATGAAATGTTTTATTCAAGATGCCTTTTGTCCCTTCTGGTATTTCAGTTTAACCGGCAAACTAATAAAACCTATTATTTACAGAGTCCTCATGAGCACAGAGCCTGGGGGGCCATGCTGCCACAGTAAATGAGGGTTTGATCGTGCAGTCCTCAGTGCAGGATTTAGCCCTGGAAGACGAGGAGACAATTCCAGCCCTGGCCCAGGATCCCAAACCTTGCAAGGTTGGCAGTGCTTTCAGAGGGAGCTGCCCCCCAGCCAGAGAGTCCTGTACCAGTCTGGGCACATCTGCAAGCCTTTCTGAACCCTGCTGTGCTCTCTCGGAAGCTCCTTTGCAGTGTCAGTCAGGAAATCTGTGCTGCCTGCTCCGGCGTCGGTGGGTGGTGTTTATGCCTGCAGGCTAGAGCAGCAGGGGAAGGCAGGAGGCAAGGCAAGAGGCTGGTTGCTCCTTGCCTCGGGCAATGCCAAAGACAAAGGACTGTCTCTCTCCAAGGTGACTGCTCTTCTTCTGGGCTATGTCAGGAGGGAGAATAGATAGAAGTGGAGAGAAGTATTAACCCAAGGTATTTAGGAGCTTGTTTCTGGGAAAACTCAGGCTCTTGGCATTTGCCAAATCCTCCTCGGACAGATGTCTTTCAAGGGTGGAGGAGCAAGGCAACCCACAGCGGCACTGGAGGACCCTGGGCAGAGACAGATCCCACAGGGCTGGAGGAACAGAGCAGGCTTGAGAGCACTGCTGGCAGAGCTGGGGACGCCAGGACAAGGAGCTGCCAGGGTATTTGCGGGCAGCCACTGCCGGAGCTGTGCAGCAGGCAGCTCTGAAGGGCTGCATGGAGGTGAATTTGCCTTCCCCTCCCGTCACTGCTCCACATCATCTACCTGAGGACAGAGCGCAGTTAGAGCCACTGTCCTTGATACTCACCCTCCTCCTGGTAGCGAACCGGGGCTCGTGCTCTTACCTAGCCAGTGTGTCCTCCGGGAGCAATGCAGGTTCCCACGCTGAGGTTTCCCATGGATCTCCTTCCCGTGCGTAGAGCTGTGGGCTCTGGCAGAAGGCAGAGGCTGGTCAGGCTGCGAGTCTCCTACAGCAGCATCCGTGAGGCTGAGTGTGATGACATGCCTGGGACAAGAGCGGTGAAGGACGTCCGAGGAGAAGCTGGTTACAGGATCCCTTTGGAAAACTTGGAGGATGTATAAGCCTCAACCCTTTTCTCCATGTTGGGGCACGTCCTGCATGGTGGAAACATTTGTTTACTCTACCAGGGCATTTGTTCAACATAGCCAAGGTTTTGTCTTTTTCAGGCTCACCAGGCAGAGCGGGCACAGCAGCAGATGCTGCATCTGGGCTCACACGACATCAATAACCGCTCCAGCTGGGCTCTGGCTTCCCACCATTGTGGACAGCAATGATATATGAAGCAGACAGGACACAGTTTGGTTTTTAGGTGCTGGAGTGAACTTGCAGTGCTGACAGATTAAAAGAATGTGTTTGGAGCCTGAACAAATGTGACATGAACGTTTTCCAAGGAGAATGAAGGGTGTGGGAGGACAGCCCAGGCCGTAGCAAGAGCTGGTGCAAGCTGTCCCAGAGGGTGACAAGAGCGTTGACAGGAGCGAGAGCTTTACTTCCATCCTCTGCTGCTACATCAGGCCAGGCCTGAAGGAGTCTCCACATCCCTTACACTGTGGACAGTCCCCCTTCAAAATTAGTTGCTTAGTGGGAAGAGATCACCGAACTGATAGGTGATCTGATCCTGGGTGTCAGAACGGTTCTCGCTGTCATCCTGGGGATGGGAAAGATGCCATTTCCTGTGCTTTTATGGTTCTGCTCTTCTGGCGCTCTCCCCAAGTCAGGGCTTAACACGTTACATCCCTACTAGGGATCAATATGTGAGAAGAGAAAACGTACATGGGAAAGGGTGAGGAGGGGAAGAGAATTGGCAGCATTCGGCAAAAAAAGGAAAAATCTCAGCAAATTGAGCACCGGGTGTTTCAATACTTTTTCAAATGGACTTCGCAGCTATGCGTCCAGTACAGGACCATGAGCTGGTAGTTTGGCATATTGCCCCCAGAATAACTCACAGGCAGTACGTCCATATTGTAAATACTGTGCAACTGCTGACACAAACTTTGGGGACATGCAGCTGCAGGAACAGGGGCAGCTGCTTCCCTTCACTGTAGAAATGCGGCTGCCTCTGTATGGAGACACACTAGCTCCTTGTCAACCCGTGCCACAATAGTTCAGGGTAGGGGAAAAGGAGCCAGGAAGGTCATGGAGGCAGCAAAAACTGTCATTGGGATACAAACTGTACTTCACACAGTGATTCTGCCCAGGATTGCTCAATAGCTGGGAAAAAACTGGGCTTGGGGCTCCTCAGAGGACATGCCGGGATTCAGAGCAGAGCCTTACCATGCAGAAGATGGTGCTCACAACCAAAATCCCATGGGTGGACCTGGTCAGCAGTAACCCTGCCTGGCCTGACCCTTTCCGTACTGCAGCTCTGAAGGTACAGCTGAGGGCACATCACCAGCCACTGGCCTCCCTGGCAGGATTTGAGAGGGAGGCACAGTTGCCTTTTACTGTTGATACCCTTAGGCTTTTCTGTCCAGAGATGCGGGGATTTCAATGACTTCTCTCTACACTAGCTCAGAAATGTTTATACGCCAGTAAATAATATTAACTGCTCATCTGTGGCTGAGTTTAGCTGTTGCAATTACAACTGTTTCCAGCAGCTGGTCTGGGTCCTGCACTCTGTTTTCCCTCTTGCCCCAGCTCTGTGGTTTGCCTGGCACTTTTTGACATTTTTTCAGCCTGAGCATAACGCAGGGCAGTTGGCAAGTGGAGCAACCAGTGAAAGAAGCTTTCCTCCCAGAGCCGAGGCAGAAAGCAGTCTCTCCTGTGGCATATACCAGGTGATCTGGGGTCACATGAGCTGTGTTGCTTTGCTGTCTGTTATGGGACTGACCCTGAAGCTCTGGGCAGATGCCTGCAGTGAGCCCATATTCTCACACCTCTTTCCTTCTTGGGAGCAACTATGCATTTCAGGGCCTCTTTATTTTCCTCCTCTGTGAAGCTCTGGTGCCTCCCCCAGCAAGAGGGAAATGCTCTTCTTGCTCAGGTGCCTGAACTCAAGGGACACATTTTGGAGGGGCTGGTTTTTGTTGTGTTTTAGGGAGGCAGTGCTTGGGACTGTGGGGCTGCAGTGTGTGGCACCACCCCAGCAGGGCTGCATTAGCAAGAGCTCGCTGGGGAGATGAGCAGCTGAGAACAGCCTTGGCACACTTCCGTGCACTTTGCCCATCCAGCGTCTGGGTTCCCCAGCACAGGGCAGGGGCAGCACCTGCTCCTCACCTGGAGCAGCTCGGCAGCCCCTCTTCCAGCCCTGGCCCAAAGCATCATTTGTTCAGGAGGAAGAGAGCATCCTCTGTGCTGCTATGACCCACGCCCAGATGGGGGGAAGCAACAGGACCGCCTCTCCTTCCATCTCCTCTTGGCCCAGCCAGGACACAGCAGGACAGTTGGCCCCCACAGCAGCCCTGAGAGCCCCCATGGTCATGCCACCAGGGTTCCCTCTGAGACCACGGCAGAGCGGAGCTGCTTTCCCAGTCCAGACTCCATCCAGCGGCCAGCTGCTCTCCACTGCTGGCACTGCTATTTGCACCCTTTCCACCTCCACACCCTTGTGAGCACCCGTGCTGCTCCTCAGCCTGTGCCCACAAGAGTACATGGAGAAATCCCAGCACTGCTCTCTTCCTCAGCTCCAGGATCTCCCGTGAAACACTGACCTAGATCAACCCTGTGCTGCGCACGAGCTCGGGCTGTGCTGCATGGTGAGCCCCACTCAGGTACTCCCCCTCTTTGGGATTTTACTTTCCAACCGAATAGTCCTCACACCTCATCGGGTGGAAATCCACACCCCACCTGGTCAATGCAGCCAGTGCCACAGTGCCCAGCATCCGCCATCCCCCTCACCCTCAGTTTTCTCTCCCTCCATCTCAGTCCCTCCAGTTGCCGAAAGCAATCAGCGGCAGCACAAGTGCAAAGAAGCCAACACTGTGAGCTGCGGCTTTCGCGCTCGGCGCCCTCCAGCTTCTGCGCTCCCACAGTCACTGGAGCAGAAATGCCTGCACACGTAGCGCCTCTCCAAAAGAGAGATGCTGGCACTAGGATCTGGTAATTGCCAGCACGTCAGGAATGAGAGATCTTCTGCTAATACTCACTAAGCTCCAATCTTAATGTTGTTCGTTGCTGTTAAGTCTCAGAAAAATAGGGCCGATGTGTTGAAAGGAGGTAAAATAAAAAGATTCAAGAGGAGGCTGAAGTTTCTTCAGAAAACGGAAGAGAAATAATCTTCAAAGGTTCCCATGAGCCTGCACACCCTGGCCTGGAAAAACGGAACAGATAAACACTGAGACCAGCAGCGGGAGCTTTGCTGGAGTTGTTTTTTAGTCTGCTATTTTGTGGGGGGAGACAGAAGAGTTAAAGTTGGAATATCAGAAAGCAGTTACGACATCTTGGCACCTAGGGCTTGACCCCTTCCCCTGATGCCTGGTAGGCTCAGGTCCCCGAGGCAAAGCCCAGTTCCCATTTCCCCACTGGGCTGGGGACCAGCCAGAGCAGCAGCACATGAGGGTCTGGATGGGTGAGACCCCCCCAGGCAGGTCTGCGGTCCCTTCCCACTGCCCCACCTGCGAGCAGGTTCCAGCCAGGAGGAAAGAGCTGCAAAGAAACAGCCTGTTCTGGGGGGGTAGAAGGAGTCGCCTTGGGCAGACGGCCGCTGCCGACATGCAGGCAGGGCATTTGCTGCCCATCGTCCCAGGCTCTCAGGGCAAGGAGCCAGGGCAGCGCAGCACCTCGCTCCCACCGCCCTGCCTGGGGCTGCCTCACCCCTCCTGCATCCCATTGCCTTGCAGCATCCCTGCAGACAGCGCTGTGCCAGCACCCTCTCACCCTTGCACAAGGGACATGCATGGAGGGGTCTCCTCTCTCCTGGTATCCTCCCCTGAGGGCTGGGGGTTCCGGCAGTGGAAGCTGCTTTCCGACTATGTACTTATCACTGCCCACCGAGCTGCTGCTGGATCCCTTCCTCAGCTCACAGGTACTTTTAGCCTCCCTAACAGCTGAGGGCAACACGTGTTGCCATTAAATAAGGCCTTGCTATGGGAAGTGCTGCCCTTTCACCTCGCAAAAAGTGCACGTGTGTGGAAGAGACATGGGATCATCCCTGGCATACTCCAAATGCACCCAGCGCGGCACACTGAGCACATACACCTTCGTCCCACGCACTGCAGAGGGACGTGCGGAGCCCCAGGGTGTTCGCGGAGGGGGTCGCGGTGCAGAGACGTAAACAAGCTGAACCAGACCGTGTCTGTGCAAGCAGGGTGGGACTTAATGAGGGTCCTGCAAAGTGGGAGCAGCCTGTCTGCAGGCTTTCGGCTAGAGCCTGCAGCGGGAAGGCAAAGCACCGACTCCCCAGGCAGCTCTGCCAGCTTCAAGCTTTGCAGCAAATTTTGCCTTTGTCACTGCCCGTGTGTTTGGTGGACAGGGGACTCCTGTCTTCTAGGAGGCTGTTAGAAAATGCCTTTCAACAGCAAATTCACCCAAAAAAAAAAAAAAAAAGGAGCAAGCCATAATTACACCCACACAGCTCTCCACACTGCGCTAAGCTTCACCCCCCACCGTCAGAAATGCACCCGCACTGATAGAGTGGATATGTTGATTAAAAGTCCCCCCAAATGAATAGATCAAGAGAAATCTGCCATAACCCTGCAGCAAGGGTGAAGTACTTTTTAATTAAGGACAAAGAGATGCAAATGTCCTGAATCATCACAAGCAAATAGCAAAATAGCACCTGTCAGAATATTAAAAAACAAGCACTCAGCGTTCCCTTGTGATCAGCTCGAAGGAGGCATTGAGTTTAAAAAAAAATAAAAATTCCATCGAGAGTTGAAAAATGTAATAGGCTGAGAGCGACCAAAGAAAATGGCTCGATAAAAACAAGTGGGTATTACTTGCTGATGATTTTGGCGTGGGAATGTGTCAGCACAGCCAACAGAAGGGTCCGGAGCATCCCTGGCCCCAGCACACCCTGCGCTGGACGCGCACGGAGGCCGGCACGAACACCTGCCCTCGGGGACGGCACGAGGCACTGTTGACCTGCCCAGCCTGCCTGCAGGCTCTTTCCCACCAGCGGCAAAGCCCCGCTCCATCCAGGTGCGAGATCCCTGCTGCGACCCTACAAAGCCCGTAATCACGAGCACTCAAATAACCCCAGTCAGCTGGGAAAAAATGACTTAATGCACACTGAAGTGCTTCACTGGAGGATCAGCCTTGGGGTCTGCTCCATACCAATCCCCTCGCCCGTGTCAGACCTGCCCGTGCCGAAGGAGAGGGGATTTAAGTCTTTCTGGGTAATGAAGGTGACAGGGTTGCATTTCAGAGCCACGCGACAAGACCCCGTAAGCCGTTCTCCTCCTTGCTGTGCAGGCTGGGAACACGCAGGAAGGGTCCTGTATGTGTCCAAAGCCTTTATTATTAGGATTGATTACAGGGGAAGCTGGCTGGAAAGGATGCCTGGATGCTGACGCTGCTGGGGAGAGCAGGCAGGTGGTCTCCGGCTGATCAGGGCAGACAAATATTTTCCCAGAATAAAAGGGTTAAATGGGGAGGTTTGGGGAATTCTTTTGCGTTTTGGATGTTTTCATTGCTATCCTTGCTTGCTTTCACCTAAACCCATTTGTGTTCAGTTAAAAACCCAGACATGGGGGGGGCATGGTGCTACGAGGAGCACCCCACGCATGCAGCTTCCCCTCTGGCCTCCAGCTGCTGGGCTGCACCCGAAAACAGTGGCCTTGAGCATGCTCTAGCTTAATGACACAGCTGAGGCCACTGCTGTCCCCAGCGCCATACCAGAGCCGGGGGGGGGAGGGATGAGGGCCGGGAAAGGCAATGAAAGGAGCAAGTGTTGGGAAGCACGGTGAGAGCCAGTGCAGCCCAGAAGCAGCGACAAAGGGCCAGGGCTGTGAAAGGAAGGCAGAGCTAAAGGGAAATGCCTGGAATAGTAAGTGACGGATGGATGCCTTTGAAGGGGACTCTGATATCTTGGGTCTCCTGCCTGACCTACTTAAAACTGGTGTAATCTGATGAAGGAGCCTCCTCTGGCTCTAAATATAAACTTCACTCCTTTTTATTTAAATTCCTTCCCTCTGCCACCCAGGGGTAGCACTGTGGTCGACAGCTGGGTGCAAGGCACTGTACGTATTCCATAGGTCCCAGAGTCCTGCAGAAGGGCCGCCCCCCCCACCCAGGGCGGGCTGGGCACCCCAGGGAGGCTGCTGGGCTCTTTTCCCATGAAGACAGGCCATGCAGCAGCAGAGGCACTAGCACAGAGCCCAGAGGGACAGTGCTGGCATTGCACAGTTTTCTAGCAAAACTGCATTCCACAGGGCATTGCCTGTAGAGGAATTACGGGATGCACTGCTGTCAGGTAGCCATTCCCAGCACAAGCTAGAGAAATCTGCACATCAGGACCCAAAAGTCAGGGGTGTCCCGTTAGCTCCTTATATATGCGTGATTTGCAGTCAAAGATTCTTCATTTTAAATGAACCGCAAATCCGGTGCACAACAGAGTCCTGAGGCATCTAAACAATTGGCAAATTTAGGCAGAATTTGGCAATTAGTTTAAGCAAGAAGAAAAACAAAACCACAATCCAAGAAAAAACAGCTGCAATCAAAGCACTTTTTTTGACCTTTTTTGAAATAGAATGTTTTGCTTAAGAATGCCAAAATGTTTTATCGATCCATTTTCTAAATTAAATGCTTCAAGTTTTTCCACTTCAGCACACCATTGTTCATTAAAAACTCAACTTTCTTTAAATAAAGAGGGTAGAAAAAGAACCACTCTTTTGGTTTGAACAACACACTGAGGTGTCAAGATGAATTTTTTTCATTCTTGCTGTTTCACTGGAAAGCCATATTAAAAAAAAAAAGATGGTTTGATTCAATCTGAACCAAATTTAATCCATTCCTCACTCTGCTCCAGAGCAACTTCCATATCTGCAATGTGTATTCCCTGGAGAGCTGCTCTCGCTGCAGCCCCAGCCCTGTGCACACTCTCAGCGTGCACAGCCGGAGCTGGCACAAGGGGATATTCAAGCAACACTCGGCCAGTTTTGTTCAAGCAACCCAGCAGCGATCAGGTATCCGGCATGGGGCCAGCTTTGTCAGAGAAATAGTGACCGCTGGTGGTAAAACTCCAGCAGAAATTACAACCTCTAAGCAGCGAGATGGCCGAGGGCAGAGCAGGGGGAACGGATGGCCTGGCCCTGCTCCTGCGGGAAGCCCAGCAGCAGCATGTCCCTGGCTGAGATGGGGACACCGTGCTGTCCCCACGCAAGAGCAGCTGCCTCCCCCCAGACTACTGGGCTATAGCCAGCACCTTTGCATCTCTGCTCTCGTCCTTCCCGCAAGAACTACACAGCCAGGAGATGCCAGGAGCTTCTGGAGCTCCAGGTCTTCCCATTGCCGTGTGGGGAGCAAGGCAGGTTTGATGAGAATTCCCAGCAGATCGGAGTAAGACTCATAATACTGTTTTATCACGGGCTTTCGTCAAGCCCTTACAGCTCCCAGCTCCCTAAGGATATAAAATTTCCAGCTCATAGACTCTGGGAATGTATGAGCTATTTAGGAACCTTCATGTGCTTTAGTCAGCTTCCTTGCTTTGGTGGCAAAAATGTATGTAAGATTAGAAAGGAAAAACAATTAAATTGAAAAACAAGTCATTACAGAAAGCTAGCAAGCTGCACGTCTCTCAGTACCACCATCAGAATTAGATGAGTTTGTTCCCTTTGTGGAGATAGGCCCCGTTAATTTTCTTGGCAGGATCTCCCATGTTAAAGAACAAGGCAAATGTTTGCTTTGACTTTTCGACAGTGTTTGTGAACCCTGGGAAGCTTGGGGGAAAAAAAAAGATAAATTCTCTTAATCTGAAATGCTATACACGTTAATTTTTGCAAAGCTCAAATTTAGGGTCAAATTCGAACTGACAGGCTCCTTGAAGGAGGAGGAGGGGCAGAAGATATTTGGTAAAGAGAAGAGAAAGATGAGACAGGCAAAGTGGATTTTTTTAAGCTTGCAGGGAGATACTAAGCTCAATAATCAGACAAGAAAGGCAACGAGCAGCTATCAAAGCAGCAGCCGTTTTAAGAGCTGTACTCATCTGAAAGCAACTTTTAGTTCTTGTGAAAACTGCCGCCTTAACAGCTGTCCCAATTAAAGCCAGCCGGAAATTTCCCAATAAACCAACATTTTTGTCAGAAAATAATTCGCTGAGTCTGAAATGCTCCAAGTTGGCTGAACTTTTGTTGAATCGAAAAGCAGGGCTCCAACTGGGTCCGGCGCTCAGCTGCCAGGTTTGCGCTACGAGCAGCAGCGCTGATGGAAAAGTCAATTTTGCTGAGCAGCTGCAGGCACCAGGAAGCGCCTGGTTCCCATAATTTATCTTTGGGATTTGGTTTGAGTTAAAAAAAAAAAAAAAAGATAAAAAGGCAACTGAGTTCCTTATAAACTTGAACTTGAGCCAGCTGAATTTGCTCATGCCATGATCCCATATGCCTGACCCGTTTTAGGATCTGGCAGCTGGATCTGCGAGGAAAAAAAACCAACCCCAAAGTGCTGTGGAGAGGCCAGTGCTGGAAGTGGCTCCTGCCGGGAGAGACGGCTCATGGCCATGCCAACTTCTGCATGACCCTGAGGCCAGTAGGTCTCCCAGCATCCCTCCTTCCCTGGGGTGGCCCTAGCAGAAACATCCTGACACCACCTTCCTTCTCTTTTCTTTTTTTTTATTTTTTAACTAGAGCGAAAGCAATGACTACAGTTATTAGTTTTTCTCAGCTACATCTTTGAAAACTGATGTGTTACCACTGGACGTATCACCGGATTTGTTCCAGCTGCCTTACTGCATCAGAAACTGATTAAAAGAAGGAAAAAGTCAACAACACTTAGTCTAGGAGACCCTGTGCAAAGCTTTGGATGAGCATGGAGAGATTTTAGCTAGCTGTATTTAAATTATTTTTTTTAAAAAGAAAGGTCACCAGGCAGGACAATCCAGACTCCCCCCAACCACTTTCCAAGGGTCTGCCAGGCTCTGAGGCAGCTGCCAGGGACAGAGGAGTCCCTGGACCAAACTGGAGTTGTGTTTGCAGGGGAAAAAGGCTGTTAATGCTCAGTGCGGCTCCTGACCAGCAGGGAAAAGCCTTTCTGTGAGTGTTGATGATTAATTACTAACAATAATTAACCTGCAACAACAGTGGCGCTCAGAAAGTAAAGCAGAGGCACACATCCCGTCATGTACAGCTCTGAATGAAAACAGAGCCCCTGCCCTAAAGGGATTTCTTTTTAAAAATGCCTAGAAATGATGACTGACACAACTGGAGCTTTTCCCCACGCGAATGCTCCCCAGGGGCGGTTCGCAGGGCACAGAGCCTGCTTGTAGGTAGCGGTCTCCCTTCCCATGCTGCCGGCTGCTGCTCATGGAGGGGCTCTGCTGCTTCACCGGGTGGCTCCGAGGGCATCCCCGCGGGTCTCTGATGCACTAAGCCTCCCTGTGCCCCAGGGAGAGGTGCTTCGTCGGGGCCCCGCTGCCTCCCCATCACCAGTCCCGTCTGGTGTCCATCACTCGCTGGCCCCATCACCGTGCAGGCGTGGTACCAACGCTGCCCGTCGTGCTGCCACTTACACCAACAGAAATGTAAGGGTATGGGGCTGGAGCTTGAAATCGTCCCCCTCTGGGCCACTGATGCGATTCTAAGGGCTTCTTGCTAAGGGCCCACTGAAGCTAGAAAAAAAAAGCATCTGCCACATTCTCCATTTAATCTTGCAAGCTGTGAGATCCCACCCCTCTCACTGCCTATCTCTGCTGACAGCCGTGCTTCCTACAGAGCAAATGGGCTTGAAACTCCACGATCAAAGTCATTTGCATTGATTTCCATGGCCTGGTTTCTCTGCCTGGATTCTCCCTGTCCCTGTAGCCACCCTGCCCCTTAGGAGCAGGACCACCAGCGTCTTGCCTGTTTGGGGTTTTGCTGTATCCCTGTTTCCTTCTCAGAGGAAGAAGCAGCATTGGTGCTGGACGCTAGTATTTACCGGCAGGTTTAGCAGCACACGCACTGAGCTGCTTTTGTTTAACCCAGTCGCAAGGCGGAGGCGGATGTTTCCCTGCACACCGTTTCCCAGCCAGCTTTCCCAACTCCACTCCCTCTCAGGTCATGTCAGCAGCTCGCCTGTCCCTGGGTTCTGTTTCCTACCAGCCCGGCTCACTCGGCAGCCCCTGTTCGTGCCCCCTAACCAGCTGGCCCCCACAAAACCGCTCAGACAAATTGCTCAGCCCCCAGCGGGCTTTGCTGTAGGGCCAGCTGCCCCGGTGGGTGGCAGCCAGTGTCCCCAGCCCAGTCACTCCTGAAAGGGCTGCTTCTGCTTTCTGTCCTGCTCCAAAAAGGACCATAACAGGGTCTCACTCTGGGAGAAAAGAGGGTCTCCATGGCAGCTAGGAACAGCACTAGCATAACAGTAAGACTGTGCAAGAAACTTGACATTTTTTTCTTAGGGAAAATGCTTCTATTTTTGACAAAAGGCCTTTCTGAGGTATGAAACCTCTTATGAAACTTCTCCCACATCAGTGCTTTACATAAACTATTTTGCTGTAGTTGTGTTATTCATTGCACACATTTTACACCAGCATGAACTAGTTTACCTCCAGAGAATGGAAACCAGAGCCTAGCTGTGGGTCAGGGTACCCTGCACGCCACATCCTCCGCAGGTCTTCTTGTCCAAGCCATACCTGTCACAAACAACACGTCAGCCCAGTGCGACTCCTCTGAACAGGACAGAGCCACACTACAGAGTGAGAAAAGGGTCTCACCGGTGTGAGCATCACCTTTAGCTGTGCAGGAGGAGAGTGTAAACGGGCTGGGAAACATCACACATGTGCACCCTGAGTCACAGCCTCTGCTGATGGGAGCTGCAAAGGTGACTGGCATTATGCTGACGTGGCCCCAAAGAGCCTGTGGCCCTAGAGCACACGGGGAAGATGGCCAGCTACATCCTCATAAGGATTAACAGGGTGAAGAGTCCATTCACTGCATTAGTATCAAAGCCTTTTTTTTTTCTCTGAGCCTGAGATGTCAGGGCTGATAGCAGATAGTTTGTTTCACAGCAAATGTACAGCAATAGGTCAGGGGAACAAGTGAAAATGCCACCTTTGAGGGGAATTAGATCATTAAAATGTCACAGTAGTACCTTGGGAACCAACTGGAGATTCCAGCTGCAGTTTCTTGCTCCCTCTGCTAGGAAAAATACGTAACACCTGCCAAGCAAGATCAGGCCTTTCTTTTCTAAAGAGATTACTGTTTTTTTATATCACCATTGTTTCACACCACTCTGCTAGCAGGAGAGTCATGATCTCATTTTTCATTGCCACAAAGTCTGATTTGGGGGGAGTAAAAGCTTTCCTCCAAGCCTGGACTAAAGGATGAAGGGAGTGCTTTGGGGACAGTAGTACAGAATGGAAACTTATATGCCACCCAACCTCCCATCACATCTGAGGAACATTACATTAATGGTACTGCTATGCTAGGGTTATTCCCTTTCTAGCTTTTCACACTCAGTGCATTTTTTCCCACAGCAATTTGACTCTGTGGGTATTTGTTTCTCCTCCCCCATCCACGCTGCTATTGCTCACCATCTCAGTGCCCTGGAGATTGCCAGACATTCCTCCCATCATGTGAAGAAGCATCATCCATTGAAAAATATCATGGTCTAGGGCTGTTTGCAGCTCTGAAGCTGTCTTGGTTGGGCCTGCAGGGGATTTCTCGGTGCTCAGCTCCCCAGCTGTGTAATAGAAGAAATAATCCTTATCTTTAGTGTGTGCCCTTAGCACTGAGGAACACTGTGCTGCTACCATTGACCATTGTCCTTGTTAGAAATTTTCTTTCCAAGTACATATGGAAGGAGATCTGCACAGTAATACCACATTTTAGAAGAAGCCACAGTACGTAAAGCCAAGTCCTCACTATGCCTCTTGCCGCATGTCCCAGTGGCTGCCCAGAGCAGATGCTAAGGAAAGGGGCAGGTATACAGACGATTTCAGCATGAGTTGCCATTGTCCTGTTGTCTCCTTGCTTTCCCAGACTCTCGCTCCCCCCGGCAGAGCTGGGAATTGCTTCCCACACCAGCTCAGGATGGAGAAGCGGAGCCAAAAAAGACTTTTGACTGCAGTCAGGCTACCTTATCTAGGTAGCCAGTCACAGGACAGCTGGTGGCAGCAGCCACCACTTCTGGCTTTTCTCTTCATTTCTCTCCTTCTGCTTCCCCTCTGGAGGACCAGCTCCGCAGCAAACCCAAACCTTCCCAAAATTCAGAGCACTCAAGCCCTCGAAGTGGTGACCCCTTTGCTCTCCCCTGCACCATGCCTCAGTGCGTAGTTGTTCATCTTTTGCCATAATTCAAGCCTTTGTTCCATGCCATGGTGCAGAGGAAATAAAGCAGAGCGAGGACAATGAAAAATCAGACGCCGAGGGGCAGATGACTCCTTCCCTTTGACCGTGTACACAAGGAAAAATCAAAGCTACCTGGGTTATTGTTTTTCCACACCAACCTGGTCCAGGCGAGATAACCACCACAAATGCACAGGGCTGGGGTGCAAAGAATGGAAAGGGAGCACACTATTGTGGCTGGCTGAATAGTTCAACTTCTGGCAAAGCAAAGTCTTCTGTCTGCTGATTTTTTTTTCCTTACCTTTTGTGTTTCCCCTCTCTCTTCCCAGGCATCATATTACTCCATTTGGAGGGTATTTCCACAAGTTTAGGGGTGTCCGGGAAAGTAATTCACAGCAAGGGCTTCACTGATCTGAACCTCCACTTCTAAAGGGGACATCAACTCTGTACTGCAGTCTCACTGCATCAGTTTAATTCACCCTAGCAAATTTTTAACTCTTTGCCTGTACTTGTGAAGAGCCATTTTCAGCCTGTCAGGTACAGATGAACCGTTGGGTTCTTCTGTCTGCAAGGTGATCTCCATCCTGCAGGGTCAGCCAGCAAAGCCCCAGCTAGTCCTTTCCTACCTTTGATTGGATGATGGGATGATTTTACTAATCAGGAGAATCACAGATAGCAAATAAATTAGAAGTTTCAAAAAAACAATATTTATTTATTTAAAATTCACGGTCCCTTCTGTTTGCAACATACCCGTGCATCAGGGGGATTGTGATTGTTTTGAACTTCTCTGACCAGCTCTATCCCTGAGCACAGGAAATAAGCTAGGAAGGTCTGGAGTCATGCCACACGAGCAGGTTCCAGGCAGGGAGGCATCTAAGAACCGGAATGCATTCACAACTGAGGCTTTGATTCTTCAGTCCTCCTGGTGTTTACAAGGAGAGGGAGAGAGGAATTGTTTAACTTTGAAACTCCAAAATGGCCTTGGTGTCCACAAAGATTTTAGAGAGTGCTTGCAACACAGCAGGAGCCAGGGATTAAGCTCTAAATCCATGTTTTGTCCCTGAAAATCTGTCCTGATCGCTAATAAAGTGAACTCTGTGCTCTCAAGAAATATTTATCTACATCATTAAAACTCCCTGCTATTGTTGGGCATGACTGGCAGTCAGCAGCCGGGAGCAAAACCATAGAAGGCCTTCAGCCTGAGCTTGAAGTGCCCCTGCTGAGCAGAGCAAGGGCAAAGAGTGGGTCAGAACAGCGAGGGGGTGCTGATGGGGGTGGAGGTGCCTCGTCAGAGCTGTGACAGCATCATTAGCAGCCCGAGCCAGAAGAGCAGGGAAGCTGGGGTCAGGGCAGAGGGCCACCGCCGGTGCTGTGGAGGGAGGCTCGGAGCCAGCACCTCCACGCACCGCCGCTGCCCCCACGTAGCTCTCATCTGTCCCCCGTTTATGTAAGCCTCATTTACCTCAAATGCTACAAACAGAGGAAAGAGCTGCAGCGCGACAATACTCATTCAATCAGCTCCTGCAAAACGCAGCACTTTGCAAAACGGGCTCTGCTCTTCCATACCTCCTTCCAGGAGGTGGGGAGCCCTCAAGTGCAGCAGGTTGTGACTCTGCAGCCTGTAAGACCAAGAGGAGAGGTGACCACTGCCCAGAGGACAGGGCTACAGTCAACTCCTGCTACTGAACTTTTGGCTGGGAAGCCACTTTGCACAGCCAGTGTGAATACCACAACCTGGGCAAGACTGTTAGAGAGCTGCAGCCCTTTCAGGCAGTGGGAAAGCAATGGAGCAAGGGGACTGAGCCTATATGCCACATGAGAAGTCCTAGCATATTCTGGGGTTTCCCAGGCTAATGTGAACCCATTTTTTTTGAAATGCTGTCCTAGAAGCCATCCTCTGGTGTGCTTCTGCAGGAGCACTGCACATCCCACTGGCCACGGGGAGATCTTGGCACATGGGCACAGGAGCTTGGGGGCTCTGCTTGGAGGAAACATGACCAAAGGCATTCCAAAAAGCCCTGAGTCAGGTGCCAAGCAGCAGGCACACAGCTGAATAGCACTGGACCAGTATCACTTTAACCCTGCTTCTTTGGGCACTGGCCATACATACACCATGCTGCAGCTCCCCAGCACTCAGCTTTTCCTCAGGAGCTGCTGTACTCAGAGGCATAGGTAGAAGGAAACACACTGCACTTTCGTCCCCACTGTCAGCACAGCTTGTCCCAGCCAGATCACTGGCTATGCAGGCCCCTTGGCTCCCTCAGTCCCTAGAGCCACAACTGCGATACTTAAGATGGGATATAGTGCATAAAATTTGAGTGTATAATTGTGTGAGGCAGGCAGAGGACAGACGGGGATCAAGGGTTCACATTCTCTTCTAATGCAAGCACACAAGGAGACATCAAATGAAAGGGGAAAATCATAGCCCCCAAACCTAAATGAAGGGGTTCTTTATACTGCAATTAAACTAGGAAATTCCTTTCTTCAGGATGTCGTGGACACAGTTGATGCAAGTTCAAGGAGCAGCTGGACCAGCTCACAGAACAGCAACAACAATCCTTCAGGAGTTATTAGAATAGAATATTTTCAGTTGGAAGGGACCTACAACGATCATCTAGTCCAACTGCCTGACCAATTCAGGGCTGACCAAAAGTTAAAGCA
>JAVKLA010000039.1:12307316-12348797 GCA_034782735.1 Sagittarius serpentarius | reverse complement strand
CGTCCTACCACGGGGTACCAGGGGGAAGAGATCAGCACCTCCCTCTCCGCTTTCCCTCCTCAGGAAGCTGTGGAGAGCAACGAGGTCACCCCTCAGCCCCCTTAACATAAGGATAACATAATTAAACATAAGGATGTGGCTTTTGCAGGCAAGCCCCTGAGCCACAGATTACTGGAAGCTGGGAGAGTACCCTGGTGAAGCTCTGCAAGATGCACGAGAGCCAAAGAGAGCCTAAGATTATAGGAAGCATCTGCTGTTTGACTGCTGTCAGAAATCAGACACTGTTTAGACAAGGCTTTGGGCTCTCCCAGTATATCAGCTCTTCTGTACCTGCAGCTTGAGAGCCCAAACGCTTGCACTAATGTTGGGTTAATTTTAGGAATACATGCGTTTTCTCCTGCACATAGCTGGGCAATGTTTTTTCAGCAAATGACGTATTTGCTTTAAATAAATGCAATTTCTAAGCATCCGAAGTGATGCAAAAATTCAGGTCAAATTCCCTGAATAGCTTCTGCCACCAAAAAAAAGCAACAAACACTCTGAAGGGTTGAGCAGATCACATGGAGAACGGTTGGAGTCCTTTGGAGACACTCCTTTTTCACTATTCCCCAAATGCTTCTACTTCAGGCACTTCCCATATACACACACCAGGGATAAGCTCCTTGCAAGCCCAAGAAGTACAGACCCAATTTGCTGCTCTCCCCTGGGGTTACATCCCTCCAGAGCTCCCTCCTCACCACCATGCTCCATCCTGCCACAGGAACCTGCTCTCACCCTGCCATGACTGGTGCGATTCACAGGAGCTGCTTTGAACATCTGTTGGGGCTGGAGCAGGACCCTGAACAGGCACAAGACACTTCCAGCTCTGCCACAGTCCCTGCACCAGCTGCAGTCCTCTCCAGCCTGGGCTCCAGGCCCCAGAGACCCCTTCACTTGAGCTGCATCCTAAATAGTCTCCACACGGTGCCTCTGCTTCCCGCAGCAGTTGTGGGGCTCAACCAGCTGACACCTGGGCAGTTGATTTCTACAGGCCCACCTGGGTTTCATCTCATTATCATCCCCCTCCCTCCCCAACCACCAGTTGCAGCTGAGCTGAAAATAACTTCCTTTCCCACCTGCCTTGAAGAAAATGACATTTTCTATGCAAGAGTTAAAGTGCCAAAGGATTCTTTTAGCTTTGGAGGAAAGTTCCCCCAAATGGCCACCCTGTTCCAGGCAAAGGAAGAGACACAGCATTTCAGGAAGGTATAAATTATGCCAAAGAGGATTTGGATAAACACTGCAACCCAGATCCTGGTAACAGCAATGCACCAGGATCTCCTTTCATGCTACGGTCTGGCCAAACAACTTCACTCACAGGTCCTTGGAGAATATTTAGGGGGCTACAGAATCTAATTCCCCTGACCAGAGTGTTGGCTGGATCTGGAAGCCAAATGTTCGGCTTTTGCCTTCTGAGATGGCATGCCTTTAGGTTCAGGCTGATTTTCACTTTGAAAGGAAGTCAGCACTGTACAGTCTTTTGCTGATTTTACACAGCATCACAAAACTGGGAATCTCTCTTCAGAAGCCCAGGGCTTTCCAGCTGGAAATGTCTCCCTACAACCCCAGTTCAGACTAATTCATATCCAGAGGGGCTAGCATCATCCCAGTTTGATTTTCAGAGAAGCCACAAGCATTCATAATCAGATCTCCGAATAAACGTGTAGATATCTAGCTCTGAGTGAATATCTTGGCTTTCAGAGTATTTTGACTAATGTGGTACACATTGACCCAAATTTTGGGAACAGAAAGGCTCATTGACTCAGACTGGGTAAAACACAGCACATTCGTGGGGGACGCATTTGAAACTAATTAAAAATTGCTCCCATCAGACTTGCTTCTGTCCCTCTTCATAACCCCCCAGCACATAGGTCTCCTTACTGGAGGAGCCAGCCCTGAGGGCCATTGGACTATCTCCCCTTGTAGGGAAAGGATCTTTTCTCTCCAGGGCTGAGTTGTGGGGAACAAAGCAGCATTAGCACATCCCGATTGTGTTTAACTCCCATTATTTTGCAGAGTGCTTCATGAAACCTTGGTTTTTCTAAAAGCATTTTCTTCAACTAAATTCCACTCCATTTTCTTCAGGCAATAAATGAATTTTGTTTACAAAGTACTTCAACAAGACTTGAAATTTCATTTATGGAAAATGGGCCTCAGACTTCCAAGGCATTTGAAACCATGCTGAAATATGGCAATTTCAAGCACTTACCTGTCTCCTTCCCGCAAGTCTCTGAATCAAAGGTTACCATGACAACAAAGCCCACTCTCAGTCCAGCAGAATGAATTGTTTTTACATGACGTCATTATTAGCCAGGACCCAACAAAATTACGCAAATGAGATCCCCAGACAACAGGACTGCAAAAAGCCCAAATAAGCAGCATAACAATTACATTCTAAACTTAGCAAAGAAGGAAAATGTCACCCAACTCCCCAGCAATAATTCTTTAAAAAACATATCAAAAACGCTGACCTCCTCCCAATACCCCTACAGGGCTACAGAAGTAGACCAGCTCTGCCTTTTGCAAGTTGGACTTGATTTCCACCCTGGGAGGTGGCATAGTTGCTTGCACATCCCAGCACACAGCTGCTAGTGTTCCTGGGGGGTGCTGGCTCCCAGCATGCTCCCAGGAAGCTGGGTTGCATTATGCTGTCTACATGGAAATCCAAAGAGGGAGAGGTGTTGCTGCCTTGGGTGAAATGCAGCTTCTCGCCACCTTGAGGTCCTCATGGCCATCGGGTGATGCACCCAGGGCGCCTTCCCCCAGCACCAGGAGCATCCTTACCCCAAGGTAAGGAGCTCTGCACATCTCTGCTCTTTACCCAGGCCGTCACAACGCCACCATGTGATGACAGATCCCTACCTCAGGGCTTCCCCTGCCCAGGACCACCTGCAGATCAACCTCCACATCTCCTCTGGGCCAGGGCCCTCACAAGCCAGTTGCTTACAGTTGCCTGCCTTTATAACCATGATCAAGTGAACTCAGTCCTCTTCTCCCACTGAGGATGTGCATGAGGTCCTCCGACCCTAGTTGATTGAGGGTTCACACTTGAAAATGAGTGTATTCTGGAAGCAGCTGTTCTCCAGAGGAGGGAGAGGGAGTCGCTCAGCAATAAGCTGCTATAGATGGTTATTCAAGCATAATAAAGCCTCCTTATCAACCCTGTCTCGCTACCCCTCATAATTTAAGCTGGGTGTAATAAGGCAGTATGAAGGCAAAGGCTAGCTTTACAGTCAAACTGGGGATTACAGTCTGGCACACATATTTAAAAATTCACAATAGCAAAGAGAAATTGTAAGAGGAGCCTAAACAGTGTCCCTCAAATGCCGGGAGATGGGCTGATGAGTTATAGTCATTTCCAGCATAGGTCTGGGCTGATGTATAGCTGAGCTGGGGTCAGACCAGAGACTTACTGCTCCCAAGCTTCTTGAGCAAGTGTAAAACCTGCATGTACTAAAAAAAATTGTGCATTGACTTTAGAGAAGGTTTCTGTCTGTATTATATGCATTTTTATCTCTCTTTTTTTTTAATCCAGATCACTGCATGCTTTTCTTTCTTTCTCTGAATAAACTCAGAAATACTGTTTTGTCTCCCATTCCCCACAAAAGCCCAAGAAGTATCTTTACCCTTATAAGCAACTTGCCACTCTACATAGGAGCTAGGAGCCTTTGCTTTCTGATTGCCTCATTAATGAAGCTAGCTCAGACTAGTCCTTCCCAGGCTTAAGTTTATGGCACCACATCTGAAGGAGAGTTTGTAGGCCTGAAAGCCTGGCTTCTTTTCCCCAGCTGTGCTATCTGTGTAATAAAAAAATCTCTCTTTTTCCTACGAGCCTTGCCTCACTTATGTCCTTAGACTACCACGGCCACAATACCACCTCTGCTGAAAGCACTGCTGTCAATTCCTAGATTGCTATTTATCAGGGATCCCAAAGTGCTTTTATAAAATTCCTAATGCTCAGCTAGCTCCTACACCTTTCCCTTTCTGAAGAAAATCACCTGGTGCTGTTTTTTTGGAGATATTTTCTCTCTGCTGGCCAGAAGGGTGGCTGTGGGGATGGGGGTGGCACAGCCCTGTTCAGCCCAGGGTCCCTGCCATCGCTGGGCTGCCTGACTCCCCTGTCCCACCCGAGTGCCCCACAGCTGTGTGTTCCACCCCCCCCCCCACTGCAAAACACCTATTGTAGCCCCGGGATGGGGTGCAGGGGGAGGCCTGAATCCCACCTGTGGTACTCCTCTCCTGGAGCACGGACCACGGCAGTACACAGGGTAGACTCCTGCCTTGTCGGCAACGCTGCAGGGTTGTCCAAGAATGAGACCCAAGGAGCCCTGCAGTTCCCACACTGGAGGTGTCTCCCCTGCCCTGGGGTCAGAGCAGGGCTGGAGCAGGCTCCTTCTGCTTCTGCTGACCATGGGGCTCAGGGAGGCATTGCCTGCTGCTGTGCGTAGAAGATGCTTTGCTGTGGTTGACACCCACACCCACCGCTCCAGGCACATTGCCCAGTCCCCTCCACGGCCCACATCACTTGCTGCCTGCTTAGGGGTGGAGGAGAAGAGGACAACTTCATCCCCATGAAGGACACCAAGGATCCGTGGAAGCAGCTGCGTGCGCCCATAATGGGAAGCAGCCCCCCTTGCTGCTCTGGCTAATGTTAACACATCACCCGCCTGCCAAGCGTGAAAAGGGAAGGTAGAGGGGGCAGAAGGAAAGTCACGGCCACTTTTTCCCACCTCGATTGCAGTGAGCATGTCTTGTGGCAGCGAAGCCTGGGTTCCCCTGTGAGGCCCCTGCAGCCCGCGGCCTGCCAACGCGTGAAAGTGTAAGGGAGAATGAATCCCAGCAAGCCACAAATCTGCCAAGCGAGGGTGTTCTCCATGGAGTGGGGTGACCGCAAAGTCTCAAACCATGTTCCTGCTGACAAGTTGCTGATGGATGAGTTTGGTCAGGAGGAATTGCGCTTTGCAGAAGAAAGCGCTGTTTGCTTACAAGGCAGCCAGCACGGCAATGGTCCTGCAAAGAGCTCTGCAAACAGGAGTTGTGCAGTGTTGGACCTACTCATCTTACAGGGTGAAGAAACGAGAGAAGAGAGTTCCTTCCGTGGAGGGAACCCTACCTTGATGCTGGGGTTTCTGATCATACCACCCAAATGCATGAAGGCTAGCTTGAGGCTGGCTTTGGGGCACTCACCCCACCTCATGAGGAGGTGGTTCGCAGAAGAGGTTTCTGGAACAGTCACCCTTCGAAGGCAGAAGATGACTACTGCACCCCAGGGGACCCTTTCCTTCATGGGGCTGTGGGGCTGAGCCGCCCCCACCGGCCACATTACTGCCTGGCATAGGGGACACATTTATCTGCTCCCCAACATCTAGCACCTCAGGAGATACACATCAATGGTTCCCCTCCCCGAGTGCTGCTGTAGCATAAGGACCTAATAATAAAACATGGCTGTTGCGTTCCTAAGACACCTGTCAGCCTGAGCACTAAGTGCCAGGGTAATAAATACTTGCTCAGCTATGCCTCTTCTCTGCCAGTTCTCCTGGCTCTGCCTGTTTTCATTAGTATTTCTTTTCTGTGGACATTGCAATTACACTCTGTTCCTCTTCAGGGCCCTTGTTCCAGGTTCAAATAGAGAAGTGATAATGCAGGGAAGCTTTTCACATCGCTGTTTATTTTTGTCTTCTGAGTCAGGAAGATCTTTTCAGGCTGGGACCAACCCTGTGCAGTTTTGATTGAGGAAGGACTCGGGCGAGGGGGTGGCGGGGAAAGGGTTGAAAACTTCAGGTTCCAGCTTTTACGGTTTAAACAATGGTGGGCTCCTTCCTTGCCCGCTCTTGCCGAGGTCACAAGCTATGTTCCTTCTTCAGGAAGACATAAGTATGCAGCCTGTACTGCTCAGACCCATGGTAACTATCCATCTGCCACAGCAGCTGGGAGCCCCGGCGCTCCCAAGCCTCTTCTGTCATCCAAATCTCTGAGCGAGAAGGAGGATTCAGCTGAATGCAGCAAATTCAAATGCATAACTTTTTTGTTCAAGGTTGCAATATGTTTGGAGATATTGTCCTGCCAGCAAGTCCCTGGTGCAGCATCCGGACGTTGCTGAGGGAATCCAGGGAAGGAGGTGTTGCTCCTTCTTCCGGTGTGGAAAACAACTGATTATGTCACTAAAGTTATTTGCTCCTCCTGCTATTTCCCAGTGGTAATTGAGGGGGTAAAAAGTCCCCATTGAATATGTGCTGTTTGGGTAAATCATCAATATTTTTAACTAAAAAGTAGCAAAAAATGCAGAAAAAAATCACAGGGGAACATAGGATGTTTCAAACTTAGTGCAACAGGGAGAACGTCAGCATTCCTTGCAGATGATATTTCTTCTGCTTTTGCATTTGAAGAGATTTACTTCATTTCAGATCTCCCTACACAGTGAGAAAAGTCCTTCTTTCTATTAGTTATTAAATATAACTTCTCATGCATCCAAGGAAATGCAATGAAGTGTCCAAATGAAGCCTGTACACCTTGAACTTCCTTGTCAGCAGACCACACAGTCACCTGGACACATGTCACACTGTCCAAGTGACATAGCATGGCCAGCTACGTGCTATTAAATCTCTAAACCCAGGGTAGCCACAAAAAAACCCCTCCCTGCAGCAAAGGTCTCTGGACCATGGTAAATCCGAAGTCATGCCTGGAAGCAGTCTGGGCGGACCAAAGAGACAGCGGAGGTCACTGTTACAGCTGAACAGTACAGCAGGGTGGGTTGAACTGTCCACAACATTTCCTTGGCACACATTCAATTTACCACATGGCCAAAGACATCTGGGCTAAGGGCCTCCATGTCCTTTTCCCCAGCAGGGTCTCTGTAAGGCAGGATTCAGCTGGAGAAGTGTATGTGGTAGGCTGGATAAACTGGTGTCTTGGCCAAGGCCTCTTCCAGTTGCCCCTAGAGCAGCAGAAAGCTTGATTCATGTTGTACATAGAGAAAAGCCAAAGAGCTCTACTGGAAAAGCAAAGTCTAACCGTGGGCCACACACTGCAGGGAAAGAGCACACCTCAGGGTCTTCTTCTTGCCCACTTTTCACATGACCACCATCCCATCTTTGTGTTGGTTCCCAAACTCCCCAGCTAATTTGCTTTCAACATATCTTGTGCCCTCCCTTCCCCTGCCATTGGAAGGGTAAGCATTTTAAACTCAACATGATGGGACCCATGGAATATTTTCAAGCTTTTTTATTTTCCCTGGAATGTTTATCTTTTCATGGGTAGCTTGTCTGCTCATCACTGGGACAAACTCCTCAGATGTGCAGGTAGCCTGAAGCACAGAGGACTAGCTCCCCGGACTCCCCATCCCTTTGTATGTCAACATCATTTGGCTTTGAGAAACAGACCATGGGAAAAACAATAACACAGATTTTTTTAAAATATGAATTTTTATTTGTTTTGATTGGAGCTCGAGAGACTGGGTAGAGTGGAAAAGCGGAGTGATTTAATTCAGCGAAGAGGTCTAGTTCCGCCTTGTGTGTTAGATCAGGAGGTTAGTAGGTGGTCAGAGAGTCCTCCTCCTCCACTCAGCTTGCTGATCTTATTCATGTAGTTCTTGTTTCTGATGTTTTCTAATCTCTCTTCAGAAATTCATTGTAATTTTTGAGAGATTTTTCTGTTGCTTTAACTTACTGAAAAAGCTAAAAGCTGAAAAAAATTGCAGGACTCAAAATCCTGCCAATTAGAATGGGCAAATTTTTTTTTTCCGGCAAAGGTTGAAAAATACAATTCAAAAATACAAACAGGCATTGAACATTGCACCAAAAAGCATTTGAAACACAAATCTCAGAAAGAGAAAGAGAGAGAGAGAAATAGAGAGAAAAAATGTCACAGTTTCCGTGAGAAATCCCTTAAGAAAGTGGATACCAGCTACTCAATAGAGAAAATAAAGTCAACAAAAAATTTTAAAAATGCATTTTTTTCTAGTTGTTAATTATTTACAGCTGTAATAACAGGATTGTCATGCATTAAACTGCTGCCGGCTAGATTCTTTCTCATAGTGGAGTAAAGAGAGTCTCAGAAGATGGAAAACAAAGCAGAAGACATACCGGGGCACAGATTGAACCTGAGGCAGTGAAAATGAGCTTATTCTCTGGCGATTTGTTGCAGTGTGCTCTTTCCCATGATGGGCTGCCCTAGCGTGATGCTAATGCAAGTTTCCCTGCCCTAAAGAAGCAACAGGTGCCCTCACCTTCAGATAGGACGTTTGCCTGCAGCTATCCCCAAGTCAGTCATCAGTGAAAATCTAGTTGGTGAAGGGATACTTGTGGCCACCTGACTAGGTTTGGTGGGCTGAGAAACTCCCTTCTGACAACTGAGAAGAGCCCTTCAACTCTGAATACAGCCTGGCAAAGGCAATGTGGCAATGACTTGGGTTTCCCAACTCTGCCCCTACTTTTTGTGGTTGCAAAAATCAAATCGTTCAATGTATGATTGCCATTACATTTGCTGGGTGCCCTGCAAAAAAACAGGAGGAATCGACAGACTTTTCAGGGGTAACAGAGTGCTGGCAGTGTAACATGAGCCAATGGACTTACTGAGTTGACAGGACCTTCAAGCAGCAGTGAAGGAAGAGCCAAGAGCCTTTGAAGACTGTGGGAGCATCCTGGCACATGTAGCAAACCTGGGACCAGGCTTCCCTCTCTAGGCAGATGGGATTGTTAAAGCTGCGTACAGAAGAGATCTGCACTGATGGGGACCAGGACAGTGAGGAACAGGAGAGTAGCTAGAACATCATACTTTGTCCTAGAGCTTCATGAGCAAAAACCAGCATAACCTCGCTTGTGGTGAAGGATGACAGGTCAAACATTAGGACTAATCCAAGCCTAAGGCTCTCTGCTGTTTAAAGCAGCACAGATTCCCATGGTGGGAGGCAGGCATAGACCCAGAAAGAGAACCAGCTTATGGTTGGTGACATCCTTCATTCTCATGGCCGGGACACCACAAGGCACAGGCAGAGACTGCCGCTGACCGCAAGAGCTTTTCTCCAGCAGCAGAGGAGGGAATATAGGAGCTACAAGTGTGGTTGCAAGACCCCGGCCTAAACATTTTGCCTAAGACAGGGGCAGATGAAGGGGTGACATTAAGGGAACTGATGCTGGGTAACATGCTAGGGGCTGCACACCGCTCACTTACCATGGCCCCACCACTCACGGGCTGCCCAGCATCTGTCTTTGGTCCTGCTTGTGCTGAGGTCAGATCAGGTGTGGGTCCAGGACACAGCAGCAGCAAAGGCCTATGCTTTTGCTGACCCCTCCCACAATTAGTGCCTAGTCACATATCAGCACATCCCACCTGGATGAGCAGCAAGCAATGGCCAAGAGCCAGCACTTCCCTTTGCTTTGCAGAAGAGCCCAAGCTGAGGCACAGCCTCTACCTGTGGTGTTCCTCTGGCCAGGAACAGTTGGAATGCATCCCACCAAGTTTTGTGCTCCCTCCTGAAGCAGGCTCAGGATGGAGACCTCGCAACCCTTTGCAATGCTCAGCTACATATTCCCTGGTTGTGCTATGGGGTGAGGACTAATTGTTTATGGCACTTAGCTGTTGAAAAGCCATGCTGCCTTCCTGGGAACATCCTAGTGTCTGGGGCAGGACAAGGGCTGTGTTGGAGAAGCTGTAGCATCTGGGACTAAGTTTTCCTGAAAGGTGCTGGGCAGCTCTGCCAGCAGTGACCTCGGGCCAGGCAGCAAGCCTGCACCAAGACCCCAGGGAGGCTCTTCTTCCTTGCTCCCTTTGTGCCCTGTGCCTCCCAAAGCCATCTAAGGACCGGTGGAGGGGGACGCACCTCCTTCCAGAAGATACAGCAAAGAGGATGAGAGGGAAGTAAAATAATTGAAAGTGCCCATTTTCTCTTTCAAAGAGAAGGAGGTGTAACTTTTAGATATAAAGAGTTTGTGAGCATATATATATACACATGCACACATGCATATATATATATATGTCAAAACCTTTGGCTGACTGAACAGTAACAATGTCAAACAGTAAGTATTTATACCTGAAAGCCATCAGTCTCATCTGTGTTGTGGCCTCTTGCCAAAAATGCCTTCAGGAGTAGTTTAGCTTGATACAGAGAGAGGATTGGTGAATTGTTTGGGGTTTTTTGCTCCTTACTTTGACATTAATAGAGCATTTATGTTTTCATGAATGTGCCCCTCGCCCTGGCTGAGCTCTCCTCACCTCCACAGCCACCAAGGAGTCAGGGAAATACTGTTTCTCTCCAGTCTGCAAAATCCACATGATATTTGATCAGGTGGGTTAAAGTGTGGCCCCAGAGAGGCATACAATTTGGGGAAGAGGGCCTGGAGCGAGGGCTGGCCTGACGCTGCGTGCTATGACGGTTCAGTCCTATGGCCCCACACCGGCTCTCCACCACTCCCAGGACCAAGCATGTGGAAGGGGGGCACTAGCACATCTCTGTCAAACCATTCCCCAAGAAAGCCCATCGGGAACTGCCTGGTCCATCCTTTCCTGCTCATGGCGTGCCTTGGCAAGCTTGGAGAGCGCGGTACCTGTCCTCAATAGCCACTCGCCTTTGACCGTGATCCTTCCTTTAACAGCAGTGTGTGTTTAACTGCTCTGTTCCTCCAGCAGCTGCAGAGAACTGCAGAGGTTGTTTCTACAGGCAACAGCTCCAGGTTTCTAAAGGTCTCAGTGAGGTTCTTAGCAGAACAGACGGTCTTCCGATGCGAGGTGATCTGGAGTGAGAGAAACCCCTTCCTGTTATGCGATGCAGCCCTATAATCTTCCCCAAGGGACTGCTGAAAGGAATCTAAGATATGGACAGAAGATCAAGGCAGCAGATGGGAAATGAATGGACCTTGTGTCCATAGGACAGGCTTCAGAAACAGGCTGGTCGTAACCTGCTTGCATGCATGGCTTGTCTCTGGGAACAGCAAGCATGGGGTCTGCTTGCACAGGGATGTCCTACAGCAAATGAAGTAGGAGCCTGCCAGTGCCACCGAGCTGGCGGGGATCAGGATAGGGGTGAACTGTGTTGGCCACAGCACCTGTCTGTAAAACCTAGGGAGTGGCGAAGCCATCTTTGCTTATGTTGAGCTCGATGTACGGAGGAGAACTGGGAAGCTCTGTCTCGGGTGTCACAGTCCTGCTTGGTGATGTTCAAGAAGCTTTTGAGGTGTTGTACGGGGGTAACTCCATCAGCCCTTTAGAACAGGTGGCACTGAGGGACCACATCTCCCCCATCCCTCTCACGTCACTCCGCAGAAACGTCACAGCACTAACACGGCACCTGCAGCCCCCCACGTGCTGCCTCCCCTGCCTGCTCAGAGGACCTCAGCCGAACTGTCCCCCACCTCCCCGGGCTGTGGAGCTCCCGAAAGCCGCATTGCTTTTTGCCCATGTGCGGTTTCAGAGGAAGGAAGAGGCAAGCTGCCAGCGCCAAAATGTCCCTCTGACATTTTCAGGAGGAATGCAACTGCAGGCTTGGACGGCACTGTTTGTGTCCCAGGTGGTGCAAGCTACAAAACAGGAGCACAGATTGAACAGATCATTTTTATCACCCTCAGAGACTTCTAATTCCTGCCTGGGAGATGCTCATCTCAGGGAAGTCAGGGAGGCTTTGGGCCTTGCCAGAAGAAAAGAAATATTGGAGTACTGAGGTTCAAAGTGAAATGAAGTGCCCACTCTGTGCACAGCTGTGGATTAGATTATCAATGGCCATGTACAGATCTATTCCTATACAGGACCAATTATAAAAATGGAGCCCTTAGATACTATCAGAGCAAGCAGTAAACCCCAGTAACTGATGCTAGGCTAGCTCTGGCCTGGCATGCCCTTAGAAGAAGCCCCCATCAGCAGCCTGGTGTTAGCTGGGAAGGAAATGTCCCAATTTGAGCTGCTGACAGATTTAAAAAAAAAAAACATTATCTCCTCTGTGATGTCTGCTGGCAGGAGATGTTAAACCACTTATTTATAACTATCTTCCCGAAATGCTTCCCTGCTTGGAAGCCAAACTACAAATCCTGTTTGGTTTGTTGTCTTTAACCAAAGGATGCCGGTATTTCTGCTTCCAGCTGGCAAAAAGACTTGAAGCCAGTGCCAGGCTTTGGTGGGAATAGACTTGGCTTTCAAGGCGTGCTAACACAGATCCAGGAAGGCAGCCTTTTATCAGGCAGAGAGCAAAGTTTTTGGAGTCAGGAAGAGCAAAGATGAGCCAGCAGACAGGTGTCTCCGGCAAGCCAGATGGGAGGGCTGTGTCCTGGGGAGGGACAAGAGTCTCAGCGTCACAGGGAAGGAAGGACTGGGGGAAGAGACAGGCAGGAGATTCACCTCGACACTTCGGCGAGACAGATCAGATCACCTGCAGGAAGGGAAGAGGCTCAGAAGCTGTCTCGATGCTGTGCCCGGCACCGCAGAGAGGTCCAGCACCTTATGCTTTGTGGCCCCGGGCGGGCAGCGAAGGCAGCACCTGCGGGCGCTCGGGCTGCCAAGAAGCTGATGGTAAGACCTGACAATTTACGGAGAGCTCTGTGAAGCAGGCACCAACAGACACAGGAACATATAGCAAGGCGATGTGCAGTAGAAAGTGGCCCTTGGGGTAGAGGGGATTTAGGGGAATGCCCAGGCTGGCAGAGGAGACCACCTCTACGCCAGGGCCAGCTCAAGTCAGCTAAGTCACTGGATCCCATATTTAAACTCGCCTTTGATGTAATTCCGTTAGTAAACACAATATACTCTTTGTTACCATTTTATTGTGTTTGTTTTGCTTTTTATAGGGTTTCTATTCCATTCACTTAGGCCTGAGTATTATAGTGACATGAATGTTTTATGAGATACACTTCATCTAGCTTATTTAAGAAAATGACATCCAAGTAGCTTCCAAAACAAACAGCCTCATGGCTGGTTAGCGTAGCACTTCCCACCGGAAAGCCCGGGGAGCAGAAGGGTGGCAGCAATGGCACTTGCTGTTGGAGGGGACGGTGCTGGCATGGAGAGAGTGCAGGGGGCCTCAGTGGCAAGGGGCATGGGGCCGCAGCAGGGCAATGCTGGGGCAGCCGGGCTGTTGGAGCAGGGTGGCTGCAGCAGCAGCAGGAGGCCAGTGTCAGGAGGAACTGGGTGCCCCATGTGCAAAAGCAGCTGGGATGCCCCCCCTGCCCGGCAGAAGGGCTGGGGATGGTGCACCCTCCCTCAGCTCCTACAACCCGATGCTGGGCGCAAAGCGGGAGAGATCCTGGGCTTTCCCCTCCTCGCCACGCAGCGGGGAGCCCTCGGTGATGAAAGGCACTGTAGAAACGTCATGGGCGGTTTGGGGTGCAGATGCTGTGGGGGAAGATGGGGAGAGAGCTGGTTTGTTTCCTTAGCATCGGCTTGGGCTGGGGCGGGGGGTTGCCACCTCTTGCCTGATGCTGCCTGCTGGTGTGGATGCGCTCATGGACTGAATGCACTGCGGGCTGAGCTAAATGTCTCAGAGCTCCTCTCCTCACTACAGCTGTAGGCAGGGGGAGCGACTGCACTGCTGTTGAGCCACCAAGATTGGTAAGGGATGGGCAGGACACGCACCAGTGTCACCCATGCTGCAGGACAAAGTGCCCTGGCCTTCCCTGCTTCGTCCTGCCATCCCCATGGATATTCCAGGTGGGGCAAATCCTGTGCCTTGTGCTCAGCCCTGCTCCTGCACAGGCAGAGGTAAAGTGAGCTTGGCACAGCAGCTCAAAGCAATGCTGAAGACATCACCTTAGGGGTGCTGGGGCCTCAGCCTGTCTGCATGCACCTGAAACGTGCTGGGGGCAGCTCAGGGGGGCCAGGAAAGAGAGGGTGCAATCCACCCTGGGAGCAGGGCTTCTGGCAGGATCAGTGCTGCCCACAGGCTGGGGACGAGAACTCACCAGCCACACCATGTCCTTCCTTCTAGCAGGACAGTGTGTCCATGGGTCCGGGCACCAGGGAGTGGGGACAGATGGCTCGGATGCCACCATCTTGTGCTGCTGCTGGGAAGGGGACAACCACTGGTTTGGGTCCTTGACTGTGGTGGCCCAGAAGGGAGAAAAAGCCTCCCTCCAAGGCACTGGAGGGCTTTCCTTGGAAGAGTGTGCAGGTGTTAAGAGTTGGGTCTTACCTCAATGGCTTTGTGGGATGGCATCTGGCTCACATGGCTCTCCGGGCCAGCAGTATCACCCTCCTGTTTCAAAGAGCCCCTTCTGCTGTTCTGCCATGGTGCTGAGGATGCTCAGCTGCATCTGTTCCCCAGGGCCAGGGGTACTTGAGGACCGACTGTCCCCTGCCTCACCCGCACAGGTGGCAAGAGTGGCCCCAGTGTGTCCCACAGGAAACAGCCTGCACCTGAGCTGGCCTGAACCAACATCGCTGCTGCTCTGGTGCACCGGAGCAGGGATGCACCCTGAGATGGACTTCCGTGGACTGTGCTCCTCCCCATCAGTGTGGCTTACCTGAGAGGTAGGGGCTTCTCTGCCTAAATCCCCCCGCGAGCAGTGAGATACTACTGAGGGCTGCTGAGTAGCCAAAGGAAGATGAATGGGGAGCTGGAAGAAGGGGTTGGGACAGAGAGGAGCTGCCAAGAAGGGTAAGTGGATGGGGCCAAGAGAAAGTGATAAACCACCTACCTGAACACAAACTCTATGGCTTCCAGTCCTGATGCTGGATGTATGCAGCCTCACAGCTACTATCTCCTCCAAGGCATCCTAAAGCTCCTGTCTTGACTTCCTGACTGACCCTGAGAAAAATTATTTCTCTGGCAGGAACCACCCCACCCTCTAACATGAATTGGCCCAAGAGTGCAGGATGGCAGACAGACAAGACCTTTCTCACTGGTTCTTGTCTGGTGAGAGACATGGAGGAAACCAGCAGCTGGGTTTGGTGAAGACAGAGAGGAAGAAGCCCTGTAGATACCTACAAGGTGCTGCCACCCTGTTCCACCCCAGCAATGGCTCCACGGACCATAGCAATGGTGGGTTTGCCCCCAGCAGGCATTGGGCTATAAACTGGCCCATGCTGCACTGCTCCCTCAATGGACCAGCTCACCCGCATCCACAGCCTGGCGAGTACCACCTAGCACAAAGTGCCAGGCACTGAAGAGCAGCCCGGCTGACAGACTGACTCCAGAGGCCTCCACATCCTTGAGCCCAGGCCACCAGGAGCACCTGCAGTCCACTGCAGAAGAGGAGGAGGGGGGCAGACCGCAGCAGCAGCCCCAGCAGAGTGGAGTGTGGAATGGCAGTGGCATGCAGACCTTGGGAAACGCAGGAGGTGGAGGAGGAGAGATGGAAGCACAGGGTGACTTGGACAGATGGGGGACATCAGATTCACGATGTTAGAGGCACGACCTCCTATGATCCTTTCGTTTTCTTCTTTCGTCATCAGAGACAAAGTAAAATGAAACTAAAGTATATGGGATTAAATTAAAATCACAGTTTTGTTTACATTATAAAAGAACGATCTAATAGTAATAATAATAATAATATCAAATGAACAATAATAATTAAACAAACAGGAAAGAAGAAAGCCCTGGAGAATTCCTGCCTGGATGGTGCTCACTGATGGAAGGTTTGTGTGACCGGTTTTATTGTTTGGGGATCATTCCCTTGATAGCTGACTCCCGGTTTACATATGTGGCCCAGTAGACTAAGTTGAAAATGGCAAAGAGGACTGGAAAGACGATGCGGGACATCTTGTCTACCTTGCTGACGCTGTTGTATGTCTTCTTACTGTCTGCGAGCTTCTCCTCTATGCGGGGCATCTTGGGGGGTACGTTGGTGGCAGTAGCAGTGGCAGCAGCACTCTTGGAGATGGTGGGCAGGCCAGGGTCCTTGGCAATGTTGAGGGCATATGTAGTGCCAACAATGTTGTAGGTGTTGTTGGTTTTCTTTGCTAGTGCCACTGGCTCTTTTTTCTAGGGAAGGTGGAAGAAAAAAACATAAGAGAGATGAAGTGACTGTAGAATTGCACGGAGAACATTTTGTCCTCTGAGTTTACCTGCTTGCCCAGATGATAAGATGGAAAAGGGTGTGAGGAGCAAGAGACCAAGAAGAAGGCATTGTGGAAGGGAAGGAAGATGTGGTGAGAAGATGGCCAGAACCCATGACATCTGCCACTTGAGGGCTGCTGGAGCATAAGGACGTGCTGGACTAGGGTTGACCAGCTACTCCATGTAAGCCTGGCATGCAGCACGTAGCACAAAGAGGTCCTGGCCTGGCAGCTAGGTCCTGCTGCAAGTCAAACAACTGAAGCCACATAGCTGGGTTTGTAGCCTCCTTGCAGCCCCTTAGAGTACTGGTATGAAAAGGTGTGTGCAGCTGCACTTGGGCAGTAGCTGCCCCAGACAGGCCAAGGGCTGCCAGGTCTATGTTGCGTATCGCCAGGTCAGCATAAGTGAATGCAGGCTCAAACTATACAGACTCCTTGTTTTCTCTCTCAACTGGGCAGTGTTTTCTGTGGCACGTAAGGTTCAGCCACGGAGAGATGATACAGGAATGTGGTCTTTAGAAAAGAATGACACCCTGTGTGGTCATCCTGGGGGATGAGTTTGATTTTCTGCTTTGCTGGCCTGCTTCCTGGGTCAAGTGAGAGGATTATAGTTCTATTTTTTTTGTAGTAGAAAGCTAGTGGCTTTAAGAACGTGGGTGACAGCATCGCAGTATTTCTGCACCATATTACAAGAACATATCATACACTGCCTCAGTTCCCCGAATACCTCACAGAAATACCGCCCAATTTAACATCATGATGTCCAAAATGCCTCTGGGACCCTTTAGAGCACCTCATGACCTACCCAGGTAAGATACAGAACAGATGGAAGGCATTTGCACTAGCCCTGGTTTTCAGGATTGCTGAACATGGCACTATAGGGCAGAGGGAAGCCTTTCATCTTGCCTTCATATCTAAGGGTTGCTGCAAATCAAGGGACATAAGTGCACCCCTTGCACAAGGCTCCAAGAACAGCCACGCTGTCCATGCTGAAGGGAGGAGGGCTTGCATAGCAAATGGCAAAAAAGGCACTTAGGTGTCAGACATGATGTACTGAAGGATGATGGAAGATGCTGAAGACAGACAGCTCAGATGTTAATGAGGATGAGTGGACAGGAAGATGGAGCTAGGAAGTCATGACAGGCGTTATGCCCACTCCGGCGATCTTCTGGTTGCTATCAGGGACCTGAGACCAGCTGCACCGTAGACCACATTGTATAAAGCAATCCAGGTCTACCAGCAGAAGCCCACTAAATGAAATCTATTCATATGCAGACATCAGGCACCCTACACATCCCAGCACTCATGTACTCCATGCAGCATCCACTGTAATTACACCAAGAGCCAGCATTAGACACAGCAATGAGTCATGGTGGGAATCTAGTATCTAAGCTCAGAACAAGGTGCGACTTTGGATCTTATTTTCTATTCAAAAGCAACTGAAACACAAGGTAAGGCTCATCCAGGTATTTCCCAGGGGTGCTTGGCACCATCTTGCATGTACGTGTGAGGGAACAATGTACAAAGTGATCATCAGGAGACGGGGAGAGCGTGCAGCCAGCAGGACCTGTTCATCTCCCCGCCTTAGCCTGGGAATTGGTAGCAGACAGCATCGCTGGGTAGCACTGGGAGCTGGAAAGGCCAGATTTGCCCAGTCTGCTCTGCAGAGATACTCCAAGGGCTTTAGCTTTCATACTGTATTTCCAGTTTAAATGTGTCCACAATCACCATGGACATTTCTGGTTACCTTAGGAAATTCATTTTCCACAGTGATTTTCAGAGGGACACTAAAAGCAGACTTCTGTGCAATCTTTAAACCCCCCTCCAATAATATCATAGCCAGGCCTGCAGCCTCCTAATAGTGCCAGCAATTACAGAAATTAACTTGCTGTTAGAAGGAGGTCTAAATGCCTTCAGACTCCAGATCAGACTAAAGCACTGATCAGACCACATTCATAGTCTTTTATGGGAGTGGGTGTTATGATCTTTAACGATTAACTGAGCAACTGATTTCTGTAATCATTAGAGCCATGTTAACTTGTACCCCCTGCACAGCAGGTGAACTTTTCCTGCTAAAGAGCTGACAAGAAGCAAATAAAGGACTAAAGATGTTTCACCTTCTAAAGCATTTAAATATGCTTAAGTATGATTACTTATTAACACAGCTACAGGAGGTAATAAAATAATTAATAATCAGTAATGAAATGAAAAACAGATTGTTGTTCGCAGAATGTAATTTGAAGTGCACTGTGATTATTTTAGTATTAATCAGCTGTGTTATTCGTTACAGGAATAAGATTACTACAAGTGACATGACATTTTCAACCTGGCTAGCTTTTCTGCCCCAGAGCTTGGAAAATGGATCCATCTTGCCTGGCTCTCCTGGTTTCGGTTAGGGTTAGGGTTAAACCACAACACTGGCCAAAGGCATCTGAAAACAGCAGGCTGAAAGAGTAAAGTCAGGCAAATAGGAATGCTGTGGGTGGTGATTGCAAGCTACTGCTCCTATTAGTGTGATCCAGAGCCCCCAGGCATCAACTTGGGCTTCTCCGGACCTCAGAAAAGGCTGTTCAGGTAGTACAGACGCTTGGGAGCCTACAGCCAGGGCTTCTTCCAGCTGCCTATGGAGTCTTCTGCCCTGGTCAGAGCTGGGAGCCTGAATAGCCTTTGGGAAGCACCCAGAGCACACACTGCCTACACCGAGACACGTGTGTGCTCTGGATGTGCTCTGCTCCTGAGATGTCAGAAGAAGTGGTTCAGTCTAAAGTTTACTGGGCTGTGCTTTATAAATAAGTGTTTCAGACAAGATTTTGACAATCAAATAAAGCAAAATATGCTTATTGCTGTCAGCTGCAAAGTAGCCCCCAGCCTTCCCCCTGCACCTTTATCTGTGAGGAGTTCCACGTCCTACTGAAACAGAAGAAAAGAGTGGAAAAACAGGAGGCAACCCCACATTTGCTTTGAAAACTTGTCCTATTTAAAACATCTATGTTGCAAAGCAATTCCTGCATTTATGGCCCTGTTTGGGCACGGGGAGCCTGAACCACTGCACAAAGCTGTCCCTGCACTGCTCTTCTGAAAGCTAGTCTAGGGATAAATACGTTCCCTGGATATTGCTGTCTGACAAGTTCTTCCACAACACACATACTGCAAAATAATAGCATTTTTGTTAAATATTCTTGCCTTCAGGCCTCTCTGTTGAGGAGCTAATGGCTGAACATCTAAATTATGGGAACTACTGGTTCTGCCTATGATCTGCTGGAGATTTAGTTCTCTGCACCTGCTGCTTGGCTAGAAATTTGGGTTGGAAGCACTATCCCTCTGACAGGCCACTCTGAAGTCATCATCACTAATATCTTCAGTACTTGAGAAATGCAAGGTATCTGCCACTTGCCATTCTAGAGAAAAGTCACTTTAATGATATCCAAGCAGCTCTAGCCTCTGAAATACTTGTATCCTATAATTCAAAGCCCAGCAACTGCCGTTGCTGTTCCAGCAAACACGCCACTCCTTCCTCATGCCAGCCAACGTTCCCCTCTGCAGTGTGCCAGAGACTTGATCCTATCAGAGAACAGCAGCAAAGTGTTTTACACTGAGACGCTTGTACCCTGAACAGAGCCAAAGGCTCCGAACAATGCAATCTTGCATTAACAAGCAGGCTACGTCAACGCCAGGTTACTGTCAGCTGCTGGTGTAACCTTTGGCGTCCCTCATCCCTCCCAGCTCCTCATTCAGATTATGTGGGACTGAGCCCAATGATCTTATGCTCCTTGGACCACCAGACAGACTGCGAGGTTGGATGGAGTCAATAACCAGCCCAACATACCACACACATAGTGTTGAGAGAAAGAGGGTGAAATGTTGTCGAAGAATGATATGTGGACTCTAGTGAAGGTGCTGAGAACATAAATCACTTGCAGTGCTATGGAGAGCTACGGTTGATTGCAAGTGCAGTAGGACAAAGGACACACAGGCTGCAGGGCATGGTCAGCAAGGGCAAGTCCCAGCAAAACCATATTTACCATAGTGAGGCAGAAAAAAAGAGATGGGTCTGAACCACCCCATGAACCTGTAAGACTTCAAACTGGTTGAAAATGGTGGCCTGTCAAGGTTGGTTCTGGTTCCTCTCTGTTGGCAAGGAGGGGATTGAAACAAAGACGGCACAAATGGAAAGAAACAAAGGAGAAAGAAGAATAATTCCCAAGTGACCTGGATCAAGGGGCAAACTTCAGAACTGCTGAAGAGTAAGTTGGACAAAAAGTTAGGCGTTACTCAGTCAGTGGAAAAGGCACCTAGTGCAAGTGAAGGGCGAGCATGCCCTTCACTTCCAAAATACAAGAAAGAAAACCATGATGATCATATCAAGAGAGGTTTGGAGGATTCTTTTTGGTGACTTTCTCTTAGTGAAAAGATACGTGAAAAGTACCTACAAAGCCTGGACCTAACCTTCTGACCATGCACTACAGGATTACTGTTTTAAGGATGAGAAGGATAAAGATCCAGGACTATTCCTCCATCCAAAGTGTGTTATTCCTTGTTTTCATGCGTCTGACTGCAGCTACTTGTATTGGTTTTGTTGCTTCTTGCCACCCAGGATTTCAGGGCAATGTCATACAAGCACAGGTACAGATCTAAATCAGATTTTATGGATAGGCATGGCATTGCAAGCAGAAGTGGGTTTAAGTAAGCGTCTTCCAAAGATCCAAAGCATTTTCCATCCTGAGGAACAGACAACACTTTTTTGCAGGGAACTCCCTGGTAAATGTTATCCTTGCAAACTTCATGAGTTTCCCAGTGGCGAAGTCACTGTTAATGGTTGTCTTTCCAGATCCTCACTGTAACAGCTGCTCAGAAAGTGACCTGGTTGGCTCCAGAGATGGTCATCCCTATCGTTGGGATGGATGGGATGGATGGGATGGGATGAGATGGGATGGATGGATCTCACTTTGTTCAGAGACAGCCCTTCTGTCCTGAAGTGGATCCTTTTAACAAGGTATTTTGAGGATGCTGGAGATAGGGAGCTTTGTTGGCTACTGAAACCACTCATCTTTCAATCTCTTTGGCCGCTCACCCCTGCCCAACTACTACCATCTCCCACCTTCCTCCTGATGATGTTTTTTTTAAAAATTGTCTTTACTAACACGTTTTCCACATTGGATCCAGATACCTCTCTCCGATTTGATCTGCACCTCTAAGTTGGTTGCAGCCACTCTGCTACACAAAAGGAGGGGAAATCCTTAATCCACAATTAGTGACTACTGGTGGCAGGCAGGAAAGGCTTGGAAAATCTTTGGGTCCAAGAAGCATTAGTCAAATCTTACCAGAGTATGTGCTAAAGGGAGTTTTTTGTGACATCTACGGTGATATCTGCCTGCCTTTCATTAGAGGAGAACCCCAGAGAACGTGCACAGTAGCTCCCAGCTAGACTCAGGACCCAACTGTGGCTATAGCCAGAACATCATCATGATCATTTATGATGCGGAGATCAGTGATTCACCAAGGTCAGCCCATCATGTTATATTCTACCTGAAAGAATGCTCCGTTCCCATCTAAACCGATGGGTCAGCTAAAGGGGAGGAAGACAGAATGGAACCAGCCCTGAGAGAGTAAACATGCTGGGAGTGCCTGTCAGCAACCAGCAGCTTTTGCAAGGTAGTGATTTCTTCCAAATGGGATGGGAAGCATTGCTGCTGCCAACATTTGAGGTGAGGGAAGGGCTGATGCTTATTGATTTTTTTTCATGTTCATGCAAGGAAACAATCAAACCTGGAGTGAGGATCCTTGCCATCACATCAATAGAAAACATTCTTTTTGGCTGGGGGGAAGGCTGTCCAGAGACCAGGGCTCAGCCTGGGCTTGTCACTGGTAGTTTTACTCCTGGTACAAACACTTCAACATGCCAATAGTTATTCTTCTGCCTCCCCTTTCTTTTGTGGTTTCCACCACCTGGCTTGTCAATTGTTTCAAGAAGAGCTAATTAAAGGCTGAAACTGAGCCAATGATGCACCTCCATTGCATAGCAAATTCACTGCTTGGAATTATTCAATGGAATAAAGGTGAAAAGCAAATATAGTGACACATCGTATTCCCAAGCTTCCTGGAAGGCCACCACTCTTCAGGGAGCTCTCTGAGCTGCACAGACTGGGAGTGGGTTAGCCTTCTAAGATAAAGATCAGGGTTAGCTTGAAAAAGCATGCACAAATTTGGAGTCCTTCCTGATTCTCCAGGCTGATACCAATTGCAGCAAACTCACAAAGAGCACTCCCTCTGAAACATTCCTGGTCCTGTTTTGTTTTCTTGTTTGATTACCATGTGCACAAACATTCTGCATGCTCTTACCCTATTGTTTCAGCACTGTTAGTCTTGCAGTGCTGGGTCAATAAATAAATTAAGGAGCATGCTGCTTCTATGACAAACAGAAGCTTTTGAGCCTTTGCTGCTTTTTTGCCTGTGCCCAGTTCACATAATTGCCCACGGCTGTGTGAATCCTGACTTTGTGCTGATTTTCCTGTCCCTGAAAGGGACATGGTTGCTTTGAGGATCTGTTCTGCTCCTTTGCTCATGCCAATGACCCGGGAAAGGCTTCTCTCATCTCTAGAGGCCAGATTAGCATTATTGTTCACGATGGAAGTGGAAGACCATCAACTGGCCTCCTCTGGAGCCTTTCTGCCATGAGTCTGTTGCTCAGACCACAGCTGCAAACGCAAACAGATAGAGAGAGTCCAAGAAACACGAGAGAGGCATTCAACACCCAGTGATGTCTGTGGTTTTCCGTAAGGCCTCTGTTCTCCTGCTTTGACCTCCATACCAGAGAGACGACTGGCTGTTGTCTTCCCAAATGTTACTGCAATTCTGCCAGGTATTTGCATACAGCCCCACAACAATTTTAAACAACGCATTAAAATGCAAAGGAGAAAAATATAAAGGCTCCAGAACCAAGAACAAGGACAAAGCTGATTTTCAAATTGATTCAATAAATATAAACAAGGAGCAGCATGCTACAGTAAGCGATTTCTCTGCACAGCTGAGATTAAATCAGTTAGGAGGGAGGGGGCACAAGCAGGGGTATCAAGCGGCTGTCAGGAAGAAAGCTGCCAGAGAGGCTGATCCCGAGCAAGAAGGGAAAACGTGGGTGATGCCAGGCACTAATTTACTGCCAGCTGCCATTTCTGATTGCTTGCTTCCCACCCACCCTCTTTGCCCAAGCTTACAAAGCAGCAGCTGCCAGCAGCTGTGGGCAACAGCACGCGTGTTAGACCTCCCCATCGCTGCACCATGCTTGCCCGTGCCAGGGCAGACCTACAGTCAGGGATAACAGCCGCAGGGGACACAGCGGAGTGGGATCATCTCCATTGGCGAGGCTAGCATCCCGTGGCCTGTTTGGGTTTGTGTGACATTCTAGCAACATGGAGCGGGGCATTTAGGGGTTGGAGGGAGAAGAAAGGAGAGAGGAGACCGCCGGCAGAGCAAGACCAAAACATGCACGCATTCACGTTTCCACCGGCAAACGGTCGTGCAGAAGGATGGAGGGAAAAGTGAGCAGTCATGCTGGGGTGTTTTTCTCCAGCCAAGCACAGTGACCAGCCCTCCAAGCCCTTCCTCCCTCGACCCTCAAGAACCACTCCAGTTGAGACCTGAGCTGAGGACCTCAGTAAGTAGCATCCAGCCTCCTGGAGTGCTGCGGGGCTGCATGTTACCCACTCCCGGCCTCAGCACAGCTCTCTCGTGCAGTGTTTCTTCACCACCCACTTCTCCCCAGCCTTGACCACAGGGCTGACCTTCATCTCTTGGGCCTCCAGCACCTTCTTGCCATCCCAAGCCCAGCTGCGCTTGGTGAAGTAGTTGACGGTGGCAAATTCGATCAGCGCAGAAAACACAAAGGCGTAACAGACGGCTATGAACCAGTCCATGGCCGTCGCGTACGCCACTTTAGGTAACGAGTTTCTTGCGCTGATGCTTAGTGTGGTCATGGTGAGAACAGTGGTGACACCTATGGAAACACATCAGGAGACAAGGATGGTGTGAGATCATACACTCTTACCCACTCAGTTTCTCCTCAAACCACAGTTGGCATTTCCATTTAGGAGCCATCCTCTAAGCCTTGTGGCCCACATTCCCACTGTAATGAAGGAAGCCTTACCTAGCACACGTCCATGGTGCAATTCATAAAGTAACAAAACAGTCCAGGTTGGAAGGGAACTCAGTTTGTCCAACCCCTGCTCGAACCAGGGCCAACTTCAGGTTGCTCAGGGCCTTCTCTGGTTGAGTTTTGAACGTCTCCAATTCATATAATCAATGGCAAATGTCTGCATTAGGATGAGATTAATCTTGCCCAAACTCCATCGACTAGATCTCTGCTCACTATAAAAGAGTCCTAGCTCATAGGTAGGCACCCACATTCAATTTCTCGTCTGCTAGTAGGGTAAGTTGAGTGATACTAGACCCAGCTCCCTCAGGTAGGATATGCCACGGAGAAACCTCTGGTTGCTTTTGCAATAGAATAAAAATAAAATAACAGTAAAAAGGACAGCCATATGGTTGGGAACCTCATGGAGGACCAGAAACTGGCCACTCATCCAATGTGGTTCTCTCAACATTTTGGAAATAGTGTCTTGTGACCTGCATGGATGGATATCTGGGATCCTGGGTCCTGCCAGCACAGTCAAGCACCCGTCAGTGGCCCAAGCTGCCAGAATGAGTGTCACAATGATTTATTTTAAAAAAATGATCTGTTGCAAAATGCCTTTTAAAGCTTTTTTCCTTAAAGCAAGCAACCATTGCTATCCATTTTCCCCAATAATGTGCTTTTCAATTAAAAATGCATTAAAAACATTATAAAAATATTGACTAATTTTCACTTCCCTTAAGCCATACTCCTGGTAATTGAAGAGTTTCAATAATATTGTTGACAATGTGTTCTGAGGGGCAAAAAAAGGAATAAAAAATTGGAGTTCTCATTATTTTCTTAATAGGAAAGCTAGGCAATTTGGGAGCAAAGACATTTTTCACAAAGGTAGGTTTTAATTTTTCCGTCAGCTCTTTCCTGCTCAATTTGAGCTGCTACTTGAGGAAACCTGTCTAATTGCAAATCTCAGGATAACATAGGAGGGAATCAAATATCCTCAGAGAAGGGCTCACCCCCAGTGTCAGGAGTGCAGCGGTACTCCAGAACCGATGCAGATGTAAGAGCACACCTGGGGCATGGACAGATATGGGGTCCAGGTGTGCACTCTGTGGGGTTTAATTGCAAATGATTCACAGACAGATGAGTGAGGAAAGTTCATCAATGACTCTATGCCTGAGCTGGTCCTATTTTCCACGTGATTTCTGTCTGAGCCCCCCCTTTTTCCATTCTGTTGGATGAAAACACCAAAACATGGGTGCTAAGGGGCCATACCCCCTCTTCTTCATTGTTATCACTGTTCCATGCAGGTCTTGCAATCTGGATGGCATAAACCAGTTTGGTCATACTAACTGCCCAGCTCCCCACAGCTGCACTCCACCCTGGGGACCGCTGTAGGATTTGCCTCACCGGGGAAGGGAAGGCAACCTGGTGCTACCGGGAAGAAGCTGGGGCTAACTGTAAATTTTAAAGCTTGTTCATGACCTACATTTCACAAGGCCCAGTAAACACAAAAACCATAACGATTCCCTTCTAGTTCATTTAGGGGGGTGCAGAACCACCTGTGACCCTCCCCACGTCCTGTTCCAGTTCACAGCATGGGAGCAAGGTCCAGACCTGTGGAAAGGATCCGGAAAGGAGGACATCAGCCTTGTTGGGTTTGTGAGAGTATTTCTATCATGACTCTTGCTACAGAGAAAATGCTTCATGATCTTTGAAGCCAGACCACTTTCTGTCTTATTCAAAAACACGAGCAGGTGGTACCATATATCCCCTCTGCTTGGTGACTTTTGTTCAATATACTCTCTGTTAAGCAGTATCTGCTGGGCACCGTTATTTCCAGGTAATACAATCCTGCAGCATCACACCTAGTCTGTGAGCATGTGTGTATAGATCCTGAACTAAAGTCTTGGCAGGAAAGCACAAAGCAATTCTGTTATTAAAAGTCTGTAAAAGCTATTAATATATGTGCAATGCCAGCCTGACACTTTGCCTTGGAGACAGGATCTGAAAACAGCTGAAGAGAATAATAACAATATATTTACCATGCAGTTATACTGCCTCAGCCCAGGAACTTGTTATGTGGAGCTCTGACCAGGGGCGCATTAGCAATTTCAAAGGTAGAGCTTTAAATGCCTCCCCATGTACCTATTCTCTCCGCAACTTAAAAGCCAATACAGATAAGCAGACACAGCCAAATGCATATAATTAGATGATCAATACCTTGATTACTGTTAACATTTATGACTTGGCTTGTAGCAGAAACATGGACAGGAGTATTTTTGCAGTGATTCAGTGGAAGCAGGGGTACTGGGAAGACACTGAGAGCTATTCTGGGAAATGGCCAGCAGCTTCACTGATGCTGGTCAAGGCCTGGAGAAGATCAGCTCTGATGCTCAGTCTATTTCCCATCATTTGTGGTGCATTTCTTCCCTGACCTGAGAGGATCCCCCCGTGCTCCCAGACTCACCAAAAACTGTTCGGGCAGGAACAGACTCCCTGTTAAGCCAGAAGGAGACCTGGGACAGGATGACCGTCATAATGCAGGGTAGGTAGGTCTGGATCACAAAGTATCCGATCTTCCTCTTGAGGTGGAAGTGTGTGGTCATGACGACATACTCCCCTGCAGAGACAGCCGGTTAGAGATGCTGAGCTGCCGGTACTTTCCAGGATGGGGCCGGCTGACCACCAATCCATCTCTAAACCACTAAAAATCTCTTCCGAACAAACTTTCAAGTTCTTAGATGAAATTGCAGTGTGTGTGTCATATTGTTACTAGCTGGCATACCCTCGTATCTTACAGTACTGTAGACCACCCTAACAGCCGTGGGAATGAGGGATGCATGCTGCAGCACACAGCGAGCACTGACTTTGCACGTCCTGCACATGCACACACAACTGCTGTGCCATGCCAGGCATGTGCCCCTGTGTAGCCTGGGTGACTTCCACATAGCATTTGTCCTTTCAAAGCACTTCTCTGGAGACTTCTTTAATTCACTACAAAATGGTTGTGGGACAAAGGCAAATCAATGCCAATAAATAACTAGGCAATAGGCTTTCCCTGTTTCACCCCAGGCACAAGATGCCTCTGGGGGTCTCTCCCGACCCAGCTCCCATCCCTTTTCTGCTCCAGCCCAGGGAGCCACGTTGTGGGTAAGATTCTTTAAGCCTAGAGAGACCCTAACAGTGCTTCAGTAGTATTTCAGGACAAAGGATTTCACTGACAATCCTGAAAATGTTCCACCTTTCCTCACAGTAACCATCTTAAAGATCAGGGCAAGTTCTGTCGTTAAAGGTCTGGGCTGTAAACCAAAGAAGCAGCTGTCCCTGTTTTCCCTCAATGCCCTATTCCTCCACTCAAAGCTTTGGATATTCCGTTGGATTACTGTGCCTTTTTGTTGTGAGCATGGCTCTGCTAAATCATTACACACAGGAGCCTTTAGCAGCTTTCTTGCCACCTCAGATTATTCATCTGCACATTTTACTACAACTTAAGTAGAGAGATGGGCCAGATATTATGACATTTCATTCCCTGGACTCCCCACATTTCCCCAAGGGAGGCGATATGAGTTGTTACAGACAGACACTATTAAAATCAAGTGCACCAGAGAGGAAATATCCTCAAATGAGAGAACTACTGGTGCATACAGAAGAGGGGAGGGGGGTGGAAAAAAAGAAAAGGAAAAAAAGAATGAGAGACACACATGAGATAACAGAAGCTATCAGTACCTGGATTCAGAGGGGAAGGGAGGAGCAGCACATGGGAGAGAAAGATGATTAATATTGGCCATTAATCAGAAGAAACATTTGTTTGGGATAATCTTCTACTAGCTATGATAATATTTGTGTAAGTAGATGCAGTGAAAATCACACTGAACATTATGTTGCATTTACCTCCCCTACCCGCAATGCTCTCCTGGAGGACTGGAAAGGGATCCAAGACAAATGAACCCACAGTACCAAGAACCATCTGGGCAAAGTAGGGCAAATTTTCCACACAACAGATCATTTTCAGATTCTTGAAATCAGTTTTCTAGAGGTTATGGGCGATGAGGCTCTTTAAGTGGAAACCACTAAAAGCTAAACCCTTTACTGCCTCTTGGGGACTGCTCCAGATGTCCCCAGCCATACTCTCCAACAGCACATGGCCTGGGAAGTACTGTGGTGCTCACTGCCCACAGGTACTACCTCTATAATTATGCCAAATTGTGGCATTCAAAGCCCATAGGTCCATCTTGTCTGACAGTGTGCACAGCCCATGCATCGCATTGTGGTCCCACAAGTACCTGTGCTGGATCGAACCATCTCTGTCCCAACAACATGGCCCAGCAGGTCATACTGGTTCAGGCGAGATCCACCCTTCGCTACTTCCACTGATTTATCCTTCCCCAGTGTCCAGGTGTAGATCACCTCCGTCTTTGTGTAGGCATCTGCAGAGGAGAAAGAAGAGTGAGGTTTGTGCTTCTGCCTGACCTAAGATATAGGAAAATTAGCCTGTAGCCAAATTAATCCCTGCTGTGCATTCCTCAGAGCCACATGGCTGAGCACAGCCAAGCATGGCAGAGACCAAGGCAGTTCAGCAACTGTTAAATCAAATGAACAAAAGGGAGCTGGAGTTTTCGGAAGGGAGCCGGAAGAGGGGGCAGAGCACTGTCGATGAGAGACAGGCTGTCCCCTTGACGTGCTGACTCTGCAAGGGCTGGCTCCAAGCAGAGACAAGATAGGAAGGCGTCCAGACCAGCAGGCTGCTGGGGCAGCAGGACAGCCGCAGCCCTCCCACGCCAGGGACTGGGAGAGTCATGCTGGTAGCAGCTGGCAAGAACAGCTAAACACAAATGAGGTTGAATTTTAGGTTAAGGGGAAAAAGTTAAAAATCTTTACCCTCACTCAGAAGCAACCCTCTCCAAGCCTCTCAGCTTTGGAGGTGGTGTGCTCTCCCACCAAGATGCTTTTTCCCCTGCATGACGCTGTGTTTGCCAGCCTCCAGGCCAATCCACCAGGCAGTGAGGGAGGGCAGTGCCGAGAAAAGCCTGCCCGCACATTGCAAGAGAAACAGCAGGCAAGTGCTGCTGGACTGCCGTGCGGGCTCAGGGCCAGGGCATCCTTCCAGGAGCTTGGAAGTTCCCCTTTCTGTCCCACCTGCCCACCTCCCCATATGCAAACACCTCTGTCTAACACACACAGTCACCATCACCTTCACAAGCCCTTGTGACCAAACTCCTGCTTGTCTTCATAGCCACTCCTTTTCCCAACAGCGCCTGCACACTCTTGGTTTTGCCAGTCCTATGGTATCCAGAAACTGAGTCTCTCCAGACTCTACTAGGAGCTACTTCTCCCTGTAATGCCCAAGCTTCCTGTCCCTACCCACTCTGCACCAGTTTTTTAGGCAAGAACAAAGTTCACTAAAACAAGTTTTTAATTCATTTTTACCACCAGCTTCTCCTATTAAGACATTAAGGAATTCTTTGGCTGGGGTCAGGTCAAGCAGTGGGTCAGGTCTACTACAGAAATGTCTCAGCTCCTGTTTTGTGGAAGATTGTGTCCTGAGACAATCAGATTTCTCTGATCTTTTTAAAACAACCACTGTCATCCCTGCACTGTAGGTTTTGGCAACCCTGTTAAATATTAAGTAGGCACTGTGCAAAGTGGGGGGAGTGGTTTTGATGATCAGCCAATGTTTCTCAGCATGCTAGCATGCTGCCTAAGCACTTCTGATGCAGGCTGGCACCTCTCACCCGATGTGCAACACTCTGCTTTTCCAATCCCTACTTCCAGTTCTCAACATCCTTCTGGAGACCTCTGTCCTCCTTCAGGTTTAGCTTTGTACAACTCTGCCAATGCTCTTCCACCTTGATGGGCAGCACCTTCTGCTCTAGCAGTCACGGTTCACCCACCACCACTCTCAGTCTACAAAGAAAACTTGCCCACAGTTTCATTGCCATCATCCCTGAAAATGCAGTTGTCTACATGTCTGGTCATCTGGGACAGGAGCGTATCTGGTGTCGCATAGGCGTGGCACAGATGCTTTGAACATATTTAATGCCATGAAGCCATTTAGGTTCTGCTCCATGCCTCGCTTGCAACGCAGTCTAGTTCAATCCAAACAGGGACAGCTCTTTGATATTTAGCAGAGCTGGTAACTTCAGCAACATCTTCTGCTAGCCTCGTTTCAGCTGCTGTACAAATGCCCTATGACTGGCTTAGAAACAGCTGTTCGCTGCTGTGTACATCCATCTTCTAGGGAGCATGATGACAGGCAAAGCCATCACCTTCACTGCACTTGGTCCAAGGAATGATGCAGATGGGCAGCTGAAGCCACCTGAAATGCCTGATGCCCTTACTTCTCCTGCAAGCTCTCTGCCTTCTGTCTTCAGGTGGCTGCCATGGTAGCATAGGGACAGGAGGCCACTGATGAACCATTCAGGTTGTGGGGATCACTGGAAGGTGGTCACTGAGGCAAATTTGGCTATCCTTTGAACAGCATGTGTCTCGCCCTGGCATTGTCCTTCTACTTGTAAATCTGACCCACTTTAAGCTTCTTGCAAATAAGCACCTTCCAGCTGTCAATGGCTTTTTGGTGCAAACGCTAGTTTAACCCTACTCCAACACAGGCGAGGTGAGCTCAGATGCTATGCGGATGGGTGCTTTAGGAAGAGCCATACTAATGTTAATCAGGGGGAGCTCTCTGAGCTGTTTCTGTCAAAACTCTCATCATTCAGAGGCCAAATCAGTAAAAATACTCAGAACAACCCCAAAGGGTGTTCCAGCAGAAATATGCACATTAGTCTCTTTTCCTCACCAAAAAAACATCATAAGCAATTAGGTGTGGAGTAATCTGCCTTCCTGCAAGTCTTGTAATAATCCCAGAGATTAGACCTGAGGTATGAGATTTTATATCCCTCCTCACAAGGTCAATTAACATCCTTCTCTAAGGCTTGCTATTTTACTGGCCTTAGTGATGTCTTGTGGCAATAAATTCTACATTTAATTAAGTGCTGCCTAAGAAACAACTTTATTTTAGTAGTTTTGAATGATCCAGTTTCATGGATGCATTCTGTCATGAGGCAGAGGAGCAGATGCACATGATAAACATAATTTCTTCTGGTGTCAATCAAACTTTTCAACTTTCTCCTTAGTTAACTCCCAAATAGCTACCGGAAGGAAGTATCAGTTTAGAAAGGTTGTGATTTCTCTGTTTTCTTAAGAGTCCAAAAAGGAGATTACCGGTGGGGCTCGTTCTTTAGTTGGAGGTGGGTAACTCTTCCATCTAACACAAACATAGACTGAGAGTGCTGCTCAGTTCGTTGGACCTGGAGAAGACTCCAGGCAGTGCAGGACTAGGAAATTTATTTCCACATTATGGTGTACAAGTGGCTTTGAATTTGGTTCCCACTCACTTTAGGAACAAAACCAAAAGCACATGGGAGAGAAGAGGGAACTTGTTCCTAGGCAGGGTATGGGAAGCCCAGGCAGATGACCAGCTGCAAGCCTGGGAGGCTGGGAGCAGCTTTCAACTCACCAGCAGCCTGCAAATCTTCCCTAAACCAGGACCCTTGGGTGTTGGGACTCCGATTCCCAGAGTTTCCAAACCTTTTACTTGACAGCAGCCTGCCTGACAGACTGAAGAGGAGCAAGGGGTTTGTAAGCTCCATTGGAGCATGGAGCCAGAGCAACCAGAGATTTCAGGCTCTCCCCAGAGTGGCAGGAGGGATGTAGGGAAGCTGGACAGGACACCTAGCAGCAGACACCACTGCTATCTTCCCAAATCTGTCCCCCCAGGATCACCTTGTGATGAAGGAAAAGCATCTCTGAGTTTTCCACCAACGCCAGTCTGCTGAAGTAGTGCTGAAGAGGCAGCACTGCCCACCAAAGGCAGGGAGGGCAATGGGAAGCCGCTCTTTCCACTTCGCTAATAAACTTACAGCAAAATCGTGTCTAATCCATGCTGCGAGCCTGAATTGACCACAGATTTGCTGGTTGCCCATTTCTGATGATGGTAGGAATTGCATGTATAAGATACGAGAAACAAATTTTTGGTCACATTATCATTAGCAATAATTAATAACACTGTTACTAAAATACTGGAAAACACTAGCCACACAAAGGACTGTTCTTTAGCTCTGTACCCACCTCCTTGCAGATGCCGATCAGGGTACTTACAGCTCCCAAATTTCAGTGGGCAAGCATGCACATCCATTGGGAAGTCCTCCAGGTGCATGGGACACTCTGCATGAATCGTTAGCCTGCAAGACAAAACACAGGGCATGATCAGAACCACATGGCTGCAGAGGCTCCCACCTGGCCCTTCTGCCGTGGTGTCTTTGCTCTGCACTCATCAAAGGCAACAAGGGCCTCAATGTGGTCACTAACCTCTGGGTCTCTGGGCAGAAGGCCATCAGCTGTGGAGAGAACAGCAGGCACACAGATCTGGCAACCTTTCCCATTGTATAAGCTCAACCCTATTGATCGAGTTCATCTTTATCCACTCAGTGCAATCAGAAAATCTGCTAATGCCCAGGACTTCTGTTTGCTTATGCACTGTGCATAAAGAGCTCATTAATGCCTGGGGCCAGGGGACATCTCATGGACCATGCTGGAAAGCAGAGCGAAAGGGCTTCCAGGGAACACTGCTTGTTCTTCCCGGTGGTCTGGAAGGAGCCGAGGGCTGGCAGATTGTTCACTCAGGAAGCCGTAGCACTACTGGGCTTGCTGAACAAAGTCGCTCAGAGCCATGAAGCCGCAGGTGTTGCACCAGGGTACAACACACTCTTGTGCATGTGGGGCACCTCACCCCACCTCCCTCAGCTCTTCCCTCACTGATGGGACTGCAGAGGATGCTGTGGGCAGATGCAGAACTGCACGTCCTGAGGCGGTTTGGGGGATGCAGGAAAACTTGTGCGCTTTACGCATCCACCGAATCCCAGGATACCTCACCAGGAAGCGGTTTTGTGAGGGAGGCACAACCGTAAAAGCAGTGTGCTGCAGAACATGGGGCCAGGCATAAACCAATCTGTTATTAAAGGCTCTAGAAAAGGTAGCTCTAAGCTCGTGTTCCTTCCTGAAGTACTGCAAAGCCTGTAGCCTAGGAGGGGGAGCCCGGACAGAAGGCTTCCCGTGACACATCTAATACAGCCTTCTCTGAAGGGACCATTTCTAGAAAAAAGGACCCACTTCTGATGGCTTTGGCAAAATAACAAATAAACTGTGACAGGAGCAACATGTAGATGCAAAGAGCAAGCGCACAGACCTAAGGCTGAAGGTAGCTTGTGGAAAACTCAGGTCAAGAAGCACAGTGGAAAGCTTCTATTGAGATATTTTCCTTCAGCTGGAAAAACGTTCAAAGTTATTCTTCATAGAAAATATTGAGGCTTAGTCAAATGCAAAACAAACCCTGAAAAAAAAAAAGGTTTCAGATTTTGTTTGCTAAAAGCAAACAAGAAAAAAAAGAAAGGAAAGGAAAGAAAAATAAAGGTTATTTCTTTTAGGTGGACAAACCTCAAATGATTCTACCAAAAAAAAAAAAAAAAAAGGACTGCTTTTTAAACTCGGCATAAAAAATTTGGTGGACTAAACCAAGCACTTTGCAAATCACTCTAAAATACCCTGTAGAGGAAACAAAGGAGAATCACCGTGGCTTGGAGGTGGCAGGGTATCGCCAGGTCTGCAGCGACGGTGGCTATAGGCGGCAGATGGTACTGCGACAGGAGGACACCAGTGCAAGCGAGGGACGGAGCAGCAGCGAAGTCCTGCACAGCTGGTCTGTGTCGGCTGCGAGAGCAGGCCCGGCTGTGCTGGAAGCTCTCCGCCAGCTGTGAATTTTGCTTTGCCAGGTGAGGAAATGGAACCCCACGATTTCAGACCCATGTCCAGCCTCATCTGCTTCTTTCAGAGGGTCTAGGAAAGCTGGCATCCCCGCTAGAGACAGGCAGAGGCATTAAACACAGCAGTGGAGGAGCAGAGCTGGAAGCTGCTGTAACTTTGATGGGGCAGGGCTGGGTGGCCAAAACCCTCCTGTGTGACCTGGAGCCTCTGCAGCACCCGCAGCAGGGGTTTAAATCACAGTTAACCCAGCCTTTGGGAATGTCTGGGAAGCGAGGCACACAGCCCTTCTGCAATGGTCACTGGAGTCACACTGCCGCAGAGCAGATTGTACCATGGGGAAGTCTACGCCTTACTCTTGTATGAGCTAGCAAAGGAAAGCAGTGAGTTTCCTGCAGCCCTTCTGAACACAGCCCCACAGTGTTTCAGTGGTACCTCCCTGCTACTTAATGCAACAGCAGCACATATTAATTTCTGCTTTATTTCAGTGCCAAGTACCACTGTCTTGTCTCCACTGGGCACATGCGCCCCACTGTGCCCCAGGAGCTACCCCACAGAGGGAAAAAAACCCTATAAAAGCAGGTCCCACAATCAGGACAGGTTTGGTCCTGATAAACAGCTCTTAGCTATTCAACATCAGGACATGGTCCCTGTACGCCCCATGGGGACTACTTGCACTGAAGCCCTGAGGGGCTGCTGTTGAGTCACCATTCCCTGTGGGGTCCCAAGGGCTCACAGCCCAGCCGTGACTGATGCCATGCTCCATACTCTGGCCATGTTAATCACAGTGGGTTTATTGGGTCTATGCAGGCTGACTCCACCTCCAGTAGAGGAGGCCAGCGGATACTTACAGAGAAGTACGAAACCTGGGTGAATTCAGAGCAAAGCACACCTTGCTGTTGTCTCCCAGCAGCCGGTGGCTTACGGCTTCCATGATTCAGAGGCTGCATCCAGGTGACTGAGTGCGCCAGAAACCAAGAACCTTTTCTACTCTGAGTCTGCCAATCCTTTCTGAATCCATGTATATATATAGTGACCACTATGTCCCGTAGTAATCATTCTGCTGACAAAGAGGTGATGATGACTGTCCTGCTTGCATTATGTCTGGTCCCAGCTTGACTTTCTCAGCCAATCCAAGGACCACATGTGGCCAATGTACCTTCCTTGGAAACAAATCGCTCTTTCTGATTTGCTGATCTCTTCTTCACCTCTGGACTGAATGGAGCTGTCTTACACAAGAGAGAAGAAGACCTGATCTTTAGGACTTCAACCAAGGCTCAGTGAAGTCAATGGAAAGACTGACAGGGATTTTGACAAGCCTACAAGCACATCGTTGGGATGATTTTCTTCTGGACACTCAAAGGCCCCCATGAACAAATTGCTCATTTGCTCTGATGCCTCTCTTTTGTAATCTGGATGAGATCAGGCTTTCAAGAAGCAGGTGTGAAAACCTGGCAGCAAGGTGTGGACTCGACAGCCTTGCTCCTCCTGTTCTGTTTCTTTTGTGATGCTTTCTTCTGTCAGCTCAAAATTCACTTGGGGTGCTTCATAGTTGGCAAGCTTGTCAAGCATGTCCTCATGGATCTTACCATTCAATTCTTTCGGTGTCCTTTCCAACTGCAGTGGACTTTTTGCTTCTAATATTTGTCACTATCACTTGTGTAAAGGAAATGTTGACGCATTTCCCCTGTCTCCCTCAGCAGGGCACACAAGACTTCCTTTTTACCTTCCTATTCCTTTGTTGGCTTCACTAATTACTTCATTATTTATTTCAAAAAGCTCTTAGCTGGGTGTTCCCAAAGTTGGCTTTTCCAAAGGACCTCTCCTCTGATCAGTGCTTTCCTTCTGATGTATCCTGAACTCCCCCAAAAAAACAGAAAGGCCTTTTTCATCCACTGTACTGTTTGCAAGTCTTGGCTGTGATCAACAGCTGCTATGAATAAGGCTGAACAACTCAAAAGACTGCAGATTGTGGGTCCGGTGGTTGAGTGTCATTTACAGCAGCCAGAAAGAGCCTCAGAGGGGGCCAGGATGGCAGCAAATACCAGCTGGGCACAAGCTGGCCTTGGCCATACCCTCCTGTCCTCTCCAGGCCATGGACAACAGGAGCAAGTGTTGTCAAGGGTAGGAGACAACTTTATACAGATGCTGGATGACTCCATAGGTGTGTGGGAATGCAGCAGTCACATTTTAATTCTAAAGCTTGTTTTATTAGCTGAGCCAGTAAACACCACCACAATAAATCCATCAACAAACCACTGAAAAAGCAACCTAATCTGCCACTTCTCCACCTACAAATTAGGAGCTTTTACGTCTCCTGAAATTAAATAAAAAAGAAAATGCCATATCATTCCAGCGAGATGAGTCTGGTTTAGCAACTTCAGCCAGCCAGAAGTCAGCATTTTCACAGACAACACACCAAGGGAGTCAGTTGCCCTGAAGAGGGAAGCAATACAGGCATTTTCCCTCCCAGGTGTTCTTCCTTGCCTGAAACCTCTTTGCTTTGCCCCTGCACATGCTGGGCTGTGCTGGGTCCCTGAAATGCTCTCCCCATGACCAGAGTGCACGCACTGCTGCTTGCTCCTGCTCACCCCTCTGCCCCCTACATCCCTCGGCCATCTTTTACCCCCCTCCTGCAGCCTCTCTTGCATGCACTCATCTTTCAGAGCACTAATTAGCAGAGGCATTTAAGTAAGCTGTGGAATCAATCACTGCTCAGGAGAGTGCCCACATTCCCCTTCCGCTCCCCCACCGCCGCTGGCCTTCCCTGCCACCTCCTGTTGCCAAGCGAAGGAGTCCTCAGCACCATATGCTTTGCCTAACAAAACGTCAAAACATCAAACTAAGAGGAATGTATCCCGCTTTGCAGACAATTACCACTGCCTCTGAAGCATTTGGGTAAAAAAAGCCTGTCGCACAAATTCTCATCTTTGCCCCTTACCCTGTGCAAGGGAGCTTATGGCCAGCTAGCCACAGAGGTTTGCTTCATTGCTCCAGTGCCCTGTTCAGGTCCAGACATCTGAGCCCCGAAATGTCATTATAAAGCCTAAACAGCATGTGAAAAATAGCCAAGCTGCCAGCAATCACATAATCCAGCTGTTGTATCCTTTGGCTCATCTGTCCCTAGCGCTAGCAATAACTTATGCAGAACTGTCTTGAAATCAAACCGCAAACTCCTCATGTTTTCTCTTCGCTTTGCTGGCACAATGGCACCAAAAGTGGAACATCCAGGAGGGAAACCATGTTTTTCTCTTTAAAGTCACGGGAAGTCCTTTGAACTGCTCAACACAATGGCAAGAAGCGTGAATCAGGCTAAACATACCTCTCCCAGGGCTGACGGTACAACAAACCACTTCAGCTTCGTTCTCATGGTTACCAGGAGCTTAGCGAAGCCTTTGATGTGTCATTAGAGCCCCTGTCGTTACCTGTGTCGTGCTGCAGGATGAGCGAGAGTCTCAGTCCAATTTCTGGGACGCAAATGTAATAATCCCTTGGTGTATGTGTGGTGCAAAAACATGACAGCACCCTGCACCGAAGAACCGACTTTGTTTATGCCAGGGATATTGCTTGAGTTTTGTCCTGATTTCTCCTCTAGGAGATTCGTTAATAACCACAGTCAGGCTGAATAGTGTTTACAGTTTAGGCTGTGTGAGAATCTAGGTTAGGTTTAATTGCTGGGGTTTGAGCTTGAAAGCCAAATTGTTTCTAGGATCCTTGTGCTGGATCTGAAAGCACTGAATTCACTTTGCATCCTCCCCCAGCCCCTGGAGATTTCAGCCCATGATGGCAGAAATGCAGTGAGATAAGGTGGTCTCTGAAGATTTCTCCCTCCTGGGACAGCCTCCTTACAAAAGTCTGCCCGCACAAAACCAAGCCTGGAAAACAGATAATTTCTGCCTTTGGATCCACTCTGAAATTTGTAAGGCAGGGAAAAGCAGGCTGTGCAAATCTCATCTCATCTATTCGTCTGCTTGCACGTTTAGCAGTCTAGCTTTGACCAGCTTAGGTCCATTTATGCTGTTGTCTAGGTGCAGCCCTGATGCGGGGTGCAGTCAAATAGCTTCCAGTCTGTACTATCCAGAGGAGCTCGTGCTGGCATGTCCCAGCTGCTGCTCTTGCAGAAGGGAGAATTATGGTTGCACCACCATTGTGTGGAAGGGTTCTGCAAGCTCCAGCCTACAGCTCTAGAAGTTGCCCAGGGGTTAAAAAATAACAGGCAGTAAAGACAACACAAAGACTTTGCCTGGAGAGACACTGTGAAGCTCTGTGATTTCAAAAAGCAGCCTGGGAAGCTCAAGCCCCTGAGCATGCTGCAGTAGGTGCAGGACTTGTTATCTGAGATTCAACAGCCCCGGTAGGACTGCATGTGTTCTGGGTGCCTTTGTACTCAGCTTTCCGTCCTGTTCTGCCTCTGCCTCACCCAGGGGTTCACCGACCCTCCTTCCCACGTGCTTGTGCACTGCTGCTAAGGACTCCCCATTGTCTTTAGCAATACAGGTTCTTGAGGGAAAGTCTTTGGGCATGCAGCTGAATGCGTCAGCCTGGCACTGAAAGAAAACATCCTTTAAGTGCGTAACTTGAGCACAAATTGACTGGGACGCACTCTGACAATAACCACAAAGCCTCAACATGCCACTCTGACAGTCCCTGTGAAAAGCAGGAGAGCTCTTTAAAGCCTAGATTCACAAAGTTGAATCCAATTGGCACAGCATTAAGCTTTCACCATTTTCATATGCTTCAAGGCCAGGAAGAACCAGAACATTATCTATGTGCCCCACACAATTCGAGCCAGAAAGTACATCCAGACATTGGTGCAGCAGCTGAGTTTTTGTCTGTACCTTATGTAAATCCACACACAATCCCCGGTTTGTGGTACTCAGGTCTGACACCAGAGCTTTGAGGCCCTACCTGGGCTTTTGTGAACTACTTGGATCTTCTAAGAGCTCCACAAACAAGCTTGCAGAGTCAGGGCTACATAATAAAACTGTGTCCCCCATGCCCTCTAAGGCAGCCGGAGTAGCAGGGAAGAGGCAGAGGGATCAGTAATCCTGTCCCTTCCTCAGTAGCCAGAAGGAGGTGAATAAAGAAATGCAATTCTGTGCTGTGATCACAAAAGGCCGTCTTGTCACCCAGGTGCTAAGACCTGAGTCAGTGATCAGGTGTTTGCACTGTGATGTTGCACTGACCCATGAGGAGGCTGTGCGAAGACTAAAGGAAATCTCTGGACACTCAGCTACAGCTAGTGTGCAACTTCTTGAAGCTCAGGTCAGTGATAAAGAGGCTCTCTCCAGGAGCTATAAATATTGTCACACAGGTGTAATTTTGCTGGATGCATGTGTCAGAGTTGCTGTTCCACCACAGCAACTTCATTTATAAATGTAAGACTTGACTAAGAGAAGTTGGCTTTCACAGCAGGATAAATAGCAAGAGACACGCCTCTAATTGCACATCAGCAGAACTGATCCCTCAAGGATATTGGCTGGTACAAGGTAAAGCAGTAGGATACGTCTCAGGAGTCAAACTGCATGGCAATCTACCAGTCTAGACTGAGCCTGCAAGGGATCACTTGGGCAATCTTGCCAGTCTAGAAGAAACCTGGTGGAGGACCAAACCCACTCCCTAGTCAGGATAGAACGTGCCTCTTTGGGGTTTGCACTTTGCTAGATGTCAGCTCTGTGGGGCTGAGACTGGCTTTGTGATCCTGCTCCTTCCTTTGAGAAGGACATACGTGCATGCCCCTGGGCAGGGGGGGACAACAGGGAATGTGCCACTTGGACATAAAACATGAGTCTCCTTCCAGCCCTTTCCTGGTAGAAGGTTGCAAAGCACTTAACAAGGGAGGGTGATACCATCGTCATCATTTTACAGCGGAATTGAGGTATGAGTGCCTGTGAGTGGCACAGCCAGGTAGGACTTGGTGTCTGAGCCTCAGCCTGACACACAGTCCTAGACCGTGCAGTCTGTGCCCCTGCATTTTCCTCTCTGAGCCCCACTCAAAAGACCCCGTGTGGCCCTGAGCAGGCATTTCCTTCAGCAGCAGGGAGAAGGGCAATCATCAGATGCACCAGGACAGACATCCCATCCTGGATGTGTTGAACTGCAAGCCCAGAGAAGCCCTGCTTCGCCCCGACACGCTGTCCTGTGCAGAGGGCAGTGCTTTCCAGATGGCCATCTGGCCAGCTCTAACCACAGCTCCAGCATCACACTGGTCCAATACTGCCCGGAGCCCCACCAGGATAGCTTTACACACATCTGCAGAGCAGCAGTCTGTGCTGGGTAAGGAAAAGATCTCCATGCACTACAGCTCCTGGTGCTGTGCAACACAATACATGACAAAAGGCCTAAATCCAACCCTCAGCCTTTGGGTATCTGAGTGGGCTCTTCACCTCCTACAAAGCCTTAGAGGTACATTTAAAGGGGCGGGGAGGGGGGGAAGGAGCACATGCAAAGGGAGGTCCAGACTCTCCTTCATTCCGCCTTTCTTTGGGCGACAGCTAAACTGAAGGATGCGTTGAATGTATTTTAAAAATTCCATGACTCTGTTTTCTTCAAGAAGCTCATTCCCAAGAGCCTCATGATGCTGCCATCCTGGCACCTGCCCAGCCCTAAACGGAAAAGTAAATCCAATACTTTCTCAGTCACACAAAACTTGCTGAAGCTAATGGCTCTTTGCTGAATAAAGAAGTAGTGAAATGATATAAAAGCCCTGAAATTGAGTCCTTTTTTTGCTGTCTTATGCCAGTAGCTCCTATAATACTTTACAGTCAGACAATGATACAAACGGGGGGTGTTAGTCATCCACATGCAGGTCAGAGAGCCAGGAGCAGAACCGAGGCCTTAAGTCAAGTTGGGCTTCTCTCTTCATTTACCCCATCTGCCTCAGTAATGTGAGACCACTGATGAGTGGAGACCTAAACCCCCAGGGCACTGGCAGGATTAGCTCATATTTGAGAACTGCTGCACAAAAGCAGAGCATTGTTTATCAACGTAGGCTGTAAAACTTGCTGACACTATGTAGATTCACAGCCAGCTTAACTATAAAGAGATGAAATTCTGTCTGGTCCTCAAAAAACAGAGGTGAAAGCACAGCATCTCAGCACACAGAATCCACAATGAAGCCTGTTATTAGTTAGGATTGGCTTGACGATGGAGGCATAGAAAGTAATTTTTGAAAACAAAGATTTACACCTTTCCAAAACCAACTTAACACCTTTCTTGTGCATCTGAGTAGTTTGTTATTTCATTTATAAGCCCATTTACCTTGGAAGGTAAATTAGTACATCAGCCCCAGGTGGCAAACATTATTTACCTGGGCGAATAGCTTACAAGCATACAGGAAGATCTGAATAGTTCCATATTTTGGGTTTGTGCGGCGGGGTTTCCTTAGCGGGGGAGGGGCTGCAGGGGTGGCTCCTGTGAGAAGCTGCTGGAAGCTTCCCTGGCTCCAAGTCGGACCTGCTGCTGGCACTGAGTCCATCAGTGATGGCGGCAGCGCCTCTGGGATAACAGATTTAAGAAGGGGAACCTGC
>JAVKLA010000039.1:12262729-12307216 GCA_034782735.1 Sagittarius serpentarius | reverse complement strand
TTAAATTGATTTTGTTTTTTCCCCAAGTTGAGTCTGTCTTTTGCCCGTGACCATAACTGGTGAGCGATCCCTCCCTGTCCTTGTCTCGACCCACGAGCATTTCTTTATATTTTCTCCTCCCCATCCCACTGGGGCTGGGGCGGGGGGAGAAGTGAGTGAGCGGCTTCATGGTGCTTTGTGGCGGGCTGGGCTTAAACCACAACATTCCGGAACAAATGTACAATTAACCCAAAGGCATTTCTCTTCATGCTCTCCACCTGTTGCAGCTTAGTGCTAAATGTATGTTCCAGGGCTGTTCTTGAGAAATCCAGAGAAAATGGCTGCCCAAGCATGACTCCCCAACAGTAACTCAGGTTTTAGAAGGAAGGCCCCAGTTTCTGGAGCTCATAGTCAGGTTGCACAGGCTGTATCACTGCCTGGGGTCTCATGCTGCAGGGCTACCTCACGTTCAGGTCTCCCACTGAGAGGTCAGCTGGGGACCACATGGGCTGGGTTAAACTGAGAACTTCCAATGGCCTCTCCAAATCTGGCACCTTCAAAGCACACTTTTGAATAAGCTGGTGATTTTTTTCCTAATGATTACACAGATGTGGATTTTTGATTCCATGAAGTAGGAAAAAAAACCCCATTGTTCTCACAAGGAAGCTTGGGCTCATTAGATGTTTCAAACAGCTCCAGTGTAACATGCTGATAAAATTTAGATCTGTTCTCAAGTTGCTGGAGAATAAGAAATTCTCCCATCCCAATGTTCCCCTACCAATACTGGAAAATTGACTTCATATCCCATCAGAGGTCAGGAACAAAAATAAGTCGGGTGGTGCACCAACTCCACAAACTATAGATCCCAACACTTCTATCTCAACACATAAAAGAAAAAACGTAACATGAATGATGAGAAAAAAGCTACCTGTAAAAATGTGCTTAAGTTGAGGATCAGTGATGCTACATAGGTAGCAGGATAGCAGGGAAAGCAGCAGAGTAAGATTCAAATGTGCTAACAGAGTCAGTGGAAGTCTACACAAACCCTGCTGTAATCTACCCTGAGGTCCCATCCTTGCTTGCATGTATATAGGGACCTGGAAGACCCTTGCCCGAGACACAAACTTACCTCATGGTGTACAGGAGGGTGCCATTGTCCACCAGGCGCAGCAGCTTGTTGGGTGTTGTCATGTTATGGGCAACAGATTTCTTCCCGTTGTGGAAGAAGGTATCAGGAGTCCAGATCTTACTGGCCAGCAGGTTGTTCAGGGGAAGTATTTTCATGGGACCATCAAACTTCAGCCTTTCGTCTCTCCAGGATTGCCGGAAAAAGACATCAATAGTGTATTCCTTTGTGGAGAAAGGAGAGAAAAGTAAGTCTTGTTTTACTCAGCTCTTCATTGCAAACAAGCCACTCCAAGAAATGGTAACTATCCTCGGTCACTGAGCATACTGTGTTTTGGCACACCTTGGTTGACATGAAGCATTACGCAACAAGAAGTAGGGATTAAAGGCAGTGGAGAAATCTGTGGAGGATAGAGGGCACTTACCACATTTTGTATAATGACTTACATATGATGCCAAAATTTGCGTTTCAGTGTTTCTGACCACTACAGACAAGCTGCAATACAGCCTACAATGGCCAGTGGCCAGGCCTGGGGTAGCCCTGCTGCACCACCACCTTTATCCGGATGTTTCAGGGGAGGGAACCATTGTGTACAGCAACAAGGGAATTTAAAAAGGCAAAAATAAAGTTCCTGGAGATAGAATTTGGCCAGGATACTGGTAATTATACCCCTGCTCAGAAAAACAATAAAGAAATAAAGTTTCAATGACATTGTCTAAATGTTATTTTTTTTCCCCAAGCCACCTCTAGAAAAGCATTGAATCAAGAACCTCACAAGCTTGCATTACAAGATCCTGTGACTTTTCTTTTTCTTCTTTTTCCTTTCCTATTTTTGCACTTTTTTCTTTTTTTCTTTCTTTCTTTTTTCTTCTTTCAGCTAGTGTAGAAACCCATTTCCTAGCCCAAATTTCAGTTGGGGCAATTAGAAATCATCTCTTTGAAACTGTGCAGCCAGGGCTAGCTCCTAGCTGAGTGTGTGCAGCCTTGGAAACCAACCACTTGACCAAGCAGCAAAGGCACTACGGCTCCACGGCCACCCCAAGGCAAAATTAAATCAATCTGGCTGGTGGCTGGCATAAGCGACTACTGTTCCCTGTGACCTGAGCCACTTTGTGTCCTCTGAGGGTCCGTGTCAATTGAGGGAAAGGCTTCAGCCTGTCAGCACGAGCTGCACCACTGCTCACCTCTACAACACACACCTCCTCTTGCTAATGAAGGATCTCATTAGCTCACAAGCCTTTCAGAGAGAGGCGAGGGCTTCAGAAAATCTGTCTGTCCCAGCTGTTCTTCCCCTGCCTTTGCAGACTCATAGTCTTTATTTACGGGTTCCTGGAGGCTGCAGGACCAACTAAACTTATCATTGTGAGTGATTTCTTTCCTGCAGCTCTTCTCAGCAGCATTTAAAAGCTGCTGCGCATCAGTTTTCTATAGGTCACAGAAATTCCTACAGGTTTTGCAGCAGATGGCAGCTGAATGAAAGCATCTTGGTAAGGAAATTCATCCCTGCTCCCTGGCCACAGAGCCACTCCTGCTCAAATGTGAAGCTTCTGGAGCCTGGCTGGGGGAAGGAAAGAGAAGATCCTACATTCCCACAGGCTCTGCCCTGTACAAGATACTCTGCCCCTTCATGAAAGTGATCTTCACTTTGTGGTTTTAAACTCAGTAAAGGGATAAAACCAAAGGAATAAGCCTGTGTGCAGTCCCAGCAGGTAGGTTTGGGAAAAGTCCTTATGAGGAGAAGATCTATCTTATTCAGAACTCCCTGTTCCTATTAAAAAAATGAACAAAGAAGCAAAACTTTTACAACAGCTTCCCAGTCCCTGTTGTTTTTCTTTTGTGCTAAGGAATCATTCCTGAAGAAAAGAGAAATCATGTGCAGATTCTTCCCCTCTTTTGTATACTTCTTTCCATGAAAGCATCATTCCCAAGTCACCCCTTCCAATGAGGACACTTAGTTCTACATTATGCTTTTCTCCACCTTATAGAAGTGGCTGAAAACATCAAGACTGAGTCTGTCCCCATAGTCCATCCATAAAAGCATAAAACTCCCTTGAACATTTTTTTTCTTTTTTTTACATTTCCTGGGGACTGAGGCAAAGCTGCAAGAGCTCACTACTGAAGATTCAGGCGTATGTCAGCTATCAGGCTCTACTTTCCAAACCAAACTGAAAGAGAGATTAGAAGTCCCTTGGAGCACCTCAGAGAAAAGGTCTACATGTCCTCCCCCACGCTTTGTAACCAGCTGCTCTCCTCCGCTCTCCACAGCAGCTTTACCTGCTTCTCCTCCATCATCATAATTACAGTCTCTGTCTGCATCAAGATGCGCAGGAGCGGCTTTCCATTGCAATGAGTAATGGCTCTGGGAGGGACGGGAGCGAGATCACCAGGCAGATGCAAGCGGGGAAGGAGGGACTTCCCCACTCCCAAGATGAAAGGAACCACTGCAGAAGAGCAGGCTCTCCCCACGCTTCCCGAGGAGATGGGGTTTCTCTCTCTCTCTCTCTCACGTTTCTGAGTGCATTTAGCATCAGAACGGCACGCTAAAACACATTCGCTATGCATTTGTAAAATACATGGAACTAAAGCACGTGAAGGCGAAATAATTTATTATTCTTTAACTGTCTTCCTAATTTTAAATTCATTTTGTCAAATCACATTGCAGAGAATACCTTCCTCTTTTCAGTACCTCATATTTCTTCTTCACAGTTCATTATACACACTCCCTTAATCAAATATGCTCCACCTTGGAAGTAATTATCAGATACTCCCCAAGGGCTAAGATTGCTGAATATATTATGGGTCTCCGCTGCAGTAGGAAAGCAAGCGAGATAGAGAGAGAACTCAGACGAGATTAATACTCTTGGCTGCGCTGACATCAAGTTAACTTCTAACCCTGGAAGGGAATGGTCTTTCCAAAGCAAAATGGGGTTACATGATGGGGCTAGCACCTCAATGAAACACAGAAATTTTATTCTCCCCCAACTCCTCTGCTTGCTAGCACAGGACTGTGAGTTGGGCAGCTGAAGAGATGTTCATGGCCATGTCAGCACAGAAAATAAAACCCTCCAAGCTCCAGAAGGGCCACGACAGCCGCAGGATATTGCTCCTGCCTGACCCAGCTGGTGAAAGCAATGCCTGCTCCCTCTCCTGAAGTGGACTCCCTCCAAGGCCAGGACTACCCGCCGCTGGCCTAGGCTATGCCAGCACCAGGTCACCTCTGGGACTGGATGTGCAGGAGGGTCTCAGTCCTGAACGCATGACTGTCCTCATGTGGCATCCTTGAAATGTTGATCAACCATGAACAGCCAGCTCTCCTCTGTGCGCCTGGGCGCATGTGGAATACGAACTGCAAGAAACGCTGTTGAGAAAGCTCACTATTAATTATGTTCCACAGTCTTGTTTTAATTAGAAGACAAACTGTTGTGGGAATACAAGCCTAAATTCAGACCTCAGGCCTTTTCATTAATAATTTTCCCTGAACATGACAAAATATTGCAATCAGTTCACTCTTTTTCTTTTTTCTCTTTTGCCTCCCTTCTGGTTCAAGCACTAAGGACGGTTTGATGGTGAACTATTCTCTTCTGGCGCTGCCACTAAACCAGGCCTGATTCTGGAACCCTCCCCTCTTCCCAGGAAGCACCCTCCTTCCTCCACACACAGTCAGGTCAAAGAAAGCTGGCTACAGCGAATGTGTTTGTCAAGGCATGTAATGGGTGGAGCATGCACAGGTCCTGGTCCCGTGGGCAGACCTCCCCGTTTCGTAGGTTGCACTTGCAGGAAAGAAAAAGACCCTAAAGCCTGCAGCGTGCTTGAGCGGTGCAAAGGCATCGACCCTCCAAGGCTGCATTATCAGTTGGTTTCTAAAAGCCCAAACGCACCTGAGAAACAATCCCTGTCTACCACCTGCACTGAGCTCCCCCTGCCCTGCAAGAAGGTGATAAGGCCCACTCATGCCCGGGAAGGCAGCTGGGATGCTTGCTCCTGTTCTTGTCATTTAGGAAAATCCTGCCTTTGCCCAGATTGTCCAAGGACGAGGGTGGGACATGTCCGCTGCGGCTGCAGGAGAAGCCATCCCAACCCAGGAGGCGACGAGCCAGTGGCACCTACCATGTCTGTGTCCGAGACAGGGCCGAAACTCGTCACGTAAATGTCTGTCTTGACTTCAGTTACGCTGTCTGGGACAAAAAAAAGGGAAAAAAGCAATTAGAGAACTGAATTTGCTTGTACAGGGAAGGGTTTGGGTTTTGTTACGTGGTGGTTTTTCCTGCCAGGCGCCTCCCTGGCGAGCCCTCAGCAAGCCGGCATCGTGCTTTCTGCTGTGCCCTGAACAATGGCCAATTTTATCACTCGTAATTGGTCAGATTAATCTCTGATGTAGCTCCGCTGCTTTCCACGCTTACACCGAGGATGAATATGTCCCACACAGCCAGACAATGTGTATTTACAAAATGTATGCAGCTACACGATACATAATGTGGTACAGATCCACACGTTTCTAGTACAGAGGTAAGCCCTGATGCTTTGAAACTCCTTTTAATCTGAAATCCTTTTGTGTCTCCCAGCCTGATAAACAGCCTAGCAATGTTCCACCAGTTTTAGGAAACCCTGGGTTTGTTACAGCTGCAGGCTTATCTGTATGTAAAAAGAATCAATATTCTGATTGCCTTTTACTGCCATCGTGTTTGCTGTTCTCCTAAGTGCCTCTCTCCTGGCGAGCGGCTGCTCTTGCAAAGCTGCTGCTCGCCTGCATCACATGCTCCCCTGCATCCCAGGCTGCACCACCCTCGTGGATGCTGAACAGCAGCCTCACTGCCCCAGCAAAACCACAGAGCCCCAGTTCCTGCCCTGAGTGCTAAAACCCAGGGGCAATCCTAATCACATGCCTTCAGGTAAAGATAAACTGAAGTGCTTTGCAGAACACTGCTACCAGCACATGTGCCAAACAGCACATACAGCTCTCATCCTTGACTTCATTACAATTTTGGCATGTTTCCTAATTGAAGTCTCTGCTGCTGTCCCATTTTGCAGGGAAATCAAGGCACAGTGATTTGCCAGATTCATGGTCCTACGCTCTGCCCACTGGGTTGTACTGAAAAAATGATGGGTGAGGTGCCTTGAGTTTAGCACTACGTTACCATAAATCCTCACCACTTTAGGGATAGATCATACCGCTGTGCTGCTTTTGTATGGCATTAGCTGGCTCAGAGCTGCTTTCCCAGTCAAAGAACCAATTTAGAGCCCCAAAGAAGAGTTCATATTTTATGCGTAGTACCCCATTTTGACCACTGCAGAACTCTGCAAGTAGCCTGGACGGCCCATTGCTCAATTTAGTTATGGAAATCCTTCCGTTCCCTGACAGTTATTTTGCAGTAGTATGAAGCTTAGTTTTGTGATTCAAAGTTTTGTATCCAAAAATAAGATAATACATTCTGGCAGGGTTTTCTCCTTAATGGCTAAAATATACGTATACATGTCTTTAGTTATTATGGCTGGAAAGCTTCTGACGCAGCCTGTGGCTGATATTATTGTGCTATATAAGTAACCCTTGATCTCATCTTGATGCGATAAAAAGAAGGTTAAAGAGAAATATGTATGCAGTACACTTTCTGAAACACCCAGAAGCCAACAAGACATCATCCTGAACAAAATTAGTTGCCTCTGAAAGACTTAAACACTCAGGGTATTCTGTCTCCCTCCAAACAAGTCCTTAAACGAGATACACAGCAGAGAAGAACATTTAGTGTAGCGAGGCTCTTTCTGCTAACACATGCAGCGAGAGAAAGCTAATTATGTTTTAGAGAAAACACAAACTCTCTCTTCCCTCCCCTCCTCCCTTCTTGGCATTCAGTGTGCCCAAGATAATAACTTACAGCCATGGTTATCAGATCAGGATCCATGGCCAGTGAAGCCAGTCCTTGTGAGGTGCAGAATGAATGAATTGTCCCCTGCACCTGAGGGGACAGAGGGACAGGGGTCCATGAAAGGACCCATGCTTTACAATGTGATCCTCAGGGTCCAAGCACGAGGGAAGGGATTCAGAAAGTGATGAGGAGGTAAAAAGGCAGAACTAGTTTTGGACACCTTTTGATACAATCCTGCTATCATTACATGAGCCTCTATGTCCTTACCATGCTGTAACCTGGCTGTCACAGAGCTCCAGAGACCCCTTCTCACCCCGTCCATCTACTGACAAATCCAATCAAAGATAATGGCATGAATGAATAACATTAATTTATTGCTATTAATAATGTATTAATATCAATAATTAATTACAGCCTGAGTCTGAAGAGGATCCCCCATTTCCAGACTGCAGATGTACCCCCCAGGCCAGGCCACCGCTGAACTCGGTGGGACCCCTTTGTGCCTGCAAGGCAGCGCCCAGTGCAGGGATGAGCTAGGGGGGCTGGCCCGGTCGCTGGCTTATTGATGTCCCCCAGCACTTAGAAAAATGGGTTCCCTGCACCTTGGATGGCAAAAGCCAGACTCAACTTTCCCTGTTAATATGTGCTGCTAAGGGCAGTATTTGGCTGGGATCCGGAGGGATTTCTGAAATTAAATCATTGCTACGCAAGCAGGGATTTCAGCAGAGCTGGGAAATCCAGAGATAAGTAAAACACCAGCAGAACAGAGCAAGCTCCAGCCTCAGAGTGTCACTTCCTTCGTGATCCTACAGCCCAAGAGCATCTGCACTGCTTGCAGCTCTGCCTGAGCTCATCAGCTCTGTGATGGTGAGACCTTCTCCTCCAGAGAAACGAGGAGCTACCCAACCAGCCTCCCCACTCCTTACCCTCACACCTACCCACCCTGAGCCTGAAGAAGAAACTGCATCTACTTTTGCAGCAAGAGAAAGCTGAGAGAGGAGCATCTCCTGCCTCCGCTCAGAGACATGGCAGGGAAATCCTTATCTCCTCAGTCCACAGACATGCTCACACTGCAGCTTGGCTGTCTTGCCCGGTTCTCACCAAAGATTTAATTATTAAGGGCTATACTGCAGAGGGTTAGGCACTTTCCCTAGATCTGTTGCAGAACTTTAAATGGCATTTTTCCTTTCCTAGCATCATCCTTCCCTCTGACTCAAAGTTTTTTTACATGTACAAGTGAGTTGAGCCTTCAAGCCTGCTGGGGTGGCAGGCAGATGCTGACAGTCCCGTTTTATAATTGGGGAAACAAAAAAGGAGAGACTTGGTTCAGGTCAGAAGCAAGGACAAGAGCCCAGAGCCCTAGGGAATGGCGCAGGCTGGTGCACCACTGCCCAGCGGTGGGCTCGGTATTGCTCTTGGCAGGCTGCACAAGCACCCTCTGGCCACCTTGCTGAGCCTCACCATGCCCCAGGCTGCTGCCACCTGGGGACGGGGAAAGCAAAAAAGACCCCGAAGCAGTCACGAAACTAGAAGAGCAAGAGATTTTCAGGTTCAGCATTTGAACATGGGCAGAATTTAGAGACATGAGTGGCATGCCATGTTCCCAAGCCGTTTGTTTGAGGCCAATTCCCTTGTCTGGGGGCTTTTCACATTTATAGGCTCAGCTTATTTCCAAGCTTCAGCACAACTGTTTTTCTAAAACCACCTGGAGCAAGTGTGAGCAGGAACAAGGTGCTGCAGGTCTATCAGAGCTGCCCCTTCTCTCACATGGTACAAAGCCTCCTCTGTGCCTGCCAGGCACTGTTGCCTTGCTCCTCCCTGCAGAAATCCCCCACAGCTGGGCAGATCTGCAATGTAAATGTAAAACAAAAGCTGTAACATCCCTTCCCACAGTGTTACCATGGCATTCCCTACACCTGCCTGCTCTTTAAAAGCTACGCCTCTCCTTCTCCAAGAATCTCCAAGAATGTGCTACACCAGATCTAGTTGCTTGTGCAGGCAAAAAACATCCTTATTAACTCCGCGTGGAGGGCCAGATCCTGCCGCCCCAAGCCCTGCACCAGCAGGGTCAGTTGCTTCCCTTGTGTGCAGAAGGTGTAAGGCAGCAGCGGCTGCTGCTGAGGTGCTTCAGGGTTTCCATTTCACCCATCCTCCCCTGTCCCCCTCTCCAAGTCCCCACGTCCCATCTTGCTGGCCCTGGCTCAAGGCAGACGTCCCTCCCTTCCCGCAATCTCCCTTTTAAGTGCTCGTGACTCCCTGGGCCTGTGAGGAGATAGCTATTATTTACAAAATGACGGAGTGCTATTTTTACTTGCTTCTTGGAAGCACTAGGAGCAGTAGCAGAGCTGGAATACAAATTATGCTGCCTTGCTGCCTCTCCCCTTGCCGGCTGTAGATTGGAGGGCTGCCTCTACAAGTGATTATGGGAGGCGGGGGGCACTGGGGGCTGAGGAGGCTCTTATTAAACATCCCGCTGCACTCATCAAGTGCTGTTTATTTAAGAATCTCAGCCATAATATAATCGACTTGGACGGTTGTGTTTCAGCTCTTGAGGGTTGTGGATGTGCTGAACGCAGTCACGTTTCCCAGGCGGGAGTTCCCAGAGGCTATGCTGCAAGCTAGCAGAAATGATGTGCCTGCATCCAAGCGCTGGAGGCTCCTAAACAACGTGCACTATTAAAACAGGGGCGAAGCCACTGCAGCTTCATGCAGGGGATTCCTGGCTGCTGTGCTGACGTCAGGGAGGCTGCACAGCCTTATCTCGGAGATAAACTGGATGAGCGAGGGGATTGGGACCTGCTCAAGGCTGCGCTCCATGTGGCAGTGCTCCAGCTCTGACCCAAGGCTGTGCTGGGACCTAAGGGAGCTCAGAGGTGACAAGCCTGAGCGTACTGGTGTTTCTGTGTGTGATGGCATGGCTGAGACTAGAAAGGAGGACAGTACTACTCAGGCTTTTCTGCACCCAGCGGTACAAACCCTCAGTCTGCTCTAGGCCAGCTCCTGAAGGTAGATGTTTCTGCACTGGACTCCCTATGAACTACTCTGGACTCCAGCCAGCCCAATATCCTATCTCCAACCGTGGTCACAACCTAAAAAGTGCAGTAACAAGCTGATAATGCCCCTTAACACCCTCCTAGACTGCATTTAGCCTCAGCTCAAGCGTTTCTCAGCTTGATGAGGTCCCCTTATTCAGCGATCCTCTTCCAAGGACCTGTCCAGTGTTCCCTCAAATACACAAAATCCTTTGGGAAGGACTCCCACCAGACTGTGGTGAGGGCAGTGTCACCATGAAGAGAGAGGGGATGCTGTGTAGCTCTTTCCCACATCACGTAACCCAAAGTAAGCACACTGGACAGGATGGTGTTTTATAGCTAAAACACAGTAAGTTGGTTTGTACTACCAACTTCCACCTCATGCCTTCTCCCAAATCCTTGCCATGCTAATTAATAAGCAGCAGAAGGTAATTTTTGCAGCTGCACACAGAAGCTTATTGGGTGTTTCATTCTTTGTTTTCTCAGCCTCTCACTGGAGGGGATTTAATCTTCCTTCCAATTTTAGCTTCTGGAAAAGAAGAGGCTTCCATGACCTTTGCTACAAGCCCCATGAGCCCACCAGAGCCGAGCCACACCACAACCCAGGGCAGCCCTTGCCTTCAGAGCTGACATGCTGCAGCCCCCAGCCAGAACTCCAGCCTCAGGTCCCTCCTCTCACTCTGACAGCTTCAGTTCCATCACCCCAGGGCTGCTGCCTTTGCCAATTCCTGCCTTGGTTTTCCAGATAGCCTCTTACCTTGTGGTGCTGCCTTGTTTTGGGAAGTAGAAGCTGAGGAGGATCTTCTCCCTTCAGTAAGAAGAGAGGCACTGAAGAAGGAAGGGCACATCTCTGGATGGTGTAGCACAGAGTACCCTCTCTGTGACTTTGCCCTTGGGACTGCCATGCCAGTACTGGGAAAGCACAGGGAGACACAAGCAGAGGGGTAGGTGTCTGAGGGGAGAGGGCCACCTTGCCTTTCCCCACAACCTCCCTTGCAAGAGCTGCACAAATGGAAACATGACATCATCTACGTCACCAACGACACACAAGAAAACACTGATGTAGCCTTCACTGCTGCCCTCCTGCTGCAGGGCCAGGAAGACTCTCCCACATACATTACAGATGCTTTTCTTACATTTTTTGCTAGGGGGCTCAGGGATAGCAGCACAGAAAGAAACATTTCAGTGAACATCACTGCAGTGCTGTTAATGCCTCCTAGGCTTGTCCAGCCCAGCCAGGGGATAAAGCTGACTCCAAGGACACAGACTGATGGATCTCCTGCCACCCAAAGGCCACAAAGCAGCATGAGCTATTGCTAATGTCAGGACCACAAACATCCGTAGTGCACCTGGGATGCTTTCACACCAAGTATTCTGGGAGCACAGGCTGTGCATGGGTCAGGAGGGGAAGGCTGGGGAACAGAGATGGCAAAAAATTGAGAAGGTACTGGCATTTCCTCCAGCATCCGTGAAAGGGAGAGCAGATCTGGAGCGCAGAGAGATCTGGGCAGATCTCAGTGCTGCTCCTCTCTCCTCAATTGGTTTTGACTTGGGGATCTCAGACAACACATAGAGAGGTCACAGTCAACCTCTTCAAACTCCCAGCCCCGAAGTAAAAATACATATTTTCAGATGTTACTTGGCTGGTTTAGTGCCTCAGCATCCTTGAATATGAAATTACTTGTTCAGAAGCAAAAGCCAAGTCTCATATCACAGACATTTACCCACATTTGACAAGTTCAGCCTGAGCATCTTTCCCAAAAGTGGACGGCAGCATGCACGTGTTCTCCTTAGAAGAAGAATAACCCAGAACATAGATAGGGTGTCCCGGTCCTGTTAGCAGCCTTCCTTACATAGGAATAAATTGTAACCGCCTCCATGTATAGAATTCATAGAATTGAAACAGCTGAAATCAGTAAGAAGCAAAGGCTTTTGGTAGCACACCACACAACCTACAGAAGTCAATGCTGAATGGCAGCAATCATTGCCGAGAGTGTCACTGGGAGGGCTGGCAGCTGGCCCAGTCCTTCACAGGCCAGATAGAGCTAACAGAGGCATCAGGTTTAATTCCCTGAGCTACCTAAACCACCAACACTTCTACAGGAAAAATCACTTGGGCAGAAGCATCAAGACACAACAGAGACCCCATTGGCCCCATTTTGTCTATGGGGGGAGGGTAATCCCAGAGGTAGGCCAGCCCTCCCAGACCTGACCGCCTCTGATAGCACCTGCCTCTCTCTAGTAAGCGTAGAGATGAGGATGACCAGGGTCCCATGGATGAAGGCTGGCCTTAGCCTCATGCTCCCCCCTGGGACAACATGGTTAAAGATGACGGGAGGCTCATCCACTGCAGAGTGAGGTCAGCCAAGGACTGAGCACTGGGAAATTTGTACTCTGCAGAATAAACCACACAGTAAGGAAAGAAACAATATAAATGTCTGAAACAAATGTCTTATCTCAGCAAAAGCAGAGGTGAGTAAAAGCCTGAAGGGGATTGCCAGTGAGACCTTTGGATCAGATCTGTATCTAGCTGTCCCTGTGTCATGAACTATTTGTCTAATGCAGTTTTGCTCAGCTATTTGCTTCCTTCCAGAAGTGGTTGCCCTGTCTCACTCTTAAAGCTGAAATAACGCAGTCTGTGTAACAGATCTGACCCCCTCAGTTACACTCCCAGTGACTTCCACAGAGTTATGATCAAAAAGGCATCACATTTACACAGGAAACAAGGCTATCTGTTGCTCTTCATGAGAGCCTGTCCCTCCCATCCTGGGGTGCCAAGGCATCTTTTCACAGGGGTTGGCTTATCATCTACCGCTGCTGCTCGAATCCTCTGGGACTGCCAGCATTTGCTGTACAGACAGTTCCGAAGTTGCTGCTCTGTGAGCCACGGTGATTAATCACTACCTTCTTTCTGGTGTGATGGCACATCGCTGTCTACAATTGCATGTCCTCCAGTCAGACTAGAGAGGTGCCATCAAATCTGTAAACACAGATATGCATGTGGTATCGCTTCCAGCTGTGCTCTTTCTCCTTTCTCCCCTCAACTTGGGTATTTCAGCAGAGGGGGAGCAAGAAGTTCAAAAGAATTTCATGGGCTCTCTCAAGAGACAGCCGACAATGAAACCACTCACACATGATGACAGAGATCAGCATGGTCTACAATTACATGTGCTTTATTTTTAAGCCCAGATGAAGTGAGATGATGCCTGTCAAATCCCTCAAAGAGACAGCCTGCTGCCCTGGCTCTCTTTTTTAGCAGGACCAGGGGAGAGCTGATGCAATGAAGAGATTTATTCCCTGTCTCACGCAGCATGCTGCATACGCAGCTTTCTAACATGGCTGCATCCAGTGTCCTCTGCAGGAACTAGATGCAGGACCATGAAGTGACCCAGTTACCACGTAAGCATGGCTTGTCTAGGATTTATGGCACACTGTAATGGCTAGATGGATGTCTAATTCCTAGGTGATCCCTGGGGCACAAGCCACCTGGGGCACAAACTCGTTGGGTTAGGTAGGGAAGATTAGCTCAGTTCTTGGAAGAGAAATCCCTAAGCAGTCTCCAAATGCACTATACATGTGCTCGTGGCTCTGACCCAGGTCTGAGCTCTCTCCGTGCCTACGTAACATGTTGGTTACAGAGTTTGGATCAAGGCATAACTATGGCTGAAAGCAGAGGAGTCAGGCACGTCTTGTTCCTCCTTGCTTCCAAGTGAGCAGAGAGACAGTGTCCCAGCACAGCACTGAGAGACACGGAGCATCTGCTTGTCCCTTCTGGGTGAGAAACTGCACTCCCTCCCTAGCTCTTCCACACAAATAATGGCACAGGGTAGCCCAGTTTTCTGATCTGAACTCCCTGCACAGTGTGCTACATTGCCCCTTTATCTCAGCACGTGATGGATAAGGGGGCCCTAGGCATTCCTGCCGCAGTGGTAAGTCCATGTGTTGCTGTAGAAGATGCTATAGGGATTTCACACCCTCCCGCATCGGAGAAAGGCATTTTCTCACATTTACCAAGAGTGGGGGATGCAGGTTAGAGCTCTATTCAGCAGAACAGCCTAGGAGAGATGATGCTCTACCCGTAGCAGAGCCAACAAACCCTGCTTTCCCGCAGATCAGCTTTTCCTGCCTGTTTTTCACTTGCCTAACACCAGTTGAGCCCATCCAGCTACCTCTCTCTACTTCGGGTCTTTTTCCACTCAGCTGCACAATTCCACAAATCTTGCAGGGACTTAAAATCTCTGAGATATCTACCTTTCTGTCAAGTTTTGTTCAGATCGGCCAACAGGCTCAAAAGTTTTTAGAAGACAAAAGGCAGAACGAAAGATGTGATAAGCCTTACTCCATTAGGAGCCCAGGCAAAAAACTCCCACAAGACTCATCAGAACTATGCATTTGGCTCATGTAGTTTAACTTAGCTTCCCTCATTGCCCCGTGCAGGCATGCACACGCAGGTATTCTTATTACTGCATTAAGTGACATAAAATACACATCCAGAGGTTAGAATCAGGATGTGGTGCAAGTTATTGATAAATGTGAAGTCCAGCTGGAACAGAAGAGAGTCAGATAGAAAAGAAAGCCAGAAGCAGCAACTGCTAGAGGATGTGCAGTTATGGAGGCTTTACACACACCCCTCATTCTCACACATACAGACTACAAACAGAGACTACAAATTAGTTGTGCTATTTTTGCTACAGACAGAAAAGACAGAATGAACAAAGCTACTCGAGTTACTATTTTAAGGACTTAGGACACCCTCGGATGCTACGAAGACAGAGGAGGAATATGTATGTATGATCATGCTTTTAGAGGTTCTACAGTGCTGTGAGACCCTGTGGTAATGGAAGAGAGATGCTACATAAACATGTTTGTTATATATTATAAATACAATGAGAAAATGTGTGAATATAAATTAGCATGCATAATTTAACGTATCCAGTATTAAAGTCTGCCCTTGATGGCTAAGCCAGAGGCACTCAGGGAAGGGAATCCCTGCCGGTCCCAGTGGGCAGGGGAAGAGCATTCAGACAACGCCGTGTTGCCAGCTGGTACACGTGGCTGTGGCCCTAACGAAACCAAAGCCAAGAGAACTTTGCTGACCACAGTCCTGCAGGGTGTCTACACAGCTGTACACACTGGAGAGAGCAATGAGATGAGGGCAAAGATGCCAGAGTGGTACTTCAGCATTAGGCAAACCTCTCCATGTTACCAGCAAAACACCTGTGTTTCATTTTGGGCCTGCCCTTCTGACCTCATCTTCAGTTAATTTCCCTCTTTAGGGGTCAATGATCACGTTCTTGTTGACCACATCAAGGGATTTTGGCAAACAGCGCCCTCAGGGAAAGATGGCAGCAGGTCTTGTGTCCCAGTAGTGTGGCTGAAGTTGCACATACGCAGGAGAGATAAGGCACCAGGCTGCTGCCTTTGCTGTATCCCTTCACATGTGTGTAACTCAGCTGGGAGAGTCAGTCATTAGACCAGGCTTATCCAGAACCTGTGTGGACACGGTGCCCCTCTGAAAGTTCTCCATCAGGGAGCTTGCAGACTAGCCTTGGCAGGTTATTGCTTACTCCCTTTCCTAAAAACACCGAACCTTTTGTTAACTCATTCTCAGCAAGTCTTTCTTTAACAGAAATCATCACCTCCCAACAAGCCACTCACATGCTTGAAGAGGAGCTGCAAAAACTTCAGCTCACTGCCAGTAAAATCCTTAGCATTCGGAAAGCAATTACTGAGCTCTGTAATTCATCAGAGCTCAAGGCAGATCTCCAGAAAAAAGATAAGCACAAGGGTGCAATATAAAACTGCTATTGCTAACCTGATAATCATTGATACATAGAAAACAACTGGAAAGACTGGAAAGCCAGAAAACAAGCAGGGAAATGCAAGAAAAATGAAATGAGAAACACACTGCATTGCATTCATTTTATGTCATTGCAGAGGGGGAAAGAATAAACAAGATGTCCCAATCAAGTGCATGAGCTTTGCAGGCTGAGTTCTGAGCTCCAACCCCACCACTGGAGCTAATCTGCGCTATGGCACAGAGCATGCAGTGCAATTCTGCTGTGCCTAAGTTTCCCCATCTGCCTTTTAGCCTCAGCGCTGCCTTCCCATGCCTCTGGCTGTATCTTGTTCCAGGTTGCTCTGCAGGCTGAGGATTGCCAGACCGCATGATGGACTGTAGTGTGAAGAAAAAAAAAAAAGAAAAAGAAAAAGAAAGTGGCTCCTGGGGCTTGCTGTATAGCTGAGAGGAAGACTCCATTTAATTCTCAAGCCTGTCCCCTGAGGCCAATGCCAGGTACTGAGACGAAGATACAAGAAACCCATAGCAGGGAGCAACACAGTAATTTGCAGTCTGGTTCCCTTATCCATTAGCTCCTGGCTAGCATTTCCTTCAGCAGGGGAACTTAATCAGCTCCTGCAACAGTGTGCCTCCGGTGACACTTCTGGCATCCTTCACCACCAGCACCCCCAGGGCAACACAGACAAATGCTTTCCCTTCCTTATGCACCCCAACATGGTTCTTGCCTGTGACTGCTGAGCTGTGCGCAGAGCCAAGGTCTCCACCAAGCTGTCTCTCCCTCGTCATGCACGGGTCACTGGGCTGCATGGCCATCGCTCATTTAGTTTGCAGCAATACCAATACATTGTACAAATAAGATTATTTAGTTCACATTGCCTTGCACTGGTCAATTTAGCATTTCCTCTGACGCTGAAGTCCTGTCGTACAGCACAGCAAGCTCTTCTCGCCGCCTGGGCTCGCCTAGCTCCCTGCACACGCTGCTGCCAACGCACCAAGAAATGCATTAGACGGCATGGACTGCGAGTCCACCTCTGCCACACGGCAATAACTCCTCCTGTGTTTGCTGTCCCAGGCTTGCAAGCATAAACAGAGAGTCTCCGAAGGGCAGGATAAATCCCAGGACACACACCGTGCCCCTCCATCACTGCTGCCTCCCAGGGAAGTCCCTGGCCAGCAAACGGGGCCAGCAAACCCCAGGAGCAGCAGACTGATCCACACATGGTGAGATGGGCTTATTTGTGCACTCAGGCTGTTGTTTTACCCCCAAGTAAGCAAAACCCTTTGAGAAGAAATTATGGTTCTAAATCTTCCCTTCCCCAGCACCGTTCAGACACCAGCATTGTCTGTCCCACAGATAGGAAGGCTTTTTATCCCAGTTACTCACAAAAATTTGGCAACAATATCAAATTTTCAGTTCTGCCCACTACATGAATTACGATATGCTGCACACTACTTCGATACTCCCATCAGAGACAAGCAGAGGGCAGATGCCTCCAGATGTAATTTTTAATTTCCTTTGCTGGGGAGAATGTTTTCTTGTTTTAGCGATGCGCGTTCAAAGCGTTCCAGTTCCCATGGCAACTCTCTGCTTCCACTGGAGATGTCATTTTTCATGCCATCCCTTCAGAATTAGACATCTAGCAGAAGTTTTGAAGAAATGCCTCTTTTAAATATATATTTATTAGAGACAGTGCCTGTGAGTGTGCTTTATTGACACATTTCTTAGGCGACTCACAGCCTACAGAGGAGAAGGCTGTCTCCAGAAATATGCTGGCTGCCAATCTGCCTTTTCTCAGCCTCTGTTTTCAACCAGAACTCTCCTCTCTTTTTCTGCCTCATACACATTAGCCAGCACCTGCTCCCTTTCTTTTTACTCCTTTCTGTTCCCACCACTCTCCCCTGTGCCCAGTCTTGGCCCAGCTCCCCGGCAATGCAAGCGCAGCAGGGGAGCGCCCAACCAATTCAGCACACGCTGGAAGTATCTGCACCCGTTCACTGCCTGCTGGCACGGGTTGCCCGGGGACCCCCTCTTCTCCTGCAGGCAGAGAGCCATCACAGCCTTTTATACATTTGCATGCAGAGAAAAACCCAAAGTACTGCAAAATAGAGACCATCACAACAGCCTGTCAGCCCCAGAGGGCAGCGTGAGGAGCATCTGCACCGTCTCTGCCCTGGGCTGCTCTCCCTATGCCATCTGGCTGGAGCCTGCTGGGCACCACATAGCCTCTGGGAAGGGGTGAGCACATCAGAGCACTGATCCTGCTCCCCAGCGCAGGAGCCTGTGCGTGGGGCTCCCACACTGGCGGGGGGGAAGGACTCGCACCTCAGGTCTTGGTTATCTGGTGCCACTCGGGCACCCCCGTTGCAGCAGTTCACAGTGTTTGCAGTACCTCTCTGGGCTCCATGGGTGTGGAGCTGAGGGGTGCTGAGATGGACCCGCCTCCCTGCCTAACACACTGCCTTCCCTGCCGCACCGAGGCATGCCACCCGCCTCCACTCCCATGCAGTCATCGCCCAACCATCGCACCCGAAAAACCTATGCCTCTGGCTCAGAAACCCCCTACAGAGAAAGTGAGATGCAACATCTCACCCACAGCAGCTTCCAAAGATTTTTCTCAAGACCCCCAGGGAAAGTTCCTATTTCAGGCTGCGCAGGCAGCCCCCAGCCCCGCTGCCCTCCAGGGGCAGGGAGGCCCCCTCACCCCGCAGCGATTTCCAGGCTCCCCGGCTACTGCGGTGCCCGTGACCCTCACTTGCACCATGCTCAGCATCTCCCACCCGAGCTCCTGACAGCTCATCAGAAAGAGGCGGCACCAGCCCTGGCAGGGGTCCCAGCGGGAAACCACGCTAGAGCTCTCTAATAGAGCTGTAACATTACAGCTTCAAATTGCCTTCCTTCAGGAGACAAATCCAAGCAGGTAAATTGGTAGGAGCTGAGCTGATCCGGAGGCTGATGGAGCTAATCCCAGGCATGTTTATATGCAAAGGCCCAGGGAGCCTCGCTCAAACGCGACATGATCGCTAAAGCTCGTTGCTGTGCTTAATTCTCGGGTCCAGCCTGCTCAGAGGGGTGTGAAAAGCAGAGGAAAAGGCACAGCACTGGGAGCAAAAGCCTCACACCGGCTTCAAGGTCAGGACATCGGCCCTCAGCGAAACCATGCACCAGCCAAACAGCAGCAAAACAGCAGCTCCTGTTCACCCCATCGCGGAAAACACATGGATAAACATTGCTGTTGTACCTTAGAGATGTTTAGAAGCATTTTCTTAGCCCAGCCTCCAGCAGGCACACACAGGCTCCGGGGACACTTCTTGCTGACTCCAGACTTCACATTAATTGTAGCGTCCCACCAGCCATTAATCACACGTCTTTCACTGGCATTTTTATTGAAAATCAATTTAACAAAGTAGGTGGGAGTCCACATGCTTCCATAACATCAGATAAATATTCATGGGGGCTTGTGCTGCTTTAGCTAAATGAGTTTTTTCAAATTTAACTGGTGTAATTTCCTTGTTTCTTAATATATAGCTTTGCTTGCCCTTGTTCGGGAATAGAGACGAGGTGGGACTCAGCCCTATGCTGGCGTGCTCTCAGGCACTCCAAGGAACAATCCTTTGCTATCAAGCCAACACCTTTTGGCAAGGATAGTGTCATCTGTAATTGGAAATACCGGTCTGCTGGGATCAGCATCACCCGGTGTGAATCCCGAATCCCCAGAGCTAAGGCTGAATTCAGAAGTGCCATTTGGAGTTGAAAACTCGTTTCCAGCCACTAAAAGCGTGGCCACCATTTCTACCTCTGCGGGTGTGCCATTTGATTTCTGCTTTTCCCTCCCTGTTTAAGGAGCTATTGTGCTCCAACAGCAAAAGCTAATGGAGGCCATCAGAAAATGCATTCCCCTGATGCTTACTGAATGGGGTTAAAAGGCTTCCAGCTACCAAAACATACAACGCACCAGTGAAAGAACCGAAACACACCCACACAAAGCTTAAAAATTTGTGGGGCGCATGATTCCTAGGAGAAGGGATGAGAACCAAGCTCACCCTCACTGAGACAACATCCATCTGCAGCACTGGCTGTGACCATCAGCCCTGGGGAGGGCAGGTTAACCCCTTGCTCCCCGAGGAGGCTGCAGAGCAGCTGTGACCGAGGCTCCTTACTGCAGTCCTCCTTCTCAAAGGCAGTTATGAGAGTCCAGACAGAAGAAAGGAAAAATCTGACACATTGATCAAATTTAGTAGAAAGGCAGGATTCAGACAGTCCTTATCAGCGAGAGATTTTACAGCGTCTAACAGCTTCTTTGTTAACTGGAGCAGTGAAGAGCTGCAGCTTCCAAAAAGCGGCAATGCAGGGCAATTCAACCACTGCTAGGACTCTTGTCATGTTATCCTAGTGATACCCTTCTCTTGAAAGGCAGTGCTTTAGAAATCAAGCACATCATCATTTTGCCTTTGTTATTAACGCAAACTGACTTGTTTTCATCATTACAGCCTCGACCTAATTCCCCATGCACACTCTCCCTAGAACGGCTCAGATCTCTGGACAGGATTTGCTTTCCCTGTGCTTTAATGACATAAAGGTTGTGACTAGCCCTGCAGACACGCACGGACAGCCCGAGCCCAGGAACAGGGTGCGAACAGCCCTCCCTGCCCCACGCACCTCTGCAAACGAGCTACTGAGGGTTGCGTTTCCTATGCCCCAGCTCCGGGGGGGAGGTAGTATGAAGACAAATGGAGTCCAATGGAGTCCATGAACTGCCATCATAATCATTTTCCCCTCAGCCCCAGCAGCTACTGATGCAGCAGAGGAGGCAATGCCCACTTTCTGATGCTATGAGGTAGTCTAGTCACTCAGTTCCTCCCAAAACACGCCATCGGCTGTGAGGACAGTTCTCCTGCAAGCCTCTGAGCCTACTAATTTCTCCGATTTCCCCCTTATTAAGATAGCAGTCCTGCTTCTGAGAGATCATCCTTGCTGGAGACAAACTGCTTGTCAGCGAACAGCGTTAAATACAGGGTATCATATTTGACAGATAATGGCATGCTTTTAGTTTTTTCTCTCTTGGATGCGGGTCACACAACTAATGTCATCTCCAAACGCTGAAATCCTAGATGTGAAAAGGTAAAGCTTAATTGCCTTGAACAGCAACTCTTGTATTGACTCCAACATAAGGCCCATAAATATTAATACAGCTATATTTAGCCCCTTTCAATTATACATACAAAATTAAACACCTTTCTGGGAACAAATCAGTCCGGATAGGGTTTAGGTTTTTTCTTTTTCCCTTTTTAATGCGTTCTGCATCAAAATAATTCTAATAGAGCCAAGGCTGAGGGGAGGGGGGAAAAGTGGATGGAGGCAGAGGCTTAAAGATATTTTCACCTGGCTCAACTAACTTGCTCTGCAGGTATTCAGAGGCACGTGCATACTCCTAACCTCACCCTTGCTCCACCTGCTCCCCCTCTATTTGTTAGATTCAGTCCCTTTTCTGGCAGCAAACTGGGACCCACTGAAGGTGTGTGCACAGAGCAGGGCACACAGGGGAACCAGCCCAGCCTGGGACCTGAGGTCCCAACATCACTGCTGGGAGAGGAATGCTCGAGGAGGGACCCCTGCCCTGCCAGAGAGGAGAGGTCCCATCTGCAGTAGAGCCATGCCCACGCAATGCCTTCTGCAGACCTTCTCTTTTGTATAAAAACCACATCCACTTTCCTGATTTGCAAATTAATTATACATTGCTTTCCTTGCCAAAGTGGACTTAATGGTATTAACGTTACATGACAAAGAGAAGCTATCAGAAAGCTTCTCTCATAATGATGGCTAGATTGATCAGGAAAGAAGAAAGATTTCATGCTTTTGTTCTTTAACCCTTCCTCATGCAAGCAGACAGGGCCCTATTCTAGGAAAAGACTTTTTCAAATTCTCAGGTGAGACCAGGTGCATCTCTCCAAAGGGAAGAGCTCTAATCTTTCAAGCACAAAAGCCTGTAATTCAATTCCCACATGTGCATAGACCCTTTACAGAAAACACAACTTGTGGAAAGAAGAGTTTGCACCTTCATTTTTTGCAGGACAGTGGCCTTAACTGGCTGAAGTGACATTCACAGCTCTCCAGGAGACATGTCTTCAGGTGAGTAAGTAGGAATGCAGGAATGCAAAAATCCCACCTGGCCTGTATGGATACAACCAACTTCCTCCACAACAATTCAGATGGGTGCAGTAAGCTTTCTGTAGAGCCTCTGCCACCTTCCTGTCTGCAAACTGCTGTGGGTTTTTTGTGTTTTGGGGTTTTCCTATGGTCATCAGATCCTTTCCTTGACAAAGTTTTTTGTATCAGAACTGATCCTTCCAAAAAAGAGACATCTGAAATGACTTTTGCAAGGTTGAAATAGTGTCTTGAATTTTCAGACAATTTATTTCACTCCAGTCGTGAATCATTCCATCCACTGATTCAGTCTGAACTTGTCATCAATAGGATTTTCCAGCAGGTTTGGGGAAAAAAAAAGAAATCATACGCCTTTTTCCATGCCTGTTGTTCTCATCACTTTGGTTTGAATTATGTTCTTCCAGAAGGTAAAGTGAACGGGATGTCCTTTTCTCACAATGCAAATTGCAGATTAAAAACTCTCTCTAGGCTATACTCCATGCTTACAATTGCCAGTACTCCACAAATACTTTTTTTTTTAATAAACATTAGCTATATCTCCTTCAGAGGCAGATTTTTGAAGTAAGCTACAGGGTAGGTACACAGAGACAAAGAAATCATTACACGAAATTCCTGCCCCACCAGACTCAGCGAGAGTTTTGCCATTTACTGCAACAGGGTGAGAATTTCACTCTGACTTTTAACAGTATTTGGTTAAGGGAGCCTGCACGGTTTAGCCTCATAGTCTTGCAGCACCTCACTCCCCAAAGCCCTATGCATCTTCCAGAGCCTCACGAATACTCCAATATTTTTATTTAATCAAACAATAACCTTTAAATAAATGAAACGGCATTAACAAGCTAACAGGTCTGAATCGGCAGCATTAATCCCCCCACCGCAGGGGGCCCAGGTAGATGTGATTTGATTGCTTCTTCCAGATAGAACTGGGCTGAAATTCACCAACACGATCAATGACTTTGCCTCATCAGACATAATCAGTGCCTCTGTAGAGACACACAAACTGCTGCAAACACTTTATCCTCTAGCTCAACAAATAAAATAACTGCTCTTTCCTCAATATTTGTTCAGTTGTTTCACCACCGGCTTCCCAGAATAAAGCAATTAACAGTTTTTAAGCACTGTAATACCAAATTAAAAAAAATAATCTTGTTTCACAATCCATATCAAAGACACATTATAAATCCTTTAGATGGGACTAAACGAATGGAAATTCTAATAAATGAGTAACTGCCATAGTCCAACAGATCAATAAAGACATCCTTGCAAGCAGTTTATAGCCATCTATAACATCGTCTACTAATGTTCTTAAAACCATCTAACACATGTTCAACATGCTTAAACACCAGCTCCCCCCTTCCGAGGTCATTATAAACAAATAGCGTCATCCCATCTCCAACACGCACCCACCAGCTTCCCCTTGGGCAGGGATCAGCTGCCTAACACTCGCACTGGTTTACTGCAGGTGTCTGATCTGGCATTGAAGCTCTGAGATGTCACTCCAGCACAAATTACTGGGGTAAAAATTCCTCCAAATGGATTCACTTTCCTAGAAAAATTTCTCACCCTTTGGGAAAAATCTTACTTCTTGCCTACATGTGTGGATATATGGAGGGGTTGGGGCAGACTCCTCATTGGAACCACACGCAGCAAATGAAGGCACCATCTAAAAAAAGGCATCCAAAGTAGCATGAGAAACACCTTCCCCTCCACAACCCTGGCAGCCCGGGGGGCTTGGTTGCGGCCCCTCTGGAGAGCCCAGGAGTGCACTGCCCAAGGAGAGCCTCATCACGGTGATTGACTTTGGCCACACGACTGCCCCACGGAGAGGGTGGCTGGGCAGAGACCCACCGTGGTGGTCCACTCCCTCCCACGGCACTGCAGGGGCACAGGTAGCTGTGAGGTGCCCCCAAAGGACCTGGGGCTGACCTGAAGCCCAGGTGCCGTTTCACACAAAAAGCTATGAGTCTCTTTTCACAATGGGTTTCTGACCCCTCCAGAGTGTTTGTGATATCCCTGAAGCTTTGATACAGGCTTGTTGCCCTAAGCAAGTTCATAAGTTATTTAAGAGAAGACTTTCACCCTTAGGCATAGCTGTCAAGCCCATATTCCTCACTTGCCTTCTGATGTGTGCATGCCTTTTCACACAGAGCTCCCTCTCCCTGTACGCCATGGGTTTAAACAGCCGCACAACTGGGATTTCTGCACGAGAGAGGAGAGCATTGGGGCTGTGCAAATCCATGGCAAAGCTGCCTTTGGAGAGCTGCACCCAAAGGGAAGATAACCTTTTTTTAATTTGTTCATAGATCTTAACTTCAGAAGTTTGACGAGACAGGGCAGGGTCCCTGTTGCCCAGAAAGGTAAACAGAAGAAAACGCTGTTCAGGCGATGCCTCAGCTTCAAATTAAAACTCATCAAGGAATCTCAGACAAAGACAAAAATCTGAGATAAGACATGGATTTTTTCTAAGAAAGGATCAAATTCCTCCCTGGAGTAATCAATACAAGGCATGAAGTCAGATCAGAGAGAAGAGATGAGAAGTTTGGAAAGGTGGAACATTAAGACAGAAAAACAGATTAAACACAGACCTGAAACCCTGGAAATCGTAACAAACCACAAAGGACCACTGGGTTTGTCATCTAATGTTTCTCTTGCACAAACAGTAGATCTAGATAATGTTTATGACAAACTGCAGGCAGCTTCAGCACGCACAGGTGAAAAAACCTGCAGAAGAACTCAAGGCCAGACCCAGCCTGGCCTCCCTGGACACCTGGGGACCAGTTCTGCTGCAACGGGGAGTGGGACACATTGCAGCGGGGCTCTGCCACCAGCGCTCAGGTGTCCCCACACAGCAACAGGCAGTACCCGATGCTTCTGCCAAGGGACCAAGAACGGACCTGCCTCCGCCCCTCTGCCCACCACCAAGCACCTGAAAGCTGGGCTGCTGCACACTGCGACTTTACATACACCCAAAGAGCTTGCGAGGGTCCCTTCCCCAGGGCTTTGCAACCTATCCACAGAAGAAAGGGACAATTTCAACATTTTGTCCAGATTTTAGGAAATAAATGTTCTCTAAACTTCCATCTGGACAATTTAACAATTTCTACTACTATTATAAGTTACTCTCACTGCAAACAGATTTCTTCTTGGATCTTGCCAGGCAGATAAGCGTTCACTGTTTCAGCTTGAAAAGCACTGTACTTTCAAGAGAAGGCAGTTCTATAATTTAATTATTCTGACTATTTTAGCCCCTCTGCTTTAACGCTTACATGATACTAGACAAGCCCTTACCTGCAGGAGGTCAGGACAAAATGAGAGATGCACCGAGGTGTAACACACCAAGCATCTCACAGGAATGTCTCAACCTAAAGCGAGCCACTCTGCACCTAAGTCCAAAACCTCTTGGCCATCAGCACTTGAATCAATGAAATACAGGTGGCAAGACAGGGATACAGATGTTTCTCGCTTGCTCAGAAGCCATCCTGCCAAACTACACCATCATTAAAGAAGCAGGAAGAAACACTGCACTGCAGAAAGAAGATACAAGAAAAACTCCAACAGAGGTGCGTTTCACTTACAAAAGAATAAAGGGAATACATCAGCAGGATAAATATTAACAGGTGACTACAGATCAAAACCGTTGGCAGGGCAGAGCTGACATAGTAAGGCCAGATAAAAGGCACCGTAGGCCCATGTTGGGCATCCCTGATTTGAGTCCTGTTGCAAGCAGCTGAGCCTGACCACACCAAAACCTGCTTGAGCCCAAGGGCACCTGCACCGAGCCCTACGTGGGCAGGGAGATGCTAGCACCAAGCCACAAAGACCAAGCCAGTGGAGATGAGGAAGAGGAGGCAGCCACAAGCCTGGGTTTCTTTCACTCTCCAGATACACCCAGTTGTGAAGGTACAAACTGGGACTTCCCCCATGCCTGGAGGGGACCCACTTGCTGCAAACCCCAAGGACAAGGATTGGGCGGCCATGCCCTGTCCCCAAGGAAGAAGAAACCAAAGGGGCCAAGTCCCTTGTTCTGCCTAGTTAATTGCATTGCTTTAATCGAGTTGCCTGTGTTTGCTGGTCCCAGTAAACGCCCTGCTCTGAAAACTTCAACAGGCTCCTAACCCTCACATCGTGCAGACACAAACCAGCAGGATGCTTGCCAGCCACTGATCCCTCAATGGGGCTAAGTCAGGCATTTAGGGGCTCCAGAGATGTGTAGAAGCTTCAAGGGAAGACTGTGAGTTACCTTGTAAGCGATGCTGCATCCAGGAGGGATAACACCGATCGATCCTAGCCTAGCTGCTTAACATGGTACAAATTACTTTTTAATTGCAGCTGGAGAAACTGGCTTATCTAGAAAGTTTACAGGCCATCTTTTAGAAAACTGAACAGCCTGCTCTCTCCTTCTCTTCCTTGGGGCAAAATCTTTTCCTCCTTGGCATCCCCTGGAAAAGGCCAGTATTTTTCTGGAGCGCAGGCTTCCTCTGACCACCCAATACAGAGTCTTTGCCCACCACTGCTCCAGATGCCCTCTGGGTTCCTCACCCTTGCACCAAATAGCACCTCAGACACACCCCTGGCCCCTGTGAAACAGTCTCTGGCTGAGCTGGAAGAAATCACTACCCTGTTTTGCAAACAGCTACGGAAAGGCCCCATGCGCCTCCTCCCTGAGCAGTAAGGTGCTCCCCAATAGTTTTATATTGCCAAAGCATGTTAAAAGGATTCTCAAGGCTGCAAGGAAGGAAAAGGCTGGGGGAATTCTGGAAACCTCCCCTCCTGCGACTCCGCAAGCATTCACAAGATGGTTGCGTTTCGGTTGCAGCACAATGGACCCAAACTTCATTGGTTAGGAAATAAGGCTGCAGGAGGTACAGCTGCACAGGGACCATCACTGAACCTCAAGCAACCCACCCACGGCATCCTCTCTCGTGGTAACTGTGCTGGGCATGCCACCGGCCATGTAAGGATTGCAGAACCACAATCACTCTTCACAGTAAGCAGCACAAGGATATACAGGGTATTTCGTGCATCAGTCGCTCTTGGAGGATCACCGATGGTCCCATCGCTCGCATCCCACTCCTTGAGCATCCCTTCTTTTTGGGTATACGATGTCTCTCCCTTTGTCAGCCAGTTCCACCTCTTTATCCTGGCCACATCTCCTCTCTCCTACTCTTGCAAGCAAGGCAAGCTCCGAGTTCAAAACTGAGGCCTCTCTGCGTGCCAGCTCTGCAGAGAGCCCCAGCAAAGAGAATTTGAGAACCATAAATAGATGCTCCTCACCGCAGCCCCCGCAGGGCTGGGCAGAGAATCTGCGTGATTCCACAGCTCCAGACCAGGAGTGGAGGCCAGTACTGTCCATACAAACTCTCTCGGTGGGAGATTTTCTTATCCTACAAGGTTGGCCATGACAACAGATGTCTCCATCCCCTCGGGGTCCATTTCTGTTCCTCTTCTGACTTAATAACCAATCTGCCCTGTGTTTTCCCAGGGGAAACACAGGTTATCTGTTGACAGTTCCTTCCTCTCCTCCCCCACTATGAGTCCTGTAACATGATCTATTTATGCAGCTACCCCTTCCCCAAGCCCAGACTGTATTTCAGTGGTCATGGGGCCAAACAAAAGCCTCAGCTCTGTCCCCAAGAGCAAGCCAGCCTCAGCTCACCTGCCAGAGAGAGGGAGAAACCTCCTACCAGCCACTGAAGACTTCTCTGTGACACCAATGGTTGTGTCTCCAGTGCTACAGGACATTGCTGCAGAAGGAGGGGTCTGCCAGCCACCTTCTCCCTGCACCTTTCCTCTTTTAAGCCAGCCTGGAGTATGCTCACAAACCTTTACTTGCCATCAGGACTGCACGGACTCCTCGCCGGAGCCTGGCTCCTGGGTGCGGGAGCAGCAGCAAGGCACAGGACCACCCTCGCCTGGAGCCTGGCTCCGCAGCACCGGGCACTCCCAAGCAGCCTCAGCACTGGTTTGCTTCAGTTTGTGTCTGCAGCATCCTGGTAGGAAGAGGAGCTCTGGCATGGGAGCTATTAGAGTGGGTGGCAGCAGATGGTGAAAACAGAGGGGATAAGAAAATAAATACAAAGAGGCTATCTTGAGGGGAGAAGTCACCACATCAACACTCTGTTGCTTACACAGTGTCTCTTCCCAAAGCCTAAACAAACATTGCTCAGTTCCTGGCACACAAGGAAACGGCCTTGCCAAACTCGGGGGACAGGCACCCGGGCACACGCAGCACTGCGCAGCCCCGAGAGGTGCTGCAGCCCTGCACCCGGCTCAGCCCTTTGTACCCCAACCCAGTGTTTCCAGGGGGGTCTGTCTCATAGAGATCAGGGAAACCAAGGCCAAGAAGGGAGCCTGTGTGTCCTGCTTTCTGGTTACACACAATTTAGGCCAGTCCATCTTTCCATTAGCCGGTGCATGGACACAATACCACCACATCTTCCCTTTCCGCGGACACCAAAGCAGGACTGTATGGTGCTAATAGATGCTTTCACCTGACATCTTCAGAAAAGCAAGTGGAAGACATTCCCGAGGGAAACGAGGAGAGACAGTGCTGGGTCTACAGGGACTGTTCAGTGCTGTCTCACAGGAAAACGAATGTACCTTGTAAGTCACTGAATCACCCAGCAGCACAGCTGCTAATTCGAAACAAAGCAATCCCTTTCACAGATCTCGCATAACCTTGGATAGCAGGAACCCATCTCTTGCTGACTATCACCCCAGGCTATATGATTCTAAGTCTGGAGTCTGCAGCAGGACCATTTCTGCTTCTCTGGCCACCAGTGGCAGTGGGAAAGGCCTTGCCCTCTCATGCTCTTCCTGATAGCAGCGCTGACAGACCTCCAAGGAATAAAAGCCCAGACTCGGGCAAAACAGGTCCAGATAAAAGTGAAGAAAACCTGGCTCACCAAGCTGCCCCATACACACACACACTGAGGACAACTCCTGGGCAGCCAGTAGCCCCCAAAACCTGTAGCCCTTGCCAAAACCTCCCGTCTGGGTCTGTGAGAGTGCTCCATGAGGGGAAATCAGAGGTGAAAGCAGTCTTTAAACACGCAATGTCTGGTTCCGGCAAAAGCAATTTATTATGTTAAGCACGTTATTAAAGGATCTAAAGCAATAGAGCAGAGATGTTCCAAGAAAGGTTTTAACTTCCCCAGCAAGGGGCTCCTGGGAGTCCTCTTGTTAATACTTTGCACGGGGTTGTCTGCAACCGAGCCTATGGTGAACATAAATGCCCCCTCAGTCCCCTTTCAGAACTCGTTTCAGTTAAATCAATACAGCCATCGGGGAAACTTGAGGAGGCAAAGCTATTAGTGGGACCGCAGTTAATTCTGGGGGAAAGAAACAAGCAACAAAAGCAATAAAACTGATGGATGGCTCATGCAGACACAGTAACCCTTTCCTGTCTGGGTCCTGCAGCATGGCAGCCCATCAGAAGTGAGGATGCTCACTCGAGAAACCCTTCTTACCCAGATTTTGCATAGTCTCTGCTTGGGATCAAAGCACTCCTGGACAGGTGCAGGGCAGCGGGCCATGGTGCAGAGGTGGACATGGGGCTGGGAAGAGACAACGAGGCTGCTCTGAGGAATGAAGGGTGCAATTCCAGGCTAGCACTGTATCACTGGAGCCCCCATCCGCATTCCCAACCTCCTTTGGCAGCGGGACCTTCAGGGAATGGGGGAGAAACTATACAGGCCCGTGGCTCCTTCATCTCACCAAGAAAGCTCACGTCTGTCTTCCCCACACACCTCTCTGTTGCTTCTGCCTCCTTACCTCATGCTAAATGTATGCCATAAGCATTGAGAGGGAAGGTGACTACCGTGGTTTTGCTTTCTAAAGCACCTTAAACATCTGTAGGCGCTCGGAGAGAAACTCGGCAGCTGTAGTTGTAATGGCACCGGTGTTAAAAGCAGCTCAAGAGACAGCAGAGCCTGGCTGACTGCCCGGTGCCCAGACCAGCACACAGAGAAGAGCATGCCAGGTGACAGCTACGTAGGAAATAACTGAGAAGATGTTGAGATAGAGGCTCTGTAGCAAAGCCCACTGACTAAAAAGCAACACCAACACAAACTGAAGGTCCTGCAAACTGGTAGTATCATCATTTCTGAAATGGTAATGCCTACAAAAGTAGCAGAAATAAGTTTAATCATATTTGCTCCATCTACAGGCCTGTCAATGTAATGTCATAGAAGAGCACAGCAGTCAGAGACTTGCACCTCTCATCTCAGAAAATATCAAACAAGATAGCACAGACTCAAAATGGGGAAACCAGCAACAGACTGACTCTGGCACTGAACCAGCTTCTCTGTCCAACAGCACAATTATTAAAAAGTCATCTGTGCAGTCTCTCATTTCTGAAGCTACACAGCTGTGGAAAACATCATCTCTCCAGCAAACTGACCTCCAAGTCCGGGTCTCAGGCGGTTGTCGTATCCATCCAACAGCCTGTCCAGGATGCGGGTGAAAATGGTGATGTTATCTTTGCTGTCATCGACGACGTCTGAAACATGCTTCTGAGAAAGCCTGGCACACAGGGGAAGAAAGCAGAAAAAACATCATCAGAGGAGAAACCTACTCTTTACATGCTCTGAACATTTACTGGAGATGAAGGGATGTCGGCTCACGCTCCAGCCTGTGCTGCAGTGGGCCCGGAACTGCAGGATGGGGCACGCCTGTTGATAAGGTGATGTGCTTGCAGGACTCCTCACAGGGAACCTCGAATCAAACTCCCCTCTGGCCTCTGCCACTGCAGCCCTCACCACGGAGGCTGAGGCATCCCCACTGCCCTCTCCCCACCTTTCCATGCTCAGGGCCAGTGGCACCACGGGTACCCATTTAGGAGCCCTGTTTTTTCAGGAAGCGTTCACCTGCCCCAGCATCCCTTGCCTTCCCCTAAGAAAGGGCATTTTATGAACAGAGGCTATGGGAACCTCAAGTGCCAGTATCTCCTTTTAGGCAGCATGGAAGAAGTGATGTCAGTTATTTACCATATCGAGCCATTTCCAAGTTATCTGCTCCTGGGAAGAGGAAAGGGAGGCAGAAAAGTAGGAATTCAGTAAAGCAGGCTTGAAGCCCGAGTCCATCATAAAACTCTTCATGAACCATTTCTACGGTTTGTTGAACTGTCCCTGTTTATAAAACCAAATGAGTTTTCATGTTCCTATCTCTGCTCGACGCAAGAAGCCTGGAAGCCCCCAAATAAGATCATTTCCTTGGGGTATTTTCTGCCCCAGGTGGAATAAAATAAGTAGTAAATTTCTCAAACAAAGCTCATTTCACCAAACAGAATCTTCAGTGCAGTTTTGCAAGCCCAAGGGGCTCAATAATACATTTGCATTTTGCAACCGTGACAGTCTCCCTTTCAATCAACAGAAAAGGAGCCTGTGAATCCTTCTGAAACTGGCTGTCTCTAAAAGAGATTTCAAACAACAGAGAGTACCATGGTGCTGTGGCTCCAAGTACAGCTTTCCCCAGCAGAAATAGCTGTTAGGACCAAAACAAATGGAAAGGCAGAAGATTAAGTAACAGAAAACTAGAAGAAAAATCTACAGAGATGCAGAGATTGCCAGGAAGATGGAAGAGGAAATAAGAGAGACACCAATGAGGCCAAAAAAAAGATTAAGAGGCACAGACAGGCAGTGGAATGGCTGAGGAAGCCCAGCCAGGCACGGGGAGAAAAGGCTGCTGCAGCAGACGGATCCTCAGCAGCGGCACCAGGAGCCCCTCGGGAGCAGGGCAGCCCCAACTGGCAAATCAGCCCCGTGCCACCAAGCGGAGAGTTAAGTGCCTGGGGAGCACTGCCCAGATGAAGACCCAAATGCAGCAAACTAGTGAGACACTGGTCGTGCAAGACGTGGGTGCAATTACCAGGGAGGGCACCTACGACACTCTGAAGCAGGGTCCCACTCCCCACAGCTGGGGGAAGAGAAGCCCCTAAATTGTTGCTTTCTAACATTTCCATCTCTTTCCTTCTCCTCCCCAGCCTCATTTTCTCTTGCTCCAGTTGATGTGTGCAGCCACTGGTTCAAGCATGCATCAGGAAGTAATTGGGGAAAAAAAAAACAGAAAGAGGAATATTATTTAAAGAGTTCAAAGCTTAATCCTGCTGCATCCCATCTGGTTAAGACTAGTTACCGCTGACACTACTGGTCCATTTGTAAATATTCTGTGAAGGGTCAGTAGGGTGGCAGGTAGCAGAACTGGCTTGGAGTTTTCTATCAAAATGTTCTCCCAACAGAAAACCCAGCTTCTGTAAGATAAAAGAAGAGCAAAAAGTATTTTCCAGCAAAAGAGAAAAAATTGAGAGCAGGGTATGGGTATTTTTAGAGTCAGGCTGAATCAATACTATTCAGCATGCCGCAGCTAATTGAAATATTCCATTTTGGGCAATTTCGACATTAATTTGCGTCGGCATCAATGACCAAACACTCCGGGAAATTGCATTTCAAGTGCTTGAGGTTTGCTTCTCCAGGGATTGTATCCCACCTCTCACAAGGCCACTTGGCCTCTGGTTTTTAGCAAACCAATACCTGCTATCATGGGAGAAGTGGTCAAGCCAGGAAGCTCAGCCTACAAGAGCACAATGAGGGTAGTAAAGTGCTTAAACTGCAGTTCCCATAGGGCATAGGGGGTGACGCATGGTCGCAAAAACATCTGTCCCAGCCCTACGCAACCTGTCAGGTCAGAAACATCAAAACACCACTGATACTACGAACTGCATCACAGCCTTCAAGACTTCCCATTCGAATCAAAACACTGGTTTGGGCTTTTCATCTGGACTTGAAATATTTGAAATAGCTGAACTCCCTGCAGGTAAGTAGAATTTTGAGGAATTTAACAAATGCCTACTGTAATTAGTGAGGTTTCAATTGTACCAGCTTTCAATAGATGTCATGGTTAAAAGCAATCTGTACCGGTGTCTGCTGATAGGTATATAACCATCTATAACTTATGAATAGCTAGCATGCTCATGAAAGCTCATTCATTAATGTTTTATAAGCTATCTTTAAAAATTACCCATAATATAAAGAGCAAGAGGACAGATTTTTGTGAAGGAATTCCTGGCGGAGGCTCAGCAGTGATGGGAAAAATGAGTTTACAAATTTCAAAGCCATTTTACTTAGTCTGACATTTGAGGCTTCCACTTCAATGTGAGCAGCGTGGGATTCACTCAGGAGGTGCTGGCCAAAGAGCGGCACAGGCAGGGAGAGGGAAAGGTGCAGGAAGGGGACAGCCAGCAGCACCTCTGCCTGGCACCTGATTTGGGCTAATTCCCCAGTCCAGCTGAGGTCTGGGCTGGCTCACCTAACCTTAACAGAAAGCTAAAGCTGCCCTTTAGCAAGGCGTAAAAACAGGTCTCATTTATCTCTCTCAAAGCCCCAGTGAAGAACTCTAAGGAACTGCAAAGAGGTACGGGGATCATGGTTTTAAAATAATTAAAAGCCTTTAGGCAGGGAAGACAGAGGTTTACAGCAAATTTAATTAGGATAGGCTGGAGGAAAAGTCATTACCTCGCCACCCGTCCCTGTGCACACGCTCTCTGGAGAGCTGGCTGCCACATCAGCACACTAACCTCCGAACAAGGGTCCTCTCGTACGCAATTTAGGAAACAAATCCTCCTGCGGACCAGAGCAATACCCGCATGGCAGGCGGCGAGGGGGCAGCGGCAGGAGCATCAGTGAGTATGTGACGGGAAGCAAAAGGGCAGTGGTGGGGAAGGCAGAGGCAGGGCTGCAGGCACAGGGGCTGCTGACACCCCCCCACAGCCAGCCTGGGGACAGGCACCCAGCCACAGCGGGCTGGAGGGCTGGAAGGCAAGAGAGGCCAGTGCCCGGGGCTGCACTATGCCGGCAGGCAGGGGCAGGCAGCCCTACATCGATACAGTGGTCAACATCTGCATGTCAAGGCATGTTCAGGACGCATTTGCTTATGCAAAGTTCGATCCAAGCAGGTGAAGCCGTGTGGGCAGGACAGGGTAGGAGCATGCAGCTGAGCAAACGGCTGCACACAGAGGGGTGCGTGGGCGAAGCAGAAGTGGCAGCACTGACATTTTTTCATGCATGAAAATCCTTGATCGCTGCTGGACTTGTAACTCAGCAGACAGCATTTCAGTATCCATACCTGGCACTCGAAAGGCTTTTCTAAATTTTTTGTAGAAGTCATGTATTATTTACATTTCTCTCCCTCTGCGCAGAGCTCCTCCCTCCCCATGGCTGGCAGGCTGCACAGGGGTGTCTCTGCCTCCCTTCCTCGAAGGACTCTCCAAGCTCACCAAGCCTCAGCAGAGGCTCCGGTGGGATGCAGAGGGGGGCTGCAGAGCTTGTCATGGACTAACAGGCTTTCGTCTTCCCCCGACAGCTCCTAGAGGCTGGGAAGCCAAGGCTGGTGGCAGCGCTGTCTGTGCCAGGACAGCGGGAGCCTGCGTGCCCAGGGACACCGACCCGGGCAGAGGGCGAGCTGCATGCCCAGGCAGGGCTGGCCAGAGACCCCCCTCCCCACACTGCAGTAGATCAGGTGTGCTGCTCATGGGTCGTTATAGCATAAACAGCCAAACAACTGAAGCAGTTTCATTTTCTTTTCTTTAAAAGAGTATTAAAAAATTACAGGCGGGGCGGGCGGAGAATCTGTCTTCCAGGTTAAAGCTCATCCAAGCCAAGTCCTTGCCCAGAGTGAATTGTGCAGAAGCCAAACCTGAAAATTGGTTTTGTTGCAAAAAATGCTGACAACTGTCCTAAGTGAGAGCACCTCCAATAATGCTAATGTAGTAAGTCAGCTCAGCCATAAGGGACTGAACAGTCCGTGGGTGAAGAGCATGGGGATGGGGACAAGGGGAGGGTCAAACACAGCAGAGACACTTTTTAGTGCTTTGCCCTGGACTACTCCACACAGGTACTGGCCCGGGGACATTTCAGCACAGCAAGAGGACTGCAGCCTTGGCCAACAGCCTCAGCGCTCACCACCTTACCCAGCATCAGCAGGGAGAGCCAAAACCAGGACTAGGACTCCAAGGCTAATGAGAGAGCACGACCCCGTTCCTGGGAGCCTCAGGGCCATGGCGTCAGCACGCGGCAACCGGCAAGCAAGCCTCCAAAACCTGCCAGGGTGGGCACAGAGGGGAAGGAGAAAGAGAAAAGAGATTTAAGTTACTAGGAGGAAAGCAATCCACTTAGTTTAGTTTTTCCTAGCAGTCAGTATTTCTGGGGTCCTGTATTTGAAGTCACAGAGACCCTCCCTGGGAGAAAAGGCAGCAGCATCCCCTGCAGCACTGCTGGCCCTGGGGAAGTCGCAGCACGGGGTCAGAGCCAAGCATGTACATACACATACAAACCCTCATCTCATCTTCACAGCACATCCCGCAGCTCCCCAGGTGCTTCAGCACCTGGCAGCAAGTGCATAGCTCCGCTTCCAAAATGACCACTGGTTCTTCTTCCACCCATCGCCTCCTCCTCCTCCTCCTCCCCCTGTACTCTCAGTTGCCACCCTCCCCTTGCAGTGGTTTCCAGCTCCCCTGCTACCTGTGCTGCATTGAGGACACCCACACAGCAGAACCACTTGCAAAGTCTCAAGACTCATTTTTTCCAAACATCTTTTTCTGGACAGTTAGGCCCTCATTTAATCCTGGTAATGACACTGCCAGGAATTATTATTAAGTTTGGGCACTGAGGCCCACGGTAGTGGGATTGTTCAACTGCACTGCACTTAGTGTGCTCAGATTTTTCATTAATGCTCAGTTTTACTTTTATTGTGATGTTATTGCACATTTAACTGCCTTCCCCTTTTATGTATCTCATTATGTTGATGCACCTTGGAACAGCACTGCCAAGCAACAGCCTGTATAAATACAGCTTGTCGTGACGTCTCCCCAACACGACACCTCATGTCTGGCACACACAGGAATCAGCCTAGCAGAGGCTCAGCACCGCAGCAGCGAGGCACGACCGGCCAGTGTGAGCCCCCAAAGCCGTAAATGAAAGCTCACTTCAGTCACAGCCTCCAGAAACCAGGGCAAGGTGGTGCTGCCAACCAAATTTGACCTCTGGATTTCCCCACTCAAGCACCAACATTGCAGAGCCTCAGGCAGCTCCTTCCAGCACTGAAGGAGATGCCGGGTTGAAAGCCAAATCCCAACACCTGAACGGCATTTCTCAACTAGCAGAGGGTGCCCCAGGGATGAAGGGGGCAGGTGTCCTATGGAAGTGCTACCAAAGAGCAGGGGTTTCTGCGCATGGACATGGGAGATGGGGCCCCCAACAGAAATCCCCCGCAGAGAGAGCAGGGAGCTCAGCCAAGCAGGACGGAAACACCTGGAGATCACGTATGTGCAGCGATGTGTATCTGGCTACCCCTGCCACAGAGGACTGGAAGAGAAGGGGCACAAGGCCAGGCTGGGTCGTGCGTTATGCCACAATTCCGCATTTAGCTGCCCCTAGTTGCCCCACAACACTTTGGCCCTACAGCCTTCCTGGATGCTGTGCCTTATCCTTGCTTTTTAGCTCAGTACAGCTCTAGGAGGACGAGCTGCCACGCAGGCAGAAGGTAAGAGCCAGAGACTACAAGTCCTTATCCACCCACCCCAGCTTTTGTTCTGGCAAGATACTCACTAATGCCAGGCACAGGAAAAAAAAACAGCATTGGGCATTGCCTTGCATAGAGCATACTTCAGATGTGTTACCTTTATCTTCCTCCCCATCACTCACTTAAAATCCTTGCAAGTGTCAATGTATGGGGTAATTTTGTGCACGTGAGCGTTTGCCAGTGTGCTAGGGCCTTATTTAATCAGGATGTTACCTAGGGAAGCACAGGCTTTGCACCAAAGGAGCACAGGCTTACTGGAGGCTGCAGGAGCCTTCTGACATGGGCATGCCTACACCTCTGGTGAGACCGAGCCCCGATTCGGGATGGCTCCTCTGACTTCTGCCACCCTCCAGCTGAGAAGGGACACGCAGTCTTGGAAATTCAGGTATTTGCTGATGAAGCACAAATTAAGAGGCTGAACATCTGTTCTGTGGGAAATTCCAACAGTTAAGGGAGACTCGTTCCAAATCACAAGGACAGCTAAAATGTTTGTTTCTTACAAGGCAAATCCAAGACTCCTTCAATTAGCAGCTCCTCAACAGATTTTCTTTCAACTTTTCCCTTTCATTTCACTTAAACTTGCATATTATACAATAGGATTTAATTGATTTTTTTTCCTAAGGCAATTTCAAACACTAGCCAAAAGCAAAAAAAAACATTGCTGGCTTCCCTCTCCCCTCCCCACACCACCATTGAAAAATTCCATTGAAATCAACACTTTCCTATTCAACTGCTGATTTCAATAAATGGTTTGTTTTGGCAGAATTTGCACTGTCAGCAGTTTTTGGCCAGGGATATCCACACAAAGGAGGACCCTTTGGTTTTGCAGCAGGTGCCTCCTAGCTCTCCAGGAACTGTTCTGACTCCTCTAGAACATTTTGGACCATCTTTACTAGATTTGGTGAGACTATGGGCTGGGGAGATTATGCACCAAAGGTGGGATAGAGCACTAAAGAAAAGACAACCAGAAAATGGGGCAGCAAGGCAATTCAGAGACAGGGTCCGGAACAGTTACAAAAGCCAGAAGCACTTACACCTTCCTTGTAGGTATGTATAAGACATGCCTGTCTGTGCCAAGAAGCTCTTAACAACCGCATTTCCACCAAACCTTGTGCATACAGTTTTCCTTCAATGTCATATGGAGATGAAGGGCTAATTTTCTTCCTTCTGTTGAGGAACATGCTAGCGAAGGATAACAGGGCTGCTTGAATAAAGTTATATGCGTGCTTAAGTCTCATTTTAAGCATCAGAGCCAGTTCTGTATACCTGCACTGGGAGAAAAATCTGTTTTCACTACTTTCCCAAGTGATCACTTTGCCAGCATGGCTCAGTTTGCTGGCACAGAGAATGCCCCCCAAATGGGGTGTGAGAGTACATAGATAGCTGGTTTGCTATGGCTGCACTTATGGACTCGTGAAGGACAACACAGCATGGAAAATAGCTTCGCACTGTTTTCTACCACTTTCCTTTGGTTCTTGTATTGTATTTTTCCTGGGGAGCTGGACAGAAGAGGTTGGTGGCATTTTCCTTGTTCTTTGGCTGCTTTACGCTTACAGATAGATTGAGAAGCAGACCCGGTCCTGAGGATTGTGGCTGACATTCCCAGTTAGCACAGGGGCTTTAACTGTTGGTGATGAACCCTGGTAGCCTTGTGACATCGAGCCAGGGCTGGCCAGGCAGTGCTGGGGGAGCAGCAGAAGTAACGTCCCCCCTTCCAGCGCTGGTGCTCATCACCCTGTTGCCAGGCAGGAAACATGTCTCTGGAGGATGCAAGGATGCTTTTGCGGAGGAGGAGGTTTCACCCTTCATACAGTTTAAAGGATCTTCCAAAGCTCCCCGTAGCCAGAGCCTAGTGTGGTCCCCACGGCACAAGAGCACTCAGCATCACCTCTCCCCTTTCCTGAGCTCTTGCTAAACCCAGGCTCAGCACCCACCACAGAGATGCCCAAAATCTCAGCCAGTGCAAGTGCTTTATAGGCCCAATAGCTAATGGCCACAAAGCCTCTCTAATAACAAGGTTTCTGGCCTGGCAGGCTTGTAAAACCAGTCCTGGTTTCAACAGCACCTCAAATTTTAGCACAAAAGAGTGGCTCTTGGAGAGGACTGCCTGTCCCATAAAGTCACTGCTCACGGCAGAGCAGGCGGGAAGGGGTCCCTTGGTGCGCAGCACCGTCTTGAGCAAAGGAAAGGAATGGAAACACCCACGAGTGTGCCTCAGGAAAAGTAACACTGGGGCTCCTCCAGCCCAAACTGGTGCTGTCCTTGCAGAAGGCACTTAAACAAAATGCTATTCAGCTGTCACTTCCCACTCAGGAAGGCTCTGAAACAATTGAGGTTTTGATCTGAATACCTGCAGGGATTCCTGGTCCTCTGGGAAGGGGAGGGAGGATGCAGGCAACATGCATTTAACTGCATGTAACCGAGGGTTTAGGAATGTTAATTAAACGGCAATAGTCTCAAAGAAGAAAAAAAAAACCAAATCTCTTACTAGGTCTCGCTGAAAGGAAAGTGCATAGTATCCATGAAGAAAAAAAGCAGAATGCGAAGATTTCTGAGATCAGAAAAGAATAGTACAACTCCTTAGACTGACCCTCTTCCACTTAAGTTCAAGAACATCACCCTATAGCTTCTGGTTCTCATCTATGCCTATGCAAGATGGAGCCTATAGGGATGGTGGATGTTCAAAGCAGCTCTGCACTGCCTTCCTCCATCTGTCCATTGCTCATTTCTTAATGGCACAGTTAGCAAACGCATTCATCACTAATTCTGCAGTTGCTGGTAACCTCCACAGCTGAATCAAATGCAGATATTCTAAGGAGCCCTGCTAACACTTTGCATCGGGAATCTAGCAATACTTGAAGTTTACAATCCTGTGGACTCTCGATTTTGGCAGGTGTCTTTATAACCGCAGACCTAAAGTCGTCATAACCATACCCGCTCCTCCCCAACACACGCAGTCTGCCCAGTCTCCAGAGCATCATAGCGTAACACCACTCCTGAGAAATACAGCCTTCCTGTTGGATGTGCAGGCTTAGAACGAGGAATTGGAAAAGCTTCTTTCTCCCCAAGACAGCAACATGCTCCAGCCCCTGCTCGTACTCAGGTGGTTTTAGGAACCACAGAAGTGCTGGTACCTTCCAGATCAGCAAGGTACCCTAGCAGCTGCGTCACTGGGCATCTCCTGACTTGGCATACTGAGCCTGATCTTTTCAGAGATCCTTATTCTAGAAACCATTAAATATTCTGAAATGCCTTCCTAGGAAGGGGTGATTAGCACAGGCTTACTGCTGACAAGGGAAAGACAGATAGAGCTCCGGAGGTGGAGACTGAAAGGTAAAGCTTGCAAAAAAACCTGGGAGAACAGCCCAGAAAGCGGGAGACTGCAAGCATCAGAAAGGGAATGAAGGCAAGAAGAGGCCCATAAACCCACCTGGGAACATTTGTGAGAGTCACATCAGTATCTCTCCTGAATTACTGCCTCCTTGGAACATGCACAGCCAAGGGAACAATCTGATTCACTTAGTAAAAGTCTCATCATGCAGATGGCCTTCATGAAGCAGCCCAAAGGACGTATTTGCCCCATCACTGCACCCAGAGATGCTATATAACTGCAGTGTCATTAGGTCAGCACACCCACACGCCGTGCACCTCCACCAGTGGCATGAGCTGAAGGAGTGCTGAGCACTTACAGCTCCCACTCAGCCCCCAGCCCCCAGGACCTGCAGCTGCTCCACATCTTTGCCAAGTCAGGTATCTCAGGGAGGGGTGTGCAATGAGGAGCTGATGCTGGGAAGCCAGCTGGAAAACAGACTGGAAAGTAGAGGCAGCCTCAGTCCAAAAGCCCAGATACAAGCACTTCCATGCAGGGAGAAGAGGGTGATCTAGACCCTGTGGGTGCCAAGCACATTCACCCACCTGCACAGTAGCACAGCCAAGCACAGCACTATAGGTGACCTCACAACACCTGCATATTTACCCCCACAGTCAGGTGCACTTGCACAGCACAAGCAGCTCCTTAAAGCCCTTCCTCACTGCACTGGAGCCCCTGCAAAACAGGTCCCAGGCATCAGAAGAGGTCCTCCGACATCTCTCAGGAACTCCAAAATCATCCAAACTGCATGGGCTGTGCTCTGCCCAACCGTCCCCGATCCTCTGTGAGCACACCAGCCTCGTGGTGGTCACTGCTATGCCTCTTCTAGCGCTTCTTCGGGTAAAGCTCCAAGCCCTCTCTGCAGAGATGGGCAGCTAGCAAGCGCTCAGTGCAGCAGCAGCAGGAGCAATAAATGCAGGCGAGGCACATGCTGCTCTGTGTCCCTGTTGGGGAGGTTTTGCTTCAGTTCTCAATCACTTCAGCTAAAAAGGAGGGTCCCTTGGAATAAAATTATCTTTTTATTTGAGGGCAGGGGCAGCCTGGAAATGATGGAATAAGACACTGTGCTGTTTCACAAGACCCTTGTCCTACTGGCTGTTTGCTTCCCCTTGTTCTGAAATGAGCTAACTGTGATACACGCATACACTGCACAACGCAGGCAGAGACACCCAAGCCAGCGCATACTGGAAGCAGTCCAGCCCTGCCAGCATCGCGCTCTACCTGCACCAGCCAGCGCAGCGGAGGGCTCGGTTTGTTAGCCTGGACCAAGGGGAGTGCTCTGCCTCTGGATTTCTCCGACTTGCCTCTCAGTCTAGCACTGCTTTGTGCCATACAGATACTGCTGAAGGCCAGTAGGTACTACAGCATTTTATAGGCATCAGAGAACAAGAAACAGGCAGCAGTACCTCCGCCTACCTGAATCAAACTTACTGTTTACCATCGACTTAGAGAAACAGCACTGGCTCACAGCAAGAGGCACATGGCAGAGGAACCACACAGTCTTCGACTCACAAGCATGAAAATGTTTGTGCTTACCTACCCGAGAGGTACACGTTCGTTCGTCCCCACAAACACACACACTGCACAAGCCATAAACAACCTTCCCATTAATCTGCCACACACGTAAGGTATGAGGCACACATGAGGGTTACCGAATGCATTGTCTGCAGCTCTGCAAGAGATGGCAGCAGAAGAGAACACTCGGAACCAGAGGCACAAGGCAAAGAAATTAAAGGTTCAGATCAACATGGAAATCTTCAGAGCAAGCCTTAAAGTGGATCTCTTCTGTAGAAAGCTGGTAACAGAGAAACAAGCTCTGTGCCCAACTCCCAACCCAGCTTTAAATTTTTCAAAATGAGAAGCCGCTTGACAGTTTTTCCTCATCAAAACAAAATTAATCCCAGTATTGCATCTCTCTACTCAAAAACACATCCAGCGGGACTGTAGAGTGATTCACACCCACAACCGCTATGGGAAACCGTTTGCACTCAACATGTAACAAGCCAACACTGATTCACCCACATAATTACAGGCAGACACTGATTCACAGCTACTGCAACTGCAGACAGACTGACTCACAATCAAAGCAACTGCAGACAGACTCAGGCTCACAAGCACAACTGGAAATACAACCATGCTGACAATACCCACATTCTGCAATCATATGTACACACAAGTCCTTGGAAAACTAACTAGCACCCTAACCAATGCAAATGCGGCTAGCCAAGCCCTGCGCTTTTTTGCTGGTACTCTTGACCTTCACCCCCAGCCATCTTTCCTTCACTGACGGAACAATATCCACACCTCAGCAATTGTTCCTTCCCTGACAGCCCTCGCACTTGCCAAGCACGACTGTCAAAGCCTGAACCCAGGAGCAGAGCCACATGATGCATATTCAGACACAATGCATACAGCCACAGTAAGTGTATATGGTGCAAGACATCAAGGTACATCCACTTTGATACCACGTATCTGTGCACTGACTGCGCTGACTTTGTGTTTCCAGAATGTAAGTAAATGCAAGCCAAGTACAATACATTTAGCCCACGGGCAAAGGAGATGGCAAAAGACTCACCACTGGGCAAAAGCTTGAAAGGCAGGATTATTTACTACACTCTCTGGCTGGGTATGTAATTATGTCAGCGTTCAGCTTGGGCATTGTGCTACTTCTTGTAAACAGTTGGCAGGAATACTCCTACTGAGATGAGGGGCTGGTCTGTTTCTCCAGTGTTGAGAGGAGCAGGCTGAAGAGGACAAGGTCTACTTCGAGAAAAAGAAACTGAGGTGAAAGAGTGGATTAAGCAGGAAAAGACGAAGGAGAAGCTGAGTGTGAAGTGGGACAGGCAGCAGTCTACAAAGAAGAAAGAGGAAAGGAGAAAAAACAGAAGGAGGAAAGCTGCATGATGCAGACTTGTGCTACGAAGCTCCAGAAGCGAGGAAAAGCAGTAGCCTCCCAGTGCCGAGTGTGTCTCGCAGCAGTGCAGACAATGCATCTGTGCATACCCACGCGCTGAGCTCGGCTGCGTTCTGTGAACCAGGAGGAAATTGCAGGAGAAAGGACGCAGCCTCCAGCCAGGCATGTGCCAAAGGGCCCAGGTGCAGCCGCAACCCCTCCAGCTACTCAGAGCTCTCTTGGAAAAGAGCAGGAGTGTCAGGCTCGCACGCTCCTGCCTCTGTGCATGTGTGCGCGCGCGCGCTGCAGGGCGCCCGGCCACCACAGGCAAACTCCACCAAACCAGCATCACCTCAAAACAGCCTGAAATCCTTTGTCTTCCAGGGTAAAGAGAAAGTTAAGAGACAGACTACAGAAAGGAGAGGACTTGCCTGAACCACATGTAGTGTCTTCTAGATGTAGGCTAGACCTGCATCAGCACCTGTTATTTTTCTTCTTCATGCTCCCCACAAGGAAGCTAAGAGGCCCAAGAAGTCAGGGGGCAAACCCGTTCTGCTGCTGCCATCAGAACGACTCAGGTGAGCAGCCACTCAGAGCTGCTCTGGCCGGCTAGCCCACGACAGCGGGAGTCTCACCAGAGGATCCCGGTTCTCCGTTCCTGTCTGAGGACGCTGCTGTGTTTGCAGCCCATCAGCGGGAGATTCAGGGGAGAGACTACAGATGCAATTGGCCAGGGAAATGAACTATTTGTTCAATTATACTTCTCTTGTCCATGATGAGAATTGTTCTGGCAGAAGGCAGAGCGAGGAACAATGGATAAGTGTTGCAGTGGGGACTGTCTAACGCTTAATTGCATTACGGTACTCCTTTTTAATGATCCATATCTCAGTCCTAGTAACTCTGGGGGGAGGAGGAAAGATCTGGAGCTCTTTTCCCTTTCCTCCCATACCAGCCTCAGAGACTGCAGCCCCCAAAACTCTTTTCCCTCCCCCCTTACCTCCCCACCCCAACGCAGCATCAGTGCCCATTAGGCCTGTCTGCAGGATTCAGGGGGAAATTTGACTTTGCTTTACTACACCGTTCTCCCCGCTCAGCCCTTCCCCTGCGTTCCCCGTCCGGCCCTAGGAACGGGGCTCAGTATTGTCCTCGTCCAGACATTTTCCATCGCAGCCGCTTACACCTCTCCCCGCTCTCCAGCCAGCGGTGCCAGGCAGGCGGGGCTGGTGCCCCGGGGGTTCCCAGCGGTGTGGAGGGGGGGACCACGGCACGGCTCGGGCGGCCGCTTTGCTCCGGAGCAACACTCTCCGGAGTTGCTGCGGGAGCGGAGATGCTCCGACACCGCGGCCGCCCTCCCGAAACCCGCCCTGCCCGGGGGATGCGAGCAGGGCAGACCCCCCCCCTTCCCCCGCGGGGCCGCTGCTCCCCCTATTGTTCACCGGCCCCTAGACAATAGCCGGGGGGCGGCGCAGCAGCCGGGAGCCCCCATCCCCGGCCGGGGGGGTCCGCGCTGCCCCCCGCGCCGCGCCCCCCATCCCCATCCCCATCGCCATCCCCCGGCGGGGCGGCGATCTGCCGCTCGGGGCAGCTGCCGGGGAGGCGCGGAGCGGAGAGGGGCGACCCCGGGGGACCAGGGACGCGAACCGCCGCCCCGCCGCGCGCCGCACGCACTCACCGCCGCGCCGGCTGCCC
>JAVKLA010000039.1:12230658-12251200 GCA_034782735.1 Sagittarius serpentarius | reverse complement strand
TCACCGCAGGGGGGTTGGACTAGATGACCTTTGATGGTCCCTTCCAGCCCAAGCCATTCTATGATTCTATGATTCTAGAATGATGGAAGCTTTGTCCCCAGATAAGATGGGAAACGTTTGCCCACTTTTAGCAAAGGGCCATTTTGGGAACCTGCAAAGTTTCATCCAAATTCAAGTCTCTTGCTGCAGGGCATGGCAACAAAGCACAGTGTCACAGCCTTGTACACAGACCAACACAAGATACTTGCAAAACTTCACGCTTTCCTAAGCATGAAAATGTGGGGCTTTGGGTTTTGGTTTTTTTTTTTTGGGCGGGGGGAGGGGGTTCTTTGAGAAGTTCAAAGGCTACAAAAAGCTTTTAGTGAAGCAGTCATCAGATGCCAAGGAAGCCAGGGAGTGTGCAGAAAAGCTTTTGCTGAGCAGCAAGCAGGATGACTGGATGAAGCTCCAACCTCTCCAGGACACAGCTATATTCAGAGAGCCCAAGTGACCACCCTCAGAGAGGCACAGACACATACTCCTCTCTCAGGTTGCAAAACAAAAGGGGAAACTCCCTTTCCCTGCCCTGACAGTGGCAGCATTTCCAGCTTTGCTATGGCTGTCTTAAAGTTGCTACGCTTTATAAACTCTTTAATGCAGATTACTTGGTTGAAGATTATCTCTACATCCAAAAGGTGATGTTTCAGCTGGCCTGCCCTGGAATTGCTAACGGAATGACATCACCACTAATCAGCCTCTGTGCTGGGCATTTCTCAAATCCCCTGAATTCAAAGCACAGCAATTAGTCACATATTCCAGCGGGAATTGCCACCTTCCTTTTCTCTTGCATTCCTCTCGTTTCTTGCTCACGCACATGCTCTGTACCTGTGTTGCTGAGCCAACCCAAGCATCTATCCACAAGGAAAATGATCACGTGGTATTGCTTGAAGTCCATATTTGCCTTGCTCATCATCATCCCTGACAGAGTGTTGGCCAACATGCGTATTCACGGAAGCAGAAATGCAAAGGACAAAGAAACAAGTATTTCCTGCACTGCTGCAGAGAGCTGGGCTCCGCTCAGCCCCCAAGCAACCTTTCTGAATGCCCTTCAAAAAGCAAGGGAATAAGCACATACTAACATGCACAGTAGGAGTTCCAGATTAAAAGGGACAAGAGAGAGTTCAGTGCCTGACAGATCTACCTGTTAAGTCAGGGATTTTTGGGACTGGCTGGGGAGGTAGGAACAACTGGGACAAGGCCATATTGGTCAAATGCTGGGCTGAAGGCATAGCACCCTGGACCATAACAGCCAAAGCATGTGGGGAGGGGACCAAAGTCCATAAATACTGCATGGCCACAAGTGTCTGCTGCGAACAGTCTATGAACCTCTCCAGAAGTGATACCCACAAGGTTGTAGAGTCAAGTACTCAAATCAGGCATACCAGAATTCAGAGCAGCCCTGATGCCCTTACATACAGATATAAGGGCAGCAAATTACAAAACTGTTTAATTATATAATCCTATTACTTCACTACAGGACCTCTGGCTCTTTCAACCAGCTAGATGCATCTATCCCAGACTGAATTAGCACAATGAAGCAGCAGCAGTTCCTGTTTACAGGGAACTGCTATTTGTTGCAGATAATGAGGGACAAATAGCAGATAGCCATAAAGCTGCAGAAAGACAGAGGATGCTCATCTTGTGAGGGCACACTGTGGGAGCAGGTGCTGCCTCTGGCTTTCACAGAGTACCAACAGAACCACTCAAGCCCAAGTTTCCATCAGGAGCCACTTACTTTGGTTCCCAAAGGTATATGACATCTCCTGTGTCTGCCCTAGAGATGTGCCAGGCACCCACTACTGTTACTCAGGAGCGGCTGCACTACAGAAAGCCCACTGGGGTTAAGTATTCCAAAATCATGACCCTAGATATCTTCAGCTTGACAGCCAAAAGATTCACTGCTTTTCTGCTTTAAGCTCTGCATGTCAGTTCTCACAAATTTTAAGAGAGGATAAAAATAACCTGTCTTCCAGTAGTGGTGGTGTGAAATTAAATTCATTACCATGTGTGAAGGAGTCTCATACAATAGTGATGAGTACTACCATCCGGCAAAGAAGCAGATCCTACAACAGGCAAAAGAAAAAATCTGAGAGCCACAATGAATGCAAGCACTGAGTATCCTGCGCGCTCAGTGAGGCAGAGGTGCTTCAGAGAAGATCCATGGGGGTCAGGTAATTGGGCTGTACTGATGCATATGCACAGCACGGGGTGGGGTAAGGTAAAAGAGGCAGATTCAATTTTCATCTCCCAGCTCCTGAAGAACAGCCGTCACTGCCTGATCATTTCATTAACATCAGCATACATAGTACAGAGAAGCTTGGTAAATAGCAGAAGATTAAAAATTAAGCTAGGGAAAAAAAAAAAAAGAAAATAAAAAAGTTGGGCCAAAAAGACAAATCAAGGTAGAGAATACCAGGTTTGCAAAAAAGCTTGGCTGCTTACAAGGAAGCATAACTTCTTGAAAAGGCTGATCTAAGGGCCAGTACTTAATTTACTCTAAAAACCATAGCTATAAAAGAAAAGATATATAGAGTGTAGAGGTCAGGGAAAAGGGAAGGTGGGCAAGTAGAAAGATTTGCATCTCTTGGTAGGAAAGCACAAATGTGAAAGCAGGGCTATCAGAGTGACTCCAGGCATCCTAAAAGCCATGCAAAGCAAAGCACCGCTAACCCCTCCTACAATTGCTACACACATGAGGTCTCACCACAGACTCTGGGGAGTAATTTTCATCTGTCTGATGCCTTTGCCTTGCTTGCATCTTGCTGCTGTGGCTTCAGCCTCACAGATCAGCAGCCAGCTGGCCTTGGCCTCCAGCCCACAGCAAACACATCTGGAACAGCCACGGATGGCAAACTGCTGTCAGCCAAGAAACAATTCATCATATGGATTTACTTTATTGCCTTCCATGTGATGTTTTTTAATTGGAAGTGTAAGATAGCCACGCTTGTGGTCACCTGTGCAGGCATCTGGTTGGCCTCTGCTCTGGACATGGCATTTCTGTGCCTGGAAGCCCCTGAACCACTCCAACAGCCCAGGCTGGTCTACTTGCAGCTCTTGGGTTCTTCCATGAATTTAGTCTTTCCCATCTGAGCCTCCTGCAGAGTCAGACTGCTTTCCATCCCAGTCACTTGTCAGGTGGTTTGGTTTGATAGAAGCTGAAGCTCTTTGACTTTATGTCCCAGTTTCAGAGGATCTTGCCCGTGACTCCACTTTCTTTTCCAGTATTTTATCTCCTATATAAAGTTTATCCCATGGAAACTGATGGCAGCCTTGTCCTCACTGACATTTATAAAATGGCAGCACAACCTACAGCTGTCTCCAGTAAAAGCTCTTTTTCCTCAGTGCTATCCATTACCATGAGGGAACTCAAGCTTGCACTCAGGATGCTGGTTAACACATTTAGAAATAGGATTATCTGAGGCCTCTTTCCTGCCTGACATGAGGGGAGGTACAACTGTTCTATTTCCCCCTACCCCGGCACACTGCATTTCCACACCAAAGCTGAGATGATTTTTTGAAGCTAGTTTTCATTTTGTCTTGACTCCATCTCCAAAGCACCTCCATGGGGCACGGCACTGAAGCAGGTGGTCAGCCCTCCTGTTGCTTTTGGGGCACACAGGCAAGGCTAGCAGATGAGGGTGCTCCAAATCCCTTTGAAGGAGATAGAGGGGAATTAGAAGGAAGAGACACAGTGCAAAGGTGAGATGGAGCCGAGGAACTGCTGCCGAGAACCAAACAGACCTCACTGCACATCGGCTGCACCAGGATTCAGCACTGCCCTGCTAGTAAGAACCAGAGTTACAAGGATGTGATGTTCATTTTAAAATATTTTCTGCTAGATTTTCTACTTTTTTTAAAAAACAACAACTTTGGCTTTAAAAATATAAAATGAAACTATTGAAAAACTGCATTTTTCTTCAAGGTCTTACATTTCCACTTTAAGCTCTTTACTGGCCAGAACAGCAGGAAGAAAGATGAATTTTTCAGAGGAAACAGAACAATGTATTACAGTTCTTTTCTCCTTTTTATCCTTCCATCTTCACCTGAGCAACAAGAAAGTCAGAATATCTGAGCAAGTAGCTACTGCTGTAGTCCCTTTCTTCACTAACATTTTACCAACTAGAAAAGCAACGAGGGGCTTCCATCACTTTGAGGAAGGTGGAAAGGCCTGATAAGTGTTCCCTTAGAAAATAAAAAATTAAACCAGAACAAAAAAGCTTTGTCAGGTGAAAATGGATGAGAAAATTCAGAGAGGGCTATTTCTCACCAAGAAACCACTCATTTGAACCAGCTTCAACTCTTGTGCTAAGACATTCCTCTCAAAAAAAAAAAAAAAAAAAAAAGAGGGTTTAGTACTTGCTGCTAAAGGTATTTTTTTTTTAACCTGGGCTGGTAATATCAACCAGTTTGCAAAACAAAGCCCTGCAATGAGACAGTAAAGAGAAACAGTAAAGCTGCCTTAACCCTTTCACAGACAAACCTCAGAGCTTCCAGGGCCAGGTAGTGCTGTGCGCTGATTGCTGCACTTGCAAGGAAGAGACCCAGATCTTGTTCTGGCCATGAGGACAGGGCCAAAGAACACCACCACAATCCGCAAGAGGTGTTTTACAGTAAGATTAAACATCCGTGAAAGTTACTCAGATACTGGGAGATTGTAGCTTGCATAAGAACAGCTGCACATTTTCCTAAAACGCTGAGGGAAGGAAAGCCACATCTGGGGTGGCACTGGGCTGTGCAGATCAGGACCTCTTTCCAAAAGCACCAGAATACCCTGTTTCAGGAGACCTAGAAAGAGGCATCCATAAAAAGGAGGTTACTGAGGGTTTCCCTCAGCTATTGACACACCGAGATACTTGGCAAGATGCTCGCTCTGGAAACTGCAGAGATACAGATGCTGTGCAAGCTCCCTCTGGGGCTTTTAAGAAGTGTTTGACTCAAATGAAAATCAATGCGAGGCTGGAGTCAACTACTCTGGAGAGAAAAAGCTCCATCCAGAGCCAAACCCAGGCCAGCCTCTTTGTGCTGCCCTGGTGCCAAGAGGCAGTGTCCCAGGGCCCTGCCTAGCTTGTGGTGAGGGAGCAGCACGCCAAGGGGAGCCCAGGGGTTTGCACCACATTTCCAAGAGCTTCTCTTCACCACACCACTGAGTTTCCCACCCCACTTAACTCCCTTCTGCACTTCCTCTTTATTTTCTCAGGCTCTACCCACAGCGCTTGCTGGTCACACTCCTTATACCTGGGGCAGGACTGTGCCTTGGTCCCAGGACAGCCTGTCCCAGTGGCCAGCCAGCCCACAATCCTGCTGGGGAATCACACTGCTATGAGTCCAATTCCTAACATGGGACAGAAATGCATTTGGCTCCAGATGAGATCCTGCTGCTTTCTGTGCCTACATGCCAGCAGAAGGCCTACGGCAGACAGCACAGTCCCTGAGCAGACACAGAGATCAGGGCAAGAGGTATTGCTGGCAGCAACATCTGCCTGCAGGCTTGCCCAAGGAGCTTGGAGGGAGACTGGGTGAATCCACTGGAGGAGCTCACCAAACAGGCCAAGCTAACCTCAACAGGCGTTGCTTATCGCCACGGCCCTGATCAGTCCCCACCACCCTTGCAGAAAAAAGTGTCTCCGCACCCGCTCCGGGCTGACAGCGGAGAGACAGCCAGGCAGCTCCCGGGTGGCGCCCGCTCCGCTGTCCGCCCCCGGCCCCTTCGGGGCTCTGCCGCCGGTTCCGCGGCTTCTGCTGCCCTCTGCCAGCCACGGGAGGGAAGCGCCGCTGCTGAGGCAGGGCCGGGAGGGGGGCCCTGGGGACACCTGCACAAGGATTGTGATGGGTCCACACGGGCAGGTATAGACATCTCCCCGTTAAACAAGAACAGACTCTCAAAGCAGCATCCGGCAGGGAGACCTCTGTCCTCCCCACCCATCCTGCAAGTGCTAGACCTTACAGAGAACCACACCTCAGCCAGGCCACAAAACACTCATACAGTTTTCAGACCAAAGCACCTGTTAGACAGAAACTTCTGCTCCTCCACTGGTGATAGCAAATTGCCAGATGAGCATTGCAGAGCAGAAGCTGAAGCAGCAGTGATCTGGGTGTACAAAGATAGAGCTTGTTTTATTTATGCATATTTATTCCTGCAGAGAAGTGATCAAACAGCAGGCAGGGAGATCGCTGGGAATTTCAGCGCAACACCAGCACCTGGCTCCTAAGGAAGGAGACTGATTCAAGAGCGACTCTCTGGACTCCAGCAAAATCCAAACTCTCTAGTTAGATGGACAGAGTCCTGTCTTCTCAGAGAGGCTCTTCCCCCCTTCCCCCGCCTTCTACACAGCACTTCTACCAGCCCTTAACACGTGGTTCCCAGAGCATCTTTGCTAGGCTTACTTGCTCACATGCTAAGAAAAGCTGTAAAGCAATAATAGTATCACCTGCAGACATGTGCCACAGCCATTCTGGTCAACCAGTGCATTTCTGGTAAGTGGACATGTCCATGGGAGACCTCTACTTTCCCAAATGAGCTTCCATTTCAAACTGAAGCTTATTCAAGCATTTTCATCCCAGTGATGCATGAAAGTGTCCCTCTGCAGGTAAAGTGACTGTAAGATGGCATTTTTGTGTATCTGGACTTTTTTTTTTTTTCCCCAAGATGAGCCATGGATAGTTCCTTTTTAGAGCTGCTGCTTTTCAGTCGAGTTAAAGTTTGAGCTACAAGGTCTACTGCCCCAGACAAGGCCCCAGCCTGCAAACCTACCCAGCAAGGTAAGGAGCAAAGCCAGCGGGCTAAACCTCTACCCAGCAACTGCACATCTGCAGAAGTTCCCTTCCTACACAACTGTCCCAGTTGGACATCTGAGAAATCATTGACTTTGTTTCTGAGGGAGAGGAAAATTCAGTCTCCCCACACCTGTGTTAAAACCCCACAGTCGGCTGGCAGCACCTCTAACCCAGGCCCTGCTGGAAGAAGGAGCTTCAGCACAAAAAAGCTTCATCCCTGCAGCTCTCAACTATACCCAGACAGCAATTTAGCACTAAACATTTGCCAGCTTATGCTACTGCGGACATACCACAGGGTCACTAGAACAAGCTCATGCCTCTCCTTTAAACTCTCCCTGCCAAGCAGGCCACAGGGAAGACAGGTCAGTTCACTGCCCTCAATGTAGTCCCCACCACCAACCCACTGGGGTCCTAACCCTGTGTTTGCACCCACCATAAGCCACAGAGGCACAGGCCCTCTCTGAAAGCCTGCACCTGCCATGCCCTGCTGTAAGCTCTGGAGAGGCCCCATAAAACCATGGGGTTTGCTTTTCTTTCCCATTAGATCTCCTTGGCTACTCACAGCTTGTGGGCAACCAGGTTGAAAAACCTTGGTTTGATCTGCAAGAGGAAGATCAGCTTTTAAGAACTGTTCAAAGTGTGACATAACAGGGTATCTATTTCTTCAACAGATCTGCTTCCCTGCATTTGTTTGAAGTCTGACCTGATTATTCTTGCAATTGTATTTTTAACGCTCATCAGGTATCCTTAGAGAAATGGAGAGTCACTTTTTTTAGATCATGCATATGCAATCAGACAAACAAAATATAGCTCACCTGCCCTGTTCTTCCCCTCTACAGCAAAAAGCACATCCTTAATAATTGCTCCAGTGAAAGCAATAGCTATTCAGATGGGACTGAGCACCAGTTTCCAATCTGCCCTGGGAACATGCACCAGAAGTGCCATCTGCCTTCATTGTAGGGATGAATGCTACCCTCATACCGGAATAAACAAAAGAAAGTTGTTTCCCTGTCACCCATGCAGTTGCCCTACTCATAATAGGAGTTCATACATACAGTGCCTTCTTCTAGTATTGTTCCCACATATTTGTACAAGTTTACCTAGGTTTTTAAATTGGCAAGTTCATCTCCATAGGTACTTTTATTCCTGTGTTATACAGCCTATTAACCATTGCCTGGACAAGACAGAGGCAGAGAGCATCACTGTTGGTACTTTGCAGTAGCGACCTTGTCATGAATGTGCTACCGAAAGGAGAGTGACACTAATTCAGCAGATAATGCAGCACCAGATCAGCACTTTGTGGCTGGTGAGATGCCACCCACATGTGCTAGGTCAACCCATTCCCTGCCCAAGCAATATAACCTTAGCACTGGGGGAATGAGGAAGAGAGACTGGAAGACCTGCTAAGGAGGCAATCGCTTAGAAAAGCTCAGCCAGCCCAGCCCGCAGTGTGAACCTCGGACATCAGCTCCAACCTGTGAGCACACCCCAAGCCCCTCTGTTCTCTGAGGCTTGGCATGTGTTACAGTTCTAGGGCACAGGACAAGATCCATAGGCAGCCCCTGACCTCAGGAAATGCTGTCTCATCCAGGTGCCTGATCAGCTCAGTCCCCAGCCCTCGGTAGCTGTGGTCAAGGCTTCATCTCTCAGCCTTGCTGTTGAGCAGCTGCTCTGTCAGAAAAACAACTCTTCCCAATTCCTGCCCCACACTCCCGGCATTCCCTTTGCTGTTATTAAACCTCCCAGCCAGACAGAGTTCCTATCAGGGTCAGCAAGCCTGGGGTGCAGGGGAGCTCCACACACAAGTCTCAACAGCAAGGGCCATGGAAACCCCCTTCCAGGCCCGAGTTAGAGGCAGAAAGTTTGTGATGTTGCAGAGTGCTGCCATAAGCAGAAACCATGGACACAGGCAGTCTCTGCACCTCATAAATCATCACGAGGGGGCAGAGAACTAGCCACCATTTCATCAGTTAATTACAACTGTTAATCATATTTTCATTAACCTGAAATGAAACTGCCAGCATTCCCCCTATTTCCACCCCATGCCCCAAGTCCCATTTCTCAGATAGCGATTCTCTATCAGCCAGGACACATGCTGTCATGCTGTTCTTTGCAACATGCATCTGGCCAGCTGCCTGTGTACAGTAATTTCCAGACCCTGCTATCTTGCCTCTTTTCCACATCTGCATACGCACCCCTTCCTAGGATTCAGTAGGCACACATACTGCCTTTGCTATACAGGTGACATGTTTAACCCCCTTGTACTCTCCCAGCCCTGCTCCAGGTAACCTCCTAACCCTGCTTAGGATGGGGAAAGCCTGCAAGGTCTATACTCTTAACTGTCAGACGTGCTAACATACTGATCATGTTGCTATAATAGCGTGCCTCAGTTTCCCCTATTTTTTAAAATGGACTGGTGCTATAGGCCTGCTGCTGTAAAGTATTTTGAGCTCTCCCTGTACACCTGTAAAGAGAGCTGTTCATGCCGGATATTCTATGGGACAGGCAGGAGGAACAGGGAAGACTTCACCCTCTGCAGGGCAGGAGGCAGCTGCAAGGGCTGTTCTGCACTCTGCCAGGGATGGAAAGCAGAGTTAATAGCTCAGCAGTAATCTTGCAACAGTCAGGCTTCCCTCTCCCAGGGGTGGAGAAGTGGGCTGCAGAGCCCCTGTCCCACACTGCTCAGTGCCCCTCATGCAGCCACAGCAGCCGCCAGCAGAGGCTCTGCACACTCCAGCTCTGCTCCCGCTCCCCCATCAGCTTCCACTCACAGCTCTCTGTGAGGAGAAGGGGTGTTGATTAACGTTAATTGAAGGCTTCGGGTGCTACACCTTCCCCCAGGGAACAGAGAAATAATGAGCAGTGTGACATTTGAGGTCCCCTTTGCCTATGCTGTTACAGGCCTGCCTGAGGGAACAACCCACCTCTGCCGTGAGAAGGGGATTCAGCATCCCCATGCCTTACCTGCTCTCCCTTCCCTGCTCCAGCACTCAGCCCCAGGCCTGGAAAACCTCTTCCAGGCTGAGGCGTCCAACCCTCATGTCTTTCTGCTCTTGGTAAAGCAGTCCCTGAGCAGACCCCGAACACTCCCTAGAGGAGCAGTGCTATCCCCAGCCTTGCTAAGCACAGGGCACTGCATCAGTGAAGCAGCACTTGCCAGAAGGTGGGGGAGAGGGAGGACATGAGGGCAACCACAGAGCTTAGAGCTTCCTTCTCAGCTTGCTCTGGTTCAGTCTTGGTCTACCAAGATCAATCCCAGTCCAAACTAGGTGGCTTGAGAGAAAGTGGTGACCACTCTTGTCACAGCCAAGCCCTACAAGGGGCAGAACAGCACTTCTTCAGCCTGTAGAGCTGTCCCAATATTCTTCGATGGGGATGTTGCACCTCTTCCTCCATTTGCTTAGTCTCTTCACCCACTCCTACCATCCAAGAGTGAACTCAACTCTTTGCTTGCTCCACTACCTGCAGGGCTGAAAGGAGGTCAGAAAGCCAGCCAGGGAAGGGAGGAGAGCTTGGTTATAAGCCAGGACCACAGGCTCCAAGCTCTGCAGTTGTTTTTGCCTCCCTCTCCTCTCCCCCACCCTTCAGGAGCCTCAGACATGCTAAGCAGCCTGTAAAGGTGTTAATGGGGAACGTATCACCTCTGTCACAATTGCGATGCAACATGGCACCCAGCACAGAAATGAGATATAAAGAGTGTACTTACTCTCCCAGTGTGAATACTGCTGGGTTAAATATAACAGAGGCTTGCTGGCTCCAGGAAGCGTAGCTGATCTCTTCATTTGATGGCAGAGTGCTTACTTTGCCAAACAGCCCTCAATCCCCATGGAGCAGACAATTTCTCCTATGTTAAATGTGTATATACATTACTAGGTACTATAGAGGTGCATAAATTGCCTTCATTATATATATTGCCATGGAAAGTGTCACAACACAATGTCTCACCAGCCAAGCCTGGCTTTTTTTTTTTTGTTCAGTGAAGTTTTTGATTGGGTCCGAGTAACACTGGTTTCTGCAGATGCAGAACTTAATGAAGGAAAGGTGTGTTGCAAAGAGGGGCCAAGAAACCTTCGACACCTCCCTGGCAGCCTCAAGCTGAGACAGAGCAAACAGGACACAGGATTGCTACAGGTCAGGAACTGCTTCTGTGGCAGCCTTGAGAGTTAGCACCTGCCTTCCATTTAGAGCTTTAGCCACAGATTTCCTTTCCCCTTTGTGCTTACCTGACCCATTAGGCCCCAGACAGGGTGTTGGAGTGAGGATAAGCTGCATTTGTAATATACCGTCACACTCACAGTACAGACTACTTGGCATTCACCTTAGGTCTTCCACAGGATCATTTGTAATCCCTTGGACTTGAGTCCAACACAGGACATCCTTATCAGCTACCAGTGAAGAGAGCTTAAATGCCAAATAAACACTCCCATGACTTACAGACCTGCTCTCCCAGCTAAGCAACTCCCACACCTTGCACCCATGTTAGGAGACTGCAGGTGCTCACCATCGTTAAAAATGAAACTTCAAATGCAAAGCCCTCTAAATTCAGCAGTAAGCCGAGTTAGTTAAGCTACGGAGGAGAAGAGGGGAAGAAGGTGAGAAGCAAGACTTGCTTCTACCAGAAGTGACCTTCAATTAGCCAAGAAAAGTGTCACAAATCAAGCATTTTTAATGGCACAGGTAATTAAGTATTGCATTCCCTGCAACTGCATTCCTTGTCTATCTGGTTGCATAGGCACTTCTGTTTACAGGAGGTCTATAAATCAAAATACAACCCTTCTAACAAGCTGGCCTTGCCAAACACCTACTCTGCCTTCCACCCAGCTGAAGTTAGTTGGCTTATCAACTGAGGACTGTTAACGAGTTGAAACTTCAGGACACCCTAGATAAAACAACTTAGCATTACTCCTTCTGGCCTCAGACTCCAAGAGCTCAAACCTTCTTGAACCCTCATCAAAAGTTGGGGCACTATAAGTCATTTCTTATACCAGACTAACTGCCAACAGCATAGGAACACACCACTCACCTTAAAAACAGTCAGCATTAATATTTACTAACTGAATGCAAACTGCATAACAGCTCTTATCTGTGCTAGGTTTAAGAGCAGCCCAATAAAGGCATGTCAGCAAGGCTTCTTATTTAAAAAAGGGTGCCAAGGGATCTTGTTGTAAGTGAAGATCTTTGAGAAAAGTGAGGAGATTCATTGAATTGAGTGCATGGTATAAAACTGGGTTAGACAGGACTGCTCTCCCTAGGGAGTTGGCTTTGCCACTCACCTGGGGGGAAGTATCTTTTACAGAAAAAAAAAACCAACCAACCAAACAACTATCCTCAGTATTACCCAATGCATTTAAGATCATGGCCCTTTACTAACCCAGTTTTCCTCCTCAGCTGGAAGCACCAGCTGCATGGATAGCATCCTCAGCCCCCACTGTGCATTATCCTAGCTGGGTGGGGGCATACCACAACAAAAGGCATAAGGCTTAGCCTACCACGCTCCTAACTCCCCTGCCACAGCCCACATCTTCATGGCAGCTACAGCTTTAGCACCACCTTCCTTTACAATGTAAAGCTAATCCAGGTCATTGATTGTCCATAGAGTAGCTGCTAATACATCCCAGCCTGTTTTCAAGGAAAGACCGCATACAGGGTTTTTCAGGTTTCTTATATCCATGATAATATTATATCACTTCATTTTATTACCTAGCACTGTGACACAGAGCAGTGCAGACTGCAGCTGGAACACCATGCCCAAATGTGCAGCAGCATCTAAGAGACTGTAGACTCACTGCCAGGAGAACTGAAAAGCAACAGAGGCTTATTAGCCTTGTTTCTTCAGGCTGAAAGAAGGCTGTGCTTTGAAGACACAGGCAACAAAGGGGAAAGTTTCAACTCACCTGAAGCGTTTTGCTAAAAATAGCTACTCTATCCCCATCACAAGCTTGTATTAGACTGCTATAGGGCTTTAAAAGAAAGGTTATGCATACAGCTTCCTTCTCTTACCTCACTAAATTTCTGATCAGCAGCTGCAGCACATACACACACACTTTACAGCATGCACAGCACCCTGGCAACTGTTCTGCCTTTAGGCTCAATAGGCAAAACTTCACATATTTGTTATGGGGCAGTAATTCTCAGGTCTCTTCAACACTTTGCAGAGGAATCACAAAACTCAGCAACTCATTGCAGAAGGATGAAGGCTAAAATAAAACGCAGAAGCAAGAAACAGTACCTAATTAGAGCAGGGACTAAAAAAACAGGCTTTGCAGTTCCTTAGACCCCTGCCTCTGAGGGCATCTACTTGCACTGCTGACAATGGGTCCCTCACCAACGTCCAGAGCATTCTGCCCCACAGCTCTGCTGCAAGACAAATGAAGTCCAACCTGTGAGACCTCCCACAGAAACATAGCACCTACCAATCAGTAAATATGCTGGTTGTGATCTGCAGGTGACTAACTGCAGGTGATTTTACTGCAGTCTGTGAGGTGGATACAGGGGTTTCCTACAGTATCGTGGGTGGGCATGGTTTGCTGCTGGAGGCTGGCACCTCTCTGTGGCTGGAGAGGAGATGGGTTCTGGCAGTAGTGCCAAGGCTGCTGCTCTCAGGCTCAGATTTTGTTCCTGCTCAGGCCCAGAGTGCCCTGGGTGAACACAGCACTTTACTAAGATAATCAGTGCTTAGAATAATTCCTCAGCAAACACCCCACCTGGAGAGCAAAGTCTTCCTCTCTAATACCCTGTTTTTGCAACAAGATGTTTTTGCAGGAGGGCTTTAAAGTCATCTAGTCTGCTACAGATCACCAGCAAGAGATGATGTTCGGGCTAATGCTCAACTACATCTCCTAGGGCAAAGGCCAGGGAGAAATACTGCAGGAGAGCGGAGAGGGAGGGAGAGGAATTCCCTGAGCAGAAATTATTTTGAGCAGAGAAAGCTGCAGAGCAGCGTGGAGTGAGGCAGAAGGAATGCAGGAGAGGGAGGTGGCTGTGCTGGGGGAGACAAAAGAACAGAAGAGAGTGGAAACTCAAAAGGCTCCTCTGGGGAGGATGAGGGGGGGAGGTAGGATGCTGCTCACCGGAGCTCTGTGGAGGATCCCTGTCAGGAGCTGGCTGGGCTCAGCAGTGCTTCCCCCTGCAAAGGGATTCCCTCTGCCACCCGCTATTGGTCCTGGCGCAGTGACGAGCTACCGGAGTGGATTTCTTTTCCCCGTATATGTGGTAGAGGTATAGGAAAACAGCAGCCACATCCCCCTCCACTCCAGAGAAGCAGGATTCCTTCCTCTGCCATCGCTGGATGCTCTGCACCAGGGCTGAGCACTCACACAAAACCACACAACCTGTCTTCAAGGGAATCCGCCGGGATTCGTGCTCAGCCTGTCTGCGAGATACAGGGGGAAAGGTTGCTATGCCAGCAGAGCACTGGGGAAGGGATTCAAAAGCTCAGTCCCTGGTGAGAGCCAATACATCTCCGTCTGCTGCTGGCACAGAGACACCCTGTCAGCCCCGCAGCCATGCTAGGGTCCTGTCTGTCCACACAGCAGCAGATTCCCAGACATCAACTAGTCTTGCAAAGCTATTGGGCTCCTGCATGTGCAGAAAGTGCAAGCAAGGCAGCCCAGGAGATGTGGGACCTGGGCTGCCTGCTTTCCACTGACCAGTCCTTCTGCCTTTTCCGGCTTGTGAAAAAGGGACACAACTGTTCACCCACCTATTCAGGATCATGCCCAACCACGTCTGACTGCAAAATATTGCAGCCTAAAACCCTGCCTTAAGTTCAAGCTGTATTTAGTAACAAAACACCAATCTCTGACACAAACCTGCTGGGTGACCTTGGGACACTACTTTTTTCTTGTCCCTCTTGCCAAGGGAAATATCTTCACTTATTACCTTGAGGGCTGCTTAGGAGCAGGAACTGGCTCCTGTTCTGCCCAGTCCCATGGAAGGCTCTGCCTAGCCAGGAAGTATTGCAAGAGAAAGTGCAGTGTAGGGGACTCAGCTTGTACCTTCTTTCCAGGAGTACATTTACTGTCTGCCTTCCTCCTTAGATACAAACTACAGAAGGGTCCTCGGAGAGCCGCTCCCACTGAGTGCTGGGGAAGCCACAAGAGCAGGGCTGCTCTGTGAGGGGGAGCAAACCAGGAGCCAAAAGTGACCCCAGCACAGGCAGCCCCCTTACCAACCAGTGCAGCCCCCTTACCAACTGGTGCAGCCCCACTGTGTCCAAACATGGTAGGGCAGTCTCCCACACAAGGCAAGAAAACAAATCAGATCCAGGGAGTCCAGCCAGAGACAAAGCTGCAAAATATGTGTAAGAACCATCTAAAAGACAGATCCAGAGACAGCCACAGCATAGCCCAGAACAAGGAGTAGGGCTGTGGACCTGAGCTTAAATGAAGTCATGGCCCAGTGGGTGGGTGGGTGTCAGTGGGCATCCCAGGTAGGGCTGGCTGGGGCAATTGGGGCCTGGTGATGCACTCAGGGCCCTGACACAGCTGCAACAGCATAAGGCAAAACTCTCTAGGGGTGGGTGTCCTGACGGTTGGGTGGTTTTATGTGTCACAGGTGACTTTTCTTCTCATCACACCCTGCTTTAGGCTGCTGTCTGTGGTTTGGGAAGGAGCAGCACACAAAGCGCTGGTGCAAAGTAGAAGTCTCACAGAACTGTTGCAGAGCTGGATGCTGATCAGAGGCTGGAGGGAAACCTCAGTGAACGCTTGGAAGAGACCTGAAGTGCAGCCTGGACCAATCTGCAGTCCTGGCCAGGGAGAAACCAGAACCAGACTGAAAAGTCCCCTTGACGTATCGGGACAAAAACCAGCAGAGTATTTAGCCTGGCATTAGCCAAAACTGTGAAACTGTGTGGTGTGTCACACTGTCCCAAACTACATGCATGAGGGTAACACATGCCTGCCTGCTGTGGGTGCATGGACAAACACCTTTGGGTCAGGAGGTCGCTTCCAGGGTGGGAACAAGGACTGCTGCGGTTGCCATTTGCGCAGGGAGTCCTGGTGTTTTGTCCAGCATCTCAGAGATCCTGTGTGGAAGCAGTGAAGGTTTTGGCCATGCAGACAGACCTGCTTTTTTAACCCCTCTACCTCTTCACTCCTCTTTGTTCCTTGGGCAACACTGCATGATTTCTAATAGTGAACAAGAATTACCTAATGCTTGAAAAGCTCAGGATCTTGAACTATTTTTTAAAAAAATGTAATTCAGAGTCACCCTCTCCATCCTGTAATGGCGGGGGGGGGGGTAGGTAAAGCAGTCCAGAGTGGTGGTGAGATCTGTGGGATGTCAGGGCAAAACCAGAGCCTGGGTCTCCTGCTTGCATGCCAGATCCCCATCCACCGCCCGGCTTTGCCTCCCCAGGGAGAGATGTTGGGAAGAAAATGGGGGGATATCAAGAAGAAAAGTGGTTAAATTCTCTCTCTCCCCTCTCCCTGACAGCCAGGGTACAGATTATGCTGTTTTTCTCCCACCACAATAACATCGTTATTCAACTTGGCAGCACAAGGTGGAGTGAGTGAGTGAGTGAGTGAGTGAGAGCGAGCGAGCGAGCGTGTGGTTGGTATTTTTTAAATCTATCAAACATTTCCCCATTCTGCCGATTGCAAACTCCTGCCCGGCCGTCCCTGCCGCAGCATCCCACGTTGCCATGTCAACAGAGGCTGTCATCCCCTGTGTCGTGAGGGAACGCTCCGCTTTCCTGGGGACTGCGGGCTGGTGACGCAGGGATGTGCATGTGCCCAGCTGATGCTGACCCCTAACCAGGGCATTTTTTGGTAATTTTTCCCCAGAGCTTCTGGGAGATGATTTACCCCTCATCAGCCCCTTTAAGATGTCATCATCAGTGCTTGACTTAATCAGGACATCTTAGCATGAAAAGCAGCTTTCTCCTGACCCCTGTGCTTCCACTGCAAATTAGGTATAATAAAGCAAAGAGCTCTTCCACTCCCCGCAATGCCTTGCCGCCTTCCTGCCCTCGCTGCCGCTGTAGGGGAGCGTGCAGGTCTGGAGGGAGCTTGTGGATCGGGCCGGGCTGTGGGGCCTCTGTCTGCTTATTTCTGCGCTTTCCTCTCCTCCTCCCTGGGAGCGGGAAGCAGACGCACCACACAGCCAGGCTGCCCAGCCCTGTGCCAGCACTGTTTCTTTTAGAGCAAGTTTAAAGCACCGGCTTCCCAGGGGGATGTCCTGCAGGGCTAGTCAGAAAACAAAGAAGAGAAAGTTTGATGAGCTTCCCTTCTTTCTGCCAGGCTGAAGATGCTTTCAGAAGAGTTGTTGATGTAAATGTGAGTGCCACTACCAGGAAGGAGATAACAGCCTCCCCCAGGGTGCTGGTTGACTCCAAGGTCAGGGAAGCAGTGGATCTGCTGCCAGGTCCAAAGCCCACTCCAGGCTGTCCTCCCCTCTGTCCCTGGAGGGCAGGGGAAAGTGTCAGCATGGCAATGTGGGGAAGGGGCACAGGGCTTGTGCTGGAAGAGAAAGCAATGGCATGCCAACCAGCACTTACCTGAGACTGGGAAAACAAGAATCCCCTTGGATTAGGAGTGTCCCTGGCTTTGCCTGCTGGTTACAAGGTGTTGATGGCTCGCAGTGTGAGGGGAGGTTGGACTAGATGGTCTCCAGAGCTTCCCTGCAACCAGTGTTTCTATGATTAAATCTCTGGGCATCACCAATTTGTTGGTTCAGTTTTCTCTGCAGAACTGGGAAACCATTGCTGGAAGCATTGTTGTGTTGGTGGTCTGGAAAACAACTGCACAGCCAGAAGCTGGGATGGTGGGCTGGGAAGCTGCAGCTTCTCCTGGGAGGCTGCTGGCTGAGGCACCCTAGGTGCAGGTTCCTTGGGAACACAGGAATCCAGCTCTGTCTTTGCTCCTGGGCTTGCCCCTGGAGGCCATCCCTTATGGTTAATTCTATAAAGTGCTTTGTCCTTCTCCATCTGCGGAAGAAAAGTGGCCCCTGTTCTGGGTCGCAGAGACTGGAAGAAGGGGGTAGCAGAGATACAGGTCACCTCACTTCAGTGTGGGTAGTGTTTTGCTGTGCCCTCCTTTGAAGACAACTTAAGAAGATGTGAAGGTCAGGATTTAGCTTGAGCTGTGGGTTATTTAGGCTTTACAGTACACTTCCACTGGGGCCCCCAGGGAAGGCAGCAGTGGGATTTGGTTTTATTCAATTAAAGAAACAAAACAAAATGCATCACTGATACCTGCAAGCCCAATATGGCTAGCTGCTTGCTTTAGAAAATCTTGACCAGTCAAATGTGCAATCACACCATGCCTGTTTTTTAGCCTTAGCTTCAGGTCACTTCCTATAGCCTTTCAGTTTCCTAATGAAGGCTAGAAACTCCAAAGAAAGCAAAGAGAAGTTTCCAGGAACTGGGAGTTCAGGGTCAAATGGCAGCCCATGGGAACATGGCAGAGGCCAAACGCGACCCCGGTGTCGGCACCCACCACTGACCCAGCCAGGGTTTGCTGCGTCCCAGAACAACAGAGCCCAGAGGTCCTGCTCTCCTGGGCTGCTGCTCCTCCCTGCAAACCCTGCCTGCACATACCACAAGAAGGCTGAGTGCTGTGGCCATTCCTATTTCCCATTCATAAAGGAAACTGCCTTTCCCTCCTGGAGGAGGTTTGTACCGAGCAGCATTGCAGGAATGCTTTATATTTCCCCTTCTAGTTGCTTTGTTCTCTTGCCTCCCTGCAGTTTCCTTGGAAAAGATAATTTTCCCTACGGACTTTCTTTAGATGGAAACATTTCCCCTCAGTGGATTTGGTAAGCACAGAAAACATCAGTTTGGAACCTGAATGGAAATAGTTTGAAGCACCTTGGTGAAGAAAAAGTGGGCATTCACTGAGAAAGCTTGCACCCCTGTATCCATGCCTTGGTTCACAGTACATACGAGATACGGCCTAAATTTATGTCGATAGTTTTCCACAAGCTCCTGTGCTAGCTTCAACTCACTTTCTACTACCTTCTGCAGCAGCTGGCACCAGCATAAAGCAAATGTAACGTGCTACTGAAGTGTTACGTCTTTGCACTCACTTTAGGCTGGTGCTAGCTGCAGCAGAGGTGTTGGCTGGTGGAAAATCAGATGTCTCAGGTATTGCTTCAATTATATGTAGCTCTTCCTGAGAAAAGACTTTTCTGCCTGAGAAAAAGGCAGTGGAGTGAGACGGACAGCGACCCAGCATGAGGATGACTGAGAAAGGATTCATAGCTCCTCTCCGCCCTGCACGGGCAACACGCTGTAACCCTCCTCTGTCAAGTTTTCTGGGTATTGCTCTTATAGAAAAGTTCTTTTCCTTACGTAGCTCAGGCTATGTCAAGGACAGACGTGGTTAGCAACACAGCTGACACAGGCAAACTCAGTGTGACCAGTGCACGTCCTGGTCTCGAAGCTGCTTCACGCAGCGAGCACTAGCCCCGAGTAATGCTGCCTTCTCGTACACTCCCAGGTGCTGTGCTGAACCTTAGTTTTTGAAGAGAAAGCAATAGATTAATTTTCTCACAAAACATGGTACAAAATGGAAATGTTCTGTGGAGATAGATTGATTTTTTCCCTCAGTACGCATGATAGAAGATTGTAAGAGACTTGGTTCTGATAAGTGTTGCAGTCTTTATCAGTTTAAATTTAGTATTGCCTCATATTAGAAATGACAAGAAAGGTACAGCTAAAAGAAAACTTTATCCCAACATCTCGTAAGCAGCTGTAGTTAGAAAAAGTATTTTTGCTCATCTTTCCAGACTGGGATAAATCAACTGCTGGATTTGGGATTTCCTGTCAGGTCAAAGTCCTGTTACAACACTGTTTTCAGTCAGGCTGGGTGGAAAAGCATCAAGATGGAAAGAACTGAGCTAAAAGCTTTATCTTAATTATTAAGGCTCTAGAGCTGAGCACAGGGAAACGACAGTCTATCGCAACCCTACCACTCCTTCACTGTCTGAGTGTGAACAAGATACCTTGTTTTATGGGTCCCAGAGGCAACATGGATGAATGCCTCCTCCTGAGGACACTGTGAGATGGTGTGGTTACTCTAAAAAAGCAAAAGGGAAAGCCAGAGGGTGGCCAAAGGGATGGCCGACATCCTTTTTGCAACGTGTTCTGCGCAGGGGCAGTCTTGTGTGGTATCAGGGGACTGATGCGGAGGGCTGAGCTCCCAGCCTCCCGCCTGATTCAGTGCTGAAAATGGGTTGAAATGCAAGCAGAGGGAGGTGGGGAAACCTCACGTGTGGGACAAAACAGCACTCCAAAAGTTTCAGCGAGGATTCACGGTGCCATGCTCCAGGTAAGGGGGATTACAGACATCCCCTGGGGAGGGATCAGCGGTGGTGAATGACCAACAGGCCTGGGATTTCCCGGTGGGAAAGGACTCAGTGACACTTCAGTCAGCACGGTGGCCTTCCCCAGGGATCTTCCCCGAGGGCTGGCCGTACCCCCTCCCTGCCATCCCTCCCTGTGCCATAGCTCAGCTCCAGGCAGGGATTTCTCTCTGGTCTGCACACGGATGTGGGGAAAGGGATCCCCAAACATTGTTGTGGATGCAAATGGAAGGACAGAGATGCAGGGAGACCTGTGGCTTTGAGAGAGCTTATCAAGACCAAAGGCATTTAGTATGGATGGAAACCAATTGCTTTCCTTGTCCATTTACCCTGTTCCTATATTGTTCTTCCTTCCTTCCTTCCTTCCTTCCTTCCTTCCTTCCTTCCTTCCTTCCTTCCTTCCTTCCTTCCTTCCTTCCTT
>JAVKLA010000039.1:12211019-12230630 GCA_034782735.1 Sagittarius serpentarius | reverse complement strand
TTTCTTTCTTTCTTTCTTTCTTTCTTTCTTTCTAAAGGTAAAGGAAATGAAGATTAGACTCACACCCCCTGTGCTGACCATGCCTGACCCTTTAGCCCAAGTGTGGTCCCCTTGGGACAGTTGAACTGGGAGTGGGAACCTTTCAGGGTTTTGTCTGAAAGACGGCGTTATTCCCAGTGTAGCCTTGTGTGGATGCTCCTTGCTCAGAAAAATTCCCTTAGCCCAAATCAGTGCAATCATCTTCAAAACTTGTCTGAGGTCTCCAAGGGTTGTGAGGGCAGCAGGACTATGTGAATCCCTTACAGGTGAAGAAATGCTACTGGTGCTCAGAGAAAAACTGCTTTTTCCTGCAGTTGTTTGGGTCAAAGCTAGGACACATCTGAAGAGAGATGGCAGCTGTCCCTGAGAGGTGACAGCCATGAGCCCTTGCAGCTCAGTGAGTACCCAGATGTCTTCCCTGGGCCCCCCTTTCCTCTCTCCCTCGCAGACTTCTCTCTTTCCCCCTACTCTCAGTTAGACTTTCATCTCCTTCTTGCTTCTTCTCATGTTTTTGTGCCTGTGCCTTTGCTCCAAGACACGTACCTCTCTGCTGGAACATGCTCCCCTTCCCTCTGCTCCTGGCACGTGCGCGCAGGCAGCGTGGCTGGAGATGCTCCTCTCCAGCGCAGCCCTGAGAAGAGTTGCCCTGCGCTCCGTCACTCCCAACCTCTTGACAGGCAGCACAGCATCACATGAGTTTCACTCCCAAGCTCCAAGATAAACTGTGTGTACAGGGGATTTTCCTCCTGTTCCTCCAAAGATGGATGTTGCAGACACGGGGACTGGCTGGTCTGAGGGGGTGAAGGGCCTCCAGCAGTCACTGTTGGCTGCTGGCTTTGCTGGGGCACTGCTCTGCCTAGAGCAGGAAAGCTGGGACAGAGTGGGGTGGTGAAGGCACCTGAAGAGGAGGCACCTGTAACTCCTGCTGGGACCAACCATAGTTTCCTCTTTCCCTGTGCGGCTTGCTCATGCCTGACCTCGCACACTGCACTCGCAAGGGATAGGCAGCAAGACTTCTGCCAACTTTCGGGACCAGCGCTGTGTTTTCTGTTACACTGGTTCAGATCAAGGGAGTTTCTTACCAGTGTAAGAGGGAACACAGAGCCCCTCTCAGTTCTTTTCTCCTCCAAGGCAGAGCCATACTTAACACACAACTCCTCCCTTTACCTTCCCATTTGCCAGTTTTGCACCTGGGAAGTCCCACACTGGGTTTTGTTTGAAGGCAGCGGTTCCCTCTGGGCACAGCCCCACAGGCAGCTGAGAGCCAGACACTTGGGAGCAGTAGGAAACACTGGCATGATCCTTGTCTCCCACAGGGTGCCCCTGTGTAACAGGTACCCCACCTTCAGCCTGCATAGAACTGGCAGTGTGCAGGCTTTAATTTGGTCCTCTGCATACTTACACAGGAGTTTTGTTTTCACATCTACAGAGTGAACGCTAAACTGACTTCAGAAGTTGAGGCATGACCCGAGCTTACTTGTCAGCAGGCTGATGCACTGTCAGACCTATTTCAGGAGGAAGACATATGTCTCGCTGTCTCCCAACCTATAATGTACAAATTGCATTTCATGACAGCCATGTAACACTCCTGAGAGCAAATTTTGGCACAATTATCACCCTTTCCAGGTCCTAAAAGTCACTCAGCTCTCAACCACCTGTTTTAGAGCTCTCAGCCAAAGCCCCTTGCAACCACCGCGGTGGTTAAACACCACGGGAAAGTACACATGAATATTATCTCACATAAAATGCTGAGTTAATGAGGAGCACACATCAAGTTTCCAGTGAGAACATATTGCAAATACCCCATCCCAGGCAGGAGGAATCCTAGAGGAGGCACGTCTTTCCCAAAGCAGCATATGCCTTCAGAAAGCACGTTTCAGATGTGCCCTCCTGCATTTCCACACTGAAAACTGGACTCAGTATATTGTCTCCATCACAGAAACAAGCCTGCTAGTTGGCTTAGGCATCCAGTCAGAAGTAAGAGAGACCAAATTTGGGAAGTCAGAGACCTCCCAACAGGGAATGGGGCATTTGCATTACCAGTGGGGACCTCTTGATCCAGCACATAATTAAGGGGATCCTGGTGTGCTCCAGGGAATCAACTGGGCAGAGTAGCTTCCCAGCATGGTGTGACACTGGAAAGCTGCAGGCTGGCAGCACTGTGGTGCAGGACTTTCTGCTGTCGTAGTGTCTGTGGCCCTGCCTACAGGGCTGTACTGTGCTAAATGCTCTACGGACACAGGAACGTAAATGCCTCCCTCAAGGGGGGCAGCTGTGGTGTAAATCTGTTTGGAGGGAATGGTCATTGGGACTGGTGCCATCTGACATCAAAGAAGTTTTTCTGCCCAGTTTTGCACTTCCCACATAATCACCCATGCCTGAATTGGGGCCTTCCCCAGGACACAGACATGGCACCTACCTCTCTTCCCTTACTGAAGTATTTTGTACATCTGATCACCAGAAGTGTCAGCATTTCATTCTGAACCAGAACTATGTATTAAAAACCTCTCTGAAATAATCAGTGAGCTGAAATATCCCAGTGACTGAAAGACCCAAAGAACTAACCTTTGCCTTTTCGACTGCACAAATCCATTGTGTTTGGGGCTGAGATGCTCTTGCAACGTGGCATTGCTCTGGCTGTGCTTTCCTGGGTTCTTGGTGCCTCACAGAGCTGTCCCTGGACAGACAACTTCCTGGCTGTCAATTTAAACCATCGCTTTGGGGAAAACTTCACTTTCTTACAGTCTTTTTTTTCCTGTTAATCTCAAATGTTATCTTACAAAGGTCTAGGGTTTTTAAACCTTCTACAAAAAGAACAATAGTTAAAAAGGAGGCAGGAGTTTTAGAGGACTGAAATTGTGCATAGTAGGCAGGTAATTAAGCTGGTATCTGCCTCAGTTTCCCACCTGAAAAATAAAAACAGGATTTTATGATGAACAAGGGAATAGGGTTGTTCTTTCTGCATTCAGTCTTGGAAACTCTGAATGCAGTTGTATGTTCCTTCAACTCCGCTCTGAGTAGACAGCCCAGATGGACACCTCGATGTGTGTGACACCAGTGTCCTTCACTGGTGTCACAGCCTGGGGACTTCATGCATTTGCCCCTCTCTGCAGCTCACACATCTTTGGGATGCTGCCTTCAGCAATGTGCTTACTCAGGCACCTTCTATGTGTTCCCCTCATTACATCATCATTTGACATTTCCCTCCACCCATGACATCACTGGCCATCTTTCCCTGCTATTGCCCAGAGTGTGACTGTGCCTGGGTGACCCCTACAAGCCCCTAAGCATGGCCTCTCCTGTGCAAGGGGGTCCTGTTTGCAAACAAGCCCTGAGCAAGTGACCCAACCAGAGCCTGCTGAGCAGGAAAGCCATGGGAGAGAGCCCCAGCTGTGTCCAACCACCAGGGCATTGCCTGTGGACAACACCGCCATGAGCTTTGTCATGGGATAAAATATAGATGAGGACTCGCTTTCTCCTACATGCCTGGGGCACAGGAGACATGGGCTTGACCTCCCTGAGGCTAATGGGGGAATCATAGAATCATAGAATCATAGAATGGCTTGGGCTGGAAGGGACCATCAAAGGTCACCAAGTCCAACCCCCCTGCAGTGAGCAGGGACACCTTCAACTAGATCAGGTTGCTCAGAGCCTCGTCCAGCCTGGCCTTGAATGTTCCCAGGGATGGGGATGGAGCGCAGGTGCCCCATGGTATGCAGAATGATCTCTTTTATCACATTTGCTGTGACCTCTCAGCACAGGTGGTGGATGTTGCAGGGCTTTGAGAGGAGAGAGGTCCAGGTGGCACCTGTTCTGGGAACACATTGTCCCCGTGGCCAGCGGGGACCAGTAACTAGCTTTCTCAGCTCCTCCTGGGTGATGGTGTTGAGCCCTGGCCATCCTCAGAGTAGAAGAACTGTGGGGACAGAGGGAGAAAGAGGAGCTGAAACCATCCACACCTCCATGTGGTGGTCAGGAGTGGAATTTTTTACCTAGATCCTTGCAATCCATTTCGCTCTGCTTCCAGCACTTTTTGATGGATCTCCATGACTCAAACCAGGAGCTTTGACTTAGAAGGGGACTTCTCTGCTGGTTTAAATACAAAGGAGCATCTCTAGGAGCAAGAGGTGCTACACCTTCTGAAACGGGGATGCCTCATGGGAGGCATGGACCCAACAGACATGCTCTGTGTCAGAGCAGATCTCCATCATTAACAATAATGAGCAGGGAGGCATTTTTTGGCACTTCTTAACTGTCTGCAGGGGCTGAAGGGCATTTTCCTTGCCTTAGGCCCTTCACACTGCCGGTCATAATATGATCAGAAATGCCAGTCCCAAAGGGCATCGCGGCTGCTCCTAACCACCGCCATGGAAACGTGAAGAGAAAATAAACCTGAGGCCTTTTATGTGCTAAACTCAAACCTGAACAAGCCTTTGCCACAGATCAGGAGTTTGTATTTACAGCCCCGAGGTAAGATGTACAAGCGGGATAAGTCGATGACATGCCACTGCAGTAAGCAGGGCCAGGCAGGCTGACACCGCAGAGAAGCTGGCCCCAGTCTCTGCGGCAGTCAGTAGCCAGGGGACATACAGCCATACATGCATTCACGAGATGAGTAAGGCTCTACATCCCTCAACACACATGCAGGAACAAATTCACGCCTCCCGGGGTACCACAGCTCCACTGCAGCTGTGTGTCAGCCCTAAGGCTGCCCTGCGGAGCCGACTCACCTGCTTTCAGGTACAGCTGGAGCAGATTGTCCCTGTGCCACAGGCTCAGCATGGTGTCACCATCACCCTGCAGGTTGTCTGTGCATGGCAGGAGAAGGTATGGGGAGACCAGCATGCAGAGAGCTGTTCTTTCATTGTAGATGTTGGAGCTAAACCTTCTCAACAACTACAGCTACCACAGCACTTCCACACTTTCACAATCAAAGGTCCTTCACTTGGCCATACCATTTTTCAAGTGAAAGGAAACCCAAACTAGACTGTGTCTGCAGCCTCATAAGCTAAAAGAGAGGATGGTATGGGAGCTAGTCTGTGAACCCATCTTCACAGGCAATCCTTTCTCCCTTCCCTCCACACTTTCCATCCTCTGGTTAAAGAGATTTGAGCACAGAGGAGATACACAGCTGCATACAAAGTTCTGCTCACAGTTCCTAAGAACGGTCAACAGTTCCACTTACTCTGGAGGAGTCTGCACTATCTTGCAAAGTGATGAAGGATCTTTAACTCAGCAAAGATGGGGAACACTGTATATACACTATGTCTTTGGGATATTTCCTCAGGAATATATAACATCTAGTACATGGTGTGTCCAAGCAGAGGGGCTCCTGGGCTAATGTATTAGGAGTGATTTGTGAGTCAGAGGACACAGAGTTGCCAAAACGACAGTCCCCGCTGTCCAAGCAGTTGCTGGTAGCTGTTGGCTCCATCTGACTTAGGGGCAACAACTTGTGGTCTTCTCTTGCCAATGCCTGAGGGTGATTAGGTGGCCCTGTAATTTCTGATGGAGCATTTGTCCTGCAGGATAGCTTGAGGGAAAACCTTTCCTGCTGGAACCTAGACCTGAAATTGCAAAGGCTCTCTGGCTTGGTAAGTTCAGTCCTGAACGCAGCTGCAGCAGAAGACAGAGGTTGTGTGCTACACCAGGTGGGAAAGCTTCCCTTGCCTCTGTCCCTCTCTATGTCCACCTCATGAGGTACACTTCATTTACTTCGAGGGTGTTTTCCACCTTCCACCCAGGAATACCAGCTCTAAGGCTGAATATTTTCTCCCTTCCTGCAGGGCTTTTATTAAACTTCTGGTTTAGTGTCTGGTTTGTTTTGCTTTCTCTTTTCTTGTCCTTTTTCTGCTTTAGAAGAACAACCTTCTTCTGCTGGCAGTTGCTGGCTTGACAGAAGAGCCCGCCATCCTGCCAGCAGGGAGAGGGGACCAGGAAGATTTTCCACCTTGATGGCAAGCCCTTGGGAAAAGCAGCACTTATGTGATAATTGTGATGGCAAGGGAAAGAGCTTCCCGTTCCCTCCTTCTGCGAGAGGGACACATGACACCTCCTCAGGGCAGGAGGTGGCACAGCTAAGTGGTAGGGGTGGACCTGTATTTTTGATGCTCCATAGCGCTAGTTCTAATTATGGTATTTCCTAATGTTGGATACTTTCTACTGAAATATCTACCCAGAATCCATTTGCTGAGTGCATCTGCATGGTTGGGAAGGAGGTCTAAAGCATGCCTTGGTCCTGGCAAACTCAGCCTCCCTCGATTTCCTTGTTTTTGCTAAAAGGTAGAGACGATCTGATTCACTGCCTCTGCTTTACTTGTGCAAACCCCTCAGGACAGTGCTGATCCTTCCCTCCCATGCCATGACACCAAAGATGGAGGTAGCACACAGTTGAAGACCCAGTAAGTGCTCAACTATTAGAAACTGTGGAGAAAAAAAAGAAAAAAGGGGAAAAAGAAAAAAGGAAAAAAAGAAAAAAGAAAAAAAAGGAAATTATACTGTCTCTGGTGGCTGTAGACCATAAGCCATGATCTGTAGAGGCTTTTGGCACAACACTGTCACACTGGCTGTGACTTGGGGTCAGCGGTGGCCACAGGATAAGAAGGGAGGGCAGGGTGTGGAGCTTGCGGCAGAGCAACAAGAGAGGAGTGAAAATGAGTTATTTGATAGTGGAGGACAGCATATCGCCAAGAACACAATCCTCCATGGCCTCTTCAGGGTGATTACAGCCACAGCATGTCATCTGCAGCAGCCTCTCACGGCTCTTTTCAGAGTCAGAATATGAGCTTCAGAAAAACCCACTGCTGGGCTGTCACTGGAGAGTAGTCAGCCCCCAGCATGGGAGGGAGACCCAGCATTTGGGATTCTGGGAGGGTCTCGAGCATGCCCATCTTCCGGAGGGCAAGAAACAAACACCTCAGTGAACATCATCACGTATCGATGTGCATCAGCCTTAACGAGACTCAGCAGAGGTGAGTGACTAATTCCAAAGCAGTCCTTTATTCATGAACATGGTTTCAGGTGGATTATTCAAGAGCACACAACAGCTTCTTTGAATGCATTCACTGCTAAGCAATCGGCTTTCCAAAGTTTCTCGTTGTGGCTGAGTGGTCAGATAATTCATGTGACACGGTTTCTGCTCCCGACTGGGTGAACTTGCAAGCACAAATGTCACCATTTGTGAGCATAATTTTTCCTCTTCATGTATGCCTCTGACATTTGCTTTCCACTTACCTTTTTACCAGTAACATGCAATCATAGCTGGTGGGAGAGAGCAGTGCTAAGGGCCCAGAAAAGGGAGGAGTCGAAGGGCCCAGGAGGGGCTAAATGGGGCCTCTGGTGCCCAGAGCCTTGGCAGAGGCAAATGTTTCTCCACTCCCCAGGAGCTCCTCCCTGGTACCCAGCAGCTTAATTCAGAGTAAGTGCTTCAGAAACACATGCTGCCAGGAGACCTGTGCACTGGCAGCAGCAGATGAAGCAAATACCGTACCTGTACAACAGCCGGCACTTGAGAGGCACTGGGGCAGCTGATCCCAGGCTCAGGGCTCCTGGTGGTACAGGACCCTGGTATATACATGCCATGGCGGGCTGTGCCCTGCACTGCAGAGCCAGGCACATCGAGTGAGGCACAAGGGACCACACAGGAGACAAACTGCCCTGTGTAAATGGTGGGACCAGCTGCTTTTCAAATTGGGGTTGAGCCTGACCGAGCACAGCCCAGATCTGCTGGGCTGGTTCCTCTTCTTCAACAAGCACGTGAGGAAACCCTATTGCTTTGGCCTATCTCCCCACAGCCCTTTAGCAAAGGTGAAGCCCTCAGTCACATGAATCGGGAAGCCACAAGCTTCTGGGGGAGTTGACAAAGCATGTATTGCTCATGACACTGGGGCATGTCGCAGCTGGGGCACATCCTGAGGGCATACACCCTCAGCACAGCAGTCAGCCCAGTGCTGAGAGCCTAGGCACACAGGCAGCAGTTGCTTTGGGCTACGATGCAGCTAAATAGCACCAGCCATAGCTGGATAGCATGGTCGAGTCCTTGCAACTAACTGCAGCCTGGGAGGCCACAGCAAGTGGTCTGCAGTGAAAGCCTGTGGGTAGCGTGCATCATCTTGGTCCCTGACTCCAGACACATTGGCTGGCATGTGACAAGTGCCACTTATCTGCTTTGGCCTGAGAGAAAACACAGCGGGAGATCCCTGCTCTGAGCTTAACTCACGGAGGTCTGGAGAAGCAGGGGTTGTCTGGACTCTAAATCAAGCAGACATCATTTTCCACCAGCCTCAGCAGCAGGTGAGAAGACTTTTTCCCCTCCTGTTCTAGCACAGCCTCATTGTAGATGCAAATCCTTCCTGGAACCCTCCTTTTCCCCACAAGCCTTGCATGCTGGCTACCCACAGGACCTCCCTTTTGTGATAGGAGCCGCAGTGGAGATAGCCTGAGCTGTGACACCAGGACAGTGCATCACACAACCCAGCTTTTCCTTGTTTTAATGTCTCTGCATTGCAAAAGCTCAGTCTGGCCTGCAACTGGGAAGCTCTTCAAAATGATCACTGTCCATCCCCCTTTTTGGAAGAAGGGGTTGCAGAGTATGTGATCTGTGGTGTGCCTCTGAAGAGGAAATCACAAAGAGCCATGCCAAGCATGAGGGAAGGGAGCATTATGAACCCCAGGGCCAAGGATTTGCCGAGCCAGAGCTGGGGCTGATATCCCTGCAGAAAAGCGTAGGACGAGGGTGCTGCCCAGCAGCCACTCTGCATTGCCTTGTGCCTCTTCAGAGGCATTTTGGACCTCGTCCTGCCCAGCTGCAGTGACACATCTGCTCTGCCCTCTTGGCCCAGAGGGCTTTGGAGACCATCCACACACAGGCGTCAGCCAGCACCAGGGGAGGGCAGACTTACCTGCTTGGAGGGTCTGCTCTGAGCTGCCAGGCAGGTACAGAGGAGATGGCATCTGGGACGGTCCTGGCGTGAGAGCTCAGACATTTACTCCTTGAGCCATGGCTTCTGCTCTGCATTCAAAGTGCTGCTGGATCTCTTCTTTTTCCTAGGAAAAAATCCTCCATAGAAATACATTACTGCATGCCTGATGTAGAGGTCCTTAATTATATTACTTTTTAAGGACAAAGATCAGAAGCTAATGCACAGGAGATTGTGACTGTGAAGATTCCAATGGCTGTTACCATTTCAGCAGGCAAAGCCACAGCACCAGGATCTGATCCTCAGCAGCATTTCTGGAAGTTCAGGCTCCCTTTTCCCACAAACTGTATTGTACCCATAACACAGCACCCTCCAGGGAAAGCTGAGCATCTCTGCTGAGCTGGGCTTCCCTGGCCTGAGGAAGTCTCCAGCCCCACCAGTGGCTTCAGATCTTCCCCAGTGCCCCAGGAGGAGGCCACCAGGCCGCTCTGCCCCATGGCATGGAGAGAGTCTCGGTAAACACCTTCTTTTTTATCTCCGTGGCTCAAGGAAGAAGCTCAGCCTTTGCTGATCACTCTATTTCAGGCAACCACAGCACCCATCAGCGCTTGCAACTGAGCTACTCTTGTCCGGGTGCATCCCCCCACTTGCCAAAATGCCATCACCTTTCCCATCCTCTCTCCTGCTCCCATGTCCCTGGGAAAAAAAGAAAAAAAATCCCCTCTGCAAACCAGCAGGGGTTAATGTTGCCAGCCATGACGTCAGGATCCCAATTTGTCCGGAGAGTCCCCCTCCCCATCCACTAACTCCCTCTCTCCTCCCCTCCTCTTGTGACTTTGCAATGAGCAGCAAAACTCCACAGGAGCTGCGGCAACAGCACTAGGGAGACAGCCAGTCCTCCCTCCAAGAGCAGCTCTTTCCACAGACGAGGATTTATTTATTTTATACACATGCATATATGTATTTATTTATTTGCTGGGTTGCATTTGTTTTTTCTTTTTTTAACCCTTTCAGAAAAGCCCCAAACCTTCCAAGTGACGAGTCTGAGATTTCCCTAAAATAAAATAACTGCACAGCGGGGTTGGGTTGCTTCCCCTTCCCCCTCAGAAAATAAAGAGGGAAGGGGGAGCAAGTAGGTAAAATCCAGAATAAAATCATATTGCTAGATAACTCACACCTCCCCCCCCCTCACACACACACATACACACACTCACACACACTCTCTCTCTCTTTCTCCTCCTCCTCTTCTCTGAAGGTGGGTAGCAGGAGCCATGCAACATCTGCAGAACCGGATGGCAAAAGAGCAGGAGGAAAAATAATCCAAGTGGAGTGCTCAGGGGACACTGAGTTATTTTTTTCTTTTCCTTTTTTTATTTTTTCTTCTTCTCCTTCTTCTGCATACCTGTGAGATTCGATTTCACATTTTGCTGAGCCCATTTTGGGGCATTTTATTTTTCTTTCTCTTGGGATTTTCTCCATTGCCAGAGGATGTCTCTTGTTGAGAGGATGCTGAAAGGAAGAAGAAACGAATTCTTTGACTGGCACTGAAGGAGGGGGGGGATATTTTTCCCCCACATTTTTTAGTTTTCTTCATTATTCTTTTTCTCTAGGAAATCATTAACTGGGGGGGGTTTGTTTCTTTTTTCCCTCCCCCCCTTTTTTTGGAGGGGGATTTTAGGAGATCCATCCTTCTTTCCCCTCCCCTCCAAAGATTTTTTTTCATCCTTCGTCTTTGTGGAAATGTGGACATTTCAGGCAGACAGATTGAGTGGAATTCTCTCTGCTTTAGCAGCTCTTTGTCTCGCCTGCTGTGCGCAAAGGTAAGGATTGCGATCCCAGACTGCAGGGACAGGGGGGCTGATAGAAGATTTGTTTGTTTTGTTTGGGGTTTTCTCCATCGATCTGTATGTGGTAAGGCGGAGGGGGTTCTTTCCCCAAATTGCTTCCCCTGCTGCCTGCTGTTGTTATTTCCCAGTCCGTGTCATTTTAGGGGGAGGAGGGATGCTCATACAGGAGATGTGGAGCAGGCTCTCTGCAGACGGAGCCCACCTCGCAGCCCACTTGCAGCGCGTCCCCCCCACCCTGTACGCGACCTGGGGGAAAATGGCAAAATGAAGCATTTTGCTGGGGAACATGGTGTCCGCAGGAGCTGACGGAGTGCATTGCACCGAGCTGTGTGCATACGCACCCCGGCACAGGGCTGCCTTGGCCATGCCTGTGTCTGCACACACACAGTGTACACGCAGCCACACTCACATCCAAGCGTGCTGTGCCTGTTCCAAAGCCCTGGCTCTGCAGTGTACGGGAGGCAATGCCTGCGTCCGTGCCCCCGCACAGATTTATGGCATGCAACATAATCATCTGTGAGTGCGAGCCGCTCAGATGCATCCCTGCATGTGCGCATTCATCCATGCCCATTCGTGTGCGCACACACGTTTACCACAACAGACCTACAGAGCACAGCACGCTTTGCCTGCTCTGTCTGTAGCCATGTAAATGTTTGCACTAAATAGCCTGCATACTAAAGCTGCAGCTGTTCCTGGTATATGCCTTGAGCGCTCTGAGTGATCCAAGCAACCAGAGGCGCAGGCACCCATCCAGGCTGGACAAGGTGTACAGAGCACACCTGTTTGCTCTGACACAGGCGTTTATCCACTGCCTTCACACACAGGAGTAGCGCTGCCTACTCCTCCTCACCCTCCCATCTCACACATGCGGGCAGGTGGGTTTGTACCTCTGTGCTGACAGCAGGTATGAAGTCTGCTGGGTGGGGGAGCAGTGGCATTTCCTTGCTCAGCCGTGCACGCTGAGCAGTGTGTTCCCAACGCACACATGCAGGTCCCTGCACAGGCTTGCAGGTCTGTGTATACAAAGATTTATGTTCCCATAGTTATAAACATGCACATGCGCAGATTCATGCCCACCTTACCCACACCATTCATGCATGGTTCCACTGTGTATGGACACATACACAGGCATGCTAAGAGGCAATGTCCAAGCAAGTGTGTAAAGAGCAATGCCCGTATCAAAAGCCTTTGCTCAGACGTGCCCTTGCATGTGTGTTTATATCTGCTTATGTCCAGGACTGATGTTCACCTGTAGTCTGCATGTATATCTGTGCATACTGTGGAGACAAAACACTCTCCCATGTGCACATGCCTTCAGCTACTCCCACACGTCCCAGCCAGCAGCACGGTGCGCATATATGTAGACATTTGGCTGCAAGTGTACGTGTATATGCAAAGCACATGCACACCCACACAGAGTCAGGGACACAGCATTCAAAAATTCACTTTACAGGCTGGATGTACGTGCTCCCTAAGCGGATGCAGACCCACATTTGCCAGGAATAGCACTTACACACAGCTGCTCGCCCACAGCTGGGCAAATGCACAACTTGCCTGTTCAGCGAGAGGGATGCAGGTTTTTGGATCAGAAGGAGCATTGAGAGGCAAAAGACCTTGCCCTTAATCATGATGCCAGTTTATGCCCTCACTGGGCCAACTTGTAGCTGATGAGGAGGAAAGAGTCCCTATATGACTCTTCCCACTCTGCCCCTTTCGGCGGGGCCCCTGGCACATTGGTTACTGTCTCTGCCTCAATTTCCTTGCCTATATTAAGGAGGTAACACTGCTTTCTGAGTTTATGTCCTGTGTGAAGCTAAACAGAATTGTCTAAATCCCTTGAGAAATACATAGTGTCTGTTTATGAATATGGAAATCTATGTACCTAGGAATGACTGTCAGAGATGAACAAATCCTGGTGTACACTATCAGTCCACAGTGACCATATATACACAAGCATGTTGCAAAGAAATCTACAGGTGCAATTGGACCTTGCAAGCCTAGACACAGTGTGTGCACCTCTCTGGCCTTTTTACAGTGATTAAAGCAATGCAGTGGAGAGCTGTACCCCTCAAAGGTGCTGCTCAGGCATGCAGCTCAGACACTTTCCCCCCAGCACAAGTGCTGAGGCATGTCCATGCACCAAAGCTGGGCCTGGGAAGTGTGCTGTCTCACATTTGCACATCCCTGTTAGGCTGAGAAATCCCTGCACATATACAGCCTGGGCATCCAGAGCTTTAACGCATGCCCAGACTCCCCAGTGGTCCCACATGCCTCCACCCACACCTGCACAGAGAGTCTGGGCACTTGGAATCTAGTCTCAGGCACCCACAAATGCCTGTTTCTGTGCTCCTGCATAAATTCTGTCCACAGCCCAATGTCTCGTCACAACCCAATGGAGCAAGATCTGCACCCACAGTCACCTCCACGCAGACTTGGATGTGGTCACACACATGCAGGCACATTTGTGCATGTTTCACAGCTGTACCCTTGAGCTCCATGCTTTCATGCGTCTGCGTGTTTGTGTGCACAGGCAGGGAGTCCGTACATTCTCCATACAGTCAGGAGAGCATGCATCTCTGGTGTGTGTCTGTGTGTGTGCAGACACATGGATATGACAATGCAAACCCTGGTGTCCAGTGAGGCATGGGTCTGGCTGGCAGACGTAGTGGTATGGTGCAAGTTTCCACCTCGACTTGGATGGATGTGGGGGGTGGTGTTGACAGGGAGACATGCTGTTGGGGTGGGTGACTGCAAAGAGCAGCAGTTGTCACCAGCATGGTCCCTATTTTCATGCAAAGCAGGGGACAAGGGTGGCACAGAGGCTGGGTATTCAGGCAGAAGACCTATAAACCCTGCAGCACTGAATAGGTTCCATATTTTTAGCATCCTCTGCTTTCTGGCTTCCCATCTTCAGTTTTGCTTTGGCTCTTGGGCTGTTTTTAGAGGGAGCTCCCTTCTTGCTGAAATGGCTGGAGGAGCTGAATCAGTGCGAGGGAGGACGGCTGGCCCCCCTGTGTGCAAGTCAGAGGGTCGGGAGGGAAAGGATCTCTGCTCTGGAACACAGAGGCAAAGATGGACTCTCCTTCCCTATCTCTGTCTCTTGATTTGCGTTGCTAAGAAGTCACTCAGTGATGCTGAGTGACAGAAAATAAATTTTTACATGCCAAAGATCAGCCATATGTTGAGGCCATAGAACAAAAGGAGCACTGTTTTTTCCTTTACTTCATAATATGAAGATATACCTGGGTGCACTGAGAAGCAGAGGTTTCACTGGTGTGTGTGACAGTGCAGGGCACCTGCTGCGGGGGGAATTGTGTGCTGGGGACCTCAGTGTGAGACAAGTCCGTGCTGTGCAGTGTGAGACCAGGAGCAAGTGCGCAGCGTGGCAGGGGAAGGGGAGAGAGCCCTGCAAAAAAGAGGCTGCAGCTGCCCCGTGCACACCTTGGTGGAAAAGACAGGGCAATTTCTGTCTCTGTGTGTGTGTGTGTGCACCCACCTACGGGCAGGGCACAGTGAGGCACCCTGAGTGTGCAAGTTGGTGGCCAGGGAAAGAGTGTGCGTAGTGAGCGGTGCCCATGTTGAGGGGTGCACCAGCCCGCTGGGACCACTGGGATGCAGGCACACACCAGGCAGGAACACAGGGGGATGGAGTCTGGGGTACCCAGGAGTACCTCCAAAATACCTGCTGAGACTCCTGTGCCACCCCCAGGATGGCTTAGGACCCCTGGCAGTCCTGTGGGGCTCATGTGCAGGTTGGGCTGTTCCAGGGACTGAAAATATGAGTGAGAAAGGAAACAGGGAGGCTCTGCCTGTGGCTGGTGTGTCTGTAGCCCACACAGGTGCTTTGGTGCCATGAGGTGTGAGGGATGCTGCGGCGGTGCTGCCTGGCCAGGACTCCTGCCCACGTAGTTGGTGGCACACGGATGACAAGGACTCTCTTCTTTTGTCTTTCAGCCCATCCACTGGGAATATTTCTGTGGTGAAAGAGATTGTGGACAAACTGCTGAAGGGCTATGACGTCCGCCTCAGGCCTGACTTTGGAGGTATGGTGATGGCCGGTCACAGGGAGCAGAGCATGGGGGCTGTCGCGTGTCTGTGCTGCTGGCTTGGCCGCTCGCAGCATGCACTGACCTCGTGAAACGCTCCCATCTGATGTCTTCTACCCTCCACTGTTTGCTAGCCCTCATCTCCTTCTTGCCCTCTCCATCACATTTCTTTCTTGCCTCCTGGTTTCTCTCCTCCTCTCACTGGCTCCTCTCCTCCCACTGTCACCCATTTCTATAGACAGTTAGGTTGTCCATGGTGTGATGTTTCTGGGGACATTTTGCTGGGACAGAGACACTTTGCTTTTCTTCTCTTCCAAAATTTCCTCCATTGCAGACAACAGGTCATCCCTCCTCCATTTCTGTTCCCAATGCCAGATATTTTAGGTCTTTTCCCTGCAGAGGGTTGGGGTGATCATTGGCAGGGCTGTTGGTTGGTCTGCCAGGCTGTCTCCTCAGCAACAATATGGGATAAAATATTCTGTGGGGAGCTGGTGGCCTGGCTGCTATTCAGTAGGAGATGCAAGGATCTGAAATTCCTCTCTTGTGTCCTGTGAGCAAAAAGGAGAATGGGAAGGGCCCTCTCTTTGCTGTCCTGGCGGAGACAAAATATGAAATAATCCTTGGGTATCATCGTACTTCAGGGTACAGTTGAGGTCCATTTGTTGGAGAAGAAGAGGCAGTGGACAACCACAGCTGACTGCACAGGGAGTGGGATTTGGAGGACTTCTGGCTTCATCCTGCTGAGCTTGGCTGTTTTCAGTCTTTTCTGGGCAATGCTCTTTCCTCCTTATGAGATGTGTGGGACTGGGGGATGTTCAGCCTGCAGGAGGACAGGAACCACATCGAAATGTCCTTCTGCAGACGACTGCTGGGAAGCAGATTCATGCTTGTGCTCTCAACGGGGAGAGATGCCAGGGCCAATTCCATGGTGGTACAAGGGAGGAGTTTTCTCCCAAAGGGCCTGATCCAGAGTTCCTTGAAGCAGGAGGGGGAGGAATATACCCACTGATTTCATCAGGTATTGAGGTCACCCCAGTGTATTCCAGTTTCCCATGACCCCATGAACTAACCTGTCTCTCTCTGAAACTTCTGGTTTCCCTGCACCTCACCCAAACCTGCCCCCATCCACTCTCCAGCTCCTACCCTTCAGCAGAGGCTGCCTCCCGTCCCCACGCACACCATCCCCACCACCCTCGCCACCGCGCTCTACCCCAGGTGGAGCAGGGGCTTTCAGGCGGCAGCACCAAGTGCTGCTGGACCCTGGCCTCAGGGAGGGCTGTGGGGTGGGGGAGATGCTCATCCCACCATAGTGCTCAGGGGCATCTGGGCAGTCACTTCAGTGCAGTGGTGAACTGCTTCGGAGGGGCTTGCAGTGCTCTGCAATGGAGCAGGGCTTCCCCCTCTCCCTTCTTTCCTTTGAACATGAGATATGGCTGGATTTGATTTAAAGGCTCAGTCTGGGAAACATGAAATGTCCCTACTGGCTGACCAGCCCCAATCACAGGAATTGGTGCAGTCACATTTTATGAAGGGGAGAACTGCAGAGATGACATAAAAACTGCAAGAAAACCATCTTGTAAGCCATGGAGATGATTATGATACAGTAAAACAGTAGGTGATCTGGCTCCACGGAGGCACAGAGCAGAGGGGTGCAGCTGGGAGCCATGGGGCTGGAGGTCCAGCAGCCCAGGTCCGTTTCACAGCCTACGCGCTCTGATGCCACATCCCCAGGGCATCCAGCAGCCCCTCCCAGGACACGGACCACCCCTCCCTTCAGCCCTGGCAAGGCAGCCCCGGGCTTGGTGCAGGCGGTGCTGCTGACCCTGCCATGTCTGTGCGGTACACGGATTGAGCTCAGCAGGCACTGCATCCTTCCTGACTGTAAAAAGGATGTTTTTGGGCAACCGTTGCATTTTATTTGATTTTACTCTGAATTCCCAAAGTACAAACTGCATTTTCCCTCAGTCAAGCGGAGAAACAGAAAGACGATGGTAATCCTCTTTCCTGCACTCATCTCACTGTTGCCTTTCACCCTTTCTTGTCCTTCCCTTTGCTCGTGAGTGCAAAGTCCTGGCTGACAGCACCAGTGACCACGCTCAGTGTGCAGGGATGTCCTAACTCTCAGGAAGTCTGCCCCCCTCCCCTGGAGGATAAGCTTATCTGGACAAAAATGCCCCTGCAGCATTTACAGTTGAGGGAAGGGTGGGCTGACAGGTGAGTCTGAAAGCTGGAGTTCATTAGCATTACAATCCCAGGGGAAAGGGGTGGAAGTTTCCTTGCTCTGCTGCTGTTCCCAGAGCTCACCAGTTCTCTGAGATTTTGGGCCAAATCCATTGCTAGGAGAAATCCAGTGGGATCACACCAGGATGTGTCTAACCCTTCGTGGCTTCTAGTTCATCCACAGTCCTGCTGTGGAGAGCGCAAAGTTCCCCCCAATAAATTGTGTGCAGCTGGAAAAAGCACACTTTGGGCAAAGCCCTGGGACCGGTCTGTATGCAGACCTATCTCTCAGGGATGACTGGGACTGGACTGAACCCCAGTCCCAGCACCCTGAGGATGGGGCTGTTCTCCAGGACACTGCCCGCAGCCCCCCTCCACCTGGACAATTCTGCCACCCCTCAGCTGCCTTCCAGCTGGGCAAGATGGGTGTAAGCCATCTCTGCTGGGGGAGACAATCACTCTTCACCCGCTTGTGCTCTTGCCCCGGGAAGACCAGTCAGGCTGAGCTGTGAATGGCCAAGACAGCATCTCAGAGGGGTGGCAGGTCCTGCTTGGAGCTGTGTGCCCTGGAGGAATGGCATGGGGCTGTCTCAGGGCTGGCCCAGCAGTGACCGAAGGGTCTGGCTGGACAGGCGGCTGCGTTCTGGAGGAGTGGAGAGGACTGGAGCAAAGCAGCTACCACTCGGTTGCCTGTGAGCCAAGCTGAGCTTCTCCAGAGAGCACCTCTACAAGCCAGAGCCCTCGTCCCTCTGCAGCTCAAGGATGGGGGCATTGGGAGCAGGAAGGTCAGATCAGATGGTGCTGGGCACCCTGGAGGTGTGGACAGAGAAACGTCCTTCCCAGACAGATTCCCACATGAGAAATGCAACCCACAAAAGCAATAAACCAGGCTGCCCTCTCTTCCCTCCCTTCTCTGCTCTTTCCCTTCTTGCTTTCCCCATATCTTCCTCCTACAGGAGCGTTGTTTCCTTCTTGCCATCCTCCCCCAACCTCAGTGCCTGGTGGCAATCACTGCTGCACTGTCCCCAACCTGCTCAGCCCTGCGGGCAGGGTACCACCTCTAGATCCTGGGGTGCCTCTTCCACGCACCCACAGTTGCTGCCCTCAGAGCAGGAGGGAGCTGGGGACCTTTGAATGTAGAGGCACTGGAAGAGCTGGTTCCCATGTACCGTTTGTGCTCCTTGCCATGGTGAGGCAGATCTTGCACCTCACAACCTTTCTAAGAGAGCCAGTGCTTCCACAGCACAGCAGCCCCAGGCTGCCCTCCTCATTCCAGCACCCCCACTGTCCCCGGGTTGTGGTGCTTCAACGGCTCCAAATACAACTCACGGCTCCCCAGTCTTCTTTTTTTGAGAGAGAAAGAGAACTCCGACTAATGCCAAAAGGAGGACAGGCCTGCTGGGGATTGCAGTTCACTTTTTAATTTTGAGATGCCTCGTTAGCTCTGGGCTGAGCTGAGTGGCTGAGAAGCATCAGCCACTCGCTCTCCTCCCCTCTCCCCCACCCTCTTGGAAACCCATTAGGCCGATGAGCAGGTCGGCTCTCAGGGGTGATGCTGTGGCAATGAGTGTGACGTGCTCATCTGGGGAGCTGGGCTGAATGGGGGGACACACGGGAGAAAGGGGGAAAGTTGGTGCCATGTGGAGGTGATGGAAAAATCTGGGAGCAACTCCTCGAGAAAGCCACACCAGCTTAGTGGGGGCAGCCCAAGGGGATCAAGCACCAGGTGAGGTGAAGTGGAGGGGCTGGCATTGAAGGGCCTGCAGGTTCATCAGTCCTTAAGGCACAGGTTATAAACCCTTCCAGCCTGGGGAGCTCTGGACAGTCCTCTCTTACTTCTCAGCCACAGTCCCCCAAGCCCTAGAGTAGCACACCATGTTGGAGACATGTGGGACAGTGGCCGGGTGGGACATGTAGGGACCACAAAACCCAATGTTCGTGGGCTGAGCAAGGAGATGGCCTGGGACCAAAAGGGCAGTGGGTCATTGTAAAGCATTGTAAAGGTCTAAGGGGTTTGGCCAGGACTGTGCTGGGGATCTGGAACAGCCTTGGAGGAGGGATTTGCAGGCTAGGATGAAGGTCCAGCCAGGGCTCTTGGTCTGCTCAAGAGGGAGATCTCTGCCCTGGTACTGCAAGATCAGTAATGATGCAGAGCGAGGTCTTTTGGCAGGTTATGCTGAGGAGCCTTATCAGCTCTGGGGAAGCAGGGCAGCATAACTCACAGGGAGATCAAATTGCAGGTGGGTATCATCCAGCTGGCTCTGGCCTGGATGGACAGTATATGGGGGGGCCATGTTTGGTGGGTAGATTGCAAGCACAATAATTACACCACAGTAAGGCAAGCAGAATGCTCACGATTTAGGACTGCATGAGCAGGGAATGCTGCAGATCAGGTCTGGGAAGCATTGCAGGGCCACCAGTAGGGGAGAGAGGGAGATTTCAGAGCAGCACTCTGGTTCTTGCAAGTGCCCTTAGGCACTTGCTTTCAGAAGCATTAGTTCCATAGGAGAAAAGAAAGGAAAGAAAAGAAAGAAAGAAAGA
>JAVKLA010000039.1:12181281-12210919 GCA_034782735.1 Sagittarius serpentarius | reverse complement strand
AAGAAAGAAAGAAAGAAAGAAAGAAAGAAAGAAAGAAAGAAAGAAAGAAAGAAAGAAAGAAAGAAAGAAAGAAAAGAGAAAAAAGAAAGCAAACGAAGACTGTATTGCCCCAGGGTAGAGAAGGCAATGAAGGAATGGCAGGAGGATCCCATTTGAGCTCAGTGACTCAGCTGCTCTCCGTTGGTGCAATATTTCCAGCCCAAAACTTTGCAAGAGTTTCAAGCAGATGGCTCTGCTTCCCAGGAGCGGCTGGAAAGGGGACCCTTCATGGTTTCCCAGCATATTTTACAGATCTTGTTAGCCAAAAGCAAGGTGAGGGCATTCTCTACTCCTTGTCCCCACACCTAGAGTGCAGGGTTCCTAGTGTTTCTCCTGGGTGGTGTGCACAGAGTGTCTGAAAATGTCTGGTGAAAAAGGAATGACCAGGAAGCCCTCAGGATTACACAGTAAATCCTGTGTTTTAATGTCTGTGGATCCAGCAGCTTTCCCTGCCCCATTTTTAATTCAAACTTCCTTAAGGAGAATTAGTGCTTAGGGGGTCTTGAATTGAAATGAGCCTGTGTCCTGCTCTTCATCTGCTCTGTGGTGTGAACCTGGCTTCCCAGCTCTCATCACCTTTGCCCAGTCTCATCCCTCTCCTTTGACACTGAAATCCCTCCTTAGCTGCAATATCTTGGCCTCCATCCTTTCTCTCCCCTGTCCCTCCTGCCCTCAGCCCCTCTCTGCTCCATCACACCTGCACCCTCTTGGGGACCCAGTCTGCCCCCATGTCCTGCTTGTTCCCCAGCATTTCTTCTTCAAAGGCTACTCCAAATTCAGTGGACCTGGGGATGAAATCCTCAGCCCTTCCCTGCGTAACAGCATCCCTTGAAATCCAGAACTGTAAAAATAAATGATTGCTGATGCATAAAGTGTTGCAGTGAAGCATCATCAGTAGTTCAGGGCTCCGAAACTGGCGGGGCTGGCAGGCTGAGTGGCTGCGTTGCCTGGCACAAATGCGGCAGGAGGCGGAGGGGGGCCTGAGCCCTGGCCCACCAGCCCTGTGTGGCTGGGAAACAGCTGGTCTTAGTGGTCCTGTACTGGAAGGAATGGGAATTTGGTTTCTTACGTAGTCAAGGCTGGTGGTATTGCACATTGTTAAGGCTTCCTGAAAATGTCCCTGTTTTCCACTGCGTATAAGGTTCAGGCACAGTGGTTGTGTTTTTTCCATGCAGCTAGCTCACTTTGATTTCTCGAAGGGGAGGAGGGAAACTTTAGGCAAAATGATTCAGAAATTTCTGAGAACAATCTAAGGCGTGTACATGCTGGGTTTTTTTCCTCTCCTAAAATGTTGTGGGGGTGAAACTGGCAGCACCTCCAGCCGCGCTGGCCCAGGACCGTGTGTAGCAGGCGGGCACCCGGGGCCACCAGTGATCCGGCTGGCACAAGCATAAGCACCGTGGCCCCACCACGTCTGGTGCCGGTGCAGCACCCCAGAGTGGTGGTGCTGCTGCAGGAGGACCAGGGTTTGGGGCTGGGAAGGGGGGAGCCCGGCAGGGGTGCAGGCACTGGTCCTGGGCTGCCTGTCCCAGGGGCAGTAGGAGCTGCAAACCTGCCTTTCTAGGGCTTTAGTCCTCAGCTCTCCAGCTCTCTTCCTCTCTGCTTCTGTGGCAAAAATGTTTAAATCTCAGAGCAGCCAGATCAATTATCCCTACGCTTTTGAGATGCCTTGAGCCAACTCTTTTGCATGCTTTGGGGCAGGGAGCTGAGATTTAGCAGGAAGGCACTGCTCCCGCCAAGGCCATCTCCTTTACTGCCTGCAGGAGAAATTGTCCAAAGCTGGACACAGGGTTAACCTGAAATGCTGCACTTCACAGAGCCTTACTACAGCAGGAAATATTACCCTTGCTCCCCTATACCCTGGCAGGGCAGAGGAGCAACTCTGGATTTGAAAGCAGAGGGGTGAATATGAATCAGACAGGGGAAAGGAGTAAATTGAGGAAGGAGAGGCAGGATCTATCTGGAGAAGTCTGCAAACCCCAGTGTCACCTAGGACCAAAGAAAAGGTGGGTATGCCACCACGGCTGCCAGTAGTCCCACTTTCCTTCCTGAGAAAAGGGTGTTAAGAAAAGGATGTTCTCGGTCAGTAAAATTGGCTGCAGCTGTGTAGCCCTCACTTCCTCCCCCATTTATGTGACTTCTGGCTCCAGACTATGGGTCACATCCTCTCTAGGCCTAATCCAGAAGGAAGATGACAACCTCCTGCTGTTGTGTCTTACTTCATTAACTGAAGTGGCAGGAAATGAAAGGATCCAGTCCTTCTTGGGACATATGTGGATGTTAACACATTGCCACATGATGGAATTTCTATTTTTTTCACTTTGCTCTTTTTATAGGAAATACATGCTGTGAAAAGGACTTTGAGGCTGTAAAGTCAGACACTCAGGACTTCAGAAAAGCCAGAATTGGGGTTTCTCCCTGAATCTATATTTGTTCCCCTTGTGAGGGTGCATCAGGAGGAAAGATCCAACAGATGCTTCCTCCTGAACACCTCTACAGAGCACACAAGAGATGCCATTTACACATGGAGTTGATCTTTCTTGTTCCCTTCATTCAAGAGGGAGACAGGCTGGGAGCATGACAGTGGGGACTAGCTGAGGTGGTCACGGCAAGTGATTAGGACAGGTTGAGCCAGACTGGAGGGAGATGCATGTCTGATGCAAAGCCTGGGACTAAGCAGGCTAAGAACATCTTGGACTCATGCTTTCTTGACTGCTCTGTATTCAGACCTGCTCACAACACAGAATTAGTTGTTTTTATAACTGTTGTCAAGCACACCAGTACAGCATGAACATGTTCACACCTCCCCTCTGAGGAGTCAAAGGTATCCCCTGCTATGGGATGCCCAGCCAAAACACCTGATGTTCCAGAATACTTAGCAGCATTGTAGTCAGCACACTGCATGTTCGAAGCGCAGCTCCGATTGATTTCAGCCACAGCTGTGAGTGCTCAGCCCCAGTGCCCCAAGAGAGAGACATGCAGAGTTCATGAAAACCTGTGAGGTTTAGGTGACTGGCGTAGGAAGGAGCACGTAGGAACCCTTGTGACACATGCAGTCCTGGAGAACAGGACTCAGCTCCACAAACATCTTCTTTCCTTTCCTGGAGGCCTCCTCCTCACTCACTGCATGGCTATTAGCTTCTTCAGCAAATCAGGCAGGGACCCCACTGTCAGCACTGTCCTCTGGTATATAATCCTGCGTCATCCTCAGAGCAAATCCGTCCTCTATCAAACAAGAAAAAGGAATGAACAAGGATCCTGTGGACTGTTTAATTAAGAACTGGCTCCATAATATCCATTCAGCAGTGGGCATGCTTCCACCTGACTTTCATCGATTTTGTTTTCTCATGCATTTTTTTTGAGTGCAATAATATTTCAGAATATTATACCAGTCCCTTCCTCCAGTGTGATAGGGCGTGTGAACTTCTTGCTGCACGTTGAACATATTTGTGCATTTATCTGTGGCCCCACAAGATCCTTATTGTCCTCCTTCAGAGGCAGGGAGCTCTGACACAGAACAGTGGAGGGCATTTTGGGTGGCGTGACGAAAACAGCAATGAAGATGAGTTCCCCTGAGTCTCAGCCCAGAGTCAAATTCTACTTGGGTTTCTGAGCAATCTGTGTGCCTGCCCTAGAGCTGTGCTTGGTAGTACCAAGCATTGCTTTCTGGATTTGGTATGTGGTGGAGGACATGAAGTCTTGCCGTCATCCATTAAGCCAGTATACTTTCACAGGAACTGGAGGAGATGTTGACTCTCATGTTTGTGCCAAAGCCCATGTTGGGTAATTGCATCCTGTTGCCCTCCTCCTTCCTTTTCGCCCTTGGCTGGTGCAGTCTTTCCCTGCAGCTCTGCTCGGCCCGACACCGCCGCTTTCCAGCGCGGCTGGAGCTAGTCCACAGTAGTGCACCTTGGCTAGCGAGGGACAGTGCACCGTGACTAGCAAGGGGCTCTGAGATACCTCTCTAAAAGAAACATGTCATTGTCATTTTAAAAAAGCGTTTATTCCATGAATTTTGCCTCTTTTTTTAATCATAGATTTTTTATGACCAAACACAATGCATTCAAGTTGCTGATTAGTAGAATAATTCCAATACTTCTTTAATTAATTAACTGATTAAAACCAGATTGTTGTTTATAGCCAGTCTGGAGGATGTTTGCCATTTCACCTGGACCCATCTTCCTCCTTGACTAACATCTACATAACAGTCACCATTTCTGAGATTATTCCTGCTGGTAAACTTGCCTTTGAGGGACTGCCACTGAAAGCAAAATGTAAAAAGAGTGTAAAACCCATTAGTACAAGTCCTTTTGATTACTCAAAATACTATTCCACAGCCCTAGAGCTGTTCATCAGAGCAGATTTACACATTTGCATTGTTCATTTCCTAAGACTCCCAATATCCCAGTTAGGCAGAAAAATATTTTTAACCCACATAGCATGAAATATAAAAGGAATATGCTGTAGTTTTACTGTTACATGGAAGACAGACTGTGTGCATGTCACTTTTCTCACCTATGTCTGGTTCAAAGAAAAAAGTTGGAGGCTACTAAAGCGTCAGTCTGAACTGATGTAAGATGGTTCTTCAGCAGTAGTGACAGTATTTGGCGCAGAAGTCTGTAAGATCCATTCTTGCAGATAGCCCTTGGTGGGGTTTGTTAAGTGTATATTTATATCTTGATAATGTGAAATATCATGCACTTGTTAAAACATGACTAGAAACATGGACAAGACACATGATGTGCTTAATGATGGCATAAAACCCGTTAAAGTAATTCACATCACATATGTAAGAAAGAGAAACGTTGGACAGTGGAGACCTATAACATGAACAGATTGGTCAAATAAACAGGTATCCTGGAGATCCAGTGATTGATCCTGTTCCCATTAAATGGAAAGCAACAGAGCTCTTCTCAGCCGGCCCTTCCTCCCAGGCTGTAGAAATGCTGCTGTTTCCTCTGAGCAGGGTATGAATTTCAGGCTGGTTTGGGGAACACTGATCATGCAGTTCCTATAGGCTATTCTTCTGGTTTTGGCATTTATCCTTGGTTTTGTGTCAGAACTAAAAACTCTTTTTCTTCTCTGTTCTCCCCTCCCCTTCCTGTTTCTCCTGCTCTTTGCAGTCCTGCAGGAATAGTGCTGTTAAGTAATAGTGTGCTTACAGATGTCTGTGCTTGTGACAGGGGTGAGCCTCAGCCAAACCTACCATGACTTGAATTTCTTTCCCCAGACCTCAGGACCTCTTAGCTCAAGTCTGGGATGGCTTCGAGTACAGTTATAGTTGGAAAAGAGCTCCTGTAAAAATTACATCTTGTTGTTCCATATTTATTCTCCCTCAGTGGTTTCCATGTCAAACTTGCTCAGTTTACCAGTCAAAACAAGATATTTCTACCTGCCAGCTCTGCCAGCTCAGCCTGAGCTCTGGAAATCAAGCTGTGCTCTCTCTGCTCTGGACATCATCACCAGCCAAAAAGGATTCTCAAATCAGGGCTGAGCTGGATGTGATTTTGATTATGCACAAATATAATTTGTTCTCAGGTAGCATTATGGGCTCTATGTGACAGATAGCAGCAAGGCTCATGTGCTGTACAAACACTGACTAACAAATCTTCCCCACTACCTGTGGGATGATGGGCCACCGCCAGATCCATTTTACCTCTAGGGGACACCAAGAGGGGACAGCTTGTTGGGGATGACACAGAAAACCCATGGCAGTGCAAGGAATAGCACTGGGAAGTTCTGCTTCCTGCTATTGCTCTTTTTTCATGAGAACGAACCCGAGAACCTTCAGTGCTCTGGTCCACTGCTTGACCACCAAACTATGACCTTTCCTTCAACTGTGGTAGCCTGTGAAATCCCCAAAGGGAACAGGCAGGTGGGCCCAATTCTTGCTGCAGAGAAATGGAAGTGGTATAGCCATAGGAAAGGTGCTCACATGCAGTGGGCATTAGTTTTGTTCTCAAATAATTCCCCTTCTGGTGGGTGCAGCAGGAGGGCATTCCTCACCATCCTTTTCAGAAAAGGTGAAATTTTGAAAATTTGATCATTGGCTAAATATTTAAAAAAATTATACATGGCAGATAACATATTCACCGTGTATGATCATGTCATATAGTAGAAAAAGTGGGAAGGGTGTCCTGACTATTGCACTACTTCCAATCTTCACTTTTCTTGTGCTTCTGTAATGAATCTCGCCATGGGCTGTCAGCAAGAAGGGATACCAGAATCTTCCCTGTCCCAGTGTGCGACTCCGCTCTCTGAGCCCGCAGGGTCATTTCACTAAAAGCTGTGGTAGGCTTTTATCTGCTACTCAGACCAAGCCCACCAAGACCAATGACCCAGAAGTAGTATGCCTTGGTTCCTATGACAGTTTTATCATCCCGTGCTTACATTTGGAACCAAGGCTCATTAGTCAGCTGAGGTGTGAGAATGCCAAACTGCCCCTTGCTCTTCTACAGGTTGTAACGGCCGCAGATCCAGGACGCATCTCCCCAGCTACCAGGCAGCTTCCTGGTGTTCTTCTTGCTCTTCTCTTACACACTGGCCACAGCGAGACAATCCACCTGCAGGCTTCTTTCTTTAAGGAGCTTTGTGTTAGTGCAACCACAGCAGATGACTCCTCCAGGTTGGGAGAAACTTGTGCCATGGGAAAGGCAAGGTTTGGGGGCTGCACTGGGCAGCTCAACAAGGAATGCATAAAGAAGGGGGTTGCCCACTGCAGGTAGCAATGCTCTGGGTGTAATGTCAGAGGCTGTCACACCAGCAGAGGAGGCCACCCAGGTTATGGGTGGGAGCTTACTGGTGGGACATTATCACCTGAAGAAGGAAACCTCCTCCAGCTGGGGAGAAGGTCTGCTGGAAAGCCTAGGTCTGCTGGCCTCTGGGGAAGGGTCTCAGCTTGGTAAGAAAATTTTGGAAGTGAGGGATATGGTAGGCAATGAGCTGAATTTTTCTTCTTATCCTCCTTTAATAGCAAAAATAGAATATTCATCACAAGTTCCCCTACATGTTTTTCTTCCCTATTGCACACTAGCTCCTTGCTAGTATTTGAAGCTAGAGAAAAAAAATTGATGAGTACTCAAGTTAATAATGCGTGATTATTATGTTGATGAATTGCTGGAGATGAATATATATGTAAAAGCTCTGCAAGATTCGCTCATCCATGCATCCTGAGTGAAAGCAATTATTCTGGTGAACAAATGGCAGTTGGCTCTATCTCTTAATAAGAGGTGCTGGGGTAAAAGGGAACCTGGTAACGTTTGTCCTGCTGCATTTCCAGGACACTTTTGCAAATCAGTCATTACTGAAATGATGGAAACACCAGTGCAGGGGTCAGTCTTTCAAAAGTGACCAACTTACAAACTTGAATACTTCTTCCTACAAAACTCTTGCAATTCTCAGTCATCACTGAAGTTTGTAAGATTTTCTCTGTCTTCAGACTGTGGAGAAAAATCAGAACAACCTGAACAAGGCACATCCAAGAGATTCAGAAACCGGGAAATGAAAACATATAATCCCATGTATAACATTTGGAAAGGGGAAGGCTTGTTTGTGTGTGCTTTGCTTCTCATGATTTCTAATTCAGACTCATGATTTTAATGTGAATGTCATGATATTTTCAGGCCTGACTCACTCCTTTTTTTCAATACTTGCACTGTAAATTGTCCTGTCACTGAGCATAAGCCTTGGGCACTGTGTGACCCCAAAACTCTGCCTCCGAGCTGAGCCAAAGGGCCACGTGCCCTTCCTTTCAAGGAAAGGATTGGATGTGCAGTGTGAGGAGGTGGTGGTGGGAGGCATCTGAAGTCAGCATTAAGAAAAGCCCTAGTAGCAGGCTTTATCAGGAAGGATAAGATGGGCACCAGGAAAGGACTATATCGCCACAAAGGACTTGACAGAACTAATAAGAAAGGAGTGATCTTCTCTCCCTTGGAGACCCCAGCCATTGACTTTGCACTGTGTTGGGGGATGAGAGACCATGCCCAGCACCATCAAAAAGTCATCTCATGGAGGTATGGCAAGAGTGCCACAGCATGGCTGTCCCCTGCTGCTCCTGGATGTCCCAGCCCTGTTTTCAACCTTTGTGCAAATTTGGCATGTCATGACCTGGCCATCTTGTTTCTTTTCCTTTTTTTCCCCACATGCTGCATGTGTCCAACTGGGTTCAATCCAGGAGTTAGATGCTGTGGTATCCTTTAAAGACAAGAGTCCATAAACAGTGATGAGGAGGTGTGACTCATTAAAAATTGAAAACAGGGGGAAAAGAAGGAAAACACCTTCTTATTGTCACTTTGATAAAAATGGCAAGTCCAGATATTTTGTTGTTGTTACAAATACTTCCAAGATAGAGTAATGGATTTGATATGAACAGAGAAGCTTGTGTTAACCCATTTAAATTAATTTGGTTCGGCTCATTTTCAGCTAAGGGGATTAGATAGCTCAGGATTTGGTAATGTGTGAGAGTGTTTTCCCAGACAGGTCACATACTCAAGTCCAGGCCAAGTCTGCATTTGTTTGGGGGATGATATTTCCAGTACACATAAGAGAGACTCCTCCACATAGCAAACATTTATTGGTAATGTGCCAGAAAAGCCCAGCACTGAAAAGGTGGGTCAGGACCTTTGTACCCTGAGAATGAGAAGATGAGAAGTGAGACAGACTGATGGGCAACATGGGAGAAATTTCCACAGCTGCCAGCTGGTATGCAGGAAAAATTGCTAAATGGCTTCACCTGTGTGCCACCCTGGCCATCCCACCTGAGGGGGGTGGGGGGCCCTGTGGAGGGAGGGAGCTGGGCTGTTGGATATTGTGTCAGTCCCCAGCAAGTGCTGGGATGGGATGGGATGTGCTATGCTATACATAGCACCACCTCTGCCACTGGGAGTTTTTTGGCTGCGGGTAGGAGGATGGTGCTGTGATTTCCCCAGGTAGTTTGCTGCACTCCTATCTCCTGGGCTGCTGCAAGGAGTGTTGCAGTGCTGTGGGGGTCCTAGAACTAGGGATTCAGCCCTCATTCTGCTTAAAAATCTATGTGCATTTGTGGACCTTGTAGCACTGGAGCTTGTGCATTTTGGGTTGTAAAGTGTTTTCCAGGCTGTGAGGGAGCCCTGGAAGTGGGTCTGTTCTGAGACTAACCTGGTGAGCTGGAGATGAGGCAGGATGGGGCAGCTCCCTGTGCTGAGGCTTGTGGAGTGTGCTCTGGTGGAAAGCTGTAGGTTTTGATTAAATACTCTGCTCTCTTTTGCACATTTACCTAGGGGGTTCAATATACCTAGTGTCTGTGTGCAATCCTTTCTGAAGATCTGCCCTCTTAAAAGGCAGAGTAACAGGCGGTGGGCTAGGAAATGAGGAGCAGCAGGGTTCCAAAGGCTTCTGAGCCTGCCTGCGCTAGGGGAGCGGTGCCTCTAGGAGCGCAGACAAGTGCCCAGGCTGGCTGTGAAGAGATGGAGCAAATGTGAACTCTGAGGGCCAGCAAAAGGGCTGGACTGCTCCCACTGTGGCTGGAAGCCCCCCACAGCTTCCCAGGCAGGCGGGCAGGACTGTGCCCCACAGCTGCACTGGCAAGGCCCATAGGGGAGATGTGCTTGCCTGCCAGGATCCTGACAGAGGTAGGAGGAAAGTCTTCTCTGGTGGAGAAATGTGGGGGTGGCTGATCAGTGTGGGTCTGATGCTTCACATTGCTGCTGGGGAAGAAATGCCTGGCTTGTGTTGATCTGCTGTCAGTCTGCAATATATGCTTGCTTGGGAAACCGTTGCCCTCCTGCTACTACTCTGGTGAAAAGGAAGAGCTGAAGGGATCTGGGATGCTCAGTGTCTCTGCTTTTCCCAGGGTTAGCTTAGCGTAACTGCAGGAAAATGCAATGTTTCATAGTGCCCAGCACTGCAGAGGGATGTAAAAGCAAACCACAAAAGTGTGTGCCCTGCAAAGCCATGGAGCAAGTCTGTGTGGGTGCCCTGGGGTACATGGGGAGGAATGTCCCTGGAAGAGCGAGCAGGGCAGGTGACCAGTCCTTGCTCTAGCAGCACAGTGTACCGGTAGGTCAGAGCATTGCATTCATCATCTCCTGATGGTCAGGTATGGATCTGCCTTCTGCAACCACCCTGCTCTGACAAAGAAACTGATGGCTGTGGCAGCCCTGCAAAGTAAACTGGCTGTGATCTGAGTTGGGTGTTGCCTGCTTCAAGGGATGGGTGGTAGTTGGGAATTGGTGCTCTTGGTAAAGTTATTCTTTAAGAGCTGATTGCTTGGGATCCACTGGTGGTGCCAGATTGATAATAATCAGGCCTGGTAAGGTGATGCAGTTGTGCATGTCTGTAAATGAGAGCAAATGTGCAGATTGACAAACCCAGGAACTTATTTTGCCCTCGCTTTTCTGTGACCTTTCTAAGTGTGCATCACCCAGGCAAGAGAGAGGCATATGGAAGGCTTTGGAAGACGATCTTCATCACTGAGGATGAAACAGCTTTAAAAATCTGTCTCCTGAATATTGACCTAGGCCTCTCCCAAGAACAGATGATATTCTGAGTAGTCAGTGATTTTTTTCTTAATGACAAAAGCCCTGTGTGTGTGTACAGGTGCTTTGCTGAACTGAGTCTACCAGTAGTACAGATGCTGTAAGGGTTGGTGTCTACTCTCTTGTTCCATTTTTAGGCCTGTACATTTGAGACCTTGTTTTTATTCAGCTTGGGTAGCTGTCTACCAACATTTTAAAAAATCAACCTTGATTTAGCTTCCTCTGTAATCCTTCAATACCTCTGGGACAACCTTTACACTGTTTTTGCAGCCAGTTGATTGTTCTCTCTCACTTCCAAATTTCCATGGGATATTTGCAATATTCCACTCTAATACCTACTAATCCATTAAAAATACCCATGAGATAGATTAGGTAATCCACTGTGCCTCAAAGATTGTGCTCCTTAGCTCTCTGCTTTCCCTAGAATAGTCACAGAACGAGTGCTACATCTGCATTGGGAAAGCATCGTTCCTCCAAAAGGATCCCTCAGCACTGGCTCACAAGCAGGCACAGCTTGCTTGAGGAAATGCTCTGTATCTATTCGGAGCTACAGGGACAGCTTCATTTGACAACATGCTGGAAATGTGGCTGCCATTATCAAGGTTAACCTGTACATTTGCAAAGGGCATTGCGGTACTTGAGTGGTCAGTTCTGCCTGCTCTGCAAGTGCTGTGTCTCTTGGCTCCTTGGTGAAGAATTGGCCTCATTGCTTGCTGGGAGGAAAGTCTGTCTCTTGCTGAAGCCCTTGATTTGCTCAATGTTTGGATATTCTAAAGGTCTGCTCAAGAGCTATGCTATGGTTGTACCCTCCCTTAGATGTTCCATCAAACGTGTCCTGTCCTTGATATCACCTTCTTGGGAAGAGCTTGCTCTAACTTCTGGCTTCTCTTGGGAAGTCCCTAGTATTCCCCCTTCTTAAATGAATAGTACAGACTCAGTCATCTGACTGGATGAGGTGAAAAGCCAGGCTGCCAGGAGAGCAGAATGGTACAGGCTGGAAATCCTCATTAGCCTCCTTGCACTGGGTAACGCTGTGTCTGGTCCGACGTGGATGGATGGAAAGCCTAGCAAGGTAAGGTGCAATCTTGTCCTGTTCCCCCCCAGACAAGAAAGCAATGTCATATTTGCTGACTTGCCATGAGATAGTCTCTCTTTCTGGTAACATAAAACAGTGGGCAAAGCATAATGTCATGGTATGCTTTGCTTTTTTAAATCCAGCGGATGTCATGGAGTGATGTGCTAAGAGTAGGGGGAGAGCTTTGTTATCAGCCTCTGAACATGTTTGATGTTCCTAGCTGTTGTGCTGAGCCTGGCAAGCTTAGTGTGCAGCATTGGCTGCAGGTAGGGGAGAGGTCATGGCAATAAGAGCAAAAAAACAAGTGGAAGAAGGGTTGGAGTTTTTAATGGATATTTAAACCTAGATTTTTTTTGAAAAGTTTAAGTAAGTTCTTAAGAGACCCTGCTGCACTCGGTGCTTCTAGATGTCACCATAAATCAGAGATACTGGATGAAAGTGGTTCCCACAACATTTCTGCTTTCATGATACATGGTCAACTTTTCTTGCTCCTCAAGAAATGTTAACACTTACTGAGTTTGTGCTTGATGCTGTACCTAAGATAAAAAATGAAAGGAACAGGAAAACTAGTGTTGGGAAAATTCTTCGTGATTTGGCTTGTGTAGTCTGCTGGGATGGCATCTTTTAGATGTTCTCCTATTAACTGCTGTAGCAGAGCCTCAGTCTTGAGACCTGTGAGCACTGCTATTATGCAGATAGCAATTTGTGAACTCCTCTTACAGCCTTCCTATATGGTGAAAACCCATGGGCATTTCTGTTCTCCCTGTTCTGGGGTGTAGGTATAGATTCCTTCACAGTGAATTTGAGTGACAGTAGACTGGCCTCTGAGTTATCTTTTGGGTGGGTTTAAAAAAACTATGGCCTAGGACTAATTAGTCCATCAGTTGAAAATTATTCAAGGGTATCTGTTTTGGGAGGGAAAGAGAGGGATTTCTTAAGAGATCGTATGGTTGCATCCAGGCAGCAGCTCCTCAGCTAGTAACAAGCCTCGTGCTGAATGTGCTGCCTTCTGCACCTCTGATTACCTGGCAGCTCTTGCCTCCTAACTAACCATGACCGTCAGCCCTTGTATAACTAACTCATCACTGCATGTAGCAGTGACGTGGGTCATGGTTTTAAGCTGTAAACTTAAAGCCAGGGTGCCCTGAGGTTCAGTGCTGTGAACAAAGCAGAGGCGGCGGCTTGGGCAAGCCATTTTCTGCAGAAAGAGCAAGTAGATACTGAACAGTTCTCCCTTGTCCAGCAGGGCGGGGATAAGACTGAAGGAGAATGCGCTGGGAGTGAAATTGCAGTCTGTGTGTTGGTCGTGCTTTTGGCAAGCCTGACAATATCCTAACTGCTGATCCTGTTTGGTGTGGGGGTCATTGAAAAAGCAAGCAAGGCACTGCAGTCCTGCAGCTACATGTATCAGCAAACATTGCTCTCCACGCGTGCCTGTATCGCCCTGCATTTGCAGAAACAGTTCTGCCAGCCAGGGCAGGGCAACCTTGTCTGGGACTTGCTGTTTCTGGGCTCTAGTGCCACTGCTGTCCTCTGGCTTCTGGACAGCTGGGGATGAGGAGCGGGGTTTTGCATGGACAGAGTCTTATGCCTGTGGGTATTTACCATTGCAGGGTAAGGCACAGACCTGTTCTATATGTAGGTTAAGCGGCTGAAGCCTCTAATTTTCTCTGGTTGACTTTGTTTACTCAGCAGGCCTTTCCTGCTGCTGCAGGGATCTCGGAGACTGGTGATGCCACAGGCAGGGTGCAAGCAGGGAACGCTGGGGCTCATGCACAAAGCTCTCTTGAATAATCTTACCTTTTGTCCAAAAGAGACAGTGTTGTGCTCCCTCTTCCTGCATGTGTGATGCACTCTGATGGCAAGAGCTAGGCTGCCCCTTTAACGTCTCTAACCTCCTACCCAAAGTGAGCAGCTTCCAGGATGGGTGCAGTGGGTTTGGAGAGGCTTCTGTGGTTTTATGAGAATGCTGTGCATGGCAGGTTGCTTTTTCTTTTCTCTGTACTGGTGTCATGTCATCTTTGCTTCAGTGGCTGGTTTCTGGATACCATGCTTTAGAACAGAGATGTAGACAAAACGGCAAAAGGCCAGAGGAGAGCAGCACTAATTGTCAGAGCTTTAGAAAACATGACCTCTAAGGAGAGGTTGAAGAAATCAGGTGCATTTCATCTAGGCAAGACAGGATGGTGGGGGAGGGAGAGGGATGTCATGATTTCTCAGTTCATAAAAGCTGTTGTTAAGGAAGGATGATTGATTTATTCTTTCACTGTCATAGGGGGGAAATGATGAGACAAAACTACATTTACATGGCAGAGAAGGTTTAGTTGGGATATTTAGGAAAAACCTTCAGTGCACTGAAATGCAGGAAGAGATTGTCCAGGGCAGCTCTGGAATTTCTGACACTGGTGGCTTAAAGAAACTCCGGCCTGCTTCCATGAAAGATACGGGCTGTGCGACCTCCCGAGATCCCTGTTAGTGCCTTTGTGCCTGTAGTTTAGGCTGAAGGGCAGGTTTGAGGCTGGCGCGGGTCCCTTAGCAACCACGAGCCTTGGCTCTGCCAGCATTGCCGAGTTCACGTGGTCAGAAATGCATGAACCAGACTCCTCAAAGCGTTGGCTGTAGTTCATAAAAATGGCGTGGCTTCAGTGGATGAGAAAGTAAGCTCTGTTTATCTGCCTGCTGGTTTTGAATCTTTTTGGCTGTGTCTGTGTTGCAGTTGGAGATCTGAGGGCAGAGAAACCCAACCTTGCTCTGGTCTAACTTTCTTGGGTAGGAGTGAAGAGAGGGCAGCTTGGACCTTAGTACAGGGCAGCTGTCCAAGTAAGCATCCACTGTCTGCAGACCTGTTACTCTGAATTCTGTGCTATTGTCTTCGCTGCTCTCTGCAACTGAGGCACCAGGCTGAGATCTGGAAGAGATGTCCTGATCCAGGCTGCCGTCACCTCTGGCTGTAGTGCAGGCAGACACAGGCTTGGAAACACAACCTTTCTTCTGCAGTTGTGCCATAGGAATGATTTCTGTAGCAACATGACTCTGGGTTCTGGGGCTTTTAAACATTATAAAATAAAATGTGAAAGTAATAACTGGTTGCTGGGAAAATATTGCAGATTAGCACAACTTGTTCTCTACCTTGACTGTTTTTATATTTGACAAGTATCACTTGCAGGAAAACGGGCATGGTTTTTTATAACTCTTTTGTCTGCTTCCCTTCCAACTTTCTGAGTACATTTTTCACAGGCGTCAAACTACTTTCAGGACAAAATGTTGGTGTTTTCTCCAGTGGTGGTGAGAAACAGGGATGTGTGAGGGTGCTGTTCACTGGTAAAAGTGGCAGAATTTCTCACACTCCCTCACTTGTGATCTTGCTTACAAATCTTTTCTAGGCATAAGCTTTTTCTTTAAGGGGAGAAGGTCTAGTTTTTTGCAGCCATTGGCAAGGCACAGATAAAAGCATGGACCTTTAATATCAGGTTTGCTTCGTTTGCCTTGTCTCAGATCCACAAAAGCAGAGTTCTGCCTTTTTAGACAAATTTTCAGATGACATTATCCCATATTTTAAATACCTTACTTTTGTATCCCTCTTGCCTGAAGCTATTAACATTGGCAGAATTGATGTCCTTTGTTTATTTTGTGTACCACTTACAGCCTGAATGTTGGACACCAGCCGATTTAGTTTTTCGCTAGGCTGCAGTGAGAGGTAGGGCATGCTTTTTCTGTTGGCTGTGTACATGCTCTTGCATCCCTGTCCTGAGGAGACTCCAAGCCAGTCTTCACAACAGGGATGGAGAAGGTGAGATGGCTTCCCTGTGATCAAGCCAAGCACAGGTCCAGTAAAGGCAGGACTTTGCATACCTTTGTCTTTGGAGTGTTTGTATGACAATCACACTCTTCTGCCCGTTGATGGGCACACAGCCCAGGGGTTGCAAGCGGGCAGTGGAGCCTCCCACTTGCTGTGATAGATGGGATGCAGAGGCCTTGGCAGTGCCCAGAGTGGCCAGGAGGAACATTGCTGACTGCGCACGGGAGCTGGGTGCAGCTGAGCTGAGGCTGACAGGGAGCAGCGTGGCTGATCTCCACTCCAGCATCGGGAGGAGCTAGGAGTCAGGAGGTCTGGATCTTATCCATGGCTCTGACACTGAGTCACTGCATGACCTCAGGCGCTCAGATACCATGGTGATGAACACAGCACAAATGTCTAGACAGATAGATTAGATTGGATAGACTCTGTATTTGACAAATATTTGTATATCACCACTGTCAGTGCTCCCCTGCCATAACCACCCAGCCTGCTGGTTTCACTTGGTCTGCTGCACAGCGGCGAGGGGGCAGAACCACTTTTTGCACTGAGGAAGGAGGGGACACATAACCACAGAGACACAAGTACTGGTTGTGACAGGGCAACTCTTGAAGGAAACAACACTGCATGGCAGAAAGGCTCAGGAGTTGGGAGCTGACTTCTTTCTCCCCAGCTCTGCTGCAGCTCTGTGCATGGACCCATCATTCCTCCTGTAACCAATTAGTCTGCAAGATCCTCAGGGCAGCAGTGACTTCCTCCTGCTATGGCTTCTATCACAAGGCCCTGATTTCAGAAAAAAAAAAAGACAAACTATCAAAGTGAGACTTCCTTAAAAGCTTTCCTTTGCCACTGTCAGCCTCCGGAACAAGGGAGGATGCAGGAGAATCAGCTCTCCCCGGAGTGATTCTTGGTTATTTTCCCGCCTGGTTCCCATGTGAAAGAGGAACGTAGCAGTACAGCGAAGATGTGGCTAGGAGTGTGCCCCTGCAGGGATTTTTCAGAGGCTCTGCAAGGTCTCCGGAGCACCCCTGCCTCTGGCACCCCTAACAGTGAGCCAGGAGTGCTGGAGAAGAGCACTGCCTCTTTAAGGAGATTTGCATAGCAAGGCCTAATTACAGTTGTTGATTCTGATGTTTTCAGTGTTGTTCCTATTCCATTAAAGGATAATGCTGGTTAATTTGCAGCAGAGGGTCTCGGTTAACAGTATACCCAATCACAAGGCAGCCCTAATGACACTACTTCCCTACTTCTGGTAACACATAATTAAAAAATCACTTCATTTCCAGTTGTGTGGTTCTCCCCTCTCCCCCAGTCTCCTAATTACTTTCTAAGCCATTTCATGATTATCTGTAAATGTTTCAGCACTTAGATCTACTAACAAGTCTATGGAAGAGTTAATTCCTTGAGTGGCATAACTGGTTGCCATTTCCTTTCTAGTACTGCATTGCAAGGAATAATCTTCCACCTGGCACATGTGAGAAGAGGGGCTTTGCTTGCAGTGGCATTGGGTTTGTCCTCTGGCTTTGGGGATGACAGGAGAAGGGTGGCTCCCAGAAACACCATCTCAACCTACAGGAGGTTTTTTGCTGGTTTGGGTAGTGGATGTGTATATCTCTGCAAATTGTTTTATGTGGCTTAAATCCCACTGAAAGGGCGGTCTTGTTGCCTGGCTCTGGGAGCTGCTAGTCAGAGAGGCTTAGGTAGAACTGGGTATGAGTCTGGATCTAGCTGGGATGCCCATGCATCTGGAAGAATTGCCTGAAATGGCTGGTTTCTGCCCTGACTCTACAGGTTTGTGGGAAGTGGTAACACAGCTCTTGCTGCACTTGGGCAAGAGAGGGCAATAGGTCTGGCTGTGACTGCCCTTGTGTGGTGTTTCTTCACAAGTTCATCTTCCATGCCACAGTCAGTGGCACTTACTGCAGCATGAGGGTAGCTTGGTCACTGGGTAAGGGAATATCTGAATTTCCCAGCAAATCTGTGCACAGTTGTCTACCACAGCTCCATGGCTGCAGGCGAGAGGATGTGGGGTGACGTGTGTCCTGATGCCCATGGTAAAATAGGGAATGTGTTCTCTAATCCCAGCACTGCTCTGGTCTGAAAAGCCACTATACAAATGCTGATTTCTCACTTCGTAGATCTGGTTCCTGTACTTGTCTGGTATCTTGGGTATTAAAATTCACTTGGGGTTTTCAGACTGAGCACTCGGAGCTGACAGAGTGATGTAGGAGTGAGCTGGAGTATCTTTCCTGCCCATGTGTTGCATGGGCTTGATTGCTATGTTCTTTGTATGGTCAATCAGTAACACCTTATGCAAACCCGCTGGGAGCCTACTGATGGTCTCTGAAGGCATTATTTGGAATAACCAGAGATAATTGTATAACTAGGGGGTAATTAACTTCCAGGAATTAAAGAATGAAGCTTAGGCTGCACTGCTCCTAGGGGTGAGTCTGTAAGATTGGGAATTAGAGAAATCTACTCTTCTCTAATCATTTGAGCACGTGACTTGGAAATCCTTGATACTTAGGAAATGTGGGGCTGCTTCAAATAATATCCATGCATTTCTAGGCAATTCTTTAACAGCAGATAAAGGAGGAGGGCTTGAGTATGGTCCTAACCCAGCCCATTTGTGTTTCAGGTAACCCTGTCACAGTGGGAATGAGCATCCATATCTCCAGCATTGACCAGATCTCTGAAGTCAACATGGTAAGTTTGGAAAGAAAAATAAAAAAAGCCTAATAAACTGTTCTTCCCTTTTGTGGTTCAGATGTGCTTCCAAGACAGTGGTTCCTTGAAGCCACCTGAGATCTCAGGGTGCACTTCTGAAAAGTAGGGTAGTCACACCCCTGCATCCTTCACCTCCTACTACAGATCTTCCCCGCAGCTGGAGTTGTTGGAGGAAAAGTGACATTTGTCTGGTACTGAAGAAGTACTTTTTTCTTCTGCTTTGGACACAGAATTTTGAGGGGTGATGGGAACTCTGATTTAAGACAGAATTCTCCCTCACTAAAGCATAAGGAATTCAAGGATGACTTCATGTGTGGTGTGATGAAAAATAAAATTAAATACATAGCCAGGCTGTAGGAAATGAGGATTTTTTCCCAACTTTATTTCTCAGTATACTGGTTTCAGTCTGAGCCTTCCTCCTCCTACCTGCTGAGTGGCCTGTGTCACTGGGACTGCCTGTCAGTTGCCTCCACAGCCTGAGCCCAGCCCCAGGCTAAAACAATACTGAACTCACGAAACACTTGCAAGACAGAACTGGCATGTGGGACCTCTGTGGTACACACCTACTGCTGCTGGTGGTACTTGTGCGGTGGCCGTACGTGCTGAAAGACTGTAGTTCACTTCCTAATGTGGGGTAAGTTCTAGTAGAGTTAGTGAGCGTCTATAACAGCACACTGAAGTATCCCTGGTGTTATCTGTGAACATGTGGACGGTGGAGCTCTGCTGGCATCTCTGGAGCTAGTGGCATCTTATCCAGAGCAGATTCTCATCCCTTATACTTCTGTGCTGGTTGCACAGCCACCTGTCTGAGTCATTAATGCTTATGCCTTCAAAGAGTAGATGCGCATTGTATTTTTTGCTTGACACAAAGGCAGTGGTGGCTTTACAGTCAGCCTGTGCCTGCCAAGTTGAAAAACAGTCAGTGGCTTTTCATGTTTGCCAGTGGTAATCTGGCATTTCTTTGGAGATCTGTACTGGAAAGGGAGGCATCTAATGGAGATCTGGTTTTGGGTGGCATTGACAGACTGGAGCTTTTCATACTACTGAGAAGAAAAAATTGCTCTGCTGAGAGAGCAATGATTTGGGGTGAAATTTGATAATTATTTTGGTCATGGTTTGGGTGCACATCCAGGCCTGTGCTATCTGTCTCTCAGAAGCCCTTAGCACCCAGCAGAGGACGTGGATTGCACTGATTGTTGCCTACCCTTGTCTTCCTCCCTCCTGCCCAGAGACTTTTCCTCCAAACTCCTCTCCTTTCCAAGAGGCTGAGTGGAGTGCTAGGCTGGTGGGGACCTCCTGGCAGCAGCTGTCCTGTTCCTCAGTTCCTGACCCATGCAGGAGAATCCTAGGCCAGTTTAGAGCTCTTGCTGTTCAAGTCAATTAAAACCTTGGTCTCCCAGTGCTCCTGTCCTACTTATCTGTTTCTGGGCTCTCCTGCCCTGTTTCTCTGGCCCACCAGCAATTCTGCTGTTGTGTGGCAGGGAGGAGGGGAGGTGAGACAATCTGACTAGTTGGTTTAGTTTCCAGACTGCTTGAAAATCCTGGCTGCATATGTTGATATGACCTAGGGTGAAGGGCCAACCATGAGCCTTCAGGTTCTCACATGGAACAGTTTCTCTCTTGCAGCTAGACTCTCTGCTAGCATCGCACCGTTACTGTAATTATCTGCATGGCATGTTAGACCTCAGTCTAAGTAACAGTGACACTGGGCAGTGTGTACAGTCAGAAATTCAGGTACAGACCTATGTCTCCCCATTGCATTGGGTAGCCGTGCTTGAGGTTAGGCTCAACTTAGAAGAGCCAGATGGCTTAACCTAGTTCCATCTATCTTGCCTGTCAGGGCAGAGCTCAACTCTGAGTCACCTCCTCCCCCAGTCTCAACTTGGACCTGAATTTTCCTATGTGGTGAACCAGCTGTCACCGTCCTTGCTAGACCCAGCATGAACAATTTGGGGTCTGGGCCTGTAGCTTAAGACCCCAGTTTGCACAAACATAGCTGGGAGGGAATGTGGGATTTGGTTCTCAGCTTACCTGTAACAGCTGCCCTGATCTTCCTCTGTAGACCTGAGAAGACAGCTGAGCACTGCGGAGGCTGGTTCAGGATGAACCTCCTGCTGGAGAACTGTCCATGGACTATAAAGGGTGATCAAGTGCTTTGTCATACACCTGTTGTGAGCGGCTGTGGCCAGGCATGCTGTGTCCTAGGCTAGCAGCCATTCTCTTAGCAGCACTTTTCAACCCTTGCCATGTGAACGTGATGCTCTCCCCTCTCCAGTGAACACCTGCTTCCCTCTGTGGCAGGATGGCTGGGGCAAATGTGTATGCTCAGGGCTGGGGAGAAGCAGCAACAATAATATCTCTGTGGGGTGCATGTGAGAACTGGTTTCCTGGCATGGACCTTCATCCATATGCTGCTCTGATCTTGCAGAATTTGGGCAACACTGCTGATGGACATTTAATGTTTTGATAGTTGTGGCATGGCTGTAATCAAGCTGGGCATGAGACACTGTCCATGCCACAGTCCTGTTGATACTGTGAAGGCATGTCACTTCTGAGTTTTTGGTTATCCTTCCTGGCTTTCTGCTTGACTTGACAAGCATAATCTCCTGCCCATCCTTCCTACATATGTTGGGGTGGGGGGTGGGAAAGGCGGACAGAGTGGTTGTATGTGAGAACCTGATCAAGATCTATAAGCACCATGATGAGGCAGCTTCAAAAAGGGGTTAAAAATTCAGAATCATCTTGAAGAACAAACATTTAGGGAGAAGAAGTGTTCTCACGTGTTGTAAGTTTCCAGGCTGAAGGGATTTTATGTGCATCATTCTTCTGTGTGACAGCATGCCCCGGGGAAAGGGCTGTGTCTTCCCCCTGCTCTGGACATGGATAGTGGCAAGAAAAACAAGGCGTTTTTTGGCATTGTGTGTGATTGGGAAAGGGACTGTGCAATGAATAAATTAAAGGCACACAAGTGAAGCTGGGTTGTCATGGCAACCAAATAGCTTCTATTGTTCCACAAGGAGTGTTATTACTTACTGCCCCTTGTAGGATAATTAATTAATCCTCAGACATCCTTTTGGGAACAATGGCCCTGGTGCTGCGGCTGGGCAGGCTGAGGAGAGCCCCCAGCTCCCCATGCCTTTCCCTGGGACTCTTGGCATCTGCTGGCTGTGTGATGGTGGGGAACAAGTGCTGTCAGTGACTAGTTGATGCATGATTCAAAAAGTTGTTTTCCACAGGAGTCCAGCTGGACGTGGTGCTGTGGAAGAATATAGCTCCACCCATGATCTAAGGAGCACTCCTTGCCTTCGCTCCCATGGGAACTGTATTCCCAATATGATGACGTGGTGACATTTCAACCCTGGAGTATACAGGGTTCTCTGCAAAGGCAACACATGTCTTTATGCCGACAGTTCCCAGATACTCTGATACACAGAATGGTTTGCAGCTGCCTGTACATGCTATGTGTTTCCTGATGCCTTGCTACCCAAAGTCAATGCATCTTCATCTCCTTGAGTGCCATGCCCAGATACTGTGCCATCATACAGCTCAGAAGATGGAGTCGTGCCAGGATGCAGGACATTCATATGTACAGTGCTGGCTTTGTAATGATCTCCCAACAATGAGGGACCAAAACTACAGTCCTTATTTTGAAAAAATGGCACCTTCTTGTTCATCGCAGCTGCTGCCTGTGTGTGGTCAGCCACTTGCTAGAGTAATGCTTTATTACTGTGTACTCCTCCTAGCCCTGCTAAGCAACGCTGAGCTGCAGCCTCTGTTCTTGTCAGTGATTAGAAGGATTATTTGCTGAGCCAAGATCAGTGACATCAATTGAAAAGCCTGGGAAAGGATGCCAGGGGCCAGGCCAAATAGGTATTGGGGAGGGCACATTTGACTGGCAGACCCTCTGGGAAGTGCTGATCCATGAAGATGAAAGGCCTTGCTGGAGTCTCTTCGTATCCTGTACGAATTTGCAAGTTGGGGATTTAAAGGCAGGCTGAAAGGAGGAACATCTTCATAATGATGTTCAGTAGCATAGATGATCTGCAAAGAATGGAAGGATGGTATCTCCTAGCTCTCCTTAAAGCAAATGGGCTGGATAAGTTATCTGGTAAATGCCATTTTGCTGCAGGTGGTTGAATTGCAGTAAGCATGGAACAAAATGCAGGTATTTATAGATGCTTATTGGTGTATAGTGGTACTTGGGCAGTGCCATGTTCAGACCTCTTATTATGGTGCCCAAGTTACTGAGGAGTATAGCAGTACTTCTGACCCAGGAGAATGAAGAGCATTGGCAGCATGGAGCTCAAGTCACTCTGCAGCTGAAGCAGCATGCAGGTTTCTGCCCTTGTGGTACGTGGCCTGAATGCTGCCCAAAGTCACTGTCAGCTTGATGGTCTGGTTCAACCAACCTGCTTTGGATCCAGTTCTCGTGGTATCCAGTACCAATGGCTTCAGAAGGAGCTGGAAGTCTTCCCCCACTCCTGCACGTCCTTTCAACAGACAGCTGAGGACTGGCCTGTTCAGGGCATGTTGTACTTGCTGCATGGTGGGACTAGAGGCTAATACTTCCAAGTGTAGCCTTCTCTCTCTCTAGGTAATCGCTGGGGACATATTTTTCTAGTACCAGACAGTTCAGACTCCCTTCCAGCATTAATGAACTATTTCAATACGGAAAACAACCAGAAGGTTTGTATGCATTTGAAATAAGAGGTGGTTACCCTTCATAACGCTTCAATTTTCCTGCCCTATCATCTGTGCAGTCCTAAGCCTGCTCCCTCCTGTGTATCTGCACACCGTAGACAGCTTGGAGCATCCAGCCATTATAGTTGTGATTTCTTTGTGGCTCCTATAATTTATTCATCCCGAGATGCTCTCCTACATCTGCAATAACATTGTTTCAGTTTGTTATAGCACTAGCTTTAAAGTTTTATAAACCCGGTGACAAGCTGAAAAGTTACAAGAGGATTGTTGTAGAGGGCTAGTGTAATAAACAAGGCTTCCAAATAGAAATGTTTGCAGGAATATATGTGATAAAGGAACGATGCCTGTGGGATTGGCCATACCTCTTGCTGGGGGACAGTCTGCAGTGCAGATAGGTTAGAGGTTGGTGCAGGATGCTTGGCAAAGCTGACCTGGGCGCTTCGCTTCGTTGCCTCCTGCTCCCTACTCCTGTATCACCTCTTGCCATGCTCCTGTCTTGTCGGAGTGACCGCACTCACGCTGGCATACTGCATTGGATCTCTTGGAGGTTATGGAAGGAAGCACCATGTCTGTTATTTCCCAGCTTCCCAAAGCTTCCTTGAAAAACAAGCTGCCTTGTTTGGCAAAAAAGTTCTCCCTGTTCAAGAGAGATGTAAAGCCTGTCCCAAGACAGCGATGAGCTGCAAGGATTTTAAATTGACTTTTAACCCAAAAGAAAGTGGATCAGGTTTTGTGTGAGGGTGTTCTTGACCAGGACAGTTCATTCTGCAGCCTGTTATGCCATCACCAGTGGGGCATCACCCTTCTCACTACATCAAATTTTCCATCTATTAGGCATGCTTGAAATAGCCTCTGTAGTGGAATATGTCCTGATCAGGCTTTGCAGTTCTCTTTTCACTGGAATGTGAATATGCACTGACTGGTTGAATCTCAATTTCAGTGTAACCCATGCACAGTAATATATGTGCTTAACTCTCCTGTATGCTGGGCATAGTTGATGAAATAAGGCAGTGTGGATGGCTAGGCTCCATACAAGAGGCTTTCTTTGGCACACAACACAGAAGTCTCTTAGGCTGTACACTCTCCTGGTCAGAGCTCTTGACCTTTGGGCCCTCCCAGGAAAGGGGAAGGGAAAGGCAAGAAAATACATATCCATGTGGGATGACTGATTTGGATGCACGATGTCCAATCCATTCTCAAACTGTTCTGACAGTCAAATTGTGTATGCAAAACCCCAGGTTCCTTGGGGCTGATGCAGCTTTGGCAGTAGCTTTTGAGGACCCTCGGAAGACCCTCTGTACGCCTGCAGTAATGGACAGAAGCAACTTTGCTGTAATGTGCCCCTGAAAAGGATTTTCCATTGGTATATATGTCTTGAGCTTTAAAAAAACAAGATTTTTAAGAAGTTTCTACTATTATACCGTACCTTATACTACCATATATTCTCTTCAAAAACATCAGCGTTTTTCTTATGCTTAACTGAAATTGTTCTGGTTTGTTGCCATGTCTTTTCAATGGAGAAATGACATACAGATATTTTCCCATCAGTCTATTCTATGTTCCTGGATATCCAAAGGTTTTAAAGCAAAGTTTAAAACATTTAAATCATACAGTCAGAGGTTTCTGTAGTTATATGCTATGAGATACAACTATGACATGACGCTCCAGCGCTGTAAATGTTTCCCTGTAGCCTAGGGTATCTCCAGCCCTGTGACACTGTGGTATCTAAACTGAATGTGTGTATATATGTTACATCTTGGTATTTAAGGCTGCTGAATATTGAAGACTACCAAAATATGGCAAAGAGGCAGCTATGGTGCTGAGCTAATGATGGTGTGCTGTAATGGTACTGCAGGGGCTATAGTCCTGTTGGATTGCTGTAGGCTCCTGGGATGGTAGTGTCACAGGTAGCAGAGGATGCTGTGGGGCCTTGGTGCTGGAGAAGGGCCAAATCCTACCAGTGTGGCATGGTAAGAATGGTACAGCTCTGACTTGGGGTGAGATATGGCCAGGCTCTGTGCTGGCATGGACAGGTAGGGGTTATGTGCTTTTTTCACATGCTAGGAGCTTCTGTGTGCTGTGATTTAAACTAAGGTATTGCAAACATGCAGCTGAGATGGAAGGTTGCAAGTGTCTGTACCTTCCTCTGCCGATGATCACTTCAGTACAACTTAGGTCATGCAGCTATTGTCACTTCAAATCCTGATGTGCAGGACTACAATGCAAAGGATGGCTGTTTTCTTGGGAAATCAAACAGTGGCAGTTCTGCACATGTGAAACATCATTTTCCTGAAGGGAAGAGTTACCGGGGAATGCAAAAGGCAGTCCTGCACAATGGTTGTGTGCAGTATGCTATGCACGCTGCCATCGGTTGCATATAGTCACCTTGGTGGCCTTCTGACAACTCTGCTCCTCCAGCAACAGGAAGTAGCTTGTGCATAAACACACAAGCACTTGGTTAGCTGAAGGGAAAGCAACAGCATCTTGATGCTTTTTCCTTCTGCTAGAGGGATGTTTGGAGAAATAAAAGATGGTTGTACCAGGGTGGAGAGTAACCTCCAAACCACTCTAGACGTAGCAGCTTTGAGCTGGTCTTTTTTGCAGGCAGGAGGTACAACTGCTTGCTCTGTGGCTTATCTAGATAGATGGTAAGAGTAGAAATCTACTGAGTTACTGGAAACATCTTTGCAACAAAGCAGATGTCAGGGACCTATCTTATCTGCCATTGCTGGATTTGAGGTTACTTTATGCTCGCAGTAGTGACATCCTGTGACTGCTGAGGCTCAGGGTGACTTTCACCAGCACTGACACAGGCTAAAAAGTCAAGAATCAGCTGTGAATATCTGCTCACAGCACATTATGCTTTTCTTTAGCAGAAATCCCACTGATTGTGCTGAAAGATCCCTTGGACTAAGGTAGTGCATGAGGACAAGTAAAGCATCTAGCCTCAGGGGTGCTCTGCACTGTGATGGTAGGGGGGAGTGGATGCTCATATTTAAACAAGCAGTGGTTCCCTTTCTGCCCAAAAGACAGGGATGGTCCTTCCACAAGAGGGTAGGGTTCTTGCACAAAATAGTTAAGAATAAAGCAAACTTGTGAAGGGGCCTGAAGTACTCCCCATTCATTGGTTCTGAAATTGGTTGCAAAGAGATTGTCCCGGCTTAAAAACTAGAAAATAGGTCAGTGTGACTCATATGTCAATATTTACTGCATTTATGGCAACTTGTAGAAGGGAAAAATCTTATCTGTCTTCCGTAATATTTCACAGATTATCCCACTCCTATGACAAAATTCTCCCTATGCCCTTGGTCCTGGTGTTGCTTGACTGCAGAGACAGCCCAGTAAAAGAACTACATCTTAGAGTCAAGTTGCTAAGTAACAACCGAAAGATCACCATACAGTCTCTTCAAATGCCATGGCCATCTGAAAGCCAGGATCTGCACAAAGCACAAGGAATTCCGTCTGAGACAGAGGTCTCAAGGACTCAGTGCATGTGTAGCAGAGAGCAACCTGGTAAAGCAACAGTCCTGCCAGGTCCCTGCCACTGTACTGCCTGGAGGTGTCCTCATGTGAGAGGGGACAGCTTTATTGCTTCCTCTATAAAGGAGTCTCCTATGCTTGTGCTGAAGGGCTCTGATGTATTGAACCTTAATGACACCCTTGAATTAAATATTTTTGTTGGCTGAATTGCATGGTTTTGCCATCTACATAGACCAGTAGATGGTGAACTGTGGAACCCTTGCTGAAACAAACTCTTAGTTGAAAAAAGACTGTGAATTTCTGGACTAGAGAATGACTCTCTGCCCCTGAGGCTTTCTATTCTAGCATGCTTGTTTCTTCCTAGGGATCTCGTAGCATTTACTTGATATCTTAATGGGAGAGTTTGCAGAAAGCTCTTTGTCTGCATAACTGGAAATTCTTGGTTATGGAAAAGCTGTTGGGTAGACTGGCTGATTCCTAGCCTAGATCTTGGGTTTTGCAGCATGAATAAAATGTGGTGGCAATGCTTGTTGCAAATGATTCCCCCCTGTGCATCTTTCCATGATGCTGTTATCCCTAAGGAGCAGCTCTGCAAGTCCTTCAGTATCACAAGTTCAAGCCTTCAAGAGGGCTGAGTCAGCCCTGCTCCAGTACTGAGAAAGAGTTCACATGTTTTGCTCACTAGGCCATTTCCCAAATGAGAATATTTCTGTGGTCTCACTGAAGAGGCTAAGTTCACTCTGCATTTCGTAGGTTACTCCACCCCATGGCAGGAGAGGAGTCCTGTTGGAGAGGATGAAAGTCCATGACTATATAGTCTGCAGCATGTTTTCAGCTGAACAGTGCTATGTATTGCGGTGCTCCATCTGTTCCTGTATCAGCCAAGTTATCTTTAGAGCTGAACATGTCAGTGTTGTATGGTGGTGGTATGAACCACTTCAGCTTGCACCCCAGCATTCCTGTAGTAGTTAGAATTGCTACTGCAGAAAACTTTGCCCAGGATAAAAATGTCTTTTTTTTTTTTTTTTTTTTCCTGCTTAAGTTTTTATTCAGGTTTTTACACAGGCAGAACTCCCACAGCCTTTATATATATTCTTTTATATATATATTTTAAAAAGCTGTCTGTATTTGAGAGCAATGTTCCAAACTACCACCTGTTTCAATAGCAATGCTGCAGCATTGGAGAGGATTACTGTAGAATGCTAAAGTATCTTCCCACAAGTGAAAGCTTCATCTAGTTTGATTGAAAACCAAATTAGATCTTGAAAATCTGACCTTCTTGACATCCTGTCACATATACATTTAAAGCATCTAGCAATAGAGAGTGTATGTGCGCAAGAGTGCCAGTACCTCAATATAGAACCTAGATCCAAATACAAGTGCATGTGTGTCGTGTTGCTATTTGAATATGTAAATAAATGGGGCTATATATAGCTCTATATGTTATGTACATGTTAAGTGAAGGTGGCAGATACGACAGCTGAATAGCTTTGCTGTTTCTGAATGCCAGTAGAGGTTCCCTGCATGTTCCCTACATCTCTCGTGCTTGCTCCTACCCCTCTCAGCCTTTCTGCTATCACATTTTTCAGGCCTCTGGAGAAGATCGTGTGTGGGGACAGGAGCTGTTAATATTCTGAATCTGTACTGAGTTGCTAGGCTACAGAGAAAAATGAACATTCAAGAAAAAGGGATGGTAAAAGGAAGAGGATCTGCTGAGCTGTTTGGAGATCCAGAAAGGTCCTCTAGTCAGACAAAAGCGATCATTTTGGGGAAGGAGGGTGTGCATGCATGTGGGATGAAACGTGGGTAGTCCCTGCTGCCCTGACACAAGGGGAGTCTCAGGCCAGCTCCAGCCAGAAAAATGGCAGAGTCGGGAGTAGAAGACAAGATCCACTGGCCCTTTCCGTGTCACTGCTTGCAAGGTGTGCACAGCTGGCCTTCTGCTATCTGGGCCAGAGTGCAGTGGGTCACCAAGCTGGAGTATGCCCTCCTATACATCCTTTGCCCACTCTTTGCAGGGTGCACTGAGCTCCCATCTGAGGCTCTAGTGAAGAGGGAAGCAAACCCAAAACGTGCTCATTGCTTACAGGTTGGACCTCGTCTCCCTTTTCCACTGCAGCAACCTGCTATCACAGTATCTCCTTTAACTTCATTGTGGCTGCAGGGGAAGGCAGCGTATGGCTTGTATCTCCCTGTCCATCCGCTTTGCATTCCTAGGTCACGGATACATAAAGTATTGACCCTTTTATCCCTCAAGAGTTTGCAGCTAAGGTTCAAGGGGACTTGAGGTTTTACAATACACAAGCTACTGTCCGCGCCTAGCTTTCCCAAGTCCCAGTCTAGTTCCTGAACACAAACCCTCTTCCTTTTCAGCTGTTCCCCCCTTAAATGAGTGTCGGGTATTTAGCTGTACGGGCCATGAGCCATCAGATCTACCAGGTGCCTTGTGTTCCACCCTTCTGGAAGGCTGGTTTTGCCCTGTGCTCCTGTTCCTGTCTGCAAGATTTCTGTTCCCTCTCAATATTACTGGCTGTATCAGAACTCTCAGAAAAATTAAACAGTGCCTTTGGGTATTTTTATTATCTGGATACTTTATTTACCGAGCTCACGTGGGCTCACTGCCAATAACTTTCAGCCAGCTCTGCAAATAGAGCTCCTTGGCTCCAGGACTGTTGGTCCTGGTACTGCAGAGAGCACTCACTCAGCATGGACAGAGACTGCAGCTTGTTCTCTGCCATCCAGTTGGCCGTGAAGTCAAAGTCTGTTTGCTTGTGGACCTCCACGGCCTGCTGAAATCTCCTTTTTCTTCATGCATCCTCTAATAAGCTTGACTTGTTCAGCAGAATCAGGAGTGTTTCATACAGCTGCATTTTCAATGCTATTGTCAGTTAACTACACTGCACCCGTCCATCAGGTTTATGATCCTGCAGCCAAGACTTGGATTGCTAAAGTGGAAGAATGATAGTATGGGCCATATTGTGTGCACTGCTGCTGGTGTCAGCCTGGACTGGTTCCCATGGCTTTACCATGGCATAATCAAGGGCAGACTAACCCATGGATGGAGGTGGAGGTAGATTAAATCCATGATGATACACTATCTGGTCAGTACCGTTGACAGTAGAAATTGTTTCCCAGAACAGATCAGTTGATACTCCTGTACTTCTTGGTTGTCCCAGCATGACTATACAGTGCTCTGCTCATGCCACAGTTGAGACAGTTGATTGCTAGTCCTTGTCGTGGTTTAACCCCAGCCAGCAACACAGCACCACGCAGCCGCTCACTCGCTCCCCCCCCACCCAGTGGGAT
>JAVKLA010000039.1:12145249-12181250 GCA_034782735.1 Sagittarius serpentarius | reverse complement strand
CTCATACTGAACTGAAAACACAGCACTGTACCAGCTACTAGGAAGACAATTAACTCTATCCCAGCCGAAACCAGGACTCTCAACTTAGAGGCCACAGATATGGCTATGCAGAATATTAGTATGTAGGAGTCACTCCAGATACAGAACTGGGTCTCTGTGTGCCAGGAGTCTTGGGGTTTTCAAGGGCAATAGCTAGCAACGAGTTTTCTTGGGCTTGTTGAAAAGCAGGCCTTGTTTTTCAAACCACAGGGCTGCCATCCTCTACCCTTAGGAGACCACCCTAACCTTTTGGTCAGGCCAGCCTAGTTGAGGTGATTGTTCTGCCCAGGATATGTTAGTCGTCTTACATAATTTAAAGGATTTGTTTGCCTCTGGCTACCTCCTGGGAAATGACATCTTTACAGCAGTTTTCAGGACCTGGAATATCAAACCTTCCTTCTCTAAGTTAAAACAGTGTCTTTAAAGCACTGTGTGCCTTGATATTGTTGCAGAGAGTCTCATGGTTTCAGTGCTCAGAGCTGTATATACAGCATTTTATTCCGCCATGTAAAGTAGTAATATTGCTTCATTCATAACATGATTCCCTACCTATGCAGCCCCAAACTGCATTGGTGGCCTTGACTGCCACAGGGAATTACAAGCTCTATTTAATTTTTTTCCCCCAGGGAGAAAAAGTAATTTCTGTTCATTACACACTTAGCACTTGCCTAGAAATGTGGGGATTCCAAACTGCAGCATGGAGGCAAGTTAGCATCAGTGTCTTATTTTTACAGATAAGAGAAAAGGCAGCATAGGTGAAAGTGCCCAAAGTCTCCTACAGAATTAGCATTGAGTGAGCTGAAACTGATCCCAGAGGTTTCTAGAGTACCTAATTCCAATGGGCTACTAAGACCCTTAGCTGCTTTAATTCTGCATTCCTCCAGCCTTTTGTCCCCATGATCTCTAGTAGCCAGTGTCTATGTGGAGAGCTGCAGAACTTCTGCTTGGGGTAGAGCCTGACTGGATTGGTGTCCACTAAAACTCTTGGCAAGGTGAACAGGATGTTTCATTTAAAGGAGTGAAGAGTTCTGGGAATGTTTTGGAGAAATTACTTTTTTCCATTACCAGGTTGCTCCTGCTCGAAAGCCTACTGAGTTTTAACCACTCAAAGTGAGCATCTTTCAGCAAGCAAGAGGTAAGAAAGTCAATACAAGGTGAAAATTCTCTGAGGATACATGTAGAGGCTGTGAAGCCCCTTTGAAAATGTTTAGGGAGCATAGCTGGTCTTCCAGCATCACCTTTCCCTTGACATAATCCAATTTTCTTCCCTCATCTTTCTGAGGGTTTAGAAACTGATATCTTCACTAGCCATTGTTCAAATGTCTCACTCAAATTTAATTTACTCTAATAGACTAGTTGTTGCATGTTTAATTAAATACAAAATGATTATTAAAAACATTTTTGAGCTTTAATGGCTGTGTATTAGATAAGCCCATATGTGTATGCAGGAGGACACTGGCAACACATGCTGTAAGGCAGTAAGGGTAGTGCTGGGAAAGTATGAGAAGATGAGCTGGGAGAAGATAGGTGGGAAGCGGGAGGAGAAGAGGTGGTATACAGACACCAGCACTTTCCCATGGCTTGAAGGTGTGTAGAAGGCAGTTGTGTAGCATACTAAATTAGTGCAGACAAACAGTGGAAGGTAAAGATGGCCTTTCTGAAAGCACCGTGTTTTCCTGTCATGGGTCAGCAGAAGCCTATGGCAGCATAATCTGTTTTAAATTACCCAGCACTTCAAACCAGAAAGCTTGTAATACAAGTATGCCTTTGGATTCCCTTTCCCAGCTATGCAATGCGTCATCATAACGCTTCTCTGAGACTCCACACAAATAGTGCATTAATACTTGTGTGTCTCCCACTATGGTAATGGGTGACCTTGTGCATACCTAGACAGAGGCTAAGAGAATCAACAAAAGGGGCTAAGTTAAGACTTTGCCTTAAGTAAACGCGGTAAGAGAAAGAAGGGATTTGGGAAGGCTTGATGAAGCCATTTGGAGGCATATAATGCACTAGCAGAACATAGATGTAAGCAGTAAACCTTTAAGGATCTCCAGGAGGCAGAAGAACCCATATCATTCCTGGGGCAGACTTCACTTGGGAAGACATACATTGTACTTTTCATGGAGGGGGGGTCATCTTGCTGCCCTCCCTGCACTATCTCAAGCCAGTCACCCATCTCACTTGCCATTTACCTGGAAGAAATTACTCATCTGGGGACTTGATGCCTGAGCTCCCTCCTTGTTTAAGTGAGCATCTTACCTGTTTTTAGCTCTCCTGGTACTACAATGAGTCCTTGCCAGTTCCCAGCCCATCTAGGATGAGAAGATAGTGTAAGCACTTTGACTTTCTGCCTGAAAACTGGTCAAATTCATGCATCGCCTTTTTCTGAACTTAATGTAAGGCCTTGCTTCTCTGGTCTTAGTCTGAACAAAGTATGCCCTTCTGTGGTGGTTTGCCATGGGAAGGTAGAGGAACCAAAAATGAGTTTGACCATTTCTCATTAAGTGGTTCCTCTCTGGGAAAGACAGTTTCTCGTTAAGATGAGGTTTGGAGTGAAACATAGCTGGTGATGCAGAAGTGACAAGGTCAATCAAATCCTGCTTTTGGAGGTAGAATGGGCTCTGGGTTTTGCCCAGCTACTAGTTCATGGGGAACTGAGTGAGGAGACCAGACCAGCAGAAATGGTATGCAGTAGCTCATAGATTTTATGGCTTAAGAATAGAAACTGCCTGGCATTGTTTTCTAAGAGCTTGCCTGAGGAAGGTGTCATGCTGCAGGTGGTGATTTTGGGATTGCTGCCTGTAACACTGAACAAGGTTCCTGTTTTGCATATGCTCATAAAGCAGGTGATACTCATCCCTGTGCCCATCAGTTCTGGCTTTCTCCTCTTGACCTCTGCTTCCAGCAAGACTGGAGCTGTTAAGCAGATGACATGTGGTGCTGCCTCCTGCTCAGATATACAGGCTCAGAAGTCTGAAAGCCTTGTCATAGGCAGATCAATGCCCTTTTGGCTTAGGACCCAGCTAGGTAGGTCGTCTATCTTACATCTGCAGGACCAGCAGCAATCCAGATGCTGCAGGGATAGGGTATGGCAGGAGAAAATAGGGCAACAAAGTGACACTTTACTTGCACACCCCTAGTTGTTGAGGATATAGTTGATACCTGTCCCAGTTTCTGGACATGCATTCAGCAATTAAACACATGCAAATTACTACAAAAGTAGATCAGATTAGTGAGGGGAACATCTCCATGCAAAGTACTTCTCAGGTCCTAAAGAAAATCAGTTCAAGAGCACAAAGACCTGCAGCACAGAAGGACATAAAGCATATCCTAGAAGCCAACCATTCCTGTCCGCTTGCATTACTGGCAGAGAGATTGCAGATAGAAGGTGCTCTTCTTGATCCCCAAGTCAGTGCTGACATCTGGTTATTCAAAAATAGGGGAGGTGGAAAGCGATTGTGGCTTTCTCACCTGCTAAGCTGAAATGTAGGGAGAAGGGCAGTATCTAAAATAGTTGTCACTTCATGTATAACAGTTGTCATGTAGAGTTTCAGACTTGTAAACTGGGCACTGGCTTGCACCAAAAAAGAAATTAAAAGCATCATTTTGGCAGAATACTCTCCCCATGAACAGTACAGTAAGTACAATAGCTGCTGCCTCCTCCTCAAAGCAAAGGCGAGAGTCTGACCAGACTTTGTGCTGTCTTACAGCTGGAGAGGCTGCTACCAGGTATTTACTTATATCAGATTAACTGGTGTTCATTAAGGTCTGGGAGCAGTTGATTTATCTGCATGGGAATGGGCAATCCCTTATGAGGGCAAAGTAGTTTTCTTAAACAAGCTTACTAAGGAAGAACCATGGTCGTCTTGCTCTGTCCTTCATGTATTCTCCTGTTCATTTTACACTGCTTCAATTCTTTGCAACTGATTGCAGGCACATCCTGTCTCCTCCCCTTACAAATAATTCCTCTTATTTCCCCTACCCCCTCCTGATAATGAAACATACTTGACAACTGCTTTGTCCTTTAATTTCTTTCCCAAGAATGACGGGAACAGGAGATGGTGTTTAATCATCAAAGAAGTTGAAGCCAGCAAACAGTTCATTAGTCTCTGGCAGTGGGAGCTTGGTTTTTACTAAGTCAGATGTTCCATTTTTCTCCCTCTTTCTGGAGCATCTTGGCTTTCCTAATGTTCTTTTGTGATCTTGGACAAGGACACTATATGTCATTTGCTTACATGGGGAAGGACTTTTATTTGGTCAGTTCTCCAAAAGGAAGTGCTTTATCAAAGTCAGGGTGGAGGGGAAATGGTGGGGGGGAAAAGTCAAGTCGCACAGCTAGTGCTAGAGACAAGTTGTAAAATCTCCTTTATCCCTCATGCCCAAAGTCATGCAGCAGGAGAAGAGCAGTGTGCACTCTCCCCTGCAGAAAAGTTATTGCTTCCAGTACCTTAGAAGTGCTTGGTGAAACGTAACCTCCCCTAGCAGCCTGGAATAGTCACCTTCACTTTCAAAGCCCCCCCAAAAGGTATCCGAGTCATTTGTCATCCACAAAAATGGTCTAGGCACAGGAGACATCCATGTTGCCAGAAATACTGTATTCTCAGCAAAGATTTGACCCTTTCACATACATTATTCCTTCCATTTCTAATCCTGGCTTCTGAGTCTAGTGTAGCTCCCAATGAGCATGCACACTTCTGCCTCTGGACAAGTTTAGTACTGGGGACTCTACAGGTCACAGCACAAAATAAAATGATCTGACCCAACCTGCTGGTGATCTGCATCTCCCAGGAGCTGTGCTGAGGGTTTATGAAGCAGCCAACCTGGGAGGGATGCTTCTGATGATTTTCTTTGGAAGACAGAGCTTCTGCCTTGCAGCAAGAGGCTCTGCGTCCTTGGGTTATTCTTTCCTGTTAGTCCCTTCCTTTTATGACTTGGACTGTAGTTTCCACATTAATACCTAGACATTTGAAAATACTATTAAGGTCCTGACTTCATGCTTTTGTAACAGCAAATTCCACAGGTTCTGTGGAAAGTTATTTCCATTACCTTGCCTTCAGTCTGTTCTTGTGCAACAACCCATTGCAGAATGTCAGATACTGTCATCATACGGCTCTGTTCTGTGTTTAACATGTGCAACAGTTCTCCCCTGCCTTGCTGCTTCCTGCCTCTATCAGAGCCTTTCTACTACTTTTGAGAGTGCAAGTAGTTATTTGTGTTCTGCTCAGTAACCCTTAAGTATCTAAAAGGGGATGGAACCCTGTAAGCTTGAATAGCATAGGGTTATGATAATTTACTGACTTAACGCAAGCACTAAAGGGAATCAGAAAAGAGTAAGACTGATTTGTACTTGTTTTAAAGTGATGTAAATACAAGGAAGAGCTAAACTGTGGAACTCACTGCCACAAGACTGCAAATGCCAAAGGCTGAATATTTTCAGAGATAAGACAAACTCTCAGAAGAGAAACTGAATATCTTCATTTAAGAAGGTAGAAGCTCTGGCTCAGGAGATCCTTAAGCTTCAAACAACTGGAGAATTAAGTATCACAACAGAGACCCTGTTTTGCTTGTATTCCTCCCTGCTATTCTCTTTACTGTTACTGAAGACAGGATATTAATGTAGAAAGACTTTTGGTCTGACACAGTACAACTGTGTCTCCAAAATCAGCACAAGCACACTTGTAAGAATACCGCCTGGGACACATACCATGTTTGTGTTCTGCATGCTGACACGAGACTGTGCAGGAGAAGGGCAGCTCTTTCTGAGGAAGAGAGGCTCCTTAATTTTGCACCCCTTCTTTCACTGCAGTGAGCAGAAAGGGATATACGATGCTATCCTCCCGAGGGGCATCCTTGAACCTAGGGACTCTAACAGCGTGTCACTGCGTGCAAAGGCAGACTGCCTTAGGTGGCTTTCCGGTTGAAGACTGAAGCTGCTCTCTGCAGACTGCTGCCCTTGTTACTGAGGTGTCTTAACTGGTCCTGCTCTACCCCTTGCTGTTCTTTGATCTGTAGACAAGGAAGTTCAGGTTCCCACCCTGAACTCACTCTCTGAAGTGTTGTGTCCCGTGGTGGTCTGGGCACATCCCTGCACACTGCTCAAGGCATGTGGCTAGCCCACAAGCAACTGGCCACATGCCCATGTCCTCACCTGGGTTGTGGTGGCTTCAGATAGTATCTGCTACCCCCAAGCACTCCAGCTTCCTCCTGCCCTCTGGTTTGTCAGTGCTTCAGTGGCAGCCAGCCTGTGCTCCCAGCACCAGGACTGACCCACTCTCCTGTATTAGTCCCCTTTCCTGGACCCACATGCCCTCTCACTGACTTGGCCTCCTTGAACTTTGCCTTCCTCTGCACAAGTGGGTTTGTTCCCATTAGGCCCAGATCTGGCATCCTCTTCCTGGGACGCTTCTGCTCCAGGAGGCAGCTTTGGTCTCCTGTGACAGTGGGCTCATTTCTGCTCCCAGACTGCACAGAGCCAGCACAAGTGGGGAAGGGTCCAGGCAGAGTCCAAGTTTGCTTTGTAAGGATAGGTGAGCATTGCACTCCCAAAGGGGCTCTGTAGAGATGGAGGTGGAGGGGCTCGTATGTTAGGTGCTAATAAAGGCATTTAGAATATGAGCCAGTGGAAATTCATTCTTGAATTCCTACTAATGGTCCCAGGTTATTTCCCTTCTTGCTGTGCCTTTGCTGCTGTTCCCTTAGACTTATCTATCCTGTCCTCTGAGAAACTGGGGAACCCTGTGCGTGCTTGACTGAATTTGTTGCCTCTGGGGTTCTGCAGGAAATACCTTCCTCCATCCATGCCCCTCTTGCGTCAACGTTTCAGCCTTTCGCTGTTCAGTCCTCTTACATCATCTTTGGTTTGGGGTCTCTGCTGAGCTTCAGGAATGGCTGTAATTATCAGTCTCATTCTCTTGTCTGGACATGGGTGCTAGCAGTCCTGTCCTCAGCAGCTGGTAGGATGCACTGTCATTTCAGCATGAGGCCCCCAAGTAAGCTCCTTTTCCTTCTTGGGGGCTTTTGTGGGCCTCTAAGTGAGCTGTCCTCCCTCCTCGTAGGGAGGCACCTCTGCAACATGAGTGTCTGCTGGCTCCATGTGTTGCTCTCACCTCTTTTGTGTGCGTCACACACAGCAAGCAGGAGGAGAGAGAAAGAGAGCAAAGCCTTTGCAAAACCTGGGAGCGGGGGAGGCAAAGGGGGCTGGGAGTGACAGCTCTCAAGGAGCTGCTCAGCAGAGCAGACAGAATAGAGGCACATGGAGGGGGGTCCCACAGGGACGGTCATGCTGAACAGCTTTCCAGGAGGCTCAGGTGCCACCTCGGCTTTGTGAGGGGCTGAAGAGGAGCTGTAGTGCTGAGTGCGGTCCTGCACACAGCTGGGGCACGAGGTCTGCCTTGCAAGGCAGGGAGGGCAGTGCAGGAGTGCTGTGGTAAATACAAGGGCTGGAAGCAGCGTTGGAGTTGTGCAGCTTGTGAGCTACTGGTTACCAGACTTCTGGGACAAACCAAAGGATCTGGCCACTGCTGGACTAGCAGAGATGGAGGAGAGAGGAACAGCTTGTTTTGAAACACACAAGCTCTTTTGGCGTAAGGGATGTGTGATTTGTAGGTCAGTGAGACTCGGTAGGGCTCATCTGGGTCCAAAACAGGTTTTCCCCTTGCCGGCATTGTTGACTACAGCATTTTAACTTCCCGCAGTGGGATGCTGGTCAGGGTAGGTACAAGCTGATATGGCCAGTTAAGCTACAGTAGCAAAGCATAGCTAGAGAAAGTTTGAGGGTGTCTTTGGAAAGCTTGCTTTTCCTGCGGGTGGAAAACAGAGGACCAGGTGGAGGCACCTAACTTTTGGCCAGGTCCACCCTTCAGAAGCCCTCTTTCCCTTGTCCCAGCCTTTGATTTTTAAAAACTGAAATCTAAGTTCGCACGGAACAATTTCCAAAGGTCTTTGCAGTGCAACTTGCATGGAGCTGCTGCTGAGGAGTGGTTTCTCCCTTCCTCCACGCTTGCCTCTGCTCCCCCAGTAGCCACCAGACAAAGCAGAAGATTGCACAGGGTGGCGTGGGACATGTATGCTTCTTCCAGCCTGGGTCCTGCCTTTTGTCCCTGGTGCAGTAGGTGTGCCTGGGTCTCCCATCCTTACCACAGCAGTGACTGGCCCTGGCCAGACTCTGGCCCTGCCTGAGCATTTTATGGTCCTCCAGAAAGATCCAGTGGAATCCATAACAGGAAATCTGCAAGCATTTTTGTTGCTACTGGAGCTGCACTGGTGCAGTCTGGAGGGGGTCTAGGATGCTAGTTTAGAGGCAAGTGGAAAGTCATATTTGCCTTCACTGCCAGCTTGCTCCTCCAGCAGCAGCAGTAGAGAAAGCTGCTTACTGGGTACGTGTGCACAGAGAAAGCCCCCTCGCTCATCCCTAGCGCAGCGGGCAGGGAAATTTCAGCTGTGTTGTCCCACTAAAGTGCTTCAGTGGTGAGCTGGAAGGAAGAGCTGGAGGGGTGCATGGGCTCCAGGTGTGTTTCGTTTTGAAGCTCTTTATTGAGCCTGATAAATGGGCCAACTTTCTATCTGCTGGTGATGCTGGGAAACCCAGCTTGTGGTATATCTGCGGCATCAGTAGGCTTGTGAATGTCACTGGTTACTGGGAGGTTTGGGAAAGCTTCATATTAACCCAATGACAGATAAAACCGTACAACGAAGGGCTTGTCATTCAAGACTTGGAGGAAAATCAGGTTCATTACTTCTGATTCCTGAACTTATGAACCACTACATGCATTGGCTCCATCTCCCCATTCTGCTTCTGCAGAACGATGTCACCCTTGGTCATTATTTTATATGTCTCTGAAAGGAAGGCTATGATTAAGATCTCATCAGCTCTGGAGCCTGGCCAGGTGGTGACGCTAGGTTGTCACGCAGGTACTTCATAATTGTCTGACCAGGCTATGGGGTATAAAGGGGAAGTCAGGCTCACCGCGGAGTGCTGGTCCCTCTCACTTACTGCAGTGCACCATATCAGTGCTTTCTCCAGCTCCCTGGTGTGTACCCTGCCCTCTCCCAGGGGCCTGGAGGCAGAGCATCCCTCTTTCCCGTGGCTCGGTGCTGTGCTCATCACTATGTCAGCAGCACCTGTCCTCCCAGGGAGGACTGACCTCTGTGGGGTGGACACTTGTCCTGCTCTTTTCCTTCTGCCCAGAAATCCTGCTCACTGTTCAACAATGTGATGGGGTAGGGAGAGCAGGAGAACGAGAAGTGGAGCACAGGAATCAGCAGAGAGAGGGGCTGAGGGAAACCTCAGGTGCTAGGTGACCCATGATTATCAAGTGTTCCAGACTTACATGATGCTGCCCAAAGAAATCTGTTGTGCCAAGAAGCCCAGGAAAATTGGAGAACAGAGCTCAGCCCAGGGCTGGGCTGGCTGTTCTTCCCCAGAAAGGTCTCTGCACCTGAAGAACATCGTCAGCCTGAACGCTAGGGTGTAGGCTTTTATTTCTGCACCCTTCTGAGTTTGTTCTCATCAATCCTGACAATACAGAAGATGTGTTTAGAAGGTGTATCTCTTAGGTGCTAATGACTGTTCGCTTTGTAAGCAGCTTGCCCTTTTTGTCTTCTGGAGATCAGTGCCACCTCTTGTCTGCTGCTTCTCGAAGGCTGGTAGGAGCCTGCAATGCCAGCAGGGTGGCCTGGTTAGGGGTGGGGTGTTGCAGGGCTCTGTCAAGCATTAGGAAAATGCAGGTCAGCGAAGCAGCTTGCGAAGGTGTGCGGGTGGAGTTCTCAAAGGGGGAGAATGGAAATGATGCCTCTGTAGCAGAGTTTCCCACGGGCAGGAGAAGAGTCTGTTACCAAGGAGGGTAAGAGGCTTCAGGAACTCGGGTGCTCTGCTCCTCTGTGCTCTCACTGCAATGCAGGTCCAAACACCCTGGGAGGGGTACCCGGGAGAACATTTTCCTTTGCAAAGTCTTGACCAAAATGGAAATGTTTGTGCCCCTGAGAGATGGACTGTGAAGCTTCTGAGGCAGGAGTTTAGCAGTCCTTTAAAAAGCAAAGCAAAACAGTTTCTTGGCCAGAAAGCTGTCACTGTGTTTTTGTTCTTTTCAGTATAACACTGAAAGTGACAGATATAGCTTTGGTATCCAGTCTATACCACAGATTTACTCTCTGACCTTTTGGATATGCATGTGGGTCTAGATTTCTGAATCATAGTTAGAAACCCAAAAGCTGGCATACCCATAATGTGGGATTATTTGAGCTTGTTTTCAGAGGTGTTAATCAAACCTGGCTTTGAGTGAAGTCAGTGGGAGAAGACAGGCAGGCAGGATGCCTGCCTCTGTGCTCAGCCCAGATGTTAATGCATGAGCAAGGTCTTCACCAGCCCCTTGCACAGAGCTGGAATTTGCAGAGCAGAAATGCCCATCATGCTAATCTGTTTGGTCAAGAGGATTTCTCCGGCACTGGAGGTATCTGCTTTAGAAAATATATTGTATCTCTGGCCCCACCTGTTCTAGATCATTTGTATGCATTTGCAAAAATGCTTTTTATTTAAGGACTTGCCAAAAATCACTGACTTCTGTAAGGCCACTGTCAGCAAGACTTGTGCCTACTTCCTAATAATCATCCTGTTATTTTAATGCTAGCTGGTTTACCCCCCAAAATCTTGGCTCCTACCTTATTTAAGACCTGTTGTGAGAATGTTTTCTGCCATTGGTGTGTACAAGAACCCTTCCTGTACTACTCATTTACCTGAGAAAAAATAGTTGTTCTTTTAGAATGGTGCCACAATAATTTGTCTCTGAACAAGCTGATCTGGGACCTATGGATCTCCCCAGATCTGCTGTTACTGTCCAGTAATCAGTATGGTTTCTGCAGAGCTACAGCTATGGGCCACCAAACAGCTCTCCCTGCCCTCTATAAAAATTCTTGTTTTAGCAACAGTTTTAAGTGCCAACTTTTTACTATTGAACAGGAGAGGAGCAGGAATTGCGTATGGCATTGGGCTAGCTGGGGATGGTTAGGGAACTGCCCCTTTACTAGTGGATCGTGCTCCACTGGTAACAGATTTCCTCCACGTATGTCGGTTCCTGAGAATCGCAATGAACTCCCAGCTTATCTCATATAACAAGGCAAGTGCTAATAGCTTGACACAGCTGGCCTGGGCTGACTTTGAAACCTTGGCCTCGAGGTGCCCTTGGGAATCTCCTGAATTTCTACTCAAAATAAAACTGGCTTTTACCAACTGCATGGTATCAAGCAGCGGCTGAGTGTGACTGCATTGTGTCCAGACACCTTTACATGACTTAACTGGGAGATCAGCCCTTGAAGTCTTTGGCACGGTGTTGCCCACTGTTGGTTGACATCCTTTAGTGCTGTTGTAGTCCTCACTACTACTATTTTTGCAGCCAAAGTGTAAGCCGGCTGGGACAGCATGAGTGGGATGCAATTTTGTTTGAGTGGAGTCATGTAATGCCGTTTTGTCCCTGACAAAGCTCAGGCTTGTTTCCATTTCCCAGAACAAAGCACAGTCACCCCAACTTGTGGAGGTGCGGACGCAATCATTTGGGTGCCAAGGAATTTGGAGACCCACCAAAGGTCTCGGCAGTGGCAGTAGTGAAAGGACTGAGTTATGTCCCTACCCTGGAGCCAGGCTGACGTTTGGATGTTTCTCTCCCAGGACTACACCATCACCATGTACTTCCAGCAGAGCTGGCGGGACAAACGCCTGGCATATAACGACCTTCCTCTCAACCTGACCCTGGACAACCGGGTGGCTGACCAGTTGTGGCTGCCTGACACCTATTTCCTGAATGACAAGAAGTCCTTTCTGCACGGGGTGACTGTGAAGAATCGCATGATTCGGCTCCATCCTGATGGGACTGTCCTGTATGGCCTGAGGTAAGTCTAAGAGGAATCTTTGTTGGTTGTGGTCAAGAATGACATCTCATCTGAACATCCCCAATTTCCAAAGATATTCTGGTAAGGTAAGGACCCAAAAGCCCAGAAGATAGTCAAGTGTTGCACAGTTTTAAGTATCTATTCTTTCTCCAAGCTAGAAATTGTTTCCTTCAGGCCTCCAAAGTTTCCTGTGCTGTTATAGACAAATGCTGGAGATAGGAATAGTCTGCTCTGAGCATTTCAGGTCACTGTCATTCATGTTGCATAACACTTCCATTTGAAACACTCATTTTCAGTTGCTTATAATTTTCTGCAAGTTTGGCCTATGGAGATGAGACTTCGTTACTCTCGTATCTAAGGCTGAATTTCTGTAGTGTTTGAGTCAAATCACTTTAGTCATTTTTTAGTATGAGATAGGAGACATGTTTTTGTACAGTAAAAAAAAAGTCTCTTTACCAGAGCAATTCTGAAGATAGAGGCTTGAAAACTGATATGGAATGGTCCTCAGTGAGGAGGGTTTTTGTGATGTCTGGAATAAATTAACATAGGCAAGTCCACAGCCTTTGAAAGTGCTGGGTTTGAGTGCGGTGGACGTGGCAAAGGTTGGCCTTACTGTATTATCTGGATATGTGGAGATGCCAGGGTAGGTAAGAAAGTTAAATGGAGGGGGCAGAGAACTAAAAGAGGAGTTTACATCTATAGGTAAGAGTGGAGGTTTTGGATTCTGTAGCTGAAATCCAAGCAATGATTTTCCCAACCCTGTATTTGTCTGCTTTGAGCTTTTCTCCTAGTTTGTGGTTTGGTTTTTTTTTTTTTCCTTTTCAACTACCAAAATTCACAGCTGGCTTTTTAGACCTGCCTCCACATTCACAAATCATCGCAATAGCAGCTCTGGGCTTACATCCCAATGCAGCAAAGGGGGAGGAAAGACCTTTCTCCTTCAAAGAGGGTACACCCACCCTTCCCATTTACAGTATCAGCTCCTCTGCTGCTTCGTGTTTTGCGGTAAAGTCTGGCTTGTTATGATTTTTTTCCTTCTCTTTAAGTAGCAGGGCTGTTTTGGGGAGCAGAGGGCTGGGTGTAGCCATAGCAAAGTTGGAGGCTGCCCAGGGCATCATCTTGCCAGGGCAGCAAGGTGGCTGTGCCTTGTGCTTCCCCTGTGGCAGAGCCCTGGGAAGCCAAAAGAGCAGCAGTCACTGCTGGGGCTGGGGGACAGCCTCACTACATGGGGTGATGTATGCACTATTTTTTCCTTCCAATTAGTGGATGTCTCTTGCTCCAGACCCAGAGATAGCGAAAGGTGCAACAAGCCCAACTTCGTGACTGTCCCAGTTCTGCCTCTCCCTTCCTGGGACAGGTACATCCATCTCTCCACCTTGGGCCAGTGATTGTTGTTTGGCTGATACTGCCAGGGAGCCCTGAGCCAGCTTTACTGACCTACTAGAAAGACTGCAGCCTTCCCACAGCTGACTATCCCCAATTTCCTCATTGTTTTAAAACAAGAGTGAAGGTTAGGCAAGAAGATGCTTTGACTTGGGGTAGGTAGGAGCATAAATTCAGCCTGTTGGGAAAGAGGGGGCAAAGATTGCTGTTAAGCTCAGGCTGCTCTTTGCTGCTGAGCCAGCCACCTGAGCATAGAGCTGCCTCCCCCAGGCGGGTGGGAAATCTTTCCACACACCTGCACAGCAAAAGAAGAAGAAATGCTAGTATATTTTTATCAGCTACCATTTAGTCAGCTCAAATAATGAGCCGTGTGAACCCTGCAGCACAGGTGAGAGGCAGTGGAAGTCCTTGGAGGGTTTGCACTCAAGCTGGCTTGGGCTGGGTCGCAGCGCAAGCACCTCCTCCACTGTTCCTTCCTTTCCCCTCCCACGGGGCGCAGCAGCATGGGGAAGGGAGCTCAGCTTCCTCGCATGACCTATGTAAATGGGTGAGATGAGGAAAATTGCATCCAGGCCAAAAGAAAGAAAATGACAGCTGTTTGCCCCCGTTATTTCCAGGCCATTGTAAAGAGCTGCCTGTGTTGTTTTAACTTTTGGCTGGTTTTCCTGGAAGCTGCTTTCTTGCCCCTGGAGAAAATGGCAATTGCAAAAACGAAACACTGAGCAACCACGGCTCCTGTTCCCAAACTGTACCCCAGGTCAGGGTGGCTGGCTTTTACTATCTTGAAAGCACTGGGGTTTTGGGGGACAGGCCAGGTGCCCTGAATGCTTGAAGTCCCTCTAGCTTTATTCATAGTGGTAGGGACAATGATTTCTTTAGGGCTGCTTTCTGTACTGACTCCTACACCTGCAATTTTGCTGACAACAGAAGTACTAGGTCCAGTTTTGCAGGTGCAAATGACTGTGATCCTATTAAAAAATACATAGCCACACAGGTGTAAGCAGGTGTAACTAAGTAAGAAAACAGTCATTGAATATTCACCTGTGTTCCCTTTATCTTTGTAAAAATGCACCCATGCTTGTTCTGCAAACAGGAAGAAAAGTGCAGGTCCTCCCTGTATTTTGAAGCCTGTTCTTGTCTTTTCCTGCATTTTTTGGAAGGATTTATAAAATGGAGTTGCCCTGATGGAAGAAGGTCAAAGGAGGCAATTTCTGTTCCTTTTCCTTTGTCTGCCTGTTTGTTTTTCCCCGAGCGAGATACCACAGCTCTGCTCCTTCTCCTGCTACCTTCTTGCCAGTCACTTCCCCCTCCTTTGAGCTGATCCTGTAGCAAAGTGACTCAATCATGCTATTTGTGGCACAACAGTCATTTTTCTTTCCAGCAGTCCCTGATGTCAGAGACCGGGGAGGATGACACCCTGGCAGGCCCCTGCCTTCAGCAAGCGTTCAAGCAACAAGCAGGATCAGGCTCAAGTGCTGGATCAGACCCCAAGGTCCAAGTTAGCTGACATGGAAGTCAATGGGTATTTTGTTTCCGACTTCAGTGAGAACAAGATCAGGCTTCAGATAACTTGTTTGCATGAGTACATGAAGCTCTTTATTCCTTCGCTCTGCTCCATTGTGAAAGTCATGTGTCAGAAAAGCATATGCTTGTTTTTGGTAGAATTAGCAAATTAATGGATGAAGGGAGTGCAGCAGATGTAATATAGCTACATCTTAGGAAAGCATTCAATACAAAAGCTTACTCCAAAATTAATTCCCACTGGGCTTGAATTAAAAGCTGGTTGCCAGGTCTCCAACAAAAGGAATGCATAAACAGCAGCAGGCTGTGCCGGGGCAGCGATGCTGGGCTGCTGCGGGGCTGGAGTCAGGACTGGTGTTCTCTACCCCCTTCCCCAATGAGTTAGCAGATGGCATAAATCCCAGAAGGCCAAATAGGGGCCTGGAGGCCAAATCCAGCCCACAGGGCATTCTTATCTCTGCAAATACAAAGTGGGATGAGAGGATGCAAATCGGCAGAGCTGAAAAGGTTTTTAGGAGGTGTAACCTGGCATGATGGTGCCTGGCCCCCAAACACCTTACAGGAATAAAAAGTGCCTGTGAAGCACAGGAGAGCTAGTCACCTGTGGCACGCAGCAGGAAAGTGCTAAAATGATGTGGGAAGTCTGCAATATGAAGGGAGGCTTGAAGGAGCTATCCACAAAGACAAAGCAATCAGCTATTGGGTAGCATAGGGAGGCACATAAAATAGTGAGGCAGAGCTGGATAGCACTGGCTGAATTCAATATATTTTTCCTCCTAATGGCTTTTTGTCAGAAATTGCATTGGTTTCATCAAATTTTAAACAAAAAATTAGGGAGAAATTTTTCATTTAAGAAAAAGCATTTCAGGGAATGTTGATGCTTCACTCCTAATTTCATGTAGAGAATTTTTCTCTTATGTCAATATTTCCCTCACTATTTCAAGCTGCTTTACTACCACTACTGATGTCTGAGTAACACAGAGAATCATCAAAGGCTTTCTCTGGACCTTCAGAGACTGTCTAGCCCACTCCTGCCACAATATTCAATAAGCTTTGCATTATCACATGTAAAAAGTATATATTACGGTCTGAGATTTTTAGTTCCTTTTCTAGACTGTGTAGCATCCATTTGGTAGTGAAACAAGTTGACACTTGTCAAATGCTGATGTCATCAGTATTTTGCGTTCTGTTTTCAGAGACCTAAAAATAGAAACTGTAACAATGCTGAAATTCTGATATGGTAATTTGAAATCATATTTGAGACCAGCTTTAAAACGTCCTTCAGGGAAATCTTGAAGCTATTTGATTTCATTCTAATTAGGGACAAAACCAGATTCAGGCAAAACAGGTGCTTAGAGGAGCTCAGACTGCATCCCTGAGCTCGCAGGGGGAGCGGGAGGGCTCTGGGGTGCTGGGAAGCAGGTGCGAAGCCGGGTGGACAGCAAGCAAGATGCAGTCCCGGCTGGCGAGGAGCCCAGGCAATGTAAACTGAGCAACTGAAAAACTGCAGAGGAATTTAGTCTCTGTCATCAACGGAGACTAAATCATGTGCAGAGAGAATGAGGGATCTCCTCCTGTGAAGGTGGTAGTGGTGGTGGGGAGCGTGTGCATGTGTGTTGTGGGTTTTTTTATTCCTGTCCACGGTAGTCACTGCAATGAGGTGTGTTTTAGAGTTGAGGCAGTTTGGATGCATGCAAAGGTGCCAAGGCATAGCGGGGCTCTGAGCCCAGTGAATGCTCTCCTGGGGAGGCAGACCCCTGCTATCCTTATCAGTATAAATACCTGTTCAGTGCTTAAAGCAAGGGGGAGAGAATTATCATGCTTCAAACAACTCAAAATTAGCAGTTTTAAACTGAGAGAAGCTGGGCATTTCTCCTTTTCCTGGGGTAAATTCCCATCAGCCAGCGGCTCCCTGCGAGGTAGCAGCTCCTGGGGGATGTCAGCCCTTGCACAGCAGCAAGCTACTGCTGACCTGCTTCTGGACCAGACCTTGTTCCTGGGCAAGGCAGTGGCTAGAACACCACTTCTTGCTTGCCTTACATAGGGAAGCAACGCAGGTTAACGGATGTATGTCAAACATCCCACCTGCTCACTCATCCAACACCAGGTACGCTGTCATAGCCCCCGTGTGCCACCCCGGTGTGCGGTGGCTCCAGGGCTGCCCTGCCCGCTCCCCATGGCTGGGGCTCTGCTGGAGCTCATCTTGGGGACTTCTTCATAGCTCCCATCTCCAACCTGCCTCTTGATCAGGACCCAGCCCTGTCTGTATTACTTTCCCTAGGTCCCAGCCTGGAGTTATTGGGTTCTCCAGCTAGTAGAAAGGTTTCTCCTGCTCCTGCCTCACTTGAAGCCTGCTGTTTGCAGCCATGTCCTTGTTCTCTCCATGGGTTTTTGATTTTTCTGCAGAGAAGATAGCCTGATGGGTTAAGACTGAGGAGTTATTTCTGTACTGAGACCATTGAACAATTTTCTTCTCCCATCTCACAGACCAGAGAGGAAGAAATCTGAAATTTTTGCTTCCCCTTCCCTCCCTGAGAGAAGCTTCTCTAGAAATGTGAGAGTTGATTCAGGCTCTGCCCTGTCTCTAGTAGCTCTGCCTGCACCCTCCGCAGGTTAGGCAAAGGCAACAGAAATCTCGCCTTTGGCAGCTTGGGTGCAAAGATGTTGGCTTATGTCCCTCCAGCTGGCCCCTGGGAGATAGTCCTGCAGCCTTGTACTGCTCTTACGACGGAGCCCTGCTTTGGGCCAGCTCCTTAGCACAAAGATATGAGGGTGGGAGAAGAGTTTGTTAGGTGGGTGAGGGAAAATGAGAATTTAATTAGGAGCTGAGCTCTCCAGTTGAGGTTAAGGACAGATCCCTGTCTGCGTTTTTGCCTTCTAGAGTTGAGATGAGGGACTTAGCTGGAAACACTGGAGGGAAGTTTAATAATATGGAATTCCAGAATAATCTTAGAAGCTGTGGAAGAAATTGGAGCTCACTAAAACAGGATAAAGCAGCAAGCCAGAGCTGCTTCTCCATCCCTAATGTTGCGAGAACAGAGGCAAACATCATCAGGGCCTGGCTGGAATTGCTGCCTGTGCTACATCTCCTACAAGTCTGACTTGTTTATTAGCGAAAACAGAGGTCAAGGTGTATCCACAAACAGCTAATTCCCACTATCTCCTCACAGATCACTGAAACACCTTGTGTGCCCTGAACCCCTGGCTCACCCTAACAGTACCTCTTAGTCTTCCTGCTTACCCTATCCCAGCCACCAGTCTGAGCCCATTCCTAGACCCTGTCTATTCTTTGCCAAATCCCATAGGTTTAATTCATGGGTTACTGTCTTATTAATTCAACTTCTTCCCAGCCTGATGCTGTTGAAGAAAGAGATCTCCTGCTCTGTTAAGTGCAGGTCACTGTTGTCTGAAGCAACCGTAACAAATGAATCTCTTTTAAAACATGTTCGACTTGCGTTTCTCTTGTCCCCCAGTCCAGTTGACAACTTGCCAGACGCATGGCACATTTGGCATAGAATAAAGGTCAGAAAAGCAAAACCTTGCAGCCAAAGCAACTCTGCTTTGTACTCTCCCAGGCTGGAAAAACGGTTGGTTTAGATGGCTGGTACCCTGAGTACTAGTTTTGAACAGCTTTTTCTTCTCCCCTGTTTGAGTGCAGTGCGCACTTATTTATCAAAGGATGCCTATGCAAGCACAGATACTTTTGGAAACAGTGACCCTAGCAGGATTGTGCCAAGGCTTATGGAGTCAGTTTTAGGCAAAGAGACACAAGGGGAAAATATTCTGTATCCTTTCCTTGCTCTTGGTTCTAACATGACCTCCAGGAGATTGCAAAGATCAGACTGTGTTATAAGAATGGCAAAATTCACCATGGGTTTATAAATCCCTCCAGGCCCTTCGAAGTTTGTGCTTACTGCCAGGCAGAAAGTGACATTTGCCAGCCTGGTTTTATGACTGACTTTGAGAATGTACAGAGTAAAAATTCAATTCTGTTTTTTTCCCATGTTCAGCAAAACAGCAATTTTGCCTCTCTCTCTCTCTTCTTAGTCACAAGAATTCCCTTACAAGTCTAACTTGCCCCATGAGGCAAGCCTGCGCAAGTCCTACGAAACCTGAGCTGCTTCCATCCGTTCTCCTTATTGCTGCAAACTGTTGTGAGCTTTGGGAGTCTGTATCCCGGGGGGACAGGAGCATCTTCAGCTTCTCAGGAGATCTGAAATCCAAAAAGTTGCAACCAGCAACTTAAAAAAATGTTTATCTTTTCCTGTGAGAGTGTTTGTGTTAGTCCCTGCATAATGACACTTAATCTGTAACAGCAAAATAGGGTAAGTGCCTGAACTGCTGGCTCTGTCTCCCCTTGAATTAGGAAGGCAATGGTGGGGGTATTTGTGCTATAGTCCTTCTATTCTCATCCATCCTTTTGAAGCCAAAGGTATCAGGGAACATTCCTGGGCACTGGACAGCAGTGGCCCGCATAGTCAAGTTGTTTCCTGGGTTTGGTCTCTATCCACGAACAGTCTCTTGGGCATTTCCCAGTTAGAGCACAGCAGAGGCTGGTGACCATTCTCAATAGGCATTTTGCATGCAGCCAGACCCTTTTTCTGGAGGGTAAGAATTCCAAGGGTAGACAAAGGCTGTTCTGTACCAATTGACACTGGCCCCAGAAACTAGTGCCAGGCATGTTTAGTTTGCTGGTATAGACATAGTTATGATGCAGACAGCGCAGTAATTTATTTTGCAAGGATGGCCTTAAGGGGAAAAGGACCCTACTTGCTTTAGGAACCCCTCAAAGGTAATAGTCTTCCACTCTCTCCCACCCAGTCCTCCTTAGAGAGTCTGGACCTGCTCCTTTTGAAATCAGATGGTATTTTGGGGAAATCATTTTTTGCCCCTTACTCTTGTAGCTGGTGAATTTGGTTCTTCCAACACACTGGAGATGATCTAGAGGATGAATGGGTGGCTGAGGTCCTTCAGAGTCAAGGTTTGGTAGAGGGAGACTGGGGCAGGAGCTGAAAGGGCAGCTACCTTGGATGCAGCCAGCAACAAGATAAGAAAGGGATGGAAAGAAGACATTCAACCATGGAAGGTTTTAATGGCAGGATGGACCTCTATGCTGCTGTATGTCTGTGAACTTATATAATCATTCTAAATAAGACAGGAGAAGCGATTAATAAGTAAACAGCAATGAGGAGGATCAGAGAGGGAATGAAATGGCTGGTGGTGTTCATGTCAGAGAACTGAAATATTTGTGGAGGACTGATGGTTTGCAGAAACTTGAGCATTCCCTTTTGAGCTGTGGCTGTGGTGGGACAGTCCTCTGCTGCTGCTGGGTTCAGCTTGCAGAGCAGGCAGTGGAGGAGGGACAGCAGGGCGAGGTTGCATTACCCTTTCTGTGCCAGCATCTGCTTTCTCAATATAAGCTTCAGGTGGGCAGAGCTTTCCGCATTGTAACAAACAGAGACCTAGCACTCACCCTGTGCGACTTAGAGCTTTGTGGCAGCTTTTCTAGAGATGGTCTCTACCTCTCCTGGGGTTGAAGGATGCTCTCCAGAACGAGGTATCCTTGCTGCTTTGGCTTCTGCTTGGATCCACTGGGAGGTGGCAGAGAAGGGGGATCTCCATCAGCCCACAGCCTGCCAGAGCTGCTTGACATCTCATGAATGCATATCCTTTTTTTCCTTTTTTTTTTTTTTTGAGATGTATGGTGTTTTCTCCGCAGCCCTGTCTCCCCCCAGATGAACTGTGTCTGCCTGCCAGCTGTGCAGTGGAGTAGCAGGGCAGTAAGGACTTGGCTGCTTGATAGCATGACTGCCTACAGAACTCAGGAGGAACAATTAGGGCAAGGACATGAATGTCTTTTTTGTGGGGATGGAGGTGTAAAAGTTACGACATGTGAGGGGGCTGACCCAGAAGCCCACAGGGTGGGCAGAGATTGAGGGAAGAAAGGGGGGCTGGAGAGGGAGGAGGGGGTGGTGGCCAGGCTCGGCGGCTGGAGGGAGCGGGACCGCTTCACTGAGCGCATTGTGCAAAGCACAGGCGAGCCTCTCCCCTCCGATGGCCAGTGTCTCTGTGAATCGTCGTCAAAGCAGATGAAATTTCACACCACACAAATTTTTGAATTTAAAAGGGGAGGGAGGTGGGTAAAGAAGCAGAAGAGGAGGAGGAGGAGGGAAAAGACGCAGCCTGGCCGGGCGCCAGTGCCTCTCGCTAACGCCACGGGGAAGGTGGCATCCTTTCCTGGCGTTCCCTCCGGCCCCCGCGCTCCCTACTCCCTCGCACTTTGGTCGTGTCTCCTGGAGGCAGCACGCTCTGTCTAGAGCTGTTTACAGGGCGATGGTTTGTTCTCTGTATCCTCATCTCCTTTCTCACAGAGTAAGTATCCACTCCTCCCCTGCTTTCTGTCTTTCAACCTCTTGTCTTTCTCCAGCTCTCCTTCCCCAGGCTGCTTTACCCCTTGCTTCCCCTGATCCCTCTCCTCTGTTCCCTTACCCCAGTGGCCTCCTGTCCTGCACTATCTGCTCTCCTGTCTCTCATCTCCACTCCTGCCTCCCACATCAGTGCTCATGCCCTCATCACTCCCTGATCCTCTCCTCATTTTTCCATCTCTTACTTTCCTTCGGCCTTTATTGCCTGTTAACCCTGTTGAGACACACAGGAGCTCCTTAGTGTCAATCCCCCCCCCATCTATCTCCCCATCCAGTCCTCCCCGTGCTGTCTTCTGTGTGCCAGGCAAACACATCCCTTCACACAACAGCTCAGAGCGTATCAAAGTAATATGTTTATACCCATAAAAGCATGAGGCGGAGGTTGGTCCTGTGGCCTTCTGGACCAGAGATGCCATGTGCTGTGACTCCACAAGGTCACTGGGGTGCCTGAGTTTTGCTCCCATTCCCCTTTGGCTGTGAGAGTTGAGTGGAACCTCTCATCCCTTTATGAGTCCCACCTGCCCATGGTACACAGCGACCAAAGGAACTCGAGAAATCTCTTGTTGGCCTCTCTAGGAGCAAGTGAATGTTGAGTCAGTCAGAGGCCACAGCTGTATATTTTACCAACAGTGGCAGGTGCTGTGTAAAGCAATGACAGGGTTGTGATGCTGTGAGTCACCCATGAACTTCAAGCAGGGAAGCTGGTGTCCAGGATGCTTTTTGAGATCTGAAGTCTAAAGAATTAAACACCCCCTTCCTCTCTGGGATACCACTTGCTTTATCCCAAGTAGGGCTGGTTTATCAGGGTTTAGGAAGCCCAGAGGCAGGACCTGAGCTGAACCTGCTGCCCCAGGCCAGCTGCCCCTTGCATCTTGTCATGCTGCAGGAGCCCCACATCCACAGGCGGTCCTGTGGTGCTGATGTCCCTGGGCTTACCAGGCACACCTCACCATGAGTATGGCACTGCAGCTGAAATGCTCCAGACAAGCAGGTGGCTACAGCCCAGGGCAGCTCCGTGCGGCTGTGATACCTTTGCTCTGAAAACAATAAAACCTTCACCTTACATGGTCCCAATTCTCACCTGCCCAAGCAGCGTTACATGGGCAGATCACCAGGAGTCTGGGACCTGCAGCCAACTGGGGCATCTCTGGAGGATGCTGAGCTATACGGTGTGGATACACCGGCCCTTTAATCAGAAGGAAAAAAATTATCTGGCTTTTGAGGACAGATGCCCTCTTAATCTTGTTTTTCTCCTTTTTGTCCTACCTGTGCTGAGGTTCTCTTCTTTTTGAATCAACACAGCTAAATTCTGCCCTGATGTAAATCTCTGCTGATATAAATTGGTGTGATCTTGCAAAAATCATTGGAGTGGCTCTGGATTTATGCTGGCTGTTAGTGTGAGCAGGATTTGGCGCATGGAGTGTGGTAGCCATAGCTCACTGTGTCGTGCTCTGCATTTCCAACCGGCACTGCAGGTGATAAGCAAATCCTGTCAAGAGGCAAGAGGGCCCCTCTCGAACCAGAAAAGGCTTCCCCTGGATGTCCTTTGTGTGGCCAAGTTAGCCAGCCAGGGTGCAATTTTGGGATGGACGCTGTGGAAAGGTTTTAGCCCACAGGGTCCCACAAATGGGGTGGAAAATTTTCATTTAATACGTTTTTGCATCTCACACTTTAGGGAAAACAGGAAAACGCATTTGTAACTGCCGTTTCCCACGGGTGCAGTCTAATATATACAGTATATGCCGTGTGCGGCATAGGGGGATGAGTCATACCCGTGCATGACTCTTTGGTCTCAGTGCCTGGCCAGGGCGGACTCTGCACCTGCCACTTTGGGCTTTCCTGGCAAGGTGCAGCTCCCCCAAGGTGTGCTTCGGATCTGCTCCTCCTGTGCCCAGCCACCCTGGTCCGGGAGGGTTAGGGTGGGAGAGGCGTTGCGTTTCCAGCAGCCCTCCTAGAGGTGCCAAACCGGGAGGCTGTAGAAGCAGTCCGTGCAGTCCCGAAGCCGTGGTGGTAATTTTTAAGTGGCTCCTGACCTGTTATCCTTCTCCCCCTCTGAGCTTTCTCCTCCACCCCAGCCGCATACCAGATAAAAGGGTTAAGAGCTCGCTTGGGCCCCCTGCTTGGAGAGAGGGCAGTTGCAATGTTGTATCTAGACCCAGTGAGGATATATATAAATTCCCTCCGTCGCTTTGGATCTATTTATAGCACGGCAGGCAGTGGCAAAGGCTCTCCTCAAGGCTTCATCTCCTACAAACAGTCTTCACAGACAGCAGAGAGATAAATTTAGCACACGAGATTTCTTAAAGAGCCAGCAGCTCTGCGGGGCTGCTCGCCTGCCCTGCCACAGCCCCCGCCCCCATCCCCCCACCGGGGCAGCCCTCTCCCATGGGTGCTTGCTCCCCCGCCTTCTCCTCCCCCTCTCCAATTTTCTGTCCAGCTTCACCCATTCTCTCCCCCTTTCTGGTCTCTTTTTCTATCACTGATGTTTTTTCCTTCTTTTTTACTGGTTCGCCATCTCATCCTCTCTGCTTTCGTGTTTTTCTTTTTTTCCTCTCTTTTCTCTCTCCCAGGCCACAGGGCTCAGAAGATAAAGCTTCCTCATTAACAGTTCACTGGTTATGCCTACATAGTAAAAAATGTGTAGCTTGATTAATGCCTTCCAGATGGTTAACTGAAAAAAAGAGGGGGGGGGAATGCACCAATCTCTCCCCCCTCTTCAGCACTGTGCACACATACATTGCACAGGAAGAAAACTGCATTAAAGGGTGAGGGGAGCAATATATTTTAGAAATAGGGGCAGCCTGTTAACTCCAGGGCAACATTGCCAGACTGGTGAGTTAGGTGTTGATTTGCTCTGTCCCTGCTTCATGCCCTCTTCCTTCATCTACCCCACCTCAAAATTCCCCATCCCAGAAGGTGATGTTCTTTCATGTACAGCATGTAACACACACAAACCCTCCTCGCACCCTTACGTGACCACCACTGTGGGCACTGTTCCACTCTGCCCCCACCCTGACACCCCCAAAGCAACACCGACCCTCATTCTCTCCCCATATTAAATTTTCAGGGGGATGCACACACACCCCCACGTGTCTTTCATGAATCTTGATCATGCAATCGGTTGCGCAAGAGTGACTCTGTTACCAAAGCCGTGAGCCCGCAGGAGCAGAAGGGTCTCGTCGGCAGGGTCTGGGCTTTTGGATTCGGCAGTGCCAAAGGGGGCTTGATGGAGGGGGCACGAATGGGTGGGTGCTGCAAGCAGGGTTATTGGGGCAACTCAGGAGGAAAGGGGGGTGATAATGTGGTCAACTATTCTTTTCCGTAGTCATTGCTGGGCAATTTAATCAGTACATCTTCTGTTTTATGGACACGTCGGCTGTCTCCCTCTTACAAACTGACATGCTTCTCCTCTTCCCCCCTGCCTGTAGCTCTGCCCACTCCTGGTTTCTTTGTCTCTCTCAAGGGAGAGACAGAGGAGGAACACAAATCCCTCCCCACCCTGTTAATAGAGATACTGCCTTGCTGACGTGAGTCATGAAGGGTTTATGCCGTGCAGTTGAGGGTGAGCGGCATCCAGCCCCCCGCCCTGCACACCTCCCACCACGAATCTCCCTGGTTTCCAGGGAAACGGCGGCCCCAAATGCTGCCTGACTTTCATGTCTGCCTTTCATTTCTCCTTTTTCTTTTTTTTCTCGTAAGAAACAACACACGACTGATATTTATCTTTTTTTCTCCTTTCCCCCTTCAGGATCACCACCACAGCCGCTTGCATGATGGACCTGCGGAGGTACCCCCTGGACCAGCAGAACTGCACACTGGAGATCGAGAGCTGTGCGTATGCCTCGCGCCCACCCTCCGCCACGCGGTGCCACCTGATGTCCTCCCACTCATGGGATGCCTGCCAGGGGTGTTATGGGCCACCCCTCCTGAAGGATGTCCCCTGGGGCAGGACCGGGCTCCCTCATCCAAACTCCATCCTGAGGGGACCTCATGGGTGAAATGCCCAGGAAAATGGAGCTCTAGCAGCAGGCTGGGCGTTAAAATCACTCCTACCCTCAGGAGGGTGGTGGAAGCCTCCTTTAGCCCTAAGAAAGCCCTGGGAGCCTGCCCTCGCTCGTGGCTGGCCCCGCTCTGCACAGGAGGTGGGACCCAAGCCATCTCGCAGTCCCTCCCCGCCCAGGTCTTCCCTTGACTCCTATGGAAAGCCTCTCCCAACCGCGCTGGCGGAGGAGGTCCGGCTCTCCCTCATAAAAATGCACCACAGTATCCCCGCAGGAGCGGTCCAGAGCAGCAGATCTCGCAGTAATGATGATGCAGCTTCAGCGGTGATTATCAGAGAATTGCTTTTTTCATAAAAGAGGTCCCACAGCATCCGTAGTTGGAAGGCGCCGTGCCGCCTTACCAGCCCTGCCTGCGCCTGGGAGCCCCCTTGCTGCTCGGGTTGCTCGGGATGCACAGCATCGCAGCGCTTGGCGTGGCGGGTAATGGGATGTAAATTAGGTCCTGCTGGAGGCACTAATGACATGTCATTTCTGGCACTCCTTAGCATTTTGAGAATAGTTTACGGTACCACCAAGAAAACAGAAGGCAGAGAATTACCCACAGTTCCCCACGTTGCGATTTTGTTCTTAATGGGACATGTCAAGCCAATTTGTTAGTCAAAGCTACGTTTCCTTACAATATTTCTAAGATCCACGCAGAGATGAAGAGATTCAATCGTTTCCTTCCTCAGAGCTTTTGTCTTTTCCACGCTTGCACATTGAAAATCTGCAGGGCTCCATTTTGGTTGCTTCCAAGTCCACACAACTCTGGAATAACAGTCCTTTTATGGCTGGCTTAAAACCCAAAGTATATATAAAAAAACCAACAACAAAACAAACCACCGAAATAGCCCTTTTGTGGTGCAGGGATGCTGGGTTTGTAAAGAAGCAGCAGGCAGCTGGGGTCTCCTTCTCCACAGCAGCTCGGGGCACTTACCTGCTGGAGATAAAACAGTGCTGGCACTGCCTGTTGATCCCATCCCTCCATCCCAAAAATTGCCCTCATCGCGTATACCCCTGCCTAGCTGTGTGCCAGGGTCCAACAAAAACCTGATGAGGCAGGCTGCAAATGGGCTGTTAATCTGACGTTTTAAGATGTTGTATCAATACTTGATGATATTTCAGGTTGAAATGACTAGACTTTGTGAAAGTTCTTTTACTTTTTAAAAGTAAAATGGAAATTCAGTTTTCTTTTTAAAGCTAGAAATCAAAGTGAAGCATTTATTTTTAGACTGAACAACCTTTCCCTTTAGAATCACTTTAAAAAATGGCTTCCTGAAAAATATGTTTGATTTCATATTGCATAATGCCATAAAAAATACAGAAATTGGTACCCAATACCAGCAGGTCATAGAATAAATGGACTAGAACTAGTTAACTGAGAGACCTCCTAAAATTAGTTACCGTAATATGACATTTTCATTGCTGATCAGGAAGTAAATTTGAAGTCACTGCTGTTAAATTTGTGGATGATGAAGATAGTCTGCGTGGCTTGCTCGCTGCACATTTGAATACCTCCCAATTTGAATACATCCAGAATACATTTGGATACAGCTAAATGCGGAGGTCTGCGCCTGGGTGCAGGAGCGCAGGCCAGGCTGCCAGACTGAGGGACTCATACCCGCACGGCTGTCGACCGGGGGAAATGATGAAGGGACAGCAGCCCTGAGCATCACTGCTGGAGGTTTTGTAGCAGGGCACTGACAAAAACGGCTGGAGTGAGCCTCGGTTATATAAACCAGGGGAACCGTGAGTCGGAGCAGGGACTCGACTGGCCTCTGAATATGTGGCTGGTGAAACAAGGAAAGGGACTTTGTCTATATTTGGTTTCCAAAATTTAGAAAGGAAGCTGAGAAATCAGAAGAGGTTGAGAAAAGATGTTAAAAAGTAGTTCAAGGGCTAGAGCAGATGTTTTGCAGTGAGAAACCTCAATATCTCAATCTGATTTGTTTACTGCAAAGGAGGTGGAGAGGTGACTTGTTTACAGGCTGGGTGCACCTCTGCAGAGGGGGAGTGCTGGGTGGAAAGGGCTTAGTAACCTCCTAGAAAAATTCAGGACAACCACCAGATTCTGAAAGTCTGAGCCAGATGAATTCAAATGTAAAATTGCAGGGTTTGAGCTGCTGAAATCAGCCGCCAGGAGAAGTGGGGGACTTGGCTGTTTCTTGCTGCTTTCAGCACTTGGTCTCAGTGCTCTGGGAGAGATGCTGCAGCCAGATGCAAATACCAGTTCCTGTGCACAAAGCTGGGGTACTCGAGGCAGTGCAATATCCTGTGACACCCCAGTGTCTGCAGCACATGAGATGACAACCTTTGGGTCCTGAATCTCCGTTGGCTCGTGGGTGTGGGTGCTTTACCGCTTACTGCCATGGGAGCAGGAGCATGCCTTGAGGGAAGGAAGTGGAGCCCTGGCTTAGCCGATTTACATCAGAAGCAGATCTGGCATGGCATTTGGAAGATTGTTATTATTTTTTAGCACCCATGAATAAGCGCAGTAATGACTGAGAGCACAGGATGTGGGCTTGGACGCTACACAGTCATCAAATAATTCAGTTTGGGAAGAGACCTCAGGGTATCTCTAGTCCAGCCCACAGCCCAAAGCATGGTCAGCTATGAAATCAGACCGGGTTGCTCAGCAATTTGTCCACTTGGGAGCTGCAGGATGACACCATCCCCAAAGGTTCAGCTCTGATCTGGGGTAACCCTTGGCCCCTAAGGTTAGGTAGAAGAATTTCTCCTCCATGGTACATTCAACAGCTCTTTGTTCCCCTGATCCTACTAATACACTGGTGCTGGTTTTGGTGGTAGCTCTCCCTAGTGGCTGTTAGCCTTGCTGGGTATCGCTAGCCAACTGCCTCTCTGCTGCGAGGGCTTGTAAGGCAAGCTGTCGTGCTGCCTTGCAGGTTGTGAATAAAAGCTGTCTGTGGGCATAGGAGAAGTTCATGCTCTAACAGAAGCCTTGCACTATGCCATACCAAAGCCTGTACATATCTTACTGCTTCTTTGCACACAGAGGTGCTCCCATGCAGCTCTGCACTTTGCTTAGAAAAAGAGACCACACCTTGTGCAGCAACAACAGCCACAGTGCTTCAAAACCCAGCTTGCCGCAAGTGGCATTAGTTTTCAGGTGATGAATCCTTGCCCACAAAGGCAATGGGCAGGGCTGTGAACTGATGGGGGGGGAGCTGCATGATTTTCATCCCCTGAGCCTCATTCCCCATGAGTCCAGAGCACCTGGGCAGTCTTTTTCCTGGGACTGTGGCTTTGGGCTCTTCAGCACTTCCAACCCATGCAGCCTTGACTGGCATGTATAGTTTGGGGTTAAAGTAAGAGGCTATACATTTGGCTGAGTTAACAAATCCATTACCCTGAAATGTAAGGGATGAGTATTTGTTACCAGCCTGACTCCCCTTCCTCTCTTCTCCTATTACTGCTCTTTTTAGCCAGTACTTGGTAAAAGAGGCCCCTGATCTCAGAGACTCTGTCTGCTTCCCGGCTCCAAATTTTGACTGAGAGTACTTAGAAGATGGAGATACTCTGATGTTCAAATTTCTTTTTAACTGCTGTTGTAAATCTTTTTCTCTCTGGGAAATTTTAATACTTAGATGATCTGTTTACCTAGTCCCCACCTGAATGTATTGTGTGGTCTCCCCCTTCTGGTAAAAGCAGGCAGTTTTTAACAAGCAAAATGCCATGTTTGGCGCATTTGACAGAGCCTTCTGATGCACAAGTCCGTGTCATGTCAGCCGTGGAGATTATGTAGCACAAGTCAAGGCTTGATGGGCCACTTCTCACCCTTTTCTCCTGAATTCTAGCCAGAAGTGGGAGTTCTGATCATTTTTTTCCTCTTCTCCCGGGGACTGTACTGCCAAGCTCAGCTGAAGAAGAAAAGTACGTCAGCAAGGAGGGGCTATGCTTGCTATCTGATGGTGTGGGCTTTCCTTTGGATCCTTTTCCAGATCACCTTAGAGAAAATGGGGGTGTCATCTGCTCCAGCTTGTCAGCTTAAGTTCTCTCTCTGTGCTTCTTCATCTCTGCAGATGGTTACACGGTTGATGACATTGTCTTCTTCTGGCAAGGAAATGATTCTGCTGTCACAGGGATGGAGGTGCTAGAACTGCCCCAGTTCACCATTATCGAGCAGAGGCTGGTCAGCAGGGAAGTGGTCTTCACCACCGGTGAGTCTCTGCTGAAGGGATGCTACGCAATGTGCAAATCTTCTGCTGATCAACGTCAGCGTGGCTGTTCCTTTGATTCAGATGCTGAGGTACTAACTTAGGATCTAGGCTTTAACTTAGGGTCCTGTTCCTTTGGAAAAGAGGCGTCTTCTGTGCCCACCAAGTTTGCTTTTTTTTTTTTGGCTGCTTCTCTTCAGAGACTTATGGGATCTTTTTTTTCTGCAGATGTTTTCATTTCTTAGTCAAAACACCAACAAGCTCAAAACAGAACCACTTTAGAAGGTTCTCAGCCTTTACCTTATTTTTATGTGGTTTGCAACTGGCTCTGAAAGGTAATGTAGGTGCAATAGTAAGCAGAAGAATATACCAGTTGAAAAACGAGTGGTCTATGAAATGATACAAACCCATCTGTACACGGCAATAAAAAGATCTGGAGAGAATACTTTGGACAATTCAGATACTGCCAGTTGGAAAGTTGGAGGGGTCTGGATTTTGGTTGCTGTCTTCACTTTGATCTGGCATAGAGTTCACTGCCAAAACAGCATGCCACACACCTGTTAAATAGGACAATTTTTGAAATGCCATGAAATCACAGCCTGAGTCTATCAGCAGTGGTGGCAGATGGTGATGCTGTTACAATAGCGCCTTGGGGGCATGGTGCGAGCAGGGTCCCACTGCAATGGTAATCTAGAGACCCACAACAAGAGGCAGTATTCTGCCGAAAGAAGTTTGCAGTCTAAGTAGGTAAGACTTTCAAAAAAAGACTAGTGAAATACTGTGTTCAAGCTACGCAAATGGCACATAACGGTGAGAGAACACAACCTCCTTTTTCCTAGTCACCCTTCTTAATCAGTAAAGACTGTTCTCTTGTTACTTTAGCTGCCAACCCATGATTACACTCGTGTTTCAGGCTGCTGTGTTGCCTAAGGGATGGAGGTGGGAAGGAGGAAAGTCTTGGACTTTGTTGCACAGCAGTGAGAGGCCGTGCTTTGTCCCTGCCGAAATCACCCTGGTCCAGTGAAAGTACTGTAAAAGTACTTATTGTCATCACTATCCCCTTCAAGTTTGCTAAAACATTAGGAGGAAGTTGCAAGAACCTGGAAAAAATAAAAGACCTACAGATTAACTAACAGTACTCTATTTGCATATGAATTTGCCCAGTCTGACCATAAGCCATTTTTAGAACAGCATGGGAAAAATACGAAACAGATCTTCATTGCTGTTTGGAGGAAAAGCTAGCACATGAAACACTGGAAAATCATCTTATTGCATCCAGATATAGGGTTAAAGTCTCCTGTGTAAGCCTGTACCAAATTGGCATGTACCATAATAGCAGTTTCAGCACTGAACAGACATTCTCCCATGATGTCTGATATAATAACGTAACTTATGTAGAAATTCCTTTCTTAATATTCTGAACCAACTGAGCAGACTCTGAAGAGCCCCCTTCCAAAAACTGATGAGTCTGCAAAATGAAATGAAGAAAAAAGGGTGATTTCTCATTATCCCTGCCTCTTGAGAACATTTTCCAAATAAAATTTCAATTCCTAATCTAAGCTGTTACCATAAATACAGTCTTGCCCTCCTCTCAAACAACATATCACTTTAATATCTCGTTGACAGGTTCATATCTGCGCTTATCCTTGAGTTTCCGGATTAAGAGGAACATCGGTTACTTCATCCTGCAGACTTACATGCCATCTATTCTCATCACCATCCTGTCCTGGGTCTCCTTCTGGATCAATTACGATGCTTCTGCTGCACGAGTAGCACTGGGTATGTACCTTTTCATGTTGAAGGAGGTGGTTTCTTGAGGGAGATCAGCTAGGACAGCTGTAAGAAAGAAAATACCTCTTTCTTTGTGAGGCAGCAGCTAAGCAAGCCACATAGGTCTGTCAAACTTGTCGTCCCAAATGAAGGACAATTTTTCTGAGAACAAACTTCAAATTTTCAGCCAGAAGAGCTACTTTTTTTGTTCAGAAGTATCAGTACTTCCCAAGCCTGAGTCCATATTATTTGAATCAGTAGAAATTCTACCATAAATTTCTGTGGGTGCAAATTTAAGCTCTATAACAAAAGCATAAATGGTCACAGCTTCTCAGACTCTGACATGCCATGAACCCACCAGTTTCTTCACTCTGGTTTGTACTTGTTTTCTTAAGAAGAGAAATCTCAGCACCTCTTTGTCAACAGGTGTGCCAGGACCAGTTAGTCGGATGATAACTGTTGAGGGTGGGTGACCAAAGAGTAGTAAGAGTGGTGAGTGAATGGCTAAAAGATGAAAAAACAAATAAAGGAAGTGGCATTACACATTTTCGTGGTAGTTTAGGCCCCATACAGACACTTTTTGTGGCTGAAGACCTTCATAACCAAGGTAAATGTGGGACAGTAGTCAAAGTCCAAGTCCTTCTTAAGCACATGCTCCCCTAAATAGGAATGTTTTCCTATAAGAGGAAAAAATGAGGTCTTTTAAGCAACAGAAGGGAAGTGGGGGTGGATTGCAGATGAGGATTTTGAAGAAGGAACAGGAGAAAGGGGGGGGATGGCTGGCATATGAGAATGAGGCTGCACAACATGACAGAAAGTCCAGAGGAAACAGGAGAGCCAAGGAGGGAGAAGGATTTAATCTGTGAGTGGGAAAAGGCTCAGAGAGGCAATGGAGCACAGGTAGAGGCTGGGTCTTACAGAAAAGGTTGAGGGCTTAAATTAGCTCTAGGAGAAGACAGAGTCTGAGAAAACTTAGAGGAGGGATGGTTTGTACAAAGATATAAAATAGATGATTTGGCTGTGCTTGCTTGGAGAGGCTGGAGCAGGGAGACAGGGAGGGAACAAGAAGAGCATGGTAAATTAAAAAGGTAAGTTGCATTGGCAAGAGTATAATCAGTCAGAGAAGAAAAAGAGACCATGGCAGACATTGCTAGCACAGTGAAAATGCAAGCAGAAGGGTGGACATGAGATGCACAGCTGTTGAATTTCTGCTGACATCTGGATTCAAAGGAGAAGACAGAAGAAAAACATTGTAGATAGAACAGGAACAGCCCTCCCTAAACTATTCCTGACAGTTCTCTGTCTAACTTGTCCTTAAAAAGCTCCAAAGAAGGAGACTCCACAGCCTCCTTTGGGCACTTTATCTGCAGATTTACCTGCTTGTACGGTCAAAAAGCTCTTCTTTGCCCCTTTCCCAAGTCTCCGTTGCAATTTGTCCAGTTCTTAATGGAGAGGTGAAGAACATTCTATTCCCCCTTTCTTTGCCCCAGATTTCTGGATATTTAGACTACTGTCTAAGGGTTATTTAGACTCCTGGGGATATTTAGACTCCTGGGGATACTCAGACTCCTGGGGATATTTAGACTATATATAGACAATATAATGTATTGTATGTAACTAAATATATCTTCCTTCTGTTTACTCTTCTGTGAACTGAAGGCTACTAGTTCTTTAAATCTTTTATCAGGAATGACACTAAAGACATGATGAGGGTGAAGGGGAAACAGGACAAGCAGACGTCCAGGATGCACAGAGAGGCTTGAGAGCCATGACTGTAGAGGTAGGGCTGAAACCGGAAGAGCAAATTAAGGTCACGGAGACCAAGAGAGCTGCCAACAGGGAGATGAGGAGGAGGGACACTAGAAGAAAAGGAGATCAGCAAAGTAGCAAGAAAAGCAGGACAGCCGAGCTAGTGAAGCAGGAAAAGAAGACTAGGTTGAAGAAGAAAACTTATTGCCACCAAAAGAAGCACGAAGGCTCATTGCCGTCTTTTTGAAGCTGGCAGAAGACTGTCAAAGACACAGCCCAGAGAAGGGAAAAGGCTGAGAAGAAACCAAAGAAGAGGATTGAAGCTGTGAGAGTAATCATGGTGCACCAGGCTCTTGGATACTGAGTAGATGGGGAAAAAAGTGCTCAACGAGACCAAGAAATGTTTCTTTAAGATGCAGGAAATAAGAGTAGGCCTAAAAAGGAGAGTGTGAGAACCATGGGAGGAGCGTGTACAGATGATAATTGAAGTAGTGAGTAGTAAAGCTGGTGAGAGGAAAGTGGGAATAGATGGGGTCAGAGATGTAGACAGAAGCCTATGAGGCAGGCAAAAAAAGAGAGTGCCATGAAGAGGGAATCTCTTCACTTTTCTCCCATTCATGCCATTGGAAAGACATAGCAGATTATAGATTCATGTCAAGGATACTGAGGCATTCAGTAGTGCTCAGGGAAGCCTGATGAGTTCATGAAGTGGAAAAAAAGGAGGAGAAGAGGTTGAGATCCTGAGAGCAAAACTGAATGTTTCCTACCACACTGAAGGAAAGAAGGAGGATCAGGGAGGACCTAAAGAATGGAGACCCAGAGAATGTTGATCCCCATCTTCCTGATGATACTCGGCTTTGACATTTTCTCCCATTGTTGGCGGCTGGTTTATTTTCTGCAGTGATTTGTACTGGGCAGCTGGGCTTAGAATAATGACAATTTTCTTCCCAGTTGCACTGCTCCCATCCCTCCTGAGGCTGTCCAGCTGGGAGGAGGGATGGGGAAGCTGAGAGTGGCATTTCAGGAAACCATCCCACCTTGGTAACAAAGCACCTACCCTCTCCTTACAGGGGTCACCACGGTACTTACAATGACTACCATCAACACCCATCTGCGGGAGACTCTCCCCAAGATCCCTTACGTCAAGGCTATTGATGTTTATCTCATGGGCTGCTTTGTCTTCGTGTTCCTGGCACTCCTGGAGTATGCTTTTGTCAACTACATATTCTTCGGGCGTGGACCCCGGCAGCAAAAGAAACAGAGTGAACGGATCAGCAAGGCCAACAATGAGCGCCACCGTTATGAGGAGAAGAGGGTGAGAGAGCAGGTTTGTCCCCTTCTTTCATTGTGGCAGGAGAATTCAGACTCTCCACTGTTCATTCAGCCCTGGGTGAGCTGTGGAGCAGCCTTTCTTCTCATCACGAGAGATGAACTCCTGTTCCCCTGTCTGGTGATTACTGGGAATTTTTTCTCCTTGATCATTTTGTCATCATCCTCAAGCCAGTCTTATCAGGACCATCCTCTTGCACAGGGCAGGTGTACCCAAAAGTACCCCTGTGGCTTTTGGTCCTACTGTGTAGGCAGAATCACACTAACCCACTCAAAAATTTGCTGCAAGCACATGTGTCTAGTCCTTCAGCTCCAGCATCAGTGGACAATATTTTCAAATGCAGAAGCCCAGGTTCAGAGCTCACAAATGACCCAATCAGTGGTATTGTTACACAGAAAACAGTTCAAAATCATCCCTGATGGTGTGGCCCTGTGTGCATTGTGCACAGGACATCCTCGCTACCTTTCTGTCTGTCTTCCCTGTCCTAGGTTGACCCTTATGGTAACATCCTCCTCAGCACTCTGGAGATGAACAACGAGCTGCTGGCCACGGACATGATGAGCAGTGTTGGCGACTCTCGAAACTCTGTCATGTCCTTTGAAGGCTCAGGAATTCAATTCCGCAAACAGCTGGCCTCTCGGGATGGATTTGGTCACCACCCAACCCTGGACCGCCACGTCCCGCTGACCCACCACGCTGCAGCCCGCAACCGTGCCAACTGCCGTCTCCGCCGGCGGTCATCTAAGCTGAAGCTCAAAATCCCAGACCTGACAGATGTCAGCACCATTGACAAGTGGTCACGAATCATTTTTCCAATCACCTTTGGATTCTTCAACCTTGTTTACTGGTTGTACTATGTAAATTGATGCCTGCAGCCTCCGAGAGAGATAGGGACAGACACTCAGACAATGACAACACAGGAGTGTTGTGGTCTTTTGGGTTTGGGTTTTACTCTTTGCTATCATTACCATTTATTCCTTTGATTCATTAGATTTCTTCTAAGCTTACTCTTCTCTTTTCAGCACATGTAGAACCACGGAGTGTGGGGGGGTAAGGGAGAGAAGGGTATATGGGAGGGAGTTTGGTTTCAGGGAGGGATGTGTTTGTCTTGATTTTGGTTTCCTGCTGAAGGACTTAAATCATTGTAAAAAAAACCAAAAACCACCAAAAACAAAAAAAGAAAGAAAAAAAAGAAAAAATGACAGAAAAAAGAAAAAAAACCACACACAAAAAAAACCAAAAAACCAAGAAAAGTTTAAAAAAAGGGGGGGAGGGAGATTTAAAGAAATTGAGTCAAAAACTGGTGGGGGCGATAGGTTATCTTTGGCTGTGCTCACTAATGCGCTATTCTCACTTCCATTTCACTACTGAATTTCATCTTTCTCTTCTCAGTATTATTATATTTTTTTTAACTTTCTTCTGTTACTGCTCTTAACCCCTTCATGTTTATTCGTTCATGGATTCATGAGATGCTGGGGTTTCATTCTCATGCTATGAGATTTCTCTTTTCTTTTTCTCTCTCCCTCTCTCTTGCTAAGCCTAAAAGAATCTTTTAAACCAACAAATAAAAAGAATATTTATTTTGGAAGAGCTGGGAAAGGGGGGAGGACACGGCAATTATTGGGGAGGGAAGGGGCAATGTGGGGTTATGGGAGGGGGGAAGGAGGGAGCTTATAAAAAACAAAGGCC
>JAVKLA010000039.1:12112354-12128687 GCA_034782735.1 Sagittarius serpentarius | reverse complement strand
TGTTTAATCAAGGAGGGGGAGTGAGAGAGCGGCTTTGGTGGGTACCTGGCGTCCAGCCAGGGTCAACCCGTCACACCACTATGCAAAGTTCCTACACAAAGTCACGTTGAGGTATTGGGATAGTGAAAAGCATCTTCTTCACGAACCTTAGAGGTGAGTGGACAGTGTTTTACAGAAGAGGATCCTTTCCCTGAAAGCGTCTTCAGATCACCTCTTTGTCATCATTCCTTATGGCAGAGAGGGGGTTGATGTGTAGACAAGCAAAAGGAAGAGGAAACTGCTCACCACTGAAGGAGTGTTTTGTAATTTCCCCTCGGACACATGCCTAGTACCTTTTCTTAAGGAAGGTCATTCCCAGGAAAATCCCCTTCCATATGCAGCTCTCTGGAGCTCGCTAGATGTTCCTATATGGCTCATAAATCATAGAGGCAGCTGTTACTATCAGCATTTTCCTTCTCCCTTGAAGTACCAGCAGTTTTAGCAGCTGCTAAGTCTGAAGTTAATTTCACAAATTAACCTGGGAGTACTCCACAGTCCCAGGACAGCAACCCTACCTGCTCCATGCATCTTCCTGGGAGGGACAAAGCTTGCAGCCTCATCACTTCTGTAAACCTTCCAGGAGGAGGGGAAAATCTTAGGAGGGGGGAACCTCAGCTGGTTAAGTGTTTCAGCCAGAAGGCAAAAGGGGAAGACAGGTTGCATTGTACAAAGGCAAAACACAGAGCAGAAATAAAAACGAGAGAGGATAAAGGCTCATAAGAATATGAACAAAACAAAGAAGGATTTGCATAGTTATCAGTTATACTTTGAAAAGAAAGAAATAAGGAGTAAGACTGGGGCTGGAAGAACTTGATACCAGTGACAGCTAACGAGGACACAGGGGCCAGAGTCCCATGGCAGGATGAACACCTTTGTTCTGCTTAATGTGGTGTGAATTTTTCAGTACCATGGTGGACTCACACACACACCAAGTTTGCCCATGGGGATGTGCCTTTGCTCTCTTTTGTGTCTCTGGGGTGTGGAAGCTTCTTGTGAATCCAGCCTTACATCTCCCCATTTCAGCTGTAGGGACTAAGCCATGCAACTCATTGTTGTGCTCTGCCTTTTCTCCACTCCTTTTAGCAACACGCCTTCATTCCCACCAGACCTTGGCATAGAGGACATTAAAGCCAAAGAGAGAAAGGAAGAAGGGTGTTTTTTCTCTCTTTCCTTAGCAGGTATTTGAAACTGCTGTGCTACCACAGTGAACTTCAGAAGGTGCGGGGCCTCCATCCAGCAGCAGGCTGCGAGGTGGGGGCCAGCAGGCAAACCCGCTAAAGCAAACCAGGTACCTGCGAGGGATGCACACCTGAGTCATCCTGTGTCAGGGCCCTGCCTGCACTAACAGGCTTTAATTAGCCTGAACAGCCTCACCTGGGACCTAGTCCTGGTATCAGCTGTGCTGCTGGTGGGTGCACGCACACCTCTGTCCTGGCTTGCTGGTGGGATTGGCATTGGATTTGTCTCTTCATCTCACATTTGTTTCGCAGTTACTGGGCTGTCAATTGTTCTCATCGCCAGACCTGCTCTGTCTGGGTACTGTGGGGCTGTGATGGCCCTTGTCACAACTCATGGCACAGCTCTGCTCTTCCTGCTTCCCATCTTTGCAGAAGATGTAGCCGCATTTGGTAGCAGTACTACTGGGACAACTCACTTTAAAAAGGTAAAATCTGAGACAGCCAAAACACATCTGATGAAAGCCTTGCCCTCTGAGGCTGTGATGCAAGAGGCCCTGAGCTCTAGGAGAAGGGGTGGGGTGGCAGAAATTCTCTAAGAAAATCTTGTGTGCAAGGGACTTCCTGAGGTGTGCTAAATGTCCTCTGTGGTGTCTAGTACTTCAGAGCTCAGGTTTGCACAGGGTGTTTCTTGATACTGAAACTGTTGTCTTCTTCCTCCTGAACTGGTGGAAAATGTGAAGGCAGTGAACACCATGAAATGCCATGCATAACTTCTGCAAGCACTGCAACTGGGTGGTCAGGGCCTGGTACAGCAGGCAAATGCATTTGCTAATGTAGATGAATGAATGGTGAGCTCCAGTAATTGATTTGGGTTTCTGGCCCTAGAAACACAGGTAGTGTTAAAATCCATTACCTACATGGGGTTTGTACTTTTCCTTTAAGGCTGATTAATTAAATGATTTATTTCTGTAAGTATGTAGCAAGAGGAAAGGGCGGTGGTTGAGAGAGACTGGAGCAAACAGACCAGGCTCCCTTCAATTGCTGAAGGATGCCCATTTCCCCACCCCAGCCACGCTCACAGGGGAGTCTTGTCCTCCTGCCTGATTGGGAGGTGAGGGATCAATATTGCCAAGCATCTGGGTTGCTCCTCAGTTCTTCATAGACCAAGTAGCTCTTTTCAGGGACCTTGGCAGAAAAACTTGAGGTGTCTCCTGGGTGTGGTTACTTTGTAGTGTGCATGGTAGAAGTCTGCATGACTTGCTGGTCTGGGGAGTGAGAAATCTGGGCAGTAAATGTCGCCTTTTCCTGAGCATCTTGGGATTTACCCTGCTAAGTCCCTCATTCCACTTAGCAGGGAGGAGAGGGAAGGTGTGCAGGTTCTCTTCTTTCCTCCTTTAGTTAGGACCTTTTCTATACGGTGCATGAGGTAATCTCATGATATTCCCACAGGTGAGGAATTTCCCTGAACACCCACCCAAAAAGGCCTTAAAGGCAGGCAATGGAATAGCAGAGCGGGTATTGACCCTGCCTGCTTCCTACAATTTCTTGATCCTTTCCTAGGTGCAAGGTCAAACCCATTCTCTGAGAACATGCTCTGGGGATGGGGTCTATGGCCTCTACCTCCTGCAACAGTGTACATTTTGTTACTCACGTAAATTGGAAGGCCATCGACATGGGAGGGGTGGAGCAGCCTGGTGTGCCCTCCCCACCCCAGAGATGTGGGACCTGCTGCTCCTAACCCCTTTGGGCAGAGGAGGGAGCTGAGACTGCCCACATCCTGACTGTAACTGCTGAGCCTATGTTGAGATCAGGATTTTTCCTCCTGCTCCAGTTCTGTGATACTACTTAGTTTCTTAATTTCTTTTCTTCCTATGGGGCTAAAAAAAAGAACTAAGCCTTCTGTATGAAACATCTGATTCAGTGTAAAGCCATGCACCCTTCATCTCCCACCCTCTGTGAGAATTACTTCTTTACTCTGGCTAATAAAAAATAGTGTGTTTATGTGAGCACAGCGCTACTTAGAGGAGGAAATGAAAGCTCAGCATTGTCCATAGTTTTGGGCTTTGATATTCTTGAACACAATGTATTAACCATAAGGAGTCTGACCCGTCCCTTCTAACGAAAGGGAATATGTTTGAATTGCATGTTTGACTATGCAAGACCTAATCCTGACTGCGGTTGAGCACCTGCAGAATTGGAAGTGGCAGAGCTGGGGTGACACCGTGCCTCCCTTGTCCTATGGAGTGGTGATGACCAGGAATCTGCTTCTCCCTTGCTTGTTGGTGTGAGCTGTGCTGCACCAGCCCCTCTGCACCCAGCTGTAGGACTTGAGAGGGTTGTGTGCTAGGGGAGAGCTGAGCCCTCACATCTACTTACACTTTGGCTTCCAAGAATTGCTCTTAGGTAAAGAACACTGGTTAAAAGAACTAATTTACAAAGCAACATAAGCAAAGAAAACCCTTCTGTGAGCTCTGTACAACAGTTGCAGCACCTCATTGCTTCTGAGCTCAAAAGACCAACTTGACATTTCATGCTGGCTCCTGTGCTGAAGCAACAGGAATAATGGGAAGCAGAGAGGTCACACAAACCTTAAGTCCTCTGGGTTCTTCAGCAACCAGCTCCTCCTGAGTAGGGCCATGGTTACCCCAGAACAACATCTTGTCATGAAGCCATGGGGTCCCAGTCATTCTGCCTTTCAAATTCCACTTTAGAGGGAGTTTCCTATGTAATGTTACACTAGATTTATACCTCCTATCTGCTTCTTTACTGTCTTCTTCAATAAATGTGTTACAGGGCTCTGCACTAGTCTCACACAGTTTTTCTAGTTTTTTTTCCTCTCAATACCTTCAAAAAGAATTGCCAGTCTCACGATCGAAGGTCCACACCTTGATCCTGCTCTGATACGTGACATTTCCTGGCATCTTTAGGACCTGCTGCAGGGACAATAACGCAAAGAGTCTGACCTAGTGCGTGCAGCTTTAGTCTTGGGTTCCTCTTTACACATCCCCTTCTGCACCGTTTTGGTACATATGCAATCCCCTGCTGCATGTCCTTCCACGCACAGTGTTGCTTTAGTGATGTTGATTCAACTAGTGACAAACATCATCATTTTTGGTCTCCATCCTGATTTTGCCTTAGGTGTCTGTAGCTGGAAGGAGAGCACATCAGGTTCAAAGAGAGCCCGTGTGGTTAAAGGAGTAACTGGTAGCACTATGTTGTGCAGGGTGTGGAAAGAGTAGACTGACCATCTCAGAAGATCCAACACTCTATCTATGCTGAATATTGGAAAGAGGAGCCCCTTTTGGGGAAGACTGTGGAGAGGCTGCTTCTTGGGAGTCATAGCTGTTGGTGTATGTAGCTATGCACATCTTGATCTGGAGCTAAATCCCCAGGAATTCTGAATCTGAGGCTTGGTTTGAGTCTGCTGTACACCCTGCTTTTCACAGAGGATTGAGAGCTCTTCTTGGGTCTGTGTACTCCCTTCCCAATTTAATTTGGTCCTAATTAATTTTCACAGTAATAGGGTAAGAGGCAGAATTGCAATAGAGGAAATTGTATTAGATAAAAGGAAAAAAATTCCATAGGGAATGCAGTTAGTCGTCAAAACACAGTCCCAGGTAGGCTGTGGGATCTTTGTACTTGGAGATACTCACTATTTGACCGGACAGACCTGAGGACTTAAGTTAACTTCAAAGGTGGTCCAGCTTTGGTCAGAGGTTAGACCAGAGACCTGCAGAGCTCCCTTCCTACCTGAGTTATTCTGGGATGTTGTGAACTCAAAAGTGTGTTGGCTCTTGCCTTTCTTCCACCTGCTCCTCACTCCACACCACCACCCTTCAGTGCTGGGGTGTCCCTGGCACCACAAGACACAAGGGCATGGTCCAGACCAGGGGAAAGAGCTCAGGTGTGCAGACATGACTCTGGAATAAGATTCAGTGAAGTGAACTGATTTGGGGAGGAGAGTAAAAATAAAGCATTGCCTTTATCAGTGGGCTGTGTCCACAGGCCAAGGAATTAAACCAGAAACATACACAAGCATTGGGATGGGGAGTGACTTAATCAGCCAGAATTAGCTGTGGGGTTTGTCGCTTCAGCTTTTTCTGTATGGAGTGATTACAATTAAAAGATCTGACTGCTTAAGTGCTTTGTGCTAATTGGGGGATCAGTGTGCTTTCTTTTCCCTTTCTCCTCTAATTCATTTTAAGGCTTTGTTTCCAGCGCAGAAGGTGTGGCAAACTCAAGGATTTGAAATGAGGGAGAGAGCTGGGAAATACCAAATCACAACTGTGTGGGCAATTCCTGCAAAGCTGGGTCTTTCCCTGTACAGTGAACAAATCTTTCCAAAGGGATGCAATAATCCTGCTTTCCTCCCCCCGGTTACTTTTTAAGCTCTGGTCCAACAGCAACAGGATTTAATTGAACGAGATGGGTTGGTCAACAGTTTGCATGTTTTTGCAGCTTGTGTGTAGGTTGGGCCAAAGCACTGTTCCTCAGAGCACCCAGGGGCTTTTTCTTCACCAGTGGGTGCTTTTCGAGGGTGAGATCCCTGTTTTTTGGAGAGGGCAGCTGAAGAGCTATCACACCGGTCTTTTCATATACTCTCATACAAGCAACAAGCAGCCCACGTCTTGCATTCAGGAGGAAGATGTGGGCAGCAATTAGCACACCCATGTAGCTGCCCCAAATCAGCATGATGCTTCTTGTGCCTGGAAGCGGGAAATCCCACTTGGGTTATATGAGTAAACACTGAAAGGGAACAATCTAAGGTGTCTGACATGCAAGAGAGCACAGAGTGGAGACTTCTTCATGCACAAGTGGTGTCTGGGGAAGTCTTGAACCTAGTGTCACCGCAGTTAGTGATGGAGCCAGCCCACCAGTCCAGCCAGTGCACTTCTGCTCCTGAGGCCATGCCAGCTCTGCTTTGAGCCACACTTAAGCGCCCCGCAGGGACCAGCTCCATGGTGAGGTCAGGATTCAGGGACATTGAGGCAATGGCATCACAAAAAGGATAGCTTCAAGCGCCATTATGGGCAAATGCAGCTATTCCCACCAAAAATTTACATTGTCAGCTCTGCTTCACAGAGAGCTGTGGTCAGCAGTGATGGGGAGCTGGGCAAAATCACTGCCATCTGCTGAATTCATCTTTTAGCAGCTGAATGCTCCTTGATAGCCTTCTGCTTGTGCCCATCACAGCCCCTTGACATGGTGATATGTTACCCCCTCCTTTTCAATGGAGAGCTGAGGCCCAGAGCACACCTGAAATACAAGAAGGTGACTTGCACAGCACAGCAGGGAGCAGAGCTAGAAAGAGCCTTGATAACCATCACGTTGGAGGCAAGGGGTTTGCAGAGCGCAGTGAGGACCGGCAGAGCGAGAGCCAGGGATGCAGTGAGTCGCAGGCTGCTCCGCCAGCCACTCGGGAGGGCAAATGGTCCTGGAGAGCCCCTCCTCAGAGAAGGGTTATAGCAATCCTCTACAAAATTCACGACAGGCTCTAGAGGAGGGCAGGCTTTTCACACGCTCGGTATCTCCATACTGGGAAGTAGCTGCAGCACTTAAGAAATTAAATAAAAACCCAGGGTCCCCATCTTAAATTCCCCTTCCCTGGACAGGCTGCCTGTGTGCTGTGGGGCTGGGGTGGATGGCCAGGAAGTGTCCGTCCCCAGCGGGAGACCAGGGGTGCCTCTGAAAGGGTTGAGAGGAGGTGAATCCCTCCTCAGAGACATGCAGAGGAGAGCGAGCAAGTGGTACGCTGGGGCTGCGCTGCCTGTGCCATGGCCAGGCCCCGCGGGAGTCCTCTGTCCCTAACGAGCCCTTCTCACGCCCAGCCGAGCACGTCAGCAGAGCAGCCCTGTCCCCAGGGAAGGGGAGGACAGGTCCCAGGGGCTCTGCCGCAGAGAACCCAGTGATGCAGCTCCTGCTCTCGCTCCAGTGGTCTCCAGAGATGGGCAGCTGTGTGTGAAACGTGTTCATCTTTTTTTCATGAATTCAGCAAGAATTACCACTGGGAAGGGAGGAAGGGGAAAGGAAAATATCTTCTGATTCGGAGGCTGGGGCGGGGAGGAAGCAGAGTTGTGGAGGGAGAGAAGGGAGGAGGGTGACTGAGGAAGCCTGTAGCTGTTAGAGCAGAGGTACTGTGAACCCACTGGCTGTTGTCTATGATGGTTTTTCCTCCTCTGTTACCCATGCTTCTCTGTTTCCCCACAGGCAGAGCTTGCCTCACACATGGGATACAGGAGCTCACCACCCCGAATCCCGAGCTGAGCATCAGCTGCAGCAGGGGATGGCTGTGTGCGTGAAGCTCCCCTGGGTGGGCTGTGGTGTGTGTGCATGGCCTGGCTGAGCCACACAAGGACCCTGTTCAGGACCAGGTCCAGCCATGTTCCTACCCATTACTCCTCCTTTGCTGGGTTTCTGCCTGTCAGCACATCCCTGTCCTGGCCACATGCTGTGAGCTGGAGGCAGCCACCGCTGAGCACAGGGTGTTAATGTACCTCATACTGAAAGGAGGAGCAGTTGCTTCTGAGTCACGTCATCATATTCCTGTTATTTTCCTTGCTTGGGGATGGTGGGAAACAAGTACTTTCATGTTCAGGAAGCAAGATGGTGTGCACTGGCATCAGCCTTTCTGTGTTTTTTTGTTGTTTAGCAGCTGGCATCCTGGGGTCTGAGGTACCCAAGGAAGGGGCCATGCCACTCCAGCAGAAGGGGCAGGACCAGCATCAAGTCTCTTCCCATTGGTGGGGAGGATGGCCAAAACCCAGCTGCAGAAACTGGCTCTGGCACGTGCACACTGAGGACTGGTAGTTGGTTTCAGATCTGGAAGCATTCTCCATCCTTCATGGTACCTGAGCACTCAGGGAGCAGTGCAACAATGAACTAAGTCCTAGCTTCTTCCTCGCTCCTGCTACTCAGCAGATCCTGTCATAATTCAGACTTGGAGGCAGGCTGTGTGAGGCCAGGGAGAGGTCTCTTTCTGTTCCTACGTAAGCTTGCCAAAGAGCTTGGAATTTGGCTTGAAACAAGAGCCAAAGTTTGACATCCAGGTCCTGGGAGTAGGTTGCCCTCCTTGAGAAGTCCACAAGCCGCCTCCTGTGCTTTCTGCTGCACTGAAGGTGTGACCCGAGCTGCAGGGTTGGCTGGTGGTCCCCAGATCCTTCTGCCCTGCAATTCTGTCGCTGCTTTCCTCACAGGACCTGCCAGGCCCCTGCTGGCAGGCCCATAGTCAAACAGGCATGCAGCAACTGCAAGCAGCATCCATATTTTCACTTGGGTGGGTGTCTCAGCTGGCTGTGCCCAGGACTGGCTCCCTTTGGGGCTGCAGGTGTGTTTGGAGTGATGCTGCCAAACAGCCAGGCAGAGCAAGTGAGGAGGACTGCAACGTGGTGTGGGGGAGAAAGGACTATACACGCAGCTCTCACTTTCCTATAGCCTCCAAAGCAGGAGAGAGATATTTAATGGAAATGTGCTGGACTGGCAGGGAAGGAATTTTTTTTTAAAGTTCCAAGTCAAACTGCTGCAAAACCAGGTGTTGCTGAGGCAAGCTCTAAACTAAAGGGCACGAGGACTTTCAACATGTCCTCCTGAAGGGAAACTCAGAGGCAGAAAGAAGCAAACACTTCTTGGCTAGAAGCCCCAGATTTTTCTTTTTCGCCCCTTCAAACACCCAAGTGGAAGCACAGAAGGACATGTCAGCAGCACTACCAAGTCACCTGCTTGAGAGCAGCCTCGGGAGGTGAAGGGACTTTCCAGAAACCACAAGGAAAGCAGGCAACCAGCCCAGTGCTAGAATCACGCTGGGCTCTGTAGAGATGCCTTCCCTTCAAAGGGAGCAAGAAAAATTCAACCACTTCCTCAGAGGTTTATTTGTATTGAGGCTCCCTGTACTGATGGTAGTCCTGAGTTTTTTGAGTGGCAAGGGAAGGGGGGGGAATAGCCTCCTTGCAGTAATATAATGTGGGAAGGCAGGAGGGCAGAGCTGGGATGAGGAGGAGATGCTGGGGTCACTCTCGTGGGCTAGACCAATGCACAACTGGTATGTTCTACTGGATGTCCCCAAGCTCTGGAGCATCAAGTACCTGAACGTGCTTGTAAGGGAAATCTAATGTGCCAGCTCCTAAAGACCAATCTGAGAACATCCTACACAAATGCAGACAGAGTTGTGTTCAGAGATTACACTTTTTGCAAAGTGGAAAGTGCTGTTAATGGCTGTTTTCCTAAGCACAACAGAGAGGAAGAGAAAGGGAGCCACTTGCCCCAAAATGAAGGTGAAACTTGAACTGCAGTCCCTGGCTTAGAGAATATCTTCTGACCACAGCAGGCCCGTGGGACTTCTCCTTGTGTGGGCTGGTTCCTTACCTCAGAAGTAATTGGGGCAGTAGGACGGGGTTGGCCTCTTGTATCTCACTGCTGTCCAGAGGGACATGCAACTTGAGCCACCAGCACTTTGTTTGGAAAGAATTTGGGAGCATCCCTGGGAGCCAAATGGTGCCTCTGTCCTGAGGCCTTGGACTCTGCTGTTCCTGGCACTGAAATGCTTCTGGAGCCAGGAGGGAGAACAGCCACTCAAAGAAAAGTCTATTTTCTTGTTCTCCTGACAAATGAATTTAAATTGAACCAGAATTTTGAGTGAAGCTGATAATAGCTGTGCTATTTTAATCCATCTGTGTCTCCCTTGCCTCAGCATCAGCACAGACGTCAAAGGCTCCTCAGCCAGGAAAGACCCTGGTCGGATCTCCTGGAAACTGGCACTCTCAGCAGCAGCACGGGAGGATTGCAATGCACAGACGGCTGCAACCCTGGCTCTGCTAATTGGCTCTGTTCCTCTGGATGTAGTGCTGAATCCTCCGCAACTGAGCATAAAAAATGTTAAGGAAGTTTCCTCCTGCAACAACAAATCTCAAACCCATATAGCCTTAATAAATAAATAAAGTTCCATGTTCTGCTCCCAGATGCCACTGTAGAAATCCAAAATAAGTTCAGTGGATGTATTCTGAAGATACCAGTGTCAGGGACAGCCGAATTTAGCCTGAATGGCAGAAGAGGGAAATGGGATGCTTTTGCTCACTGCATTGAAGCATAAACGTAATTTCCCTTGTGAAGTTTTATAGTGATTCTCTGAAATATAACAAAAGGAAGCTGTGGCTCCTCAGCATCGTTTCTTTCTTTAGCTGCCCTTTACTGATTGTACCAGAAGCAATACGTTACCTGCGTGTCTGAGGCACAGTGCCACAGAGGAGCATGTCGTTGGGACTGTCAAAGCCAAGTGTGTCCCAGGTGGGCTCCCTGACATCAATGATGCCTGTCACGGCACGGTGAACAGGAAGCTGAAAGGCCTACAATGACGCAGGCTGCAGTCCCTTCTGCCTAAATTTGAACCCCATCTCTGGTGATAATCCAGAAAAATCTCCTCTTTGCCATGAATTAGGGCAAAGCCCTCCTTGATATTTGCATGAAGCAGATCAGATGAGCACATGAAAATTGTAAGAAAGGCAAAGGTAATGTGGTTTTACTTCTTCAGCCTTTTTTTTTCTTGCCTCATTCCAGTTTCAAGTTGATATTTTTGAGCTCAATTATATTTTCCCATGTCCACCCCAAAATTTAGTAGAAGGTTGTGTAAAAAAAAAAAACCAACCCCCCCCCAAAAAAAAAGAAAGCCTGCAAACAACAGAAAACAAAAAAAAACCCTAATGCAAAAGAGTTTCTTTGTAACCAACTTGATGTCAGCATCTGTGGAAATGAAATATTTAGCCCAGGATTCAGTGCTTATCCTTCTGGTGTCAGCTCTAATCTGAGCTGCCACTTAAGAAAATGAATAAACAAACAAAAAATAGTCTAACCTTTTCCCTTACGATGATAGTTTCAAAGATGTAAATTCGGGACTTGGAATTCATCATAATGAGTTTCTTTGCATACACCAGATTGTTCGGGGGAACTTGTGATGTCCCACCATGGCTTCTGCAGCTCATCTGCACTGTTGCGTCTCTTCCCTCCCTACCCCAGCTCTCTCTCCATGTGCTCATCTCATTCCCAAAATGCCAGAGCTGACATGCGCCCTGGGGAAGCAGCTTCAGGCCCTGTGGGGCACCAAGATTTTTTACTTAGTTGTTTTGTTATTTGCTGTCACTGCTGCTCTAGCCCAGTGATGGATGGCTCTTGACTCTGGTGGGCACCAGGGCAAGGGAGCACACCTGCAGAGAGAAGGGGGACTTGTACCTCTCCAGACCCGTGCCAAACTCCAGGCCAGGTTGCCCTAATGCAAACTTAATAACCCATCTTATAGGGACTCTTTAAATTGACCTTTAAACAACTCCTAATGAGATTCTGTTTGGGGAATTGGTTTTGATTTATTTTTGGCAGCAGTAACAACCAAAACCCAAATATATATTTTTAGCTTTGGATACCCCAGGAGCCTTAACAAATCCAAAAATATTCCTGAAAAGCAAGACAGCGGTGGTCTGCTTTTCCCATAAATGCCACAAAAATACTGACCCCAGGAGAAACTCTTTTTTTCATGCTAAAAGTGAATACATTTTCAGCCAAAATAGAAGTTGATGTAATAGATTTGACCTTTCTTGCTTGATCTTGCGAAGTGCCAGTGCTTTTTTGCTAACACATTGCTAATCTGGGGCCTTACCACACCACAATTCAAATACCTTGCTGTATCTCAGACATTACATATCCCCTGCCACAAGAGCCTACCAGCCCCAGGGTTTGTCCAGCTTGGGGGAACCCTCTGTCTCTCTGCTGTTAGCAATGCTGAGGATGCCTGGTTAGTCTTGCTGGGTCTGGTGAGGTGTCCCCTTCAAGTGGTCCCCAGGTTTCCATGCTTTAGGCATTGGTGGTGGGGGCCATCCAGGCAAACATCGATACAGGGCTGCTACCACCACTAGACCGGTCAACGTGGCTTTGTCTTGTGAAAAAATGATGAAATAGCAGTGGTAATGGGAAGCCAAGGGAATAACATGCTTGTATTCCAGCTGAGGATCTTGCACTGATTACTTACGTCTTAGGGACAGATGGTTTGGTCTTTCCCCCATTCTCCAGGGGATGGCTGGGCTCCTTATCTGGAGGCTGATCTGGAGAGTCTCTTCACCTCGTTCCAAACAGGGCAGTTGTCCCCACCTCAGAAAAGTCATGGACTCCCTGAAGGGCTGCTGGCTCTCACCTTGTCCCTCTGCAGCACTGTTAATGCGGGGAGTCAGCGTGCTCTGTTTGCTTTTAATGACCACAGCAATGTTCTCATGGCAGATGAGCCTGCATGTGTTTAAAGCAGCAAAATGAAATTCCCCCTGATCCCCGCTCCCCCAGCCAAAAATGAAAAGTACAGCAAGGTTGGAGGCGAAATGGCACAGCTGGGTGTCCTGCATGCTTGCCCTCACAGGAAGCGTGAGCCGCCCATCTCTCGTGGAGTTTCTCTGAAAAGCATTCCTCCCCAACTGGCCAAGCCCTGTCCCTCAGGGCTGGGGAAGGAAGGGCTGCTGGTGGGCAGGGGGGGACTGGCAGCAGGGTGGTGGCAAGGACACAGAGGAGGGAGTACAAGAAGAGGGCTGAAAGGCTGCATGAGGGTGATAGCGAGGAAATTCACCAGAGTAATGGCCAAATAGCATCTCCATAAGTACGCAGGAAAATGCTCTCAGTCCCCCAGCTTGCTGGAGGCACCTAGTGTTAAGGCCGCGCACTGCCCTGCAAAGCAGAAAAGGCCTTTTCTCCCTGAACACTGCTGTGGCACAGCTCACGGTACCTGTTCTGCTGTCCCCACCAGGAGTGGGAGATGACTGCCACCATGTTGGGGTTGGACGAGGGGGATGTGGTGTCTCCAAGAGGGCAGCACAGCACAACAGTGGCCGCTGCAGAGTGGGTGATGTGCAGCTGCAAGTCTTTTGGAGCAAGGCAGTCTCTCTCCTTCACATTTGTGCGACACCGAGCATGTTTTGTTTCATGGTTTCTTAGTGCTGCCCTAATGCTTCTTGTGGAGCTCCAGGTGGGCAGTAAGGCAAAAGTAGCATGGTTCCCAGTAGAAAATGTGCTGTCTGGTCTTCCACCAGCTTTCTCCTCTGCTATTACAAGCCAAATCCAGGCTTTCCTCGATACGGGATCTTTGCTTTTAACCCACTCATGGCTTTCTTTTTACCTTTGATTCCTGGCACTGGGTAAAACCCACAGAGCAAATGATGTCTGACCCCCTTCCCATTCTATTGTGAAGCTGAAGTTTAGCCTTATTTCACTAAATGCTTTTGAACAACTGAGGATGAGCCTCAGGTCACAGGCCTCTGACTTTTTTGTTTTTTTCTAGGAGTCTAGCTATAGGGTCCCTTGGCTATATGAATGTAGTCATGGCCTTGCTTTACATAGTCCTTGTAGGAAACCAGAGGGGGTTGTGAGTGTCTTGGTGAATTGTTTTCTTTTTTAGTAACAAAGAACAATTCTGTAAAGCCAAAAGTAGATGTGGGACAGGGAAGGTCTCAATAAATCATATATTTTCAAAAAAATTAAAAAAACCCTATATAAACATGCTCTAAACAAAAAGATCAATCTTTTTTCCATAAATTTATATCCACTCATAGCTCAAAATACATGGCATTTAAAAGATGCACTGGGAAATGAAACGCAGATATTACCAGGACAATGTTCTAGCAGCTCAAATGTGCTTATTTGGTCCATTTTAGGACTTACTTTTCCATTTGAAATTTTCATCCTCATTTAGGCTGAAAAAATGCATATGAAACATCAAAACCACACCTGAACTGGAAAAATTATTTTCCTCTGCTTTTGAATGGCTCCTTTCCCAGGCTGTCAGCCACCCACCCAGCTCTTTGCAAAGCCCCTTTGGGCATGAGCAGTCTGCCAGCAGCTCATTTCTGCAGTCCCAGGCCTGCAAAATGCTGCTGCTGTTCCCACAAAGGCCTGATGTCTCTTAGTGGGATGCCCCAAGAAGCATGTCGCTGATAAGCCACCATTGGCTGCTCCATGCACCCTGCTCCCCGTGCTCCTGGTCCACCAGCACCTGCCCGTGGTGCTGAGCTCCTGCCAGCCAAAGGCATGTGGTGCTGGCAGCTGGCTTTACGCCTTGCTCTCCGCATCCCTCTCTAGCTATTAATGCAGTGTCAGGCCATAATGGGAGCTTGCACAGCCCCTAGCAAGGCCACAGCACTGCTTTAGCCACCCAGCAGAGGACACTGGGGGATACTCCTGGCATGCTTCTCCTGAGTCTGAAAGGAAATGGGGCCAGTTGATACCGGAGTCTTGCTGACCAAAGGAGGTAGGAGTGCAAAGGAGAGATACAGAGCAGCCATTCCCTTTCTTGGGGCTGGCTATGAAGCCCTGAGACTAGCAATGCTGTTGCTGAGGGGCAGGAGGAGGTGCTTTTGGCACTGAAAGCTTGCACAAGGGGTGCCATGAAGAGGGTTTGTGCAGGTGTCTGTCTTGGCTTCAACTCCATGTTACGTAAAACTGATGCAAATTTTCTGTGCAGGCAAAGCCTTTCCTAGATATAAAGGGTATATGAGAGATGCAGGTTTGGGAGAACACAAGGAACAGAAAGGGGAAGGTGGGGATCTCTGAGCCCTCATTACTCTGCTAATTTCAGCAGCTGCAAAAAAAGGTCCTGCATGTTGGGGAAAAGTGACTTGTAACTCCCCACAAGGCTTGACTATGACGAAACCCAGCTGTAGTTGCAGTAGGCAAATGTGCCATTCTGGGCCTTGGACCTCTCTCTCCCTCCCTCAAGATGTGTTACTCTTAATGCAAACCTCATCTGCTCCTTCCCAGCCTCACTGAGGAAAGCAAACTATTTTCTCACACCCCCCCAGCTTTACTTACAGAGCAGAAGAGGAAGCCCACGTTAGACTGAGCACTATTTAAACTGGACACCAGGGAAACAGTCCAGGATAAGCCCTATCCCTGCACTTCTGCTTCCTGTAAACAGCTGACAACTTGGACTGTTGCAAAAACATGGGCCAGATGAAACAGCTGAATGGGTCATTGCTCTCTGTGTGGAGAGCAAACCACCTCCCCATAGCTCAGGTTCTGCTTGCACCAGTTATCTGAATTGGTAGCTGATTCAAATGAACAATGCCAGTCTGGGTGCTCTCAGTCTGGGTTAAGAGCTGTTTATTTTGGAGGCAGGAGAGTTAAATGTAATGTTTTCCTCATGGGCTCAGACTAAATTGCGATAGGAAATTAGGACATCCTCACAGCATTTGCATAGGTCTAATGAAATGCACTTAAAAACCTAAGTTTAAAGCTCACCTAGGCAGCTGTTGATTTTCTTTTTGGAGCTGGTTTAATTATATTGGTTTAGAAAACAAAGTCTTCAGCATGTTGGATGTTCCTGTGAAAAAGTTACTGTTTGTCTAGTCATTTCACTAGAATTATGCTGGTACACACGTCACTGAGAATATAGAAAAAAGAACTGGAAAGGACCAAGAGAAGTAATCTCGACCCAACCAAGCAGTCATCCACCCAAACCCCTCCAGAAGGTTTACGTGAACGTACTCGTCCTGCTGGGCTCAGCCTACTGAAGTCAGCCCAAACCAGCACAGAGACAAGATGCCTTCAAGCTGCATTGGGTAGGTGACTTCAGTGCATTACTCGTCTGGGCTTGCCAAGGGCTCCCCAGCTCGGGTGCAGCCTACAGGGAATACCATGGGCAAGTCCCGCTGGTCCTTTCCTCTCCTCAGATTTTTGGACTCAGATCTCCACACTGACCAAAGCTCAGAAGCAGACATCCATGATGTCATGGTTTCAGCCCACACAGCAACAAAGCACCAGTGGGATAGGGAGGAGAAAATACAAAGAAAAGCTCATGCACTGAGACAAGGGCAGGGAGGGATCACTCACCAATTACAGTCACAGGCAAAAACCAGACTCAACTGGCAAATAAAACCAAAATCATTTTAATTTACTACCAACCAAATCAAAACAAAGACAATAAGAAGTAAAACCAACCCTTAAAACATCTTCCCCCCGCCCCTCCCTCCTTCCCAGGCACAGCTTCACTCCCAAATTCTCCACCTCCTCTCCCAGAGCAGTGCAGGAGGACAGGGAATGGGGGTTGGGGTCAGTCCCTCACACCTTGTCTCTGCCGCTCCTTCCTCCTCAGGGGCAGGACTCCT
>JAVKLA010000039.1:12096729-12111851 GCA_034782735.1 Sagittarius serpentarius | reverse complement strand
AGCAGGTCCGACTTGGAGCCAGGGAAGCTTCCAGCAGCTTCTCACAGGAGCCACCCCTGCAGCCCCTCCCCCGCTAACAAAACCCCACCACATGAACCCAAAACACATGAACATATTAAGTAGTGGGGATATGAAGGGAGCAAGTTAATTCAGTTGTATTACAGCTGAGGTAGATTTAGATCTCTACAAAGTCTGGCACTGCTTCCTATTTTTCACCCAAAGTGTTCTCTTCAGTCTTAAAAATGGCTTTGATATGTGCTGAGTACCAGAGAGGCTGTGATCAATTTGTTAGAATGAGTTTATTAAAGAAGAGAATTCCCAAAAGAAGAAACTGGGAATGTGGCACTTGTAATTATCTCCATCAATTGAGATGGATTCTGAAAACCTGAGCTTCACCTCTTCCGGCTTTGCTGCAGCTCTGATGTTTCACACACAAACAGCATCTCTGAGCCATGCTGGTTGATCTGCTTTTCTCCTCTGAGCATTGGGTGATTCCTTCCTCTCCGCTCCCCACCATGACATGAATAATCAAAACAAATATGCCAAATTGCTGAAAAATTTCCTTTTTGAAGTAGACCCAACCTGTGTGCAAATTTGGGTCAGGTTCTACAAGCTGTTTCAGCCAAAGGTGTGCAGGACATGTTGAAATATTTTTGTTTTGACATCAATTGAAATGTTTTGAAATGGCCTTTTTTAAAATTTCAAAACTGATGCAAATTTTGTTTAGCCTAACATTAAAAACCAGACTAGACAATAAAGGAAATTTTTCTTTTCCTGTTGAAGGAACCACTTAGGCTTGACTTTAATGATCTTTAGGGTCTTTGTGTTGCCGAAACAGTTGACCCAAATTTCCTCTGATTGCTTTAGGTTCAGCCACTCACATGAAAAATAGTCTGTTCAACCCGCTGTAATTCATACGTGACGTCCAGTTTCTTGCCTTCTGCCCTGGCTTTCCTCCTGCACAGTCTCTTTGCTTCCTTCCCCCATCCAATTTGATGCCAGTCCTCACCAACCCCCCCCTGTTTGTGATACGCTTCCTCCTCTCAAGGCTGTTTCTCAGTGGAGGGCCATTTAATTGTTTGGCATAATTCCCTTATTATTCAGCGCCACACAAGTATGTACACATAATAGGAATGAATAATGGATGCTGATAATGCAGAATTAATTCATGATAAGTCTCTGTTACAAAGTCAGCATCAAAAGTGGGATCACTGCAGGGAAATTCCCCATCTCCCTCTCGGGCTTCCGATGAGGGGTTTGAAAAGACCTGAGCTCAGTGTGCACCATGGTGCTTCTCCAAATTATGGAGTGGGGGTCTAGGGGAAGGAGAAGAGACCATCCCCATGCACTCAGAGCAGAGAGAAGGGCTGAAAACTGCAGTGCCAGGAGCTAAGTTACTCCCACATAGCACTATGTGAAACTGGGCTGGGGACCAGTTCCTCCCCTACCTGCTTCTCATCCTTCCTGACCCAGGACAGGACATCAGATAAACACCAGTTGCTCTCCAAACTCCCACTGCTGTCAGGGAAGACCTGGGCAGAGCCTTATCCCTCCTGTTTAATCGTATTTTTTCCCCCATGTCACCATCAGTCAGGTTGGCACTCGTGCATGACAGCTTTGATCTTCTCAGCTGTGCTGTGGGAAGCCTGGCAGGGCCAAGGTTGCCTGCTGAGGACCATTAAAGCCTACTTGTTAATGTACCTGATGTCTGAGGCTCTTTGCACTGAGTCCAAGAGCCAGGGTTAGTCTTGGAAACGAGTACGAGTGAATTCCTACAGCCCCCAATGCCTGCACTGCCATCCAGGGAGCACCCACGCCTCTTCCATCTCTTCTGCTTTCCACTGAGCATTAGCAAGGCCACAGATGGTCTCTGGCTGGGACCAACCAGGAGGATGTGTATGTAATGGGGAAGGAGTCTCCAGCACAATGCTAATCTGACTTCCTGTGTGCCACTGCCTGTCCCGGTTAACAGTTCCTGTCCATGTGGACATGGGCAATATTTTTCTGTAGTTCACAGGGTCTGCTCATGTGGTAAGTATGGACCCTGTGCGTGTTCAGACGAGTCCTCGTTTGTTCCCTGACAAGAAGGCAGAGCACCGTTTTTTCCAAGTGGACTGCAGGCATGGCTGAGACCATACTTTCATACTTCATCAGCCTATACATCCTTGTCACATCTGTGAGGACAAGCGATGCAATGCAACATAGATAGTCTTAGTTATGGTCCATAAATGAGGTCAGTCAGGCTCTGACCTCAGTCAGGCATGGGGGACCCCAGCACCACCCACCACCAATTCTGAAGGCAGCAATCAGAGGGTCTAACTCATGCCTTGCAGAAACTCTGCTCCTACCCCATTTCCACTGCTGCAGCCAGGCTTGAGAGGATCAGGGACTAATAACAGCTTGAAATATCCTCACAACAGCACCAGTGGTGCTAGCGCTGAGCAACCATACAAAGTCTTGGCTGAGATGTTCATCAGGTCCTCTGCTGTTCAATTTCCCCTGACCCTGCTTCCCGCATGTCCCTGTTTCCAGTTTGGCTAATGCCAAAACTAACAAGCCACTGCAATGCTGATGGTCTCCATTACTGTTCCTTCTTCTCCTTCTTCATCTTCAGCTCCACACTCCTCTCCACTTGTCACCACTGACAGCAGAGCAGCTGCTGTCAGCCAAAGCCTTACTTAAGGGAAAAAAATGTTTAAGTTGCTCCAAGAGAGACTCTTCTGAAGATGGGCTAAAAGAAAGTGAGTTTCTTCAACCAAGTCTTCAAATACAGCAGTAACCAGGGAGCCCTTGCATGCTGCAAAGGGAGAGGCAGAAAGCACAAGAAATCCCCTGCAAGAGGGATCTGACCCTGAGTTATGCTGAGGACCTGCTCGTTGTGGGGCCACCCTCTCCAGCAGGGACAGTGAGGGGTAGGGACAGAGCTGGGCTGCGAAGAGCCCTAACTAATGGACCCAGGGGACCAGCGTATCACCTATGGAACTGCAAATACATCTGCTCCTGACCCAACATACATCCGACTTCGCAGGAGCATTTGTATCTTGCTGAGCATGACTGCTCTCCCTTCCCTCGCCCACGGGACAGTTAGCAAGATCTGACACTTCCTTCCCCATATCTTCAGGGACACTTACCCTCTCTTCAGACCCTGAGGCCACATTGCCTGGCAGAGCAAGACACATTTATCCCTTATAGTGTGCAGGCAGCCATCTCCTTGCCATGGTCTGCTCCCACCACCCCGGAGTCCCTCCTCCCTACTGCCCTTTGCACTGGGCCCCGCGCCATCTACCAAGGGATGGCAACACTTTTCCTGTGCCATCCTGCAAACCCAATGCAAGGGAGATCTACTGACCCCAGGGACATGCTCCCATCCTCCCAAAGCCAGCAATGCTGCCAGTACAGCTTGCCTCCCACTTTCTCAAGTCAAGACATACAGAGAGTACAGTCCCACCATGGCAAACTGCTCTCTTCCTAACCTTGGCACGTACTGCCTCCAAGCTCCCTGCCTCAACGTGGGGTTGTACGGCGCCAGCACAAAAAAGGTCAGCTTTCCATTATAAGCAATTCAAGGCATTTAAGCTGTATCAAATGCAGAAAAAGCTCGTGATTCTGCACCACATAAAAACACGGTAAAATTGCAAAAATGTGTTTGACAAATCCATCAAGTTACATCAACAGAGCGCCTGGTGTTTCTGGATTTCTCCATGAGTGCTATTGAAAGCAGTAGGAGTTTGCCAGAGCTTTTCACTAGAGCTGAGCTGTACCCTGGAAATGCAGATTTCCATAAGCAAATCCTATGCTTACAGTCAAGCACATGAGCTGTGTGGTCTTATCTCCTTCATCTTTCTGAGGTCAGTAAAAGGGCTGTGCACGGTACAGTAGAAAGTGTGGTTCACTGTATTCCCCACCTACCAAGTGACTTATTTCTTTAATTTCTAGATTTGCCTGCTACAAACAACCATCACATCCTGGGTCAGCCTTTGCGGTTTATCCAGTGACAGTCTGAGCATGGGGGCAGGTTTTTTCCTTCCATCCTCCCTTTCCCATCTTGTCTACCCATGAAATCTAGCAGGAAAGGAAAGCCAAGGAAAGGAAAACCAAGCTGGGGGCAGAGGGTGGCCACAGTGCCAGCAGTACCTTCACCAGCCAGGATGCAACCTCACCACATTGAACAGGGCAGACTGGTGACAGTAAGAGGCTCTGGTGAGCCTGTGGTCACCATCAGGCAAGGGAAGATACTGCCCATCCAGCAGTTCAGTCCGGAGTAGTTGAAGACAAAGCTAGAAACTGTGACAGTACTTAAGTATAGCTCTTAGACCCATGGGTGATGGGGGGGTCCCAGATGAGGCTGGTCCAGGCAACTAAAGCCTACTAGTGCACAGAGGCCTGAAAAAAATCTTTCCTTTCCCTTTCTGGTGTAATATATGTAATTTTTCCTTTATCAGACTGTCTGATCACCATGTACACTAGTCGTTTTCCCAAGAGAGATGTGCTACAAAAAAGATGCAGTATCAAGGGAAGAGCAAGGACACAGACAGTGCCCCAGGTGGGGAAAGGCAAGCAGGCATTTGGGTAAAGCAAGTCCCACCCCTCCCCACAAAACACTTCAGGAACCACTCAGTAAGGGGAAGTCTTGGTGGAATGTCTGGGAAGGAGGTAAATTGAGGAGTCAGTGTCAGCCCTCAGCCAGAATATGACCCTTATGCCAGGAAGAAACAGACCAAAGTCATCAGTGGTCACCTGGCTGCCGCCATGCCATTGTTCCCCTTTGCACGGAGGTTACACCACCCCCAGCCCAAGCAACTGCAACTGCTGCAGTTTCTGCAGCAGCTCTTCTTGCTCTGACAGTGAAATGAAACGGAGTATGAAGGGTGAAAGGCTGGCATCCAAGAACAAGGCACGTGAACTGGACGTTAGGTGTCACATACGACAGCACTTCAAATGCCCGCCTGGGGAGAGAGATGCTGCCTTCAGACAGCGCCGGGCTGGTGAAGCACAGGCAGCTTTGCTGGATACAGAAACCTCAGAGTTTCTCTTTCCAGCTCCCAGGATAAACTCAGGAACTGTTTTCAAACAAGTTCTTAGGAAAAGGGTAGCCTATTATATGGAGCTGAGCGAGATGGAGATGTGAAGGCCTGACTGAACATGGAATGAAGCCTTGATGTTTGCTGCTTCTCCTCCCTTCCTGGTGTCCAAATCTCTCCTTGGACAAAACTGGTTGTGCCATCAGTCCTGCACTGGCCTCACTGGAAATGCTCCACTAGAGTCTCCCCTGGAGTTGTTGAAATCCGGAGTGTGTGAGAACAAAATTCACCCTATGATGCTCGCTTAGAGAAACATTGAGGTACTTGTGGCCGTCTGACCATGGATCATAGCAGGGCATATTTGTATGGGAAGTGCATGCAGGGAGAGGGTTAGTATCAGAACATCTTGATGCTCTTGACAAGAAAACACGTTCTTTTTCTTTAAGGAGTGTATTGCAGGTGGTTCTCTTGCTTGAATCACTTGGGTATCATGATGGATCATATTGTACCCAAACTAATCTACTGCATCTATCAATCCATCTGTTTGTGTTGAAGAATTCCCAGAATGTGAACGTGTCTTCAAATGTTTATTTAAAGTATTCGGCCTGGTTAAAGACTTCATATAATCTTCTGGGAAATGAAGAGCATTGCCCTTGGTGCAGCTGCGCTGCATATTGCAACAGTAAGAGATGTGTGCTGTTCTGAGCCGTGAAATGGCCAGATTGGCTGGAGTGAAATGGGAGGGTGGGTTGCTTCTTAAGGACAGGAGATAGCAGAAAGATAGTTTTGACATCTCACAAATTAGGAACTGTAAGGAGAAGGATCTTTGTTGCTGGGAGAACTGTGTCCCAGTGCCCACGTGACTTTAGTCCTGGGAGCAAGCAGCAGTAGCGGCTTTGTTTTATGATACCTGCACATACTTTGTAGCAAGCCATGTTGTGCTACTACATGAACAATGCTTTCTAAGCACGAGGTATACTTCTCCCTGACTTCTTGAAATCTTAAATTTGGAGGAGTTAAAGAGGTGGTATTTGATTGCCCACCCTCCATGCTTATGGAGTGCCTTATCTCAGAAGAACTGGTGTTCACATACAACAGGGCTGCCTATCACCCTGTCGATTACCAGCTCTGTTCAGTCAGCCCTGCCTGCCACAGCTATACTGAGTTAGAGTTAAAAGGGGCAAACCCCACCAGGAGAGGGCTGCTTTAGGTGGAGAGTTGGGCTGGTGGTGGAGTTTGTAGAGTAGTTTTTTCATGTAAGCTTTTAGGTAAGTGTTGGAGTGTTCTGTGTTGCATTATTGTCTAGGGGCTGGGTGAAGCAGGAGGGTTCAGTGTGAAGATGAGGGTCTGAAGATGTAGAGCTGCTGCTAAAGATTTGCCTGAGATATTGGGTAGGTGGTGAGGAAGAGGAGGAGCAAGAAAAACCACGGAAGAAAAGGCAAAGTAAGGAGTGGCTTGGGGAACAGAAAAGTTGGCTTTGGCTGTATCTTAGGTCTGGAGCTCAGAGCTAGAGGTGGTTTTAATTTTCTCCACCAGTGCTCAGGGATGTGTTCCTGAGGGGATGCAGGGTGGTACCAACAGGTGATCCGCAGGTGGGGCAGTTGGCAGACAGCTTGCTGTATGGCTGGGTACAGGATTTGACCAGTCAGGTTTTGAGCTCTGCAGGGGAAGGTCAGGTTCAGAGATGTCTTGTGTGTGCCTGCAGCCTCCCAGAGGTGCAAGGAAATGCTGCAGCCTTATATGGGCTCATAATGCCTCTTTTCACACAGGAAAACTGGATTTCCATGGTTGTGCAGGTCCAGAAGTGGGAGAACTCTCTGGCTTTTGCTGTGTTCACTGTGTACGAGCTCTGCCTGAGCCTGGCTTAAGAGTGCTGATGGAGCTTGTGGTCTTTTTCCTCCTACAGAGTGATCTCTGCTGGTGGCAGTTTGATTGTCTGATGGTCTGTTGACAGTTAATGATTGTCACAATTTAAAAAAAAAGTTATTTACCAATTTTCTTTCCTGTGGAGCTGAAAATAACAGCAAAATCAATCTAAAGTACATAACGCTAAGAAAACAAATAGATTATCCAAGATGACCAAATTAAGCTGCTCACAGATCTCATGGTGGTTCTGTTCAGTTGCAGCCATGGGACTCCAAAATAATTATTGCTAGCTGCTAAATGTGTGATGGGTTGGGACTTTTTGGGGGGGAGGGGAGGGTTGGTTCATCAGCAGGTGCTGGGAGAAGGGAAGTACAGACACTCCGTGCAGTGGAAAACTTGAAGATAACTGCTGGTATCACATAAATTTAATAGCACTTGGTGTTGGCTTTTTTACTATTCAGAAGAAGTACAGAGATAATAGCAGTGATATGAATGGTACTTTCTAAGGTGAAATGCAGAAAACAAATTCAGAGTGTGAATAAGGTTGTCTGGTAATAATGTGGAGAGTCTGTTTTCTCATAGTAAAAGGCTGTGTGGGGCAGTGAGGAACCTACAGAAATACTAGAACAAAACCATCCACTTTTAGGAATGAAACCAAAAGAAAGGTGAGAAAAGGAATCAGCTGTTGGGGGGGTTGGGGGTTTGGGTTGGTTTTTTTTGCTGGCTGTGTCACTTGCAAGACCACATTTTAGGTGTGATACAGTCAGGGTGCCAGATAGCACACTCTTGAATTTTTCTGCCTTTAGGGAGGTGTTCCTGGAATGCTGTTTTATGGCATCAAAGATTAAGCTGAAATGCAACAGGATGGAAGAGTGAGGCCTGCAGCATGGTGGGCACTGGATTAGTAGGAGAGAGGCTTCTAATCATAGAAAAATGTTCCCCTTTCTTTGAAGAGTGGCATATCTGGAATAGCTACAGTATTGGGCTGTCATCTCTGAATGAAGACTCCTAGAAAGGAAGAAGCACAGGTAAAGAGAACGGAGGAGAGAGGCAGTGGAAGCTGTTCTCAGGAAAGAGTTGCAGACAGAGCAAGAAACAAAGGTGGAGTCCCAAGGGGATGCATTTGTGCCAGTGCTGAGCTTGGGGAGGTAAGTTTTGTAGACGTCAACAGACAAAAGGTTTGGAGCACAGACTGTACTTTCTTACCCCAAATGCAGCAGCAGCAATCAGCATTTTGACTCTGATTTGCTCAGGTTTTCTTTTTTTGCTTTATCCTCACACATGCTTGAATGACTTACTGGTGAGGTTACACCTCCCCTGGTTTGTATGCTCGGTGCAGGCTTAGAGCCAGGTCCCCATTCCCAGCAAATGCTGGTCGCCCATCTCTGCTGTACATCTGCCTGGGTGCAGCTTTGCAAGATGTACAAACACAGTCTCTTGGTTCAATGGCCTGTGCTGGTGTTGATTGCCTTTGCATCACTTGCGATGCAGCTGGCTGAAAATTCACCCAATGCTGGGGGATGCTTAGATTTTGTGAGCAGCTGGAGGCCCACTGTTAGCCTTGAACTAGCCATTGGGGTCCTTCAAGCTGGCAAAGAAACTGGGAGGGAAGCTGGGAATAGCTGCTAGTCCCATTCTGCATCTGGGATCATCGGAGGGCACTGACACCACAAGTGCTTATGGTAAGAGTAGGAGGTTGAAGTTGGTCTTTAAGGAAAAAAAAAGCTACAGGGAAAGCTGCACAAGCTGAAATATGAGGGATTTATTTGCCTGCCAACAAGTACTCCTAAACTTCTGCACCTTTTCTCTTCCACTAAAAACTAAAACATGTCTCTCCTCTCACTGTGGCTCTGTCTAAATCTATTGAGGTCCCACCTATGCTTAATTTGGCTTTCTATTACCCACGTCCTTTTTTTTTAAAAGAAAAATATTTTCTTAGATTTAGTAACACCAGTGATTTCTTTTTTCTAAAGACACAGCTTGAGGAATTGAGGCAAATTTGCTGATTAACTTCAGCTGAGAAAAGGAAAGAAAAATTGAAACACTTCCCTTGGAAAACAACAGACCCGGACACTTCAGTGTGAAGTGGCATTTTTCATTTTAAAATTGGTTTGTTGTTTTTTGGGTTTTTTTTTAAGTGGTTAAGTAACTCAAAGAAAAATTGAGTTATCAGGTGGGAATACTATCTTGAGTGAGTGCTGCTACTGCAAACTACCTGTCCTGATACTGGGAAGACGCCCAGCTCTCCGAACACTGGTGGCTCCTGGCTTTTAATTTTTATAGCCTTCACAGTGGAGTGGAAACTGCTTTTGGAAAGCCTCTGCCACTTTCCCTTTGACACCTGGGCTCCTGTAGTTTGAGGCTGGTTTTAACGTTATTCTCTGTAATTAAGTGGAGCAAGAGAGGGGCTTCTGCAGCCACAGTGACATTCCCTTAAATGTGGAGTACACTTAAAACAGGATTAGCCAGCAGGCTGATTTAGGAGACGGAGTTAGACAACGCAATCCTCCCAAATCTGGCTTTGCATATGGAAAAGGAGCTTGAGGAAGAAGGGGCTGAGGGCAGACCTGCTACCTGGCTGGTAACGGGAGGCCAGCTCTCCGCTGCTATCCCAGGCTCACCTGGAGGAAAAGCATGCAGGTTGACTGGGGAGGCACAAGCCTGGCAATCTGAGACCTTGCTTTGGCAAGGAGCAAAAAGAGACAAGGACTTGGTGGGGCCTGTGGGGTGAGTGAGCAGATGCAGGTGGGGCTGTGGGTTGGGTGGAGGGGAATGTTAGTGGAGGAGGACTTTGAACAGACATTGTAACGCAGCACACCAATGCCTGGTCACCCCTCTGCTGCAACTTGGATTCACTTGCTGTCTTGCCAAGGGAGATTTGTATGTGCAGCATTTTAAAGAGGTGTAACCCTTCTCTCTGGATGTGCTGTGGCATTGCCTGGTCGGGGACAATTGTGGTCCCTGGTCCCTGAGACAGCAGACCCAATGCCCCTGAGAGCTTGTCACCTCCCCAACATGACACAAATGAAAGGAGGCCCTTCCTGGAAAGAAGAGCTTTCAGACAAGTGGGATAAAAGGAAACAGTGTGTTTATCCACAAATCAGATTGTAATTCCAAGAGGTTAGAGGGAGGGAGAAGGGAGGAAGTGCTTGGAATTTGAAATGAGATTTAAAGGAATAATTAAGGGTTCTGCCACTGAACAGTGCCAGTGAACTAGCTGGGAATAAATCAGATTGCACTTGAAGGAAGTGACCTGGAAATATATTACTGCCTGTCCCTTAGCCAAACCTCATCACCATAGGATGTCATTGAACGGAAGGTGACGTAACCCTGGTCGGAGCCAGGGAGGGCTCAGTTGGAGAGTGAAACCTGCCGGACAGGGGCTTGGGAGCCTCTAAGGTGGCATTTGTTCCAGACCACAGAAATCTCTGCTCTGAGTAGACCAGTCCTTATTGGTACGATTTTGCCTCTTGAAAATGCACACAAAATCTTTTAATAAAAACCGTGCAGATAAGCTAACAGCTGGGAGAAGCTGGAATATGATTAATGTCTCGTGAATTAGCCCTGGAGGTACTTTATGGAAATAAGATTTACAACACTATTACACGCAGTCCTGAATGTGTTTTACATTTTTAAATGAGGGGAATGAATATTTCTCTCTGCTCTACTCCACTCCCTTCCCCCTTAGGCCCTTGCAGAGGTACAGAAAGAATCCCAGCCAATTTGGGATGGGAGGTTTTGGCGCTGGGGGAGGTATTGGACTGTGCAGTTAATTGAATGATCTTAGTGGCCCCAGCGCTTTATCAAGCAAGGAATCAAAATGTGTCCTGACATGTAGGATGCAATTACAAGTCATTAACAGAGAAATTATAGATGCTAGGATGGAAAGAAGGGATCTATCAGGCTGCTTTGTCCATCCTCTCTCCGCTAAAGCAGAATTGCTCCTGACAGTGTATGGTTCAGTGCTTCTGCAACAATTTAGCTCCTGACACCTTCCGAGCAATGTGGTGCTTCGAGCAGTCCAATTTATTTCACTGTTTTAAATGTTCTACTTAAGATTTTCCTTCTAGACTACTCAAGTCTTGCTGGAGGGAGATGGTAATCTCTGTGGAAGCAGCAGTAGGTGGAGCCCCTGCCTGGGTACGTGTGCCAGGCTGAGGGTGATGCTCTGTGGAGACCTTCCTTAAGAGGAAAGGCAAGTGTCCCTTCCTGGGAGCCTTCTGCGGCCGGGACCATGGTACTATGGGTTTGCCTCACTACAAGAAATGCAATAATGACCCTATTTGGCAGTAGCAAAACTCTTCCATTCCCTATGCATGTTATCTTGCATCTGAAGAGAAGCTGGACTCCTGAAACTGTGTGACTGCCTCGTACAACACAGACCAAGTGTGTTCTCTCCTAGTGTAAGCAGGAAAGATTAGAAGTGGGCAGCTGAAGCTCTCAGTCTGATGGTTCTGCTAAAGTCAGGCCAAAAGGTATGTGAAGGAAGGAAAAATCCCAGCAGTAGACTACAGGGAATATCTGAAGAACCATGAACCCCACACTACCATCACCAGAAATTACAACAGGAGATGAGACCCAACTAGTTCAGGTAACCACAGGGTGATAAGCCTGATGAAAATACAAGACGTGGTCTTGTGGGGGAAGGTGACAAAGCAGGTGCATCCTCTTGGGTGTCTCTACTAAAGCACTGGTTTTATTGGTGACTAGATGATGAAAGAAGAGCTCTGAACAGGCTTTGAGCTCATACTGGTTTTGAGGCTGGTTTTGTACCCCAAATCCAGTAATTTTCCGTGAGTACCTAGTGTTTTAAAAAGCTCTGTTTAGGTAGGGACTGTTTTGCTAGAACACCCCGCCATCCATAGGCATACTCAAGCTTGGCAGTGAGCCTTTCTGCTGAAAGCCTGGCTCTGTCCCAGACTATGTCAGATGATCTTGGACTCCAAAATGACACCACCCTATTAAAGGGCCCAATCAGACCTGCTTCGATGCCTGGTATGCTATCTGCTCCAGGCAAACTGAATGCTAAAATTATTCACTGAATACTTTTCAGTAGATTAAGCAATCTGAGAGAAATTGGGATCTTTGTGAGCAGAAAGTGATGGTGGCATATCTCCCTTTTACCCTAAATGCAGTGGAGGAGTGGGATATCTGAGCCACAACCAGGCTTAGAAGGGACTAACGTGACACAAAGCCTAGCAGTCCCTCTCCGTCATTTCTGTGACGTGTCCAGGAAAAAATTGTTTTTCTCTCTGAACTGCAGGTCGGGAAGCCAGCTCAGTTGGGAGCAGTGCATAAAGCACTCATAGCTTCTGGGAAGGTGGGTGTCTGCATGAATGTGGAGCAAAGGCTTGCTTAAAGCTCCTGTGTGGCATGTAGCCGAGGCCCTACAGGGGACTATACCATAGTTAGCTCTGTCCTGTGCCTGTGCCAGCCAGCCCTGCTGGCAGGTACCACTGTGCAATGTGCTTTTCTCACACAGCTGAAGAGCCCAACTGCTGCAAGTTGTTGTGGTTAGGAGGTAATGTCAGTCTGCTGGACTTTGAAGGGACAAGTGGCATGCTTTTGGGCTCACGGGCATAGATGGGCTGTGGTGTAGTGATGGGAAACTCAGAGAGTTTATGGCAGAGATGTTAATGCAAAGTTAGGTTTACTATTTTAGGTTTTATTACCATCTAGTGGCAGGCCTTGGAAACTGAAGTCTTAAATCAGACTTAAAACTATCCCAGGAGACCGCATGATATAATCTCATAGCCCCTTGCTCTCCCTTTATTTTTTTGCCCTCGCTAATTTTATCTGTCAGTTGGAATTATGTTTCCATGAATTGTTGGCTTCCCACAAATTCAGTGTCTTGCAAAGTCTAACTTGAAGGGAGCAAACAAATCCTAGAAGATGAAACCCTATAAATTAACTGGAAAGTAATTTAGGATAGATTGATGAGAGGGAGCTGATCAGGGGCTCTGAATATGCTAAGCCATCAAGGTCTTGACTTCGAGTTTTAAGGTCAACTTCCTCAGGACTGGAGGGCTGCTGAGACAAAATCAGGAGGACTTGTAATGGTGTTGCCATGTCTGGACTAGTAGGTGTTTTGGGTGAATGGACCCCATCCCTGAAGGGATTCCCTGGTAGAGAGATAAAAACCTGCCAGGGATGAGCAGGAGTTGCACAGGGCACAGGAATGCTCCATCTTTGACTTTACTGCAGGTTCTGTACTGTTTAAGTGAAAGAGCATTGAATCTGCAATTAGCAAAACTAATAGTAAAGTGTAACAGATAAGTAAATGTACTGAACTCTTCTTTAAGCTGACTGCCAGTCTAGGTATGTACCTAAGCATTTCTAAGGTGCAAGTCTCCGTTATTTTCTTTTAAAAAAAAAATAAAAAAAAACCCCAAAACACCAAAACAAAACCCTCTGGATTAAACTAGTATCCCTTTGGACAAATCACCTGCAAACTTGCTATACTGTCACTAACATGAAGTTCATAAATCTTCAATCTGAAATCTAAATCTTCCAAGGATCCCTATCTGAAATAACATGCAATTCACCAGGCAGAGACCTTCACTTCTACCACAGAGATAAATAATCCTAGAGAGGTACTTTTATAAACTCTGCACTGTCTTCTGTAGCTCACTGCAGTTCTCTTGAAGAAATTATTCCAGGCAGAAGGACTCTGTTCTTGCTGCTTGTCCTACAAAAATGGAAAGGAGCGGTTATGACTGTATTTTCAAAATAGTTAAAATCTCATTCTTTAATTGTTTGGGAGCAAAGACTGACAGCTTTAGAAGTGTTCACTGGAGACCATTCACTCCCCTTTCTCTGGAGATCTTTTTCTCATGCCTATGTGGATCCCATTTGGGGATTTCCTGGTTTACATGCAAGAGAGCCTTCTGGGGCTGAACACTCTTCTCATCAGCGTGGAACCCCATACAGCTAATAGTGCCATAGCTGACTCTGTTGTCCACCTAGAAAAAGTGCTGATTGGTGCAATGTATTTTGATTTATCTGTCAGACTATTTTGTTGATGGCTAATGGCACTATAGCAACTGGAAGCAAGTAACTCTGCAATAGGTGGCTGGTCTGTGGCTTTGTGGTCTTACAAAAGGTTCACGGGGAAACAAGGCTGGAAAAGGAGTCAGAGATACCTTGGCAACCTCAACCATTTAAAAAAAGAAAAAAAAAGGAGGGGGAGTGGAATATGATGATACGATCATTAGATAGTGAAAGACATAGAGTTGTTGCTAAAGATGCGGTGGTAGAATAGTAAATCTGTCCTTCACCATAGATATGAAAGGGTGAAGATTCCAACTCAAAAGCAAAAAGAAGCTGGAAATGACTGATACCAACTGTTGACAAACTGGTTTTAAAAGAAAAAAAAAAATTCCTATCTTAGATACCAGCACCCATCTGACCCTGACCTTTGCTATTTCTTGTGATGCAGCACAGCTCTCTGACTCCTGAAGAAGTGGATGCATGTGAGTGTATCTGCAGGCATTGTATGATTGCATGTTCTTGCTTTGTGGAAAATAACTAGGAAGAAAGAACAGCAAATGCTTCTGGCTTAAATGTGCAACATCTCTGTCAACAACCTAGCCAAACTCATGTTGCTGTTTGGACTCCGTGATGTTTTTGGTTCGCTGGTTGTGGCAGAGATGTTCAATGTTTTGACTGAATAGCAGTGAGGTGGGGTTTGGGGAAGGTTAATGGTCAGTGCCCTGCCAGCTGGCACCACCTCAGAAGGTCCCAGAGGGTTTTAGGAGTAAGGGGGGTGCAGTCTGGATTCACCCTGCTGGGTCCCCAGCAGCTTTCTGCTTGTGCTGAGGACCCCAGCTGCTGGGGGTTTTCACTGGTGGAGCTGTGGGCACCCACAGGTGGGCAGACTCTTAATTCCTCGTTTCACTTCTGGTATCTATTGTTCAGATGTATCCACACGAAGCTTTCATCCAAAGCTGCATTTATAGTTGTGCTGGTTTGGGCTGGGATAGAGTTAATTTTCTTAACAGTAGCTAGCACGGGGCTATGTTTTGGGTTTGTGCTGAGAACAGTGTTGATAACAGAGGGATGTTTTAGCTATTGCTGAGCAGTGCTTACACAGAGCCAGGCCTTTTCTGCTCCTCACCCCACTCCACCAGCAAGGAGGCTGGGGGGGCACAAGGAGCTTGGAGGGGACACAGCCGGGACAGCTGACCTCAGCTGACCCAAGGGATACTCCATACCATATGACGTCATGCTCAGCAT
>JAVKLA010000039.1:12082689-12096629 GCA_034782735.1 Sagittarius serpentarius | reverse complement strand
GACCCAAGGGATACTCCATACCATATGACGTCATGCTCAGCATATGAAGGTGGGGAAAGAAGAAGGAAGGGGGGGGGACGTTTGGAGTGATGGCATTTGTCTTCCCAAGTAACCATTATGTGTGATGGAGCCCTGCTCTCCTGGAGATGGCTGCTGATGGGAAGTGGTCAATTAATTCCTTGTTTTGCTTTGCTTGCGTGCACAGCTTTTGCTTTACTTATTGAACTGTCTTTATCTCAGCCCATGAGTTTTCTCACTTTTACCCTTCCAATTCTCTCCCGCATCCTACTGTGGGGGAATGAGAGAGCAGCTTAGTTGCTGGCTGGGGTTAAACCATGACAATAGACAACTTCCAGAAGATGATTCCTTTCAGTCACTGCAGGGAGAGACAAATTGTACTCTGGAAGTGGAGTACAAGTCCCTTTGTCTGTCTCCCCTTCTCAGCCTTTGACTTTTTTAGGCCAAGCACAAACATTTATCTACTTGGTGCCTTAAGTCTTTCACAATGATAGATACAAAATACGTTGGAAGAACTTCCCTGCATTACAATGAAGTATTGTGTATTTCCATCACATTTTCACGCCTCTCATCATGCCATGAGGTTAAGGCAATAAAAGCCATGTAGGAGCTTCAGGTTCCCTCTTAATGATCTTTAACTTCTTCAAATGATTTTGTGAATCTTAGCCTATGTTAACTGCTAGCCTCTATTTATGGCTCAGCAACCTTGAGTGAGTTATGGCTGATAGATGAGGCAAAAGCTAAAAAGGGAAGTTTTCTGACATCACAACAGATTTTTAAAAAATCACGTGCATCTATTCTGGGAACTGAGCCGCCAAGTTGGCACTACATGAGGTGTCACTGTGGCTTGAAGAGCAGTCGTAACAGTACGGGGAGGATTCAGACAAGCAGGTTCCAGTTCTGTCTCTAATGTCCCATTTCTTGCAGTAAAACATGCCTGAAAATTGGAAAGAAGCAAGGGCCAGCCAGATGTCTGTGACAAGGGAAGTCATTCCCAGCAGGGTTTGCAGTTTCACACTGGCATATCCACAGCTTAGGGCTACTTCTCCATCACAATGTCCACCTCTGATCTGTATCCTCACCTCACAGGGCAGCCCAGCTCTGCCAAACAGCGATGCTGGTTGATGGTGCTGATGCACAAAGAAGCATAAGAAAACTGTGGCTACCTCCTTTTCAGTTCCTCTGGCAGCAGGACGGGACAGATGGGTCACTTGGCGTCTGCCCTGGGTCTCTGGGCTGGTTCTGGAGGTGTGGGTTTAGCACAGAGGGTCACCATCTCCCGAAGATGCCATTCCGGCACCACCAGTGACCAGTGGTGCTGGCAGCCAGCACTGAAAAATCATAACATGGTGAGCAAAGAAAAAGTACAAAGTTGGCTTTTAAAACTGAGACACAAAAAATAATAATCAAGGGTGCTTCACGCTTCTTTCAATAGCTTTCTTGCTACCAACATTATGATGAGAACAACTTCTTCCTGCTACCCGGTGCTGTGCAGAAATGCAGCACACAGGCATTTCAGGGCTTGCAGAAGCTTCAGATGCTTACAGTTTGCTGGTTATACTAATGTTTTGCCTTGCCTGACCTATGTCCTCAGGGCAGCAATAAAAATAACCAGCTTTAGTCCACTACTTGGCTGCTAATTGTCTACTTGTAGATCTTAGTCCCAGCTGGGCCTGCTTCTGCCCAAAGGCAGTTGTGTTCAGTAAAGTGGCCATCCCCATTTGTGAGCAGCCTCACAATAGAAGCAGGTGGCTGCCATTTTCCATGCAAGAAAGCTCTTTGGAGAAAAGGAAAAGGGGCAAATGAGGAGAGGAAAAAAAGGAAAAAAACCCAACCAAACAAAAAAAACCAAACAATGCAAAGCGTCTATGAGAGGAAAGCCTCTGCACTGCTCTGGTTAAAATGGATAGAGACCAAAAGTGTGCATAAATTAAAAGAGAAGAGAAGCAATAATTCAGGACGTAGGAGGGAGAAGAAGAAATGCTGCTTCTGTCACTTTTCTGCTAACCACTGCATCCAGGGCTGCCCTCTCTGTTTTCAATTTTGATCAGTATGCAACATCTAAGTATTTTCCAGCGAAGATGCAGCCCGCTTTACAGCTAATTTAAGCCTCCTGATTATGAATTCCTTCAGTGAGTTACCTTGTCTTGACAGCTTACAAGTAGTATGTATTTTCCCTGGTGTGCTGCAGACCAGAGGTGGAAACCTGCTGCTAAGCACAAAGAGAGAAAATGGCAAGAAATCACTTCGCTGCAAGCTTCAGAGCTCTCCTTTCTTAGGCAGGTGAAAAAGGAAACTTCTAAACTGCCTGTCACATCCTCTCACTGGTAACAGACGTCACCTCGAAAGGCGACCGCAAGAAGCTTGTCTCTGGAAAGAAACAATAGAGGAAAAGTGCCACAGAATGTGCTTGTTCAACAGCATTGCTTAACAGAAGCCAGATTTTTTTTTTTATCAAAGGAAATTCTGCTATTTTTAAATTGTTTTTCATGCAGAAATGTTGAAAATGAAGCCTTTGAAATTTCTTGCCTTGTGACAATTTGGGGGGGAACCTATCAGTCTCTTGAAAAAGACTTTTGTTATTATATTGAATATCACTATCTATTCTGTTATAATATCCAATACCTACTCCAATATCTCATGTATATGCCCACAGCATGTATACATATGAGGAGAATAGATTGGTTGGGCACTGACTGTTCACCTCTCTTCCACTACAAGCATCTGGAAACACCTAATAAAACTGACAGGAGCAGTTTGGAAGCAAGCAAAAGGCTGTGATTCTTCACTCAGCTGGTGGCTGAAGTGTGTATCTTCCTGCAAAGGGACATCATGGATGGCAAAGGTTCACATAGGATCAAGGGGAAAATAGTCAATTAATGAAAGACGTTCCTACTAGGGCCGCTAAAGACAGAGGAATCACATCTGCCTCGGAGTCACAGGACCTGAAAGGATTCTAAGGTACTAGAGAGTATTAGTACCTCACGGTCTGGCCTTCCCTTTGCTTTCAGCTCCTGTTAGAAGTGGTGTGCTAGGACTGGTGACTCATTATGGTGCTCTCTCAAACTTAGAATTCTGTGTGTTCTTATGATTTTTATTCTATACAAACATTTTTTTTTTAACTCTAAAAAGTGTTTATATTTGGAAAGTAAAAGATGAATTCTTACAAAATGCTTAAACTAGTATGTTAGAGTATTGCTAACTTTTTCATTCATCTTTTGGAGTAAAATGTTGTCAGTTTTGCATGTTGATATTGTTCCATATTTTCACAAGATGTTTTACCTTCAGGCACACATCATTTTTGAACCACAATAAGTATTAGGTTAGGAATTTCCCAGAACAATGTTTAACAATGTTAAAAATGTGAAAAACTATCCTGGATGAAGATAAGGTATGAATGAATTGTAAGAGCTACTTGTTCTGATATGCAGGTCATCTCATTCCAGAATAACTCCAAGAAGTGCACTTTTCAGAGGGGGCTGGGCTGGGGGCTCAGTGCTTGGGCTGCCAGAGTAGGGATTTTTCTTTTTGGTTATGAATATTTTGTGACTCCGGTAGCCTAAGGATATAGAGGCTTCCTCCGTCTTCAAAGGGCTGAAGCTATGGCTCACACTTGGATATTCTTGCTGTGGGTTTCATAGCTAGACAGTCTATTTCAGCTTGTTCTTCGTTTCTGGACAGATATGTTCAACACCACTGGTTACGGTGCGCACACAACAGGTAGCTCCAGTCTGCTCCTTGTTTCTTAACAAGAATTGGCTGGGTTGAACATTGAGGGCTACAATTTACAAACTTGGATGTCTACTGAGCAAACAAGAGTCTCTCTGCAAACTCTCCAGTGATTCTCTCTCCATGGGCAGGTTCACCTTACAAGGAGTCCAAAAATTTATGGAGAAGTCAGAAACTGGCTGGAGAACACATGAAGCAATGGGAAAAGAGGTTGAAAACCTCTGGGATCTGACCACTCTCTAAATCACAGATGAAGATTTCATAATTATGCGTGCAGATTCACGTGTAGATATCCAAGCAGCAGGTTTCTTCTTTACTCTTCTAACTGGGATGAAGAAAGAGGGAATTTTTCTTTGCTTGAATTCAATGAGGATTGCAGAGATGGGATAGTGGCTGGCCTATTGCTCTAGGTCTTACCCTAATATGCAGCCTCTTCGCTTCTAGGGAGCGATGAGCAACCTCCTGCCTGGGCTGGGCTGAGCGACAGCTAGGGCACATGAAATTCTTCAGGAGCACAGTTTTACTGTGCAGGCACCCAGAGCAAGACCACAGGGCAATGACAGGCCCTTTAGACCTTCCCTTCTCAGTAAATCTAGGCCAGCTTGATGTATGACAAATTGAGACAACACAGCAAGCAGTCATGCGCCATACCACTTTTTGAGAGCTGGGAGTACAGTGTTTCTGGAACTGCCTGATGAAAGCATCACTAGGCATCCTCTCTGCCATTCTGGCCATACGCAGTTGCTACTTGCTTACATAGAGAGAAAAGACATGGTTCCTTGATTCATTAGCTTTTTCTCACCACTTTTTTTTTCTCCCAGCTCAGATCTGCTGAAGGAAGTGATGAGTTTCCATCCTTCAAAAAATTCAGTATAAGTTGAAAATGAGATTCAGAGATCAACACTAATTGTATTAATATTTGCTTGGCAGATTAGCTCTGAAGAGCTGATAATTCATGGGCTTTTTGTTCATTGTGGTTTAGAGTCCATGGATTCCCTCTCTGGTAGTGTCTTGCTGCAGCATTTCTGTCTTTTGAGGTCAGTGTGATGAGCTGCGTGGGTGTTTTTAGACATGAATCACATGCAAAAGGCTGATTCTCTTTTTCTTTTCTTCTTTTTTGCCCTGACATACTAGGCAGCTTTTAAAAAAACAGCCTTCCAAATTCCCAGACTTCTTTTTCAACTGAAAAATGACACAAAGTTTAATACTCATTAATTGTTCTTCTCATCCACAGTGGGTTTATGCATCACAACGTTACCACGGTTTATGCAAATGTGCCACATATGGCAGAGTTAAGGCCAAATGACTGTAGGAAAGAGGGACTTACCACATTAGATACTCGAGCAAGTGCACTTTGAAATCCATGCTGCTGCAATTTCTTGAAATCAGCTGAGTTTAGGAACAGCCAGACAAGCTGGAGTCAGACCCCTGCAGTACAGTTCAGTGGTAACCTGTATGTGAACTGTTCCTTGGAGATCAGGTTTTGTAGCATCGGAGGTGTTGCTCATTTTCCCCAGGTCTGTGCTCCGGCAGAGTGTGAGGTGTTCCTAATGCCTGCTGTGTGGCTGTCCTGGATATGGGCAGGAGCAGCACGCTGTCATCCTGGCAGTAATGGCATGATTGCTCTGGCTCTAAGCATGCCTGCTGCAATTCAAGTGGCTGCTTCTGGTATCAGCATCTTTTAAGTCAAAATCTGTGTAAATTTGTCTTCATTACATAGAGAAGGTTTGTGTTGAGTGGTTTTAGAAAAGAGGTATCCACTTCTTCCAGGAAAGGGAACCTTTTTGGGTTTTGGATTATCTCCCACCTGCCAGCAGTAGTGACCCTGTTAAGAAGTGGCCCAGCCTGCTAGAGCCTCTGGGTCCTTCCTGGTAAGTTGCACCAGTGCAGGTTGTTGTGTTAGTACTGTAATTACTTTAATTTGGGTCCAAACTAGCAATTTTTTTTCACTTTTTCTGTGCTGTTCATGCATTGATTATTTAAATTGGAGTCCGCTGAGTTATATTTAGGTCATTTTGCTGAAGTATAGTGACCCTGGGGCCATGAAACCGAGTTCTGAAAGCTATCTGTATTTGTGGGTGAAGGAACTGTAATGATCACTGAAGTGAAGATAGTGCTAACTGGACATAATCGCCATCCTGAATTTTATTGCTGTCCAGCCATGGGCACAAGCTTCTTCAGACCTACACTGCTGGTCTAGCAAGACTTTTGCTTGTGCCAGCAAATGTGTGTTAGGAACTGGGAGGAAAGCCAGCCTGTGTCATGAGGAACATGTCTCCAGACAGAGAAGACAAGAGTTGAGGTGCCAAGTGAATATCATTTCTGTTGATTTGTGTCCCACCTTTTATAATATACAACAAGTACATGGTCCATTTTCATAGTAGTAAAGTGTCCTACACATGCTTGGTGACCATACTTTATTAAAAATGCAGAAAACTATCTCAACTGGAAACAATCTGATCCAAACCTACCTGTCCTTGACTTGAACCTACTTGAGCTATTAATGGAGAATGGGGCCAATACCGTGGGAGCGAACTGCTGAGCAAAGTGAAAAAGGGAATGAAGAGCTGCCTGCCAGCCAAGCACAGTCCCACTGTGGCAGGTAAACCCTCTTGCACTTCTGAGGGGCCCATGCTAGTCAGATGAGGCAGTGGTTCACTGTGCAAATTCAAGGTAGCAATCAAAATGCCTTTGCGTCAGTCACGCCAGCCTGGTGCATTTTCTTTGCAGTGGCAGGAAGCTTTGTGTATGTGGCAAGCAATTATGTCTGAGCTGACAAGTGCCAACTCAGTCACTTGATAGTGTGAGCCGGTGCTCCTAGACTAGTGCTTCAATGTAAAAGGAATAGCTGCTAGACATCAGGTGAGTTCCTGCAAAAAAAAAAATAGAACTGTGAAGTCCTCAGATATCTGCACTTCACTGTTTCAGCTTTCTGTACTCCTGAGCAGCTCTCCATAGGGAGTCCTGGGAAAGGAGGCAAGAAAAAAAAACTTTGGAAGAAGAGAAGATCAGCAGCAAAGAACACATGGACAAGGTTTGTCGAGGTTTTCAGACATACTTGGTTTGTACTTTTGGCACTGAGCTGAGTAAGTGCAGATGAAAGCTGAGCTTTGGTTCTTCATTCAACATGCATTTACATCCTCTGATAGGGAGGAAATTGCTGGTAATGTCCTGAGAAACACCCCTCCTGCTTTTTGGTGCTCTCAACTCCCCTGCCTGGGTGACTTACCAATGCTGCTGAAGCTTAGTAGCATTTGCATTTGGAGCATAGGTCCCTGTTAGGCCCCCCAGGAGGAGCTTGGGAAACTCTGGAAGTTTTTTTCGGTCCAGACCACTTTCTTTTTCAAGAACCTCAAATCACTCTGCTGAGTGACTGTTAAGAAAGCAGGTGAGAGACACACACACTCCTTTCATATTTGACTTCAGTGCAGATACCCATCTGTTATGCTGGCTTTGGGAGCAGGGCATGTTCAGTAGCACTAACGGAGCTGTGTGTTTTGGAAAGAGCAAGTTTGCTTTCTATTCTTAACATCTTCTTTAAGGATGTGTTGTTTGATATGAGCATTTCAGTGCCTCGTGTCCCTTCCCTATTGATGAGCTGCCAGCCTCATGGCTTGGAGCAATGCTTGGATAAACCTCCACTGTCATATTAGCTGCTTTTATAACTGATAACCTTGGGGCACTTTCAAAATTCATGTCATAAAGTATAATGCATCAGCACAAGGCATCAAATATGCTGTTGCAGGGCAAGGGAATTCTCTTGGCCATAAGGCTAGAGGCAGGTATTCAGAAGCAAAGCAGTTACTGATGTCAGCTGAGCTTGAGTGGGAGATGGGGAACTTGCATTTGTATCTGTTTGCTTGGTTTTCCATTAGAGACAGTGGGCATTCTGGGGACACAGGGCCATACAACAGAGAGGAAAGGTGAAACTGAAGACTCGCAGGATGCAAATGTCATCTTGAATGATGGCCCTGATGATTGTACCTTCTGCTCTCCCAAATGGAATTAGTCTCAACCCACCAGAAGCAGAGAATAAAGCCACTGAATGCAGGTATCACAAAGCGGTGGAAGAGCTCTGCTTTTCTTTAGCCAAGTCTGTGACACTGACCCCTCTTGCTTTGAGCAGCTGAATTACAACATGCTTTGTGGTGTGTTGTGGGTTGGCTGCTGGGAAATTCAGAGTGAACCCATAGCTCTGCTCTGTGTCCTTCAGCAAGTCACAGGAGTGGATTATTATGTCTCATTTTGAGTAGCTGAATTACTGAGCACTGCTGACTCCAACAAGGATGCTGGGGGAGCAACATCACTGGCTTTTGTGCCTTGGGTACCTGAACTTAAGCACGGATATTCTAAGATTCTCAGTTTAATTCAAGTTAATACAGCCTTTGGGATTTTGTAGTAGGTAAAATGATAATTGTAGAAATGGAAAGCATAGGTACTTGAAAAAGAGATATCAGGTATCAAATTCTCACTTGAAAGGTATAAATCTTTGGGCAAAACCCACAACTTTTTTATTAACGGAACACTATCAAGCATCATTCTGATACTATATTTAGCTTTTAAATTGAGTTCCGAGATCTTAATTTGCTGAGTGATCTGAGCCTCTTGTCTGCAGCACGGTGGCAGTAAGTGCTCTGTGAAGAGCCCCAGGATCTGTGGACTGATGTCTGTGTAATGCTGGGGAGGGGCTCTGGAGCTGCAGTGCCCTTGGGGTGAAATGTTTAGCTCCTTTTAAGCTAAGTCATGGTCTGCAACCTCTCTTCCGTCTTCTGGAGTGGAGAAGTTATGAAGAAGCTTTTAGTGCTTGTGTGTGTAAATACTTAAATGTTTGGGTGTAGAGACTCATGGTTGTTTGTGTGGTTTGGAGCACTCTGTGTCTTCCTTTCTGTTTCAGGAAAGACAGGCTGTCAGAAAAACGGACCTATTCAGTCTACTGAGTAAGAAATATCCTAGAGGTGAGATGAAGGGAATAGCTGTGTAGAGGACATGCATCTTCTTTATACCTTGCAGCTGTGGCTGTCAGGCGGGGTAATGAGCTTTTTCAGACATAGTTCTGCAGTGGCTGTTGTCTACTCAGAGCAGGTCTGCATATATACAGACCATGCACTGAGTGGCGGCAGAGGAGTGGGAATAAGGTGAAAGCCCCTTGGCACCAGGGTACCTGCAGCCAGTTGTGAATCACTGCCCAGCTGTTGAGATGTGCTGCTCCATGCCCTTCACGGCACAGTCAGCAGGACAGCTTTTTCAGAAAAAAATTAGACCTGCTAAACAGGCACATTGCTGAAACTGCAGGGGATAATGTTAGGAACAACCTGTGTATTTTACCTTGTGGGTCTCGAGTATAACCTGGGCTCACAGCTGCCCCCCACTGGGTGTGAGAAGTGTACCATCACGTTGGACATGGTGCATCACTGGCTGAAGTAAAGGAGACGGGTCTGAGGTATTTCAGCTGGAGCATAGTCACTGTTTTCCTTTTCTGATTGGAAAGGGTCGGGGGTGAGAAAGGTGTGAAGAGGAAACTTTTGGACACCTAACATACAAAGAACTTCTTAAACTGCTGTTGAGCCACTAGGTGTAGTGCTTGTATTTCTTGGGCTACATCTCAGTCCTGACCAGGGCAAAGGAAGCATGAGCTGTCCTTGGGTTTTGCTGTGAACCCAGTTGCTTGTGTCCAGCTTGACTGTTGCGGGCTGTAGCACTGGCAGCTGGCTGAGTACTGCCAGAGCGAGACTGTGAAGCTTTCTGTAGGATTGTCCTGTACCCTGGGTGTAAATACATGTTGCATGGTGCAGAAAGGTCCAAAACATAGCACCAAGTCAGCCTCTGTCCTTAGGGGATCATGGATGCCTGGATCCATGGATCATGGATCTTTAGACTTACCATGTTACTGAAATGATGCTGCCCTGGATGAAACTGGGTCTTGTGTTCTAAGCAATAAATGAATGGGTACAGGCAAGGGAACTGCCATTGGGAAATCTTGCTCAAGAGTTATGTTCTTCTGGCTGCAATTTTACTCTTTTTTCCTTGCAAGGAGTCTTGTACCAACACAGGTGATGCTGTGTCGGTACAATAAAGACAGGAAGAGCTTTAAGCCTCAGTGAGGACCACAAGCCCACCCCAGACAAGGAGTGTCAGAAGATACAGAAGTGCCCTAAACCAGTGAGTGAACAAACCTAAACCCTAATCTACCTTTGGAAACCCAACCACTGACTTCTCAGAAGCTGAAATGAGGGGTCCCAACAGGGGACTCAGCAGTCCCTGAGGTGGTGCCCCTAAGGCCCAGTGACTAGGGCTGGTAGGTGGGTGGCTGTGACATGCAGTGGGGTGAGTTAGAGCAGCTTGGCAAACAAATCTTCCTGGGAAAGTCCATAACTAACTGTCCTGGTTTTGGCTGGGATAGAGTTAACTGTCTTCCTACTAGCTGGTACAGCGCTGTGTTTTGGGTTTAGTATGAGAAGAATGTTGATAATACCCTGATGTTTTCAGTTGTTGCTAAGGAGCATTTAGACCAAGTCAAGGACTTTTCAGCTTCTCCTGCCCAGCCAGCAGGAAGGCTGGAGGGGTACAGGAAATTTGGGAGAGGAGACAGCCAGGACAGCTGACCCAAACTGGCCGAAGGGGTATTCCATACCATGGATGTCATGCCCAGCTTGGGGGCAGGGGAGGGAGGAGCGCCTCTCAGGCATGGGTCGGCAAGTGGCGAGCAATTGCATTGTGCATTGCTTGTTTTGTGTATTCCAAGCCTTTTATTATTATTGTCACTTTATTGTTATTAGTGCCATTGCTAGTTTCTTCCTTTCTGTTCTATTAAACTGTTCTTATCTCAGCCCACAGGCTTTACGTTATTTCCTGATTCTCTTCCCCATCCCACTGGGGGGGGGGAGGGGAGGAAGTGAGCGAGCGGCTGCGTGGTGCTGAGTTGCTGGCTGGGGTTAAACCATGACACTAACGTTTAAGGGCTGGTTGCTCTGATTAGTTAGTGCTTTGGGAGGAGTCCCGTGGGCAGGAGACAAGCTGACATGGACTCATCAGCAGCCGACCCAGTCTTGACTCAGTCAGTGTTGGTGTTGTGCTAGGCAAAGCACAGGGAAGCTACCCCACCCCTTACTCTTAGCACTGCTCCTTGGTGTTCTGTGCTTCTCAGCATCCACTTTATTTAATAGCCTGCTAAAAATAATTTGTTTACTCTAGCTTCTGCATCCAGGAGTGTAGCTCTTCTTGTAAATCTTACTTTCCTGGCTTGTTACCCTGTTATGGTGCTTATGGTAGGGCAAGGCAATGGAAAACTCTTGAGTTCTCCTGATTTAATTTCTTATTCCCTCCCCCTCTTCTCTGCATTTGTTTGTGTAGAGCATTAGGAAATCTATAATGAAAGTAATGGAGACATAGCAGGGAAAATAAAACCTTTTTGGGGAGGTGAGGCAGGATTTGTACAAAAAACCTCTGTAGGGAAGAATTGCCATCAGGCAGTGCAGGGAGGAGGTGTGTACACAGCAGAAGCTCTGAAGTGATGTTTCTTTTTATTTGTGCAGATACAGAAGAGTCTTAGGAGAGCTGAGGATCACCTGCTCCATTGGGAATGGCTGGTGCAGGCCCTTGGCATCGCTTCAGTGCCAGATACCAGCACGTCAGCTTGCACACGGTGCTGGGCAAAGCATACTCAAGCAGGAGGTGGGTGCTGTGTCCTAGCTGTTCTCCCCAGATTTATTAACTCTTCTCCCCAGGGCTAGAAGACAGTTTTTGTTGCCTTACTTCAAAAAGCAGTTGGTTCTTAGCTGTTGTGAGCAACTGGAGCCTTTCCTCCCAACCAAGGGAAGGCTGTGACATAGCTTTGCTCACCAGATCACCACTGACTGGCACAGTCAAGCTGGGATGTGGATTTCCTTTGCTCCAAGATGCCCAAGTGCATTTTTGGACTCGCGGGTACTTGCTGTTGAGGAAACCATAACTCATCTTTGCCCATGTTCTAACCTGCTGTTTGGGGCCATCTGGGAATACTGCAGCTGGAGCACCAAAAAGTGAGCTTGTTTTCCAGATAACCCTTCAAAACAAGCAGTCACTGGAGTTTGCATTCATTACCCATCAGTAAAAGGCTTCAGAAGGAAGGAAGCAGGCCTAAAGCATGTAATTCTTGCAGCACGTTTGGACACACCCTCATGCTCTGCCTCCAGCAGCCTGTGCTCCCCTCACTCTGGAGATGTTCCCTGAGGAACACCTGAGCATGCATTCCACGTTAGCAACATGCTGCATCATTTCTGCTCTTGGGAATGAGATTTGGAGAAAGCCATAGCTAAGACAAAGCAACACTTGGTTAATTTAAGACACACCAGAAGAATCCCAGCTCTCGGCATACAAAAGGACAGCTCACATGGCTCCTCATTCCCTGGTTTTCACCCCGGTCCTTGCTGGGAAGATCACACTGGTGTGCTGCCAGTGCTGAGAGGCAGCAGCTGACAGTCACATTCATCTCCCAGCTGCATCACTACTCTCCTTTCAGTGCATCACAGCTGGGGAAGGAAGTGTCCTCCTGCTGTTTCCTTCCCTCCCTCCCACCCACTTTACAAATGATGTTCTTGTACCACCTTGCTCTCTTCTTTTTATAAAAGTGGTGAAAGTATAGCTCCAACTACTTACACTAATACATTCTATTTGCAAGGCCATAAATCACTGTCATAAATCAGTATAAGTAGCACTTTTAATATGAATAAATATTGGAAACTGAAAGCTCCATCTGCTTTTTGTTCCCCACTGTAGGAGTGGGGGGCAACTTGTAGCACTTGTAGCAGTGCTATTTATTTACAGCATCTCCAGATAACATGATTTAACCCACTCGTGCATTCTTACACAGATTTTATCCATTTGCACACAAGCAAGCACCAACACAGTGCCCAAGTGGTTTAACCAGGATCACTTGTATATGACACAGATTGGGATGCCAGTGTTGAGGCCCCATCAAACCCCTAAGGGCTTGTTCCCTGTGCTTTCACACACGCTGCTGTTCACACTGCAGGCATTGCCACCTTGATATTGCTGGCAAGAGCCTTGACATTGGGAACGGCTGCTGCCTTCCTCTGCTCTGCGACTCCCATGGGCTGTGCGAGGAGGCCTTCACCTGATTTGGCTTTCTAACACCCTGCTCGGTAGCGGTCGTGGTGGGGCAGGACCCAGCTCCCCTCAGCAGGAGCCGTGCAGGGAACAGCTGAAGCACTGCTGTGTCTCCAGGGTGGCTGAAGGAAGGGTGTGCTCTCCCTGACAGCAACACCCTGCACAGCTCAGCAGCTGGAGGCTGTCCATGCCCTGCGCCCCAGACCCTGCTGGGAGAGTGTCCCAAACTCCTCCACCCCAAGCTGAGGAGCCCTTCCCAGTACTCCCCTGCTCTGGCAGGGAGTGGAGAGCTGCCTGAGTCCTGTAAATCCCCTCTTCCCTGATAGACGGTTGAGGCAAGGGAGAAAGAGAAGACCTTTTATTCGTCAAGCTGTCACTACCAAGGGAATCAAGCTCTTCCCACGCACAGCGGATAAGCAGCCCTGCATCCTTCTGGCAGCCACACGATGGCAGAAGAACCAAAGATCATTGCAAAGTTCTTGTGCTTTCATTCACGCTCCCGTTTGCACTCTGGGGAAAATCCTGGGGGAATCATGCAACAGGACATGCACCTGCAGCACCTGGTGAGACCAAGAAAAAAATCCCAACACGGCAGTGCTTTTCACTTACCCCTGGCTGCTACACAGGACATAGCTCTGCCCATCAGAGGCTTTTCTGTTGCCAGATAGCAACAATGACAAAAGCAGAAAACCCAACAGTTCTGTTAGGTTATACCTCAGCTCTTTTGGGTTGGGGGTTGGGTTTTGGGCATCTTTCTGTGCTCAAATCTTCTCCTGCTCTGTCTCCTTTGGAGCTGGGCAATATTTCCTTCAAAAAGCTGCTTCAGGCAACCACTGTTTCCATTTCAGTGCCACAGATCAAAAAGAAGCCAAAGGACAACGACATAGACAGCGAGATTGAGTGCACCCTCAGTAAGTTTGCTGATGACACTAAGCTGAGTGGTGCAGTTGGTACACCAGAAGGAAGGGATGCCATCCAAAGGGACCTGGACAGGCTTGAAAAGTGGGCCCACAACAACATGATGAGTGTCGACAAGGCCAAGTGCAAGGTGTTGCACTTGGGATGGGGCAACCCCAGACGTGTGTACA
>JAVKLA010000039.1:11975378-12078272 GCA_034782735.1 Sagittarius serpentarius | reverse complement strand
ATCCAAGGCCAGGCTGGATGGGGCTCTGAGCAACCTGATCTAGTTGAAGGTGTCCCTGCTCACTGCAGGGGGGTTGGCCTTGATGACCTCTGATGGTCCCTTCCAGCCCAAGCCATTCTATGATTCTATGATTCTATGATTAAGGCCTACTAGTGCCATCAAGGCTCTGACAGTCTGATCAAATTGGTCTCCAGGACCATATGCTGCAGAGAGGGTCCTGACTCACAGACAGATTGTTTTTAACAGATCTTTTTTTTTTTGCCATTCACCATTTAAAACAGAAAATTAATACCCTCAGTTGGTGTAAATTAAGATTTTCTTCTGATTAATAGTGGCAATTAGCTGCTCTCTACCTGCTGAAATGATCCACTAAAGGCTTAGGTTACAATAATATCAGAACTACATTTTTGGTACTCATTTTAGATGATATAGTTTTGAATGATGTCAGTATTATAGACATCTGAAAGTGTGCTGCTTCTCAAAAAACCAAAAAATAATATAAAATAAAATATAAAATAAAATTTTATTTACATTTAAAAAAATCAAAACAGAAGAGGACTCACATGCGATGAAATCCTTTCCCTAGACAAACTGCAGTAATTCCATCAGTACTTCTTCTTCTGTAGCACCCTGGGCATTAGTGACAGCTAAGGAGGGCATTATCTGAGATCTAGCCTCCAGCTGAGCAGCTGAAAAATAACCTGGATCTGCAGTGAAAATATTACAGGTAGCTCCTGCCTGCCTCAAAAGTGTCTGGCTCAGTGTGGTACCTGCGACAGGCAGCACACCCACCCTGCACACCCGCGCAAGCTGCGCCCGGGAGGAAACCAGGCATTGGGCAGGGGCAGCAGCAGCAGCCCCTTCCCCTTCCTCTTCCCCTTTCCCTTCCCTAAGGCAGGATTAGCGGTGGGCATCGGACACCTAGAGCCTTTTGGAGAGCCAAGTGAGAAGGGTAGCGTCAGGCAGTTTGTGTTCTGAAAAGTCCAGGTGTTTGGCAAATGCAGACACACTGATCAGCTGTGCTGTCTTCTGTAAACTGGATTGCCCTCTTAGTTCTGCTGAAAAGGGAAAGAAATTAATGGACTGGAGAATAAATAAGAAACGAAGCTAAACATGGGATCATTGTGCTGACATTGGCAATTATCACCCTAAACACTGCTGCAGACATTCAGCATCAGGTATAGGTGATCTCTGATAACAGAAACCTTTATGCTGACTTCCTCAGGTGTGGGCAGGGGCAAGTTCTTTAGAAGAACCACATTGCAGATAGCAACCAAAAATATGTAGGAGAAACTGGGGTTTGTTTAGCGAGGGACAGGCAATACATATGTGAAACTTGTCAAGAGAAATCACATGCAATTTCATCCAGCAGATTTTCTAGCACTCTTCCAACTTTCATAGGAGTTTGGGTTCTGAGGGCTATGATGGGCAGCATTGGGGTCATCTAGTCTGACCACTTGTGTATACAGGTCACAAAATTTTTCCCAGAAGTTGAATAAAGTGTATCTTGGAGATGTATTTCAAACAATGACACTCTATGAGCTCACCCAAGCAACAGCTCTCACTATACAGTCCCCTTATTGGTAAGAAATTGCACTTTCACTGAAGGTAGCACATTTTGGCTTCTAGCTGTTAAATCTTGCTAGGCCTTTTATAAACACATATAGAAAGGCCTCCTTTCCAGACCTCCTGTTTTATAAGTAACTCAATAGTCAAACTAGCTCTCCACTATTTTTTTTAAATTAACTAAAACCAGGCAGTTTCTCAAATTTAACCTTAAAGACTTTAAGTTCATTTTTCAAGTTCATTTGAACTCTCACAAGATGTTCCAGTTCTTCCTACAAACTTCTACACCAGAACTGGGCTCCCATTCAAATATACAGGATCCCATTCCCCACCTTTACTTGCTATACTCCCTCCCCTTACTTCCTCCCTTTACTTGGGAGAACAAACACCAGATGGACGGATGTGACCTACCTCTCCGGACCCGGGAACAGGAGCCCCACTGCAGGACTGAAGCTGCTGCTCGCGTCTTTGTGTCACCTGCACCATGGTTCTTCCTCAGATTGCACGGGCTGCCAACAATGTGGGTCTTCTGCATCCTCATGAGAAAGACATTCAAAACAAAGTTATAAAGAGAAATAGAAATTTGCTGGTACTCAGGAAGACGGGAGATGAAATGGTGTGTGGGGAGGGAGCAGGTGAACTTACTCTACAACAGCTTCTGAGTGTGAGCAAGACTGTGTGTGCTACTGGCACTCTCCATGTTCATCTGATGCTAGGCTATTTGTGGGATCTCCCTACAATGAATTAAGAACAAGAAGTAACAAACTGTGCTGTCAGTCAGACATATCTGGAGAAATCCCAGCATATAGTCACTTACAAAAAAAAAAAGTGACCTGCCTGGAGCCAGGAAATGGAACAGAAGCTGAGAACTCTCTGCATTTGAAAACACTTAAGTTGGCAACACTGGGCCAAATTTACCACTGTGACAAGCAGCGCAAGCCTCCTAAAGTGGATGTGCTTCTATCAGACCAAAAATTGGCCTTATCCACTTTTTATAATTTAAACTGTTGAGGAGACCAATAGGGCAGTATGTGTCCTTTTCAAGCATTGCTTTTCATTAAGTAATTTTTTTAGACAAAGAACTTTTCACAGAAGATGAGAGGAACTGCCTGATGAAATATTGACTCTCCCAATTCATATTAGATTCTCAAGCATCATTCAACAGCTCTGAATTGACTAATGGCCATCACAGCAAATGGATTTCCACCTTAATCTTTAGTTCTTGTCTGAATGATATTAATACACATTGTTTATCACTAATGAGCTCTAGAATATAATGTTAACAGAAGCAATTAAGGCCCAGCGTAACTGTCTGCAACACTGTGCTGGAGCTGAATATATGGCTAATGAATCAATTCCATAGTTCAGTTCCAGTTTCCTGACTGCAAATTCTACTTCACATGAGTTAAGGTCATCTTAGTGTCCAGGCTGTTGCTTTTATTTTTAACTTGTGTGTGTGCAAGAACTGCTTAGATAAGAAAGAAGCAGATAGGTCTTTTGAAGAGCTAGCCTAGGTTTTTTTTATTTATTGTTCAGTGATAGCAGCTACCTTCAAAGAGAGGTGTTATATTTAGACTGCCTTTTCCTGTACCGGGCATAGATTTAAACTTCTCCTAAGGTGTTTAAGTTCAGGAGAACAGAGCTTGATTCAGAGCACTCTTTAGGCAGGACTGCCAGACCCTGACTTCTTGTGCAGATAACCATGACAGAGAGGTCAGGGCTTTTTTTTGCCTGGCTGAACCCCTTCTCAAGGCTAAAGGGTGTCTCTCTTTAAAATCTTTGGTGAAGTGCTGGCTTCAGGGAAACATTTACATGTCATTTGTGGCCACAAGAATTTAAAAGCTAAGATTGAGGTCAAGAAGGAAGGCAAAGTATGATGCTACCCACACAATTTTTTGGTTTGTACTGTTCCCCTGTCCCAGCAAGGGTTGGGCATCCCTGTCTTTAATGAACTATATTTAACACTGAATCTTCAAGGTACTTTGGAGCTGATTCAACCCTGAAAAGGAAACAAAAGCTACTACTTCACAGCAACATTCCCAGAAGCACAGTTGAGAATTGCTATAAACCTCCAATTTAATGACTTAGTGCTACACTTGAAGCTAGAGAATTTTTACTTTTGACATCTGTAGGAACTTGTTGTAGATAAAGCTTTGCTTGAAACAGCTGAGCTTTTCCATGTTCTGATATACTGAACAATGCACTCATCTAGTCTTGAAGGCGAGTGAAGAAAACCATAAGTATCAGACAAACATGATCATTTGATCTCATACTGTAAGCAATTGCTGAGACAAGCCAACGCCAGTTTGAATTTGCTTTTGTCATATATTTTGGCAGCAGGCTCAAAATCTGCCTGAAGACACTACTTTAGTCCAAACTGAGAAGTTAACAGCCATGAAACTGTTTCTGTCCATACATCCAGCTTCTTGCTTTGCTGCAGCAGAGCTGGCATCCTACATCCGATTTTTTTTTCCCTCAAAATAAACAGTTTTGCCACTCGGCTCACCTGGCTGGCTTGGACTGTGCTGCACTGCTGTTGCTGTCAGCCCCAGCTCTGGCGGGTGTTTTTAAAACATCCGTCTGAACTGAAAGTTGACATGTAGCTCTTCAGCTAGCAAAGTGGAAGACACTTAGCTGCTGCAGAAGAATCAGAAAATTTTTACCTGTCTTCACCTACAGATGTTATCATCACACCTACAAGCAGGCTTTGCACTTCAACATTTTTTCATCTCTGACTGATGCTTACTACCAAATTAGTCAGCAGTTCCTTTTTTATTTTTAAGGAGTTATCTATCTAAGAACCAAGATCAAAGCAGTGAGAGCATCATTTCATTGTGCTGACTTGAATTGCAGTGTCACTTTAATTTGCAATCACTGAAGCAAAACCTCACCAAAAGCAAAGGAAATACTTCAGCAATTAGCCTGCACTCCACTCAGTGCTGCAGGAGTCACCCTGCTATAGCAGCCATGCTATGGAGCTCTGGGATGTCCCCACCGCCCAGCAAAGCCTGCAGGTGAGGGTGCAGCTCTGAAATAATGGAGAGAAAGGGAGATTGCTGGGACATTTTAGAACAAAATGATCTGGAAATGAACCTAAAGTTGTGCTGTTATTTTTTTGTTTGCTTGTTTGTTTTTGATATATATAAAGGGGAATTGAAAGAAGCTTATTTTATGCAAATTTTAACTTCAGTAAAGACAAGGTTATTGAGTAACTTCTGGGATTAAAAGGTTTCTTGGTTTACTCAGGAGCAGGCTATGTACTTCCACTGAAAAAGATCAGAATAGAAGACCTGTACTGTAAGTGTTGGGGGAAAAAAAAAACCAAACCCAACATTAATAGCCAGTTATGCACCACTTGTAATGGCATGTGCATGGATGAGCTCCCTCTTCTCCACATCCAGTTCCCTTGTGCAGTTTCCTGGCTATCCTCTGGATTCTTTAAATCTGGCTCCATAATGCAGATCTAAAGGGAGCGGGAGCGGGGGGGAATATTCACAGTTCAGACATGGAAAACAGCAGAAGATGAACGAGTGCCACTTTTATCACTGTGCATTAACAGAATCTAGCACAGGACACAAGTCTTCGTCGTCTACATCACTGTTGCCACAAATTTGTTTTATGGCAGAAATGTCCTTCTGTGCTGGGCACTGTACAATCACGCAGACACATCTCCATCTCCCCAGTTTTACAGTTTCCATCAAGAAGGAAATGAGTAGATAGAAGAGAAACAACTTCCCTCTGTTTTACATAGAGGCAACTGAGACATCAGTGACAAAGCAGTTTACTCACAGTTTACAGAAAACCTGGGACACTGTTACAGGCCAGACCTTCACCAGCCAAAGCCCAGTATCAAATGGGCAGCCAGTTCCTTTTAGGGCCACCAGCAGCACAGCCCTCCAGGACCATCCTTCAGTGCCTGGACAGCTGGGTGCCTCCGCTGCCCTTGTGCTGAACAGACCCAGGTAATTCAGAACGGAGATGTCCCCAGGGCTTGTTTGCCCATTAAGATGGTGGGAAGAGAGTTTGAGCCCCTTTACAGATCACTGCACCAGGCAGGAGCAGCCGCTGCCTCTGTATTTACTGATACTTTAGAAAGCACTGCCACCCATTCGCAACACCCATTCTTTTCCAAGATGCCAGAAAAGGAGCACCAAAGTCCCCACGCCAGCCCTTGCCACTGGTGGGTGACCAGGTTTGCCAAAACCGGGGCGGGGGGGGCAGGGGGAAGATGTCGCTCTGAAGCAGAGACATCCCCCCCCCAAAAGTTAACCCCCCGAGCGGCTGCGTGGCAGCCACCTCCCAGCAGCACCCTGCCCATCTGCCCGCGGCCACGCACCCGCCTCTGGCCTGCCCAGGCCCCTTTGTCCGGGGCCGGTTCTCAGGGGGGGCCAGAGGGGCAGCCATGGGTGCTATATTAGGCACCTGCGGTTCGCACAATGGGCTGTGGGTGCTCGGGGGAGAGACAGATTGATGTATTGTGTGCGGGGGAGGAGGGCTGTCACTTGAATCCATGTGAACCCAGGCTTTCGGGGCAAGGGAGATTGACAGCTTTTGTAGGTCGCAGCTCTCTTTCAAAGCTCTGCTTTATAGACAGTAGGTTAGGGGGCCCGGGCTTTCACTCCCATAATTCGAACAGGGCAATCATCAGCACTGAGAATTTCTTCTTTCTCTCTCTCTCTCTCTTTTTTTTTTTAACCCCCCTTGTTATGCATTAAATGATTTCAGTGGAGGAATGTGCAGCATTAATTAGAATTGGTTAGTAGATACCAAGGGGAAAAGTTTCTTCACAACAACTATAGGAGGTGTCACTGCTACAAAGACAGTTTTGTTTTCGCTCTCCCCAGCATTATCAGTGCAATATGTAAGGTAGCGATTCTTTTCATTTAAATTAAGTGGAAAGCTACTAAATCTTGTTTTATTCTTCAAAAAAGAAAAAGGTCCTTAACACTTATCTTTTAACTTCTTTTATTTTGTAAGGTTAGTGTTTACTTTTGCTTTCAGTCCTCCCCATTAATCGGCCTGCAAAGATGTGTATCCAGTTTTGTGTATCATTTAGCTCTTACAATTATAGGCGAGTACAACTAATATATAAGGATTGTCTCCTGATTAAAGCAACAACGTTACCATTTAAAATCAAAGGCGCTCGTCTGGAAGGACACATTGAAATTCAGAAGTGTGGCTGGCTGTTCTCTGCAGGGATTTCCTAGTTTCTTTCAACTTTTTAAATAGAAGTTAAGCTAAAAGATGGGCTTGAGCATATAAAGTAAGAGCTTAGAAGAAACGCTCATTAATATATTTATGTATGGGGTTTTTATTTCTTTCCTTGAAAACTTTTCCCATCGACAAACCGCAAACAAATATTAGCCCCGATAGTATTTAAATATTTTCTTCCATCAAATGTACTCAACTAGTTTATCACAAATAACTAGAAAAATAAATTTTAAAAAAATCTGAAGTGAGTTTCAACATTTAACAATAGAGACAATCCTGTGTGCTACACCACAGGGTAATGTCACATTCTTTTTTTTCTGTTAATGGTTTGAAAATTACTAAATTATTACCATGATAAAGCATCACCTCTTAAGACATGCAAAGCCAACTGCTGTCTCTAGAAGTAAATTATTAAGGCTCCATGCCCTGCAGATTCTCTTGCAACAAATTCACCTGAAATGTGAAGATATTTATAATTTGCCCACAGTATCGCTCAGCAAGCACCGCTAGTGTTCTTTGTAGCAGGAAAAGTCTAATTCTTGCTTGTTCCCCCTGAGGGAATGCTGGAAAGCGCAGCCGCAGGCAGAGCTGCCTGGGCAGGACAGAGCCGGTGTTCCTAGACAGGCAGCGGTTCTTCTTCTGCAGGGCAGGTACCAGTGCCTAATTTTTTGTCTGACCTCCACACAGACAGTCTGGCCTATGCATTATGTAGTCAAAACCACAGCTTAAAAAATAAGCTTTATTATTCAGTATCTAGATCATAATGAGCTTGATTATATTTTCATCTTACTGATAAACGGGGAGTTACTAGTGGGAGACATGATGTCAGAGCTTTTTTTAACATAGCTCAGCATTGGCACAACTTTAAGAGCTGCATAAAGATGAGCTAAACAGAGCCTGTGCAAAGGAAGAGAGGAGCAGTTTCTACTAAGAATGGGATGCAGTTTGATAAGTAGAAATTTAACTGAGTGAGTAAAAGCCAACTCAAATATTTCACCTTTTGGCTGGAGACTCCCCTCCATGAACAGGAGGAACAAGACTATTAAACATCTGACATTGTCTTGCAAGGAAAAATCCATGGGATATGAAGAGTTATTTTCCATAGTGCAGGGGAAGGGAGAAGCAGAGTCTCTTCCCTTCCACCTCCCTAAAACCACCAGTTCAGCCTCAGTGGCTGGGATTTAAGCCCTGGAGACTGCACCATAGCGAATGCTCTATCAGCAATAATTAATTAATCAATCGGGTGCCAATATGCAGAGGATCCCAGGCAGTCCAGTTCTTTGCTGCCTCAGACAGAGCAGCACTTCTCTGGGGAGCCGAGGTCACTGCAAAGTTTAGTTTTGAAGTAAGCCCCAGCCCTGGGGTCAGTCAAGGCAGCCCAAAGCTTTCCCAGCAGCAGTTCACTTCCCTGCACAGCACCGGCACTACCCAGCAGGACCAGCTCGCCTGCTCCAGAGATGCAAAGCCGCTACGCGAGTTGCTCTCGCCAAGTTTTCCTGTGTCTCCTGCACCCTGGTCCAAGGGCTGTCTCCTCTTTTTGTTTTTGATTTTTTTTAGACCACAGTACCTCTCTCAGAATTATGCATCCCTCATGCATGTAAATGAGAGGGGTCCAATTACACGCGAGGGAGAAAGGGTTTAATGAATCATGAAAAAGCAAGGGTTGCATAGAAAAAGCTCAATCCCAGTGCCCCCTCATCCCCCACTTGGAAACGTGCGTTTCTCATTTTTGAGAGTGATGAGAGAATGCAGAGGAGTGAACAGGAGAAACCCACAGCTGAATGAATACAACGCTTGTTTGTGTTTATTACAGCCTGTACTTGAAATCTGTGATACGCACTTTTAAGGAAAAATAGTTAAGCACAGAAGTTACGTTCCTCTACACAGCATAAACAAATGCAATACATGATTGTAGATATCTCTATGTTTAAGTTCTCCCACCTGGAGTACATTCCTCTTCTTGTTCTCCTTTCCTCTGCATGTATACGTAAGGTCTTACGTGAATTTAAAAGACAAAGAACAGGCAGAAGCTGGTTGTTATTTATGAGGTCCTGTAAAATACAGCCACAGATTACACAGTCTAAGTTGTATGGCTAACTTCCACACCTGGCTGACCCTGAGATTGGTTGTTTATCACTGGCTATTCCAGGTGAATGTGAACTAGACAGCATGGGATATGATGAGCATTTTAAGGCAAACCACATTAAAGCAATATTATTAATGTCAAGTATGAGTTCATATGATTACATTTAAAACAGACATTATAGCAAATTGATTTGTAAATATTCTGGGACTCTTCAGGGCTCTTTCCTTTCTGCTGTTTTTTTTTTTTCTTTAGCAGGATTAATCATTAGTCACAGACTGTTGCTAAAATGACTTTAAAATTATGGTGTAGGAAAAACTCCCAGTGTCCTCAATGGGAATTACACAGCATTGTGGTCCCAAGTTGTGAAAAGAAACAGACATAAACACCTGAGCATGAAGATGGTCTCCCTTTTCCATATCAATGAGGGAATTACAAGTACTGAGCAACTACATCTCCAACTGAAATGTAGCAGAGTTATTATCTGTTCAGTATCTTTAAAATTTGGCCTCAAAGTTTCCTTCTTTACTTGGCCGTAGAAATACCTGTGAAATTGCACATGAAAGTGATTTCTCATTAAGGTAGGATGCAGCTAGAAAGAAGAATAGCTTCCACAACGACAGCAATAGGATAACTCCATGTGTGCACAAACGTACACAGGAGTATGAATAACTTGTGGAATTACACCAAGCCTGGTCCAATTTTTCACTAACTTGATCTAGAACCCTGCAGGCAAAATGCATAAGAAGGCCAGTGCATAAATTCCAGTAGTTATGAGTGAATATTTCTCATTAGAAGCATGTAAAATAAAAAGAAAGACCCACTGCTTTGGTGTTGCACATTCTTATTTATTTCTGCACAGGTAACAGAGCCCTGGACCACTGCTGGTGATCCAGGATGCTACTTTGGTTAGTTTAGCTACTGCTATGAGTAGTAGAGTGAAACTCTATGATCTTAAAAAGAAGTTGCTGCTGTCCCAATTCCTCTTTCCACTTCAAGGCATTGAAGTGGTTCAAGCCAACAGAACCCCCTTGATGGTGAAGAGAAAGTGGAAGTGGTGCACAAGAGATGCCTGCCTTTGTGTCATCTACTAATTTTTCTAATCTTCCAGTGATGCCTTTATTGGAATTTCTATCGGGCAGGGCTCTTGGGTATGTTGACAGCAGGGAGGACATGCTGGTTAGTTAACTCTGTGTTCTGGACGCAAGTGTTTCCATCTACTCTACTGGATCTGGGAGGGAAGGGATGATATTAGTACAGAGAGTAGCTGGAGCAGCCCAGCTCCCTTAGGAAAGGAAATAAAAGAAGCAACATGGAAATACCACAGGGTAGCAAGGGTTTGCCTGTCCCCATATCCACAAAATCCTTAAGCCTACACTCTGAGCTTTAGCAAAGAGGAGTTGTTGCAGAATCTTGTGAGGTTCATCTCCTGTCATTGTCTCAGGCTAGTTTTCCTGGCCTCTTCACAGCAGGTGTTCCAAAATCCTGAGTTATTGGCCAGATTCACACAGATGAGTGCTATTCCCTGATATGACTGAAAATGGATGAAAATTTGTAAGAAGTCAGACAGAAAAACCAAATTGTTACTTTTGGCCTTAAGAAAGCAAAATTTTTTCCAGTCTATTCAATGAATTTCATCCAAAGATGGTACAGAAAATATTCCAAAGAGCACACATGGTGTAGACCAAATTTTCATATAAATCACTTGTCCTTTAGCTTTGTCTGGCCCGTAGAATGACTCTGTTAGCCAGATAACTAAAACCTTGCTCAGAAACTAGCATTTACAGAAGCACAGAGGGAAGAAATATCATCTGAGATCCACAATTTTCAGAGATACCCGACGGCCTGTGCAAATCCTGTACAGCCTCAGGTCACTGTCTCCTTTGGTCACCTTTGCTGTGTCACCTTTGCTCACTGTCATGAATACAGTGCTTCAATACATCTCCTTCTGTAGTCTTTCTGAGCATTATTCTGTAATTTTTTGCATGGCTAGCAGTTTTGCTAGTTTCAGATGAATGGCAGTAGCAAGGGAAGCAGCAAGACTATGATCCTTCTGGCAACAGACAGCTCTTAGTTTGGCTCCTCTGCATTGTCAAACCACAAATGCACTGCTCACGTGTGGGTCCATAGAGCTACCCTCCAAAGATGTCACCTGCTTCATATGGTTCTGGTTATGGCCCAGGAACCTGGTGAAAATGCAAAGTTTAGGCTGGGATTTCAGAATCCCTTCTTATGAGTAATTCCCATGCACATCAGACTCCTTTCCCTTTGAACTGGTAACCTTGGTATCCATTATCAGAAAACATCATGTACAACTGTGTTAAGAAAAAGATGCATTCTGGAGCTCATAATTGGGATACATTTCACCACGGAAAGTGCATAAACAAAATGTTTTCAGTTACAAAATTCACTAATAGGCAGTTAACATGCTATTAGCATGTTTTCATGAAGGACCAGACACCACTTGGGGTTGAAAGACTTTTACACTTCTTTTCCAATGAGCATTTTGGTTTAAGTTATTCAAGGTCAATGCCTTCTTAATGCATTTCGGGGTTATCTTCTTCTTTGTAAGGGAGTGCAGAAGAACAGTTATTTAATACAATATAAAAGTAAAAATGATATATCAGTACAAAATACCAGGTCACTCATGAGATATTCTTTTTGTATATTAACTTACCAAACCAAGATTAGTAAAAAGCACAAAATCACATAAGTGCTCCTTTCCTGTATCAACGGGACACACCACTACCAGAAAGACTGCTTTTTGCATCAAATTATACACCTGCAATCTTTCTTTCCCATCAGTTTTCTCCACGTGACTGTTTCCCTTGTGCTCTTACCACATTACTATGTCTCCCCTGCCCATGCATGGCAGATACTTGGGGTGATGGTCAGTTGGGCTGGGACAGCTTTCATGGGTTATCCATTCAACTTCTACCTGATGGTGGTACTTTTCTAAGGTGTCTCCTCAGCAATGAGGTGGGAAGAGACCCAGGGCACCAAGTTCTCGCTGCTGAAGTGCACACAATATTTTGCATGCTCCCTGACTCTCTAACCCAGCCTTTTTTGCCCCACTTACTTGCTAACCCAGTGGTAAGAGCATATGCACCTTGCCTTGTTTGTCATATCTCCCGTCTGTTTCTATGCATGACTGCTACCAAGAAGAGCACAGGCAGGTAAGCCAGAGAGGAATGGCACAAGGTACAGGCACCAACAAGGGAAACAGCAAAGATCTATCTCAGTTTTGGTCCACCAGCTCTGGCATATCTGCCTTTAAGATTTAACTGCACGTTTTCCGTAATCGGTTCTGATTTTTACAACCCAGGACTTGACTGTCTGCACAAAAGCATTTGCTTTTCTTTCAACAGAAAACATACTAAAATAGACTCTAAAGTTGTTGTAGATTTTTTTTTAATGGGAAAAGATTAGGTAATTAAGGAAATCATGCACCATGCCATGTGGAAGCCTCCTGACAAATACTACTTTGGTGGCCATGACCCTGGCCAGAGGAAGAAGGCTGTGATGTCACCTCATCCCCAAGTCCCAGTTTCACGGATAGTATCTCTGAAAGGAATTGTCTAAAGGAGATTGTTCCTTATGAAAAGTTCACATGATGGAGTCTGAAGGGCTTGTTTCACTTGAAGCCCAGCAGGACAGAGCTGTTTGGAAAGAAGCATTCAGTGTGTTCTGTTTTGCTGAAAGCTGTCACAGTGAACAAGTACTTAGCAAACAGCATGAACAAGGATTTGAACTAGAAAACTAGCAGGGCCCTGACAACATTGTAATAGTGGACTTGTCTGTTCAGAGCCTGTACAATGATGCATGGGGGCATGAGAAGGAAAACAGGAGAACTAGATTCTTGTATTTTTAATTTTTTTAAAGGTGACAGTTTATCATTGCTCTGAACTTGTTTGTATTATTGTGGTTGCCTTTGGCTTCAGTGGGAGGGGAAAGCATCCTGGCGAGAAGGGGCACAGGACAGAGGTGCAGTGCATGGCCCAAAGGGTGAACCGATTGATTAATTAAAAAGCAGTCTGTTCTTTTCCTATTGTCATGTTTTTTAATGTTTTTACTTCTGTTGTGATGGGCTGACTGTTTAAGCTGTTTCTCTTTACATCTGTAATCCATATTTAGCAGTGAAAAAAAGCTGTCTGACTCCCAGTCCAGAACTGAAAGAGAACCTGCCATTCCACACCTTTGAAAACAAGCTGCTTTCACCCAAGCACCTAGCTGCTGACATCACGCAGGTATAGGAGACTAGCACCCATTAAAGACTCCCATCCCTCTCCCCCGTCATACGAGAGACTATTGAAGACAGCACAACATTAAGAGACATCAAATGAGTAGGAAATTAGAACTGGATAAAACCAATTCTCCTTTTAGTTTTACATACTGCAACCATGTCCTTATTTCTAAAGCAAACCTCAAAAACACACTAACTACACCCTTTCACCATAATTATGACAGTTGTCTAGTTTATAACAAGAAGAGTTTCAAAAGCTGTAATAAATAACTTTTTATTTATCACTTCTAACATGTTGTGCATTTTCCTAGACATGGAAAGCCCCTAACTGGTTTCCTCCTTTGCTACAGAAGACTAACAGTCCCTTCTCCAGGCTGTCTCCTACTAAGCAATTTACACAAAATCCCTGGTTCTCTCCTTCCCTTTACAAGGACAGAAGACTTGCAATGTTTAAGTGCATAGCCCAGCACCTCTTTCCTTATAGACCTCAACAGGCTCAGGATGAAAAGCACTTTTCTAGCCTATAAGAAAACCTGTTGATTTTATCAGGTCCTGGAATAAGTTCCTGGACCTGCCATTCATTCCCTTCATACTCTCTGCCATGGCTGAAAACTTCTGCTAATGGTTTGTGGAAAGAGTGGAGGTAGACAGACTGAAGAAGCACCTGCTCCTACCAAAGCTTAATCCTTGGACAGGGACATTGCTCACCTAAGTTACTACTGGAAGACTTGATCCTAGGAATACGTTCACTGATGAAATGGATCAGAGACACTAATTCAATCCTGACTCTCTTACTGCATGCACTTCTTTTCCCCATTCATGCTCAGTAATAGTATTATTGCTTCTGTCTGTAAATTCAGATCTTAATTTATAGGGCTGATATACATTGCTTTAAAATGATTATAAAGATTATTTTGTCTGGCATCCTCTCACAATGTGGCCCATATGCTGTATATAGTAATCTTGGCATCTGAGGAATATCTACCTTCAATCTGAGGCTTCCAAACCCTTTAGCATTAAGGACTATTCAGAGCTGCAAAGACAGGAATGGTTTTTAACAATTCACATGGTTTCTGGTTAAGTTCTCCACTAAGCCCCTTCACAACGCTGCTAAATGGCTAGGTTTAGTATGAGCCGTGTTCCAGGGAACCCAGAATTGTGACCACCAAAGTGACAAGTCTGTGCTGGCTTTGTCCAGATCGGAGGAACATGTTTTATCACTTTTACGATACTGCAAAGGTATTATTCTCTAATAAACGTGTAAACTGGGTATCAGGTGTTTCCTCAGACTCAAAAATATCTTGTGGGATTGAACTTAGTCCAATGATATTCAAAGCTAGTATCTCCCTCTGATACCCACATGCCTCAGATACTGGTAATTGTATTACAAGTTTCCTATCACTAGAACAGATTTTTTTCAGCAAAGCAGGTCTCTTTTGCAGGGAGACCGATTACTATAGGAGTGTTCTCCCACTGATTTTTTTTCAGTTGCTCCCTGAACCAGATAGCATGTTTTCTTTATGAAAAAAAGAAGGGATCTTCCCGTCTTTTTCTTTGCTTTTCCAGCTCAAATCTCCTCTCATTTCAAGTATACTACAATGCAGAAGTTTGAAAGAGGAAGGACTAGGCTTTTTCAAAAATGCCGTCATTATTTAAGGATCTGTAAAACTTACAGGCCAAATGCCTACTCAGAATACTTTTGTACAGAAGCAGAATAGCTACTGTTTAATCAGCAGTGCCGTGCTCACCAGCTCTCAGGCACAGCTCTCTCTGGTGGCATTTCTACTACATGCACACTTCAGTCTGTGAGGGACAACAGTCCTTTGAATTCAAGATCTCTATGTAAGGGCCGTGCTGATTTGGCTAGAAAGTTGAAATCCTAGTCATTAATAATATCTTCAGGAAATTTTACCCATACTTGTGCTGCACTGAAGCAGCTACCACCCCCTGTCCTTTTTTTAGCCCTTGAAGATACAGGCAGATGTCCGCTCTGCAGGCGGCTCTTGCCACAGTGCGGAAGTCACCGCTGTCCAGCTGCTTGCTTGATTTGTGGGATGGCTTCTCTGAGTGCCCTCAGACTGCTCCAGACAAAACCTGCATGGCTTAACTTAAACGTTTTTAGCAAGATAGCTTGGGTTAGCCTGGAAAATTTTGTCTGCAGCGAGAAAACACTCACATTATGCCCTCACCACAGGACTGAGAGTGAACTCCCATGCAGAGTTGATCCCCAGGTAGAAGTGGTGGTATTTCCAGCTGGCAGAGCTGGCTATGGAAAATGCCACCACTGCACATCAATTCTGGACAGTTGTCCAGCTGCCGATGTGCAGGATGCAATCATACCTCCCACCTCTGTCCCCCCACCTCTATAAAATATCCACTGTCATTTTTATGACTAGTGTCTCCGGCTTTTGCCTCTAAATTTGCAAAACTACTTTGCCCCACCTGCACTGTTCCTTGCAGCATTTGATGCACCACAAACAGGATAGCAGCTACAGATCTGCTGCTAAAACTGTTACTGTCCCATCTGCCTGCCTAGAAAATAACACCCAGCAGCAGGATTTTATGTCCTTGCATATCATGGGAAAAACATATTGTTTCTCCCATTCTCCACCCCCATAGATAAACTGTATTACTCATCTTTAAGTTGTTTTCTTCTCAGGCTAGCCTATCTTTAACCCATGCACTGTTTGAAACTGTAAAATACAGAGCCCCTTTCATGCTGGGAGGGATGTGTTCCTGCCAGGTCCCAGTGTTCTAGGGAATTTGCCAGATCCCTCAATAATCTGATCCTCTGCCTTTTGGCTCCAATGTTCGGAGTTGGCTCTTTGGTCTGAGTTCTCCCGAAACAGGGTCTCCATCCCCTCCCATGCTGTGCTTTCCCTACTGCCTGGTAACCATGTGTAAGGTCCATCCCCTTTAGCATTTGCTTCCCCAGCAGAGCAGCCTGAGGAAACAGCAAGAGCAGTCCATCCCTCCACCCTCTAGACAACACAGGCATATGCAAGAACAAAGCGTTTATATTCGCAGCGTCCCATTTAAGTTTTCTGGTGCTTAGAGCACTGCAGTAAATGCACTGGGTTTGATTACCATAGCGGAAAATACCCTTCCTAGGGCTGCAGGAAGCCAGCAGAAGTGCCAGGAAGAAGGAGAGGGAAAGCCATGTAAAAAATGGCCCAGACAGGGACTGGGAGGGGACCAGGTACAGCTGAGCTGCACGATACTGAGTCACCAATTACTGTTAGGTACACTTTCCCCTGGCTGGGGAAGTCGACTGTACGTACCAGGCTTAGTAGCCAGAGAAGGGACGTCCCCTACCCTCTGGGGCTGCTCCTTGGATAAGAATTAGAATTTAGGCCAATTAATCATTATGGACAATGCTAAGTAAAAAGTACATGCCAGCAAGACTGCAATAGTGCCAGGCTGAGAGAAGGGAGGTGTCACCCTGTTTAGCTCTTATATCATTACACAGACACGGTGGCTGGAGGATATTGCCGCTCCAGACACTTATCAGCCATCTGACTGACTTCCCTCGCAAGCTCTTGTTCCCTCTTCTAACCAAAGTGAACAGATTTGCAGAAAAGGAATGTAATTTTAAAAGTCCTGAGTTAATCAAATGCTTTAAAAACACAGTGCCTGTGATACAATGGATCAACTTTGTCCTGGGTGTCAGCCCATTCACTCCAACAAGCTTACACCAGAGATGAATTTGCTCTGGTGCCTTTGTCAATAAAATTCTAGATTAAAAGAGACCCTATATAGAGCTGGTCCCAGAGGTATTTGCTAGTTAATCAGCCAATTAACTGACCCAAGGAGTAGGAAAAGAGGAAGGGGGAGTAGGGGGGAAAACAAATCAGTCAAGGTATGGTAGACCGTAATTCTTTAGGAGTTAATGTTAGAAACCTTTTCAAATGGATTTCAGCCTACCTTGACTCATTCTCCCTTCTTCTTTCCTTTTTCTCTTCTTCCCAATTTGTAATTGTTGGTTCTCCTAATTGGCTGATTAACTACTTATTACAGACAGACCTGGAGGTATGTGGGATCCCGTTAGCCACAGAACTTGATTTCATCTAGCAAAGCGAGGTTGAATGCAGCAGAGCATCTGTATGGGCTGTTTTTCTCCTACCCAGGCTGATGGCTTAGAGTCAAGTAGCATTTCAGTTGAGAAGATTCTTTTTTAAACTAGCTTCTATTTTATTTATTTAATACTACAAAGCAAGGGAAGGGGGTTTTTTTAACAGTTTGTTATGCAAACAGGATGATTTTAGCAACGGAGTTTGTACCCCTCAAACTAACCTCTTTACTATTCACTGATACATTATCAACTCTGTCAGGATATTTTAATGAATGAGCTGTTACAGCTGCTTGATGTTATGATAGTAAGTAATGACAATAGAATTAACCTCTATTTTCCTTTTTTAGTGTTACCAGGCTGCTTTCTGCCAGCAGAATCCTGGGAGATAAGTCTTCATGGTGAAAAGGGCAAGCTGAGAAAGTTACCCTAATTTCTTCTCCTTCGAGTTCTGTGGGGTAAAAGAGCAGAGCTCGCCCTTGCTGTTGTTGGCTTCACTTAAGATTTATAGTAGGTCAAAAGGGAGGTACCAGTCTGTTCTGGCACCTCTTGAAACCACACGACCAAGAAGGAATCCAAAGTTGCTCTCTGAATCTTCAAAGAGGCGTTTTGCTGCTTGTTCATCATAACGCAAATCTTATAGCATCTCACTGATGCACCTTTTCCAGCATCGTGTAAACAGAGATGGAGCTGCTACCCTTAAAACAGTGACGTCATAGCTAGACAGGGCACTGTCTGACCTCTCTAAAACAATACCTATCAGTTCACATGGCTGCACATATGCAGGTTATTTTCTAAAGCTGGTGGATTGTTTTGGTTGTTCACTCTCCTGTGTAGATAGTAAATAATATTCTTTTTCTCTTCTCATTGCTTGGGCAGCAGGACCCTGTGCAAAACAGCAAGTCCTCCAAGTGTGATTGTCCAGGGAGATGGGCACAGAATGGGATTCTCCTAATGTAGCCTCTGTTGCATAAACCTCTTCTTCTAATTCCACTTCCCTCCTTCATCTTCAGAAGAAAGTCTGGGATTTTAGTTCTATTTAATGATTTATTCCTCCTACCCCTCTTTTCTCCCTTAGCAAAAGAGCAGGCTGAGCCTCGGCAGCCCATCCTCAACTGCATGTAAATCACAATCTGATTAGGAAGTGATATATTCATCTGTAACTCCTGCATAAAAGTTATTCAAGTATTTTGACAAAATAAGTGCTGTTTACTTTATACGTTTTCTGCTAATTCTAAAGATTTCTGCAAACCTAAAGGATCTCATGGAATTTACAGGCTTGTGGCTTTGCTATTGAAAGCATAAAAGCATGCTAAATTAAGTTGATTTGCCTGTGAAAGAAACACGTCCATTATTCATGTCAGGGCCCTGTCACATCAAATTGAGGGAGTGAAGAAAACCCTTTTTTATCAACGTTTAGAAGCAAGGAAAAAAACAACCATTCAGGGACTGAATCTCAATTGGGAGAAAGTCAGTCTGAAAGCAAGGTTAAAAAAAAAAAGTTGGGGACATGTCTAATATTGGAAATCAGCAAAGGGTGGGTTGATTTAACTTTGGCTGAAATCTTTCAAACAGAAAGCCAGGACGAAACTTAAAGTAGCAAGTAGTACACACAGTCTCAATGTCTCTCGTGTAAACTTGTCAAAAGTAGTTAAGCTAATTCAGATTTAAGTCTTTTCAGACCCCGTTTTTCTTGGATGCTTCAAAATAATAATAAAAACTGTTAAGCAGGTAGAGCATTGCACCTGTGTATTACTAATCTTTTTATCCACTGGTTATTACATGATTTAATTCTTATTAGCAGACAACATGTAGGGGTTTTTAAGTTTGATTAGCTGACAGAGGAATTGAAAAAAGATTGTTTTAGATATGGCTGTTCTACAGCTATGCACATCTGTAACAGGGGGGGTTGACAGGATCAAAAATACTCAGGATTTTTTCCTGTCCACTGTAGGACACATTACTTCATGTAGCCAGAAAATCTTGGCTGATTTTTTTTTTATGACATAGTGTGATAGGTACAGACAAAATAAATGGCACATGTATACGTGCCATTTTTTAAAATAAAAGATTAATTTGTAATCTACTATACTATTCCAATATACATAGAGCTAAATGAGAAACCATAAGGGGAATTGTTTTATACACTGAAATTATTCTCATTGCCTGATTATAATTTCTCATGTGGCTTGCTTATTTAGCAAAACAAAAAGCTTAGAGTTCCTTCTTACTACAGTTGTTTTTTATAAGCTTAAAACCAGCGTGCTAAGTGGCATTTCACAGTCTTCTGCTTAAAGCCTAATTGGTTTAGACTGGATACCTTGGAGATATTCTTTAAAAGTCCATTTTTTATGTCACTAATATTATTATACTGTACAAAGGGTAATTCAGCAACTTGTTTACCTTAAATCATGTTTCTAGGTACCAGGCCTTTACATCATTTCTGCCTGAGATTTGTTTTCCTACCTTTTGTTTTTCCCTAACTTCAGAGCCCTTGGGTTAACATGTTTTCTGCTTTAAAACTCTTATCTGAAAGACACTTTACCACCTCATCCAGCCACTCTCTTGCTTCCCAACTTCAAAGTCTCAAGCTGGGAAAGCAAATCTAAGTCCCAAATGCCAGACTCTGCAGCTTCTATAGGACCCTCTGCTAAAGTTAAGTTCTTGTCTTTAATTGAAAATTGCAGCCAGTGTAAATAGGAGCTAGTTTGCAGCAAGCTTGCCACAAAAGGAATTACTTCGTGGAGTGGCTGCATTGGGGTAAACAGAGGGGATAAAAAAAAAAAGAAAGAAAAAGCAAAAGAAAAAAAGCCAAGGGTAAAAGAGAGAGGCATTGTACTGTGGAGGTAGCATCAAGACAAGGATTAATGGCTAGAGGAATTGTATTTTGTGTGCTTTCAGCAACATTACAATCTCCCAAAAGCAAGTGTTACTAATAAGCGGGCCAGTAAAGAAAGGTTAACGTATTAAGGGAAATGGAAAAATCAGGCTCTTTAAATAACAGAAAATTTTTATTCTGTAAAGTCCAAGCGAAGTGTTGCTGATGTGTTTATTTTTAGTACTTACATTTGGGTCAACTAATGAAGTTTGTTATTTTACAGAGTGGACAAGTGATAGGAAGTGATACATATATACCACACAAATGACATTTTCTGCCAACTTCAGTTACTTGCATGTACCCACAATTTACTTATTTTACAGTTCCTAGCTGGTAAGGAGAAACCCAGTCTGCCTTTTCTGTTGGCATATGATAGGGATCTAACAGAGAAATCCAAGCACCCGTGCTGGAAGCGTGCCAGGCCCTAACAGACCAGAACAAGGAGAATAGTGGTGGTGGAAAGGAGGGCAGCATCCCTTTTCAATGCCCAGACCTCTGCTGCCTTGGGATTATGGTGTTGATAGGGGCTCACACAACATCATCAGATCTTTGCAGTAACTCAAAAAGACACAGCAAGAGAAAGTGAGGAGAAGCCAGTGGTGTTCCCCTTCGCCCATTCCCAGGAGCGGGGGCGAGTTGGGTTTTTTTGCTTGTTGGACTCCTTGAACTGGCTCAAAGAATGGCCAGACAAGCACCAGCATTGGCAGAAGGGAGTGGATGAGGGGAAATAAGATCTTCCTTTTCAGTGGGAGCTACAGTTTTAGTAGCTCAGCTGCATTATGGAACTGCACCCTAAGACTTCCTAAGTTTGGGCTCAGTTCATCGTTCCTTTACCAACTCCCCAAGTCAGCCTGGATATGTGACTTGATATCTTAATGATAGGATTCTCTGCCCACAAAATGGGAAAAATAACTCTTCCTTTTCCTGCAAATTCCTGACCTTTTCTCTATAAACACTGTCTATATGGATACTGCCTTCATAGGAACCCACTCAGCAACTATGATATATTTTTGTGTTAAAATTATTACTGTTAAAATGATTGTTCCAGCAAACATACTGACCTCTATTCTGTCTTGAGTAGATCTCTTACGCTGTGCATCACATCACTCCATAACAATGGAAACAGTTCAGCTATGGAAACTCTGGATATTCTGAAAAGTAACAGTATGGATATTATCAGGCAATGAGACTGTTCCATTGCTATCAGTGCACCTACTGTTGGTTTTGTTGGGTTTTTTTAATAATTCATAGCTCATCATATTCAAAATGCGGTTTTGAATGTGAGCTAATGGAACCAGAGTCTAAAAATCTAGTGGAAGTACAAGCAAGTCTGTTAATACATAAGATAGAATTACAAGAAACTGAAATGGGATTCAGTAAAATATACTCCACAATGTTCTTTCATGTAACCTATTTTTAATAAAATACAGGATCTGTGAATTTAAGAGCACTGCTGATACAAAACAGAATCATATTGTTTTAAAGCAGGAAATTTCATTTGTTTCTACTCACTTTTCAGTGGCTTACAAGTTGCATTGATTCAAAACGCTCTCAAAAGTATCTGCAGCATGAATCCATTGGATGCATCTGTGAGAAACAGAACTGATTAAAAATCCAAAATATATCCTAATTATCCAAAGAAAGTAACTTAAAAATGGCATTATTTTTGAGAGTTCTAAACATTACTCGCATAGCCAAGAATTCATGAAGCCCTCTTCCAGTTTTTCTTCCTGGACTTCAATATTTGCACACTTTTTAACTTTTTATTTTTAATAGTATTTTCCTCTTTTTATTTACTGTCATGGGAAATAATTGAATTGTGCATGGTACAAGACTCTCTCCATGTGTACACAAACATAAATGCCATGCCTTTTAAACTTGGATCAAAATGAAGTCAAGAGAAAGAAAACACTTAGCTTGAGACATTGCTTACTATTATTCTGCTTACAGTATACACTTGGAAAGTTTTCATGTTCATAACTCAGTGTCTCCAGTGCACCATATCTCTTAAAGATATGCAAGTTCATTTCAGCACTTATCTGCTCTTTTCTCCTCAGGAGTTCGACTGTTTTTCCGCCTGATGGTTAGAATGAATTGAATATTTTGAACTCATCCATCAGATTTGGAAATGGTCCCTGAATTGATGAGAGTGTTTAACAGTTAATTGAACATTTCTGTTGTGAACTTCCATTGTTTCAAAGTGCAAAAATACTGGGCCCAGGAACGTGGACAAAGAGGATCCATGACACGTTCTTGTACCACAAATGTTTTCATCCTCTAGAGAGCAGCAGGCATTTGAATAACAGGGGCATCACTCTGGTCTCGCTCTTGAATATCGCAAGGAACGGTGGTCTGAAAAGGACATTCACAGAACCTGAGGGCTCCCATGTTCTGCAGCAGAAAATAATTCCACATTTTTCAAATTCTTGATTTATTTGTGCTCATCTCACACAGACTGACTTCCCTAAACATACAATTCAGCCACCTGACTGCTACCCATGCCCATGTGGGACAGATGTTCATAACAGCAGCCTCAAATATTGGTCTGCCTGCACAACACATGCAGTGTGGCTTATTTTGTTGCACCGGTAAATAGCTCATTATGGGCAAGTATAGATACAACACACACATTTTGCAGCCGGTGAGGCTTTCCAAAGGGAACTGATGGTGCTAGTAAGTATTTAGTTGGTTTTTAATCTTAATGTTTTCTGTATACCCCACTGTCTTAGGTGACTTTGAAAATTCACACCTGCAACCAAGGAAACAATAAAGGCATCTGGACTTTTTCTCCCTCCTTGAGAGTCATGAAAAACTTCATCTTTCAGACTTTCTTCTCTATTATAGCACTTCAGCTAAAGAGAAATTATTTTTCTCCATTCTGAAACTCCACCAAATTGCTTTATTATACTTCACCTTTCTCCTTTTCACTGACTTTTGTACAATTCTTTAAGACTGTGACTTTAATTTCTTCGTCTATGGTAAGCACTACTTCCTATCCTCTCTGGCACCCAGCAGGACACCGGCAGCATGTCCCACCTCCTAAAGCACCTTCATCAAACTCCACTGCCTCTTAACAAGGGCCTCGAGAAAGTGCTTTTCTCCTTGCTCCTCTCTCAGACCTCGATGCTTTTCCACTGCAGAGCTGCCTGCTCTGCTTCACTGACAAACCTAATTCCCTAATTCCTCTTGATCATCTCCCTTTATTTAGTACCTTTTTTTTTTTTTCAGCACCAAGATCATTCCTCTGTGCTACATGGCTAATTAACTCTCCTCCCAGGTTTTCCAGGCTCCTGTGGTGTGAGAGGTCTGGCCTAGGTCCTGCAGCTCTGGCTAAGTAGTCACGTCCCTCAGCCCTGTGAGGTGGAGCTCTGGGCTCAATTTCCTTCGGAAGATTTCAAAACAAATGTATTTCTTTCTAAACTATATTTCTCCCCACTGTGGGAAAGTGCTGAACATGGACTTCATATTTCCCAGTAGGATAACATTTTTTAGCATAAATTCTAATTCAGAACAAGCTCTGCTCAGCACCAGCTTCGTAAAAGGCACTTGGGGCCAGGGCTTGCTGTGCATTTAAACCAGAGGAAACGGCCACATCCCCCTCTCCATCCTGCATTTCTTGTTCTTCCTTCATGTATGTGCCTATGCCTTGACAGCATCTGGCAGTTCTGAGATGAACCAAGCTGTGAAATTGATCCAGCTGAAAGAAGATGATTTTTTAAATTTTTGCTGGGCTACTTTTCAGCCAGTCTGAGTAGATGATGTGGCCTACAAGCACCACAGCCAGAGAAGAGGTGGAAATCAGCAACAGGGACAAGGGGTTGCTTTTCTGCGAGTCACCACTGAATCTCTGCAGAGCAGTCACCTCCTAAAGGATCAGAGGGAAGCCAGGCATCCTCAGAGGTAACCACACTTATTGTGGCCTTCATCTGCTTTCAGGTGTCACAAACACCAATTACAACAGGTACATCACAGGCATACCACTAGCAATCTGAGATTCATACACATGCGAATCAAACCATTCCCAGCCTCTGGAACCCCTGTCATTACATGCAAAGATCTAGTAACATTAATTAATATTCTGGTACAACGCACACATGTAAGTGCACAACAGCCCACCAGAAGAAACATAGAAATTAAAATCCATTCACCACAGCATATTCTCACTTATGCTCAAAACAACCTTTGGACAGTGTCAGAATAATTTCCAATATGCTACCAATGAGAACAGACCCATGCAAATAGGTAGGGATAGTTTGGAGGGGATTAGATTTTGTGGTATGGCAATTTTCTGTAAGTTTGAAACACAACTGTTCTCTTTATTGCACTGCAGTCAGCTCTATCTGACTAAACTGCATTTCTCTCCAGGTGTTAGGCGGTTTTTAAAGCACATGAAAACTATTATTTTCTGATTTTACCCATGGTCCATCCCCTTTCCTCTTCCTAATCTTCGCCACAAGCAGCACTGCCCAAAGTTACCCCCACAGCCACCGTGCCGGGCTGCCGCCATTTGCCGGTTACCCGGTGCCCCCTCTGCCGTGCCCGCAGCAGGGGAGCAGGCCTGGGGGCTAGCTTCTGTCTTGCACGAACTGCTGTGTTCTTATCCTTCAGTGCACGGGTTTGCTGCTCCCATCCCTCCAACTATCTCATCTTTCAGTACGTATGGTTCTGTAGAGAAATATTTGAGGGATATTCGACCAGGATTTGACAAAATCACTAGAAATTTCATGTCAAATGAAGCATATATGTGTAAGTCCCTGGTTTGAATACATATACAAGCAGCATAGAGAGCTTTAGCCTAACCGAGATTGTTGGCTAAATGTAAGTTATCAACAGGGAAAGGAGCTTTTAAACTATGTTGTCGTGGAAATCTATGGGAATCACATCTCCAGCTTTAACAGGGTGAAGAGGAGGAAAACTTCGGAAAGACTTTGCCCAGTGAAGTCTGACTGACCGACTTACCCAGTGTTACCCTTGCTGCTTTATGCCCTCTCTGGCTTATGCCTGAGACTGGAAACTCCTCAGAGCTGCAAACACCCTCCAGCCCTTAGCTCACCGGGCCTTTAAACCTGAGCTGTGTCTTTCATAGCATCAACAACAAATATAATGAGACTTGAGTAAGGAGCAGAAGCCAAAGATGGTGAGTTCATCAGTTGGAATTGACAGAGGAAGGGAAAGATGAGGTGGAAGGCAGTTTCTAATCAATCACAGGCCAACAAAGATCGACTGAAGTGATGCAGCTGCAAAAAAAGACGAAGGTGAGCCCAGGACCCAGCTGGGGAGGGGTGTTTGCTGGCTGTAGGGAAGGACTGATGCCACCACACAGGACACCACTGAGACATCAGCAGACATAACCATGCTCAGTTCTCTTTAAGAAAGTGGGATCCAACCTAAATCCAGTGCAAAGAAATAAAGAAAAATACAGCTTTATGGAGATTAAAAGAACTTCCTGCAGATTACAACTGAACTGGGGTACAAATTGTTTTACCCTGGGTAAAAACAAGGGAGAGCAAAGGCTAATTCAGCTGAAAGACAGTCTGACACAAAACCAAATTAACTGCTTGTGAAGAGTCACGGAGTCAGTAGGGACCTAGCACTCTGTCCCCAGGGAAGCACCCTCATTACTGTGATAAATTGTTCTTTCTCTTTTTCTGGCCCTGGGAGTCTTCACTCCTTTCTGGCCCATGGCACAGCTTCAGTTGAAGCACTGAAGAAGAGCCTTAGCCAGAACAGCCTCTGGGCATGATTATATTTGAAATCTGTTAGCATGAGGACCAGTTAAACCCAGGTATTGCATTTGTGGTAAAAGTTGTGGCCATAAGACATTGTCTGTGATCATATGCAATGACACCAATGTTTTCCAGCAGGTTTAAAACTACAGAGTGCACCAGGGAACCTAAAAACAGGGCCTGGTGCCACTCAGCATTGGTGACCATGGGGAGTCAGGAGCACACAACATCACAAGGGCAGAGCTTCTCACACAGCAATGGCTGGGTAGGGACACAGGTATCATCAGCTTCAAGTTTAATCTCAACCCATAACAAAAGAAGAGCAAAAAGAAACAGTTCCTCTCCATTTGCAGTTTCACAAATAAGAACAAACAGGTAAAGTCCAAGGTGATGATTCACTTATGGCATTGTCAGTATTGACATTCAAATATAATGAATCCCACCATGAGGCTGGCTTAAGTTTTATTCTTTCAAGGACTGCTTATAGAAATTGTAAAGTTTGTGTTCTTTTTTGCATCCTACTATTTAAAATACCAGTGTGTATTTTGGTCACAGGATCCAGTTTCTCTTTGCAACTGTCAATTGCTTTTAAAAAAAATTCCATGTTATAGAAACACAAGGTTCTTGGAAAATGCCCTGATTTCATGAGCCAGTTAACTCCTACAAGTTAACAGTAATTCTTCCCAAAATTAAAACACAGTTCTTTATCCTGTATTGAATCTGGATACAATTTGTGAGCTAGTCATGATAAAAAAAAAAAAAAAAGTAAGAAAATCAATGCAATAATTAAAATGATGAGATTTTTCATATCCAGACAGGGTGAGGTTAGATGCTTTTACCTCCAACAACTTTTCTGCTAGCAGGTCTTAGAGCAGTGTGTAGGAAGAAGGCAGGAGGTGTTTGCAAAGCTGCCTGGTAAATGCATTCCTGCCACCGCTCTTGCTAGCACCTAATGCAAGATACTGATGGACGGTTATGACATGGTGGATGTGGGAATAAAGGACTTCTGCGCATATCCAGCAGCTCCTATAACGACATAGCTTCAAGTGCTGTAAATATTGGTCCAACCCCCAGTGTTTTAACAGGCTGTTAAAGGTACTGATTACACAACAGATTACTTCAGACACCCTTGAGATTCATATCATCTAACAAGATATGAGGCGCTGAGGGGAGGAGGGGCAGGGTTTACACAGTGATGCACTGCTCTATAGGAGCTATTGAGAGATTTGCTGATATAAAGGCTGTGAGTGGCTTTACAGATGGTTCAATGAGAGCCTCAAAAGGTATTCTGTATCTTTATACATATACAAATATTTACAGATCTTTTAAAGTTCAAGACTGTCGTTATCAGTTTATGTGCTGTATATTGGCATTATCCAGTGTGACCTCAGGAAAGCTGGTGCTCTGCAGCAGTAATGCGATGGTATGTTCAGCTCTGCTGGATCTCCATAGAGTGGGCCTGGAATGCATTGGTGAACAATACCCAGGACTGCACAGAGCAAAGAATGAAGGGCAGCAGAGTTTGATAACCACATTAAAGCACTACCAACATCTGTTCAAGCCAAAGACAACACTATCTCCAGGAATTAACCTTCTGAACCACTTAATCATTAACCTCCACAGAGAGAAAGTTAGACAACAAGAGCCTATTTGTCAGTAGCCCCTCAGAGAGATGCGGCAAGCAATATTTTACTGAGAACAGCGTGAGAAGGGCTTGCCCAGCTTTATAAATTTTAAACACAGAATATATTTGTGTGGGAAACAAGGAGACAATGGATGTAAATAAACAGCTGATCCTACCTTGAAGCCTTCGTCCATTTATCCTGTTTAAAGTGGCTTGACTGGTTTGTCCTGCATTGTGTAACATTTCCTCCAAACATGTAGAGATGCTTCAGTTCTTACTCAGAAATATTCCTGGTTGTGGAAAGATTTACAAATGGATAGGACTTTACAATTTTAAACTTGCACCCATATCCACAAGTTTTCTACCGAAAAATAAATCGGGGACTATTGCTTTGCAAGAAGCAGTAGGGCTAGAGAAGCAAAGTGGTTTTGTTTAGTAATTATTTGTCTATGTATATTGTTTGACATGTGAGGTCACCCATTAAGTTATTCTGCTATAACCTGGCCAAATGTCCTTCCTTCACATGATTACCCTTGTCACAGATTTTGTTTCTTTTGGTTTTGGTGTTCAAAGGAGGAAGGGCTTTGGTTTCTTCCAACTACAGTGCCCCAAATTTGTAGCAAAACTGCACTGTGGTGTATTGGAGCTGACAGTTTATTTCTCTGGACCTCAAGTAATCATTTACTAAGGGGGTGTAAAACACTGCCACATAAGAATGATGCTGTTTAACACCCACTTTGCACCAACCTCAGTGGCCACACAAGGTGTAGGACAATGCATAATGAGGGTCCATATGTCTGCTTAGATATTGCCACAGTTGGAGGGGGCAAAAAGAAGAAAAAAAAAAAAAAAAGCAACGCTTGGGAAGATGACTGATGGAAGGGCCGCAAACAGCAATCTGCTCCAAGCCAGGCGTTATATAATGACAAAACTGGGTTATCCAGGGAATAGCCCAAGGTCTCAACCCATCAGTGCAGGGAACAGGAAGCAAATTGCAAGGCAAAACCCACTTGATTAAAGTATATTGTCCAGGTAACAGACTGGTCCCTACTGTCCACATGGGGGGCTCCTGTCTATTACTAAACTGCTCTACTTAAAAGAGAATTATGATGTCTCTGGTGGGCGAAAAAGGGATGGTCTAACACCAAGGGATGAGGAAGGAAGATCTCAGCCATCTGTTATTTTTTTTCTGGGTTAGCTTTCTGTTGGTCAGCAAGTTGAACCAACACAGTACAGAGCCTCATGTATGTCAGAGCCAGCACAAGGGCAGCATCACCCAACCAGAGACAGAGACCCACTCTTTCACACAGCAGCAAGAGCTTAAATCAGCTCAAACCACAATGTATGACTTAACTTTTAGGCATTTGCTTAAAAAGCAGACTGGTTGGTAACCTCAGCAAAAAAGATCAATAATGCTTCATTTTTCATTAAATGGTACAATAGTAACACCCTTGGTAGAAAAGCCATGGCTGAATGGGCATAGAAACTGAATTACCCACTCAGGTTAGGGGTCAGACTGAAGAAAGCGCGGACTGCACGTGGTCTGGAGGTACCATTCCTGCCTGTCTTCCCTTACCTGTGCCTGTCCAGACACAAGACAGAGACACTGCAGTCCAACAGTAATCTACATGTTACATTAGGCATGAATTATGCCCCCCAACTCACCTGACCTTAATGCTTTCCATGTGATTAGTGGTGTGCTGACAAAAAAAAAACCACCATAATAATAATTACCTATTTTTAAAGCAGTAAAAGTTAAGCAGTGTTGTCTCCCCAGAGATGGTCACATTTACAGACACATTGGGAAGATGCTTCTCTGGTCAAGGCATCTTAAGGAAATGTTCCTCAGACAATTAATTAGTTCAACAGGATTATTCATCATAGTCTATGCTCCAACAAATTGATTTCTCAGGGTTTATCATGGTAATTTAATCCTTACTGTTGGTGTTCTTCAGAGGCCGAGCTGCATAACTGGTTTTTAAACCACTGTCTGCTGAGAAGACTAAACTGGTGCAGCAGACAAGGCACTCTTCTTTCACTTGGGTCGCTGAGCTCATTAATGTGGATAATTAATTGGAGCTTTGTAGCCCTCCCTTTGTACACCAACAACAAGCAAGTCACAGTAGCTGTACTACCCCCCCTCACCTGAGCACTCTTGCACAGACACCTGCTGCTCATAATTAAGATCCATTGCCCAAATTTACATATCCTGATTTCTATCACTCAGCTCCTAGAGACAAAGGAAAGCATTTACTGCAGGGAAATGACAGCTCAAATTATGCTTCTCGTGTATGGCTTGCCTGGGCAGCTGCTTATACTAAAGGGCCCCGACATGAAACACCAGAGTGTTTCTATTTAAAAAGTATATGTTTGGATTGAATTTAAAGAAAAGCACATGGTGATTTCTCCCTTAGGGGGATAATAGTCTTTTCATTAGATAACAAGTGTCAAAAGATGCCATAAACTTCACGGCAGGCTTTGTTAAGGCACAGCACTGCAGAGAGCTCAGCAGTGAACTTGCAGAGTCCCCCCTTCCCTCCCTGAACTGGCTGTTCAAGTGCGTGCGTCTGGTTTAGGAAGAGCAGAAGTCTCACAAACCACGCAGTGAAGACCTTACCCTCGGCTCACCTGTGAAAAGAAGGCTGACGCTTGCATCCACAATTCAGCAAGGCTAATAGGGCACAGGAGAGAAAGCTACTGTGAAGTCAGTTGACAGTCTTTGAAAATATATAAAAAAATGCCAGATATTCCTACACAGAGCAAATGAAGCATGCAGCTCCCCCTGATACTTCAGACAGAGGCAACTTTCACATGCACACCTTTATTGCACCGGTAACATCAGCTATCACCTGTTCCTCAGCTTTTTGAGTGATGCTAATGGCCAGAATGAATCTCCTGGTAATAGCTCAAGTTGTTCCTCACTACATTTTTCCTCCAGGTTTATTAGGCTGCTGCAAAGCCCCAGGGCAAGATTCAGCTTTCATTGGAAGCCTTTTAGAGTCTTTGCTCAGTTTAAATCAGTCATCCAGACGATTAAAATTCTAAATCTGATTTACTCACATACCAAATGGGGCTAACCCAGAACAGCTACCAGGGCAGAACTTCACTGTCAGTGGGATTTGGATTTACAACTTGCTTCAGCTCATTTCCAAACCTGGAATTCACATTCAAGCTTGTTTTCAGCTCATATTCAAGAGAAGGAACGAAATTAAGACTATGAATGGGAAACACAGTAGAGTAAATACAGAGGACCATAGCGTGACCTCAGTACAAATACCAATGTATAATGTTAATCCAGAATGATCTGCCGGCAGTCCAAGGACTAGTGATGCAAAACCAGATCAACAGAGAGCGTAATCTGGATGAGCGTCATGATGCTCTGCCCCTGGTTTGCTCCTCAGCTTCAGTTCATGGCATCTGAAGAGCAAAGTTCCACACCAAGTTTTTTTCTTTAAGGGAAAGTAAAAAAGATCTAACATTAAAGTTACCTAAAATCATGACTGTTTCTAAAAGTAATAAAGTGATGAATATCTGATTGCTTACGTTTAAGAAAAACAGAAAGAAACTAATTTCTAATGGAATTAACAGCTACCAAACATCATTAAAAAATTAAAACACTTCAGAACTAGACATGAAAATGGTACATTATTCCTTATCTGTGACGTACCTTCAGAATACATCCATAGGAGTACCTGTTCAGCAGCCTGTGGCAAATGAAAAAGACAAAGAAAAACATTGCATTGGGAGTCATTAATTGAATTAATTAACCTAGTGACATTGTCATAAGAAGAATTTATCTGGCAACCAGCAGGAGCAGATCTCCAATCATTTCACCATGGCTTCTTCCACAGATTAACAGTCACACAAGCCCCTGGCAGCTTGCTGTTAACATTGCAAATTATCAGAAATTAATTAGCCAAATACTGTGCACCCATGTGGATATTTTTGTTTTTAAGTAAAGATTATGAAGCCTATAGCTCGTCTGATGATTTATTGAGAGAAAACATCACTGTTTAAACAAATAGGTTGCAGCATGGCTTTCTAATGGGAGGGAAAAAAAAAGGAGGGGGGGAAGCTTACAGCAAACTGTAGTAACAAAAGCCAAACACTTGTAAACAGGAATTAAACAACCCATGCTGAAAACAGAGACATACACAAATTAATTCAGAAAGGTCCATTATTTTTTTGAGAATAAAAATAATTCCATTTGCATGCTTTTCAGAATTAAGCTTGTGGCTTCAGTCTGTTAAGCTGGGATTCAACTATTCAGAAGTACTTCTGCAAGATAGCTTTTTTCATCCAGATAGTAATCACTATATCACACATGAAAAACAGAATTTTAAGGAAACTGAAAGAGCAACATGAAGCTTAGCCTTATTATTTTCTGCAGCCTCTTGTCAAAGTAACAGGCAATGTAACCATAGCACTTTGGAAAGACTCCTTTTGACGCTACAGTGCTTCTTAGGAGTAGTCAAGGACTTGTCTAAAATAAAGTCTTAATCTCCATGTGATTTAAACAAAAGGAAAACAGATTCATTCTCACTAATGGGTTTCAACTGTCCTCTTCAAAAATCTCTTTTACTTCCATCTGACAGTACTTTATTTGAATGTTTTCTATTTAAATGGACTTGGAAAACTCCAGGAAGGACTTTTTAAACATGCAAAACCGACACGTTACAATTAATTGGGTAGTGGAATGCATTTATATTTAACAGCCTGCAATAATCCATGTTTTTGGAGGAGTGGGGTTTATAGAATGCAAGCAATAACAAATTTAGCCCAGTGTTGAGGTTTAACCCCAGCCAGCAACTGAGCACCACACAGCCGCTCGCTCACTCCTCCCTGCTCCCAGTGGCATGGGGAGGAGAATTGTGGGGGGAGTAAAACTTGTGGGTTGAGATAAGAATGGTTTAATCACTAACATTAATAATAATAATAACAACAACAATAATAAAAACAACAACAATAATAAAAATAACGAAAAGGAATATAACAAAAAGAGAGAAATACAACCCAAGAAAAGACAAATGATGCACAATGCAATTGCTCACCACCTGCTGACCGACGCCCGAGCAGCGATCTGCCCTTCCCAGCCAACTCCCCAGTCTATGTACTGAGCACGACATTCCATGGTATGCAATATCCCTTTGGCTGGTTTGGGTCAGCTGTCCTAGCCATGCTCCCCCCCAGCTTCTTGTACACCTGCTTGCTGGCAGAGCATGGGAAACTGAAACATCCTTAACTTGGGATAAGCGCTACTCGGCAACAACTAAAACATCAGCATAATATCAACATTATTCTCACGCTAAATCCAAAACACACTGTGCCAGCTACTAGGAAGAAAATTAACACTATCCCAGCTGAAACCAGGACACCCAAGAATGCACATCCGGACACGGAGCTGCTGTGAGGGTAAAAGAGGGGCAGGGGGAAAGAGAAAAGGCGAAAAGAAAGATTAGAGTGGCAACTAACTTTCTTTGAGGCTGTATAGAAACACAGAGGGTCAGATGGGATGTTGCTGACACTCAATACTGAGGCTTTGAGAAGGCGACCGCCGGTTTGAAACAGTATCTTGTAAGAGACCCCAAGGGAAACATGACTGGCCAGGTTATCAGTCCGGGCTAATGTGATATTCTTCCCGTTGGGAGCTGCAGGCTCACCGTCTCAGGTTTCCAGTCCCTGGGGGAAGATGAGGCTGTGAGGGTCTTTCTGAGGACCAGGCAACCCCATGAGCTGGGAAGGGGCCTCCCGCAGCTGGTACGGACGTGGAGCTGTCCAAACACAGCCGGGGCAGTGCAAGGAGAAAGAACAGGTGATGCTCTCAGTGAAAGCAAGAATATTGTGAAACTAAGGAGCACTAGCCCTACCTGGGCCAAGCTATCCCCTCACGGCTCCTAATCGCAGGTAGGGCATGTCACAGACTCAAACCACTCATTTATGCTTGGCTGAAAAGAAAAAAACTACTGTTGATGGGAAACGGGAGGTTTCCAGTGCTACATTCTATATGGGAACAAAGTCTGCATCACAGAAACTCCTCTAAACCAGAATGATCTGTGCCAATGCCTATCCAAAAAATAGGGATGTTCACAGCCAATCCATTGGCAAAGCAGGCAGCTGCCAACTTTGCTTACTCCCTGTTTGCCCACCTAGCTGGGAGGTTACTTCCACACCAGGTATGGCACTAGGAAATGTGCCTATGTGCAGGCAGCCGAAAAGTCTTGCCTGGAAAACATGTAGCATCTAGAAACCTGAAGTTCTCAGACATCAACAACTTCCAGTGCTACTAAAGCAGTCTCAAAAGACTTGTTTTCTACTACATTCCCATGCTCCTGTTAGTGGATGTACAATTACTTGTTAACATGTGTACTGTTCTAATTTTAAAGAGCTGATTCTCTTCCTATGCTTGACAGGAGGCTTAGGGGATAAATACTGCAGAAGCAAAATAAACCCAGCTTCTTGAAAGCTGATACCTCAGCTAGGCTCAGTTTCTTGCTTCTTGAGAAGCTGTTTTATCACAGCATGAATCTTACTGTTACATGACACAAATCATCAACTCAGGGACTTACAATTAGGCTCCTAAATCCACATTTATGCAACAAAAAAGTGAATAACTTGATTTTTTGAATGTTGATTTCTCATTGCCTGGCTGTAGAAACCTGAAATTTATGCCTTTATATCTATATGTTATACCTTCATGTTTTCCTACCTATAAGTGTGAGTACTTTCAAACAGAAGAAATCTTCAGCATGTATGATGTGCTGCCATATAAAGTTACATAAGTGTCTAATTTCTTTTATGGATCTTGTCAAAAGCCCTCGTGCATATGTGTGCATGTGTGTTTGTCCCTATGTTACAAAAGCACTTGTGCTTTGCGTGGAGTCTTGTGCCTCTTCAACTTCTGATATCCAAAGAGAAATAATGTTCCCAAAGGCTTCCACTGTGAAAAGACTGTAGGAACACTTTTTGTGTAAGTTTTATTGTGCCCAAATGACAATAGCTTGTATTTTTTCTACATCAGAAAATCTTTTCATGTATTTTCCCTCCCCCTACCCATTATAAAACATATGTTCCTCAGTGCAATGTAAAACAAAACATGGGAAAAGACAGCAGCTTTAACCAGAATTTTCAGAAAAACATGGTTTTTTGTTTTCTTGCACTTTCCTTGCTGACTTGTCACGTCAAATAGTGTCAGTCACATCTGATTAGGTGACTTTATGACTCCAAGACATAAAGCTGCATGACTGATGCACCTCAATGCAGTGCATTGCAAGATGCTCACCCTCTGGGAAACTTAAAACAATGCACTTTTCAAAAAGCTTAACCCTTAATGCTCAGAGTCAAATTCCACTAGCATGTTTCCATCACGGAGATATGGTAGAGGGTGACCATTGACTTAAAGGTGTAAAGAAGAAGCATGGCTTTTCAGAAAGTGAACGGATTTAGTAAAGGATCTGAAGAATATGCTGGTGAGGTTTTTAATTGCTATTGATGTTCCAGACAGTGGCTCAATACCCCTTATAAAAATGTTTTCAGTAACATACTTAATTGTTGATACATTTAGAATATTTTCCTCAAGATTCACATGGAATGAATAGGACAGATCATTTCTTTGTATCATTTATCTAGCCTTCCATTCTGCAAAATCATGTATACAGGTCATACATTGCACCTCCGTGTTGAGGAATTATTAGCAATGGTCTTATGCATCTGCAAATATTGAGGCACTGTAATTGAAACAACAGTAGACAATTCACAGAGTAACAATTTACAAATCATGACGGTTTTACCATAGCGTTTTTCGTGCCTAAATGAGATGTTTTAGTAAAATATTAATTCAACGATGAAAAATTTGGGGGGAGGTCACATTAATTACCACCTATGGTTATTTCCCCCTTTTATTTAAACTCAGTGATAAGACAGACATGCTCTATGTTTTTTGAGAAGAAACATTTTTCATGAGATTTTGAAAGTAATTTACTATTTATTTTATGCAGGAAAAGAGACACACAAAGCAATATACACATGATATTATTCATCACAGATTTCTGCTTTTTTAACAAAGCTAGTCCAGATATCTACTTAGATATAATCTAACAACAGAGAAATAATTGTGCTGCATTAAAGTAATACAGGTATTTTACCTGCAGATAGTAACACATTTCAACATTAGCTATTACCATACCATAAAGTAATATTATTTTCTTGCATTACATGATGATTAGATCTCCAAAAAAATCACAGTGTTTAGCTGCACAATCTTCATTTTAGCTATTTTACCTATTTAAAAATAATCCACCAGTAAAGAAAATGGAACAGGTTATAATGATATTATTTTGAGAATTTCATTAGCTATGTGTGGAAATATTAAACCATGTGGTGTCCAAACAAACAAGTAAGAAATACTGCAGCAGCAACAAATGAGCTGCACTTTGTCTTAGAGCCCACGGTGAGCCACGGACACCATCCATCTCCCACTTTAGACCTTTCTGTGAACTTTGGGAGGTTGAACCACTCATAGCTAAGAGCCATCTCCCCAGGAGAGTCAAACACCACAACACCTACTAAAGACAGACAGTAGTAACAATGAAGGCATGAGCCCAAATCTAATCAGCATCTGTTTATCTACAACTTATGCTGTCAGACTAACTCAGAATCAAAAGTTTGTGTGCCAGCAGTTGATGCAAAGTGTTCGTATGTCTGTGATGTTTTATGGGTGACACCTTGATTAATAAACCAGACCAATAAAACCCTAAAATTATGTACATTAAATGGATTAAAAGCTGCTTAAATAATTACAAATAGGAATCATGCAACAGCTGTTTCCAGTGCAGTCCCTAAGGGTCTATTCTCTGCTACTTAACATTTCTATCAATGGCTTGGGGAAAAAAATAAATATAAAAACAATACTGATAAATAATACAGACTGGGGGAACATTAACTAAAGAAGACTAGACCAATAATACAAAGCAAGCTAGATAGCTTGGTAAATTATGCACAATGAGCAAACACATGTTTCAGCAGAGACAAATATAAAATCACAAACCTGGAAATGAAGTATGCAGGCCACAGTAACAGGCTGAGGAATCTATCTGGGTGACCGACAACTTTGAAAAAAACCTGTGGGGTTGTGGATGAAGATTAGTCTCCTGCACAATAAAGTAACCAATGGGGCCAGAGTAATCTTGGGATATATAAGCAGCAGAATCTCAAGGAGCAGCAGCCTATATTACCTTTTTACCTGGTATTGGTACTACTGGTCCTGAAATCTGTGCACAGTTCTGACATTTACAATTCATAACCAACACTGGCGAATCCAAGAGTCCAGAGAAGAGCCACATGAATAAGTAAAAGGCAGGAAAACATGCTTTGTGGTGAAAAACTCCAGGAGTTCAATCTATTTAGGTCCTTTCAAAAAGACCATCTGACTAGATCATATTCCCTACACAGTACAAAAGGAAGAGAAATCTGACAGCTGATGCTGCTGTATTTTAGACAGAAGATGCAGTGGCTGGATTTTGAAATTTGATAAATTCACATTAACTGCAAAGTTCAGATTTCACTCCAAAGTTGAGCTGGTAGAAGAACAGAGTAAGTGCAGAGAATCCGTAATTTTTTTCTTTACTGTGCGTGGATGGTTCTGTAAAGATGATACTCTAGTTGAAGCACAAGTACTGACCTTGCAGTAATAATTCATAGGGGAGTCTTAGGTTATTCAGGAAGTTAAGCTAGAGGACCACAGTCATCCCTGTTGACCTTCAAGTCCATGACACTAGCTGAAGATTAGACCCTAAGTCTGGAAGAAAAAATAATGTTTACATTCAAGTTAGCTAGCCACTAGAAACCACTCTAAGAACCATCTTTAGTGTGCATGCTATTGACCATGAACTCCAGCTTATCCCTTACAGCCGTGAGTTGGCTAAAAAATCCTAAGACTCACAGAACATTTTCACGTCTACATGAGCTGCACAAAAGACTCAAGAATAATTGTTCCCAGTGGGAAGGGGGAAACTGGAACAAGAGAATCTTACAAACCTTGCACTATTGATTAGCTGCACTCAGCTAGGACAGTAGTAAATACTGAAGGACTATTGCCTCTCATTGCTAGCCAAGGTTGCTGTGTGCACTGGTGTAGAAGAGACCAGAAGCATATGACACTTCACTGAAGAGAGGAGAAGATTTATAAATCTATCTATCTGCTGAAAAGAAGTTGCATTCAGTTATTAAAGTTCAATCCAGTTTTTTACAACTGCAGAATTTATTTGGCTCTGCTACGAGGACGGGATTGAAAACCAGCCACTAGTAGCTTTTACTTGCATTTATTCTACTATTCTAACATGAGAGGTGACTGGGAGTTACTCCAGCATCATGCCACCTGTATTAGTAAAACCTGCTATGGCCTTATGATATTTGAAAGAAGACACTGGCTGATTCAACTCTTCATTACTCTGCTATATCACTCTCTTATTTGTTTGCATTCTTAAACTAGGAATAAGAAGACTGAAATGCTGTAAGCAGGCAGACTCCTACGCAATCGCAGCCTGAGTGCAAAAAGACACTGCATGATAAATTCCCACCTGTGTCAAACACTCTTATCTTCTTCCCATTTCTTGTGCCCTCTCCCACTCACCTGGAACTGAACGCTTCCCCTTTGTTTTATCTTATCTTGAAAACAAGGAAATACCACGAGTTACATGTCAATATGACCTCTGTGAACTAGGAAAAAGCTGTCTAATGTAATGCCTTGTGGCTCCATTAAACCAATTAAAGATGCATCTTGAATTCTAGCAGTGTTGCGAAAAGAAAATATGCTTTAGGCTGTGAGTTTAAAAAATGTAAAGTGACTAGAGATAAAGACTTGCTCTTCTGCTCAGAGATCCTTCATAAGATGAGCTTCCCAAAAGGCTGCGAGTTTCCCAAAATTAGCTTTAAACTTTGTTTTTCCATTTATTGAATATTTTCACTTTTTATATATTTCATGGATTAAATGGAAAGTGTTAGCATTTTAGACAAGCTGAAGGTTAACTGGGGAAATAAGAAGTAACCTCTAATAAAATGGTTAGGAATTTTCTTTCCATACTTTAGGAATCAATGAAACAATAAGCAAGATGAAACTTTTGTATTTATGGGATTTCCTTTGCCTTATCAACACACAAATTTGTTGCCCCGTGGAAGACTGGGACTGAGTTTTGCCTTTAGCTTTCCTCTTATACTTCCATATTAGACTATACTTTTTGACCAAAAAAAGTTAAGCTACACTAAATACTCTTTGAGGTCAGACCAGATCCCTACAGGTTTCATTCAGGACTGGGCTGCCCACATTGACTATACCGCAGTGTATAGCAGAGCCGATCCAAGGTGGCGGAGCAAAAGCAGGATGCTGGCTCTCTCTGAGGACAGCTGAAATGCTTGTGCAGTCCCTAGGCTGTGCAGAAAAATTATGAAAGAGCTGTCTTGAATGTCCTGCTCTTCTGCAGTTGGTACTTGCCTTTGAGTGGAATCAGCACTAGACTGGTGCTGTCCAAAGCCAGAGATGGCCAAGTCTAAGAAGCACTAAGCGTCCAGATGAAATCTGGAATTTAGACCTTTATTTGCCAGGAAGGGCCCAATTTTCCTAATATTGTGGAGGTAAAAAAGTCACTTTTCATTATAATATTAAACTAAGCAAAGTCAAACAGACCTAACAACTTCTCATGATCTCTTGAGAATGGAGGAGGAGAACGTTCTTGCATGAGTCTTGTCCTACTGATGTCCAGACTTGATCCGAAAACAGATTACATTAGATATATGCCAACTATGTAAATACATTTTCACTGGAAAAATTAATACAGAGACCTTTTCCACACACAACTGTTGCAGCAGTATACACTATTTTGGTTGGGGATGCCATCTAATTAAATACCTAAGCTGGTATCTTTAGTATGGGCACCTATAGAAGGATCTCTTGTACATCAGACCATTTTTTTTGCCCTTCCTATATGAGAAAAGCTGTAGTGAATGCTTACAGTGACATGTTTGGTTCCCAGCTATTCCAGTGGAACAATACTGGGGTTTAGGAAAGCAGTGTAATTTCTGGGTGCAGGTAGTGCATCAGTTTCAGAGCAAGATTTGACAGAAAGTTACCTTTGATTACCTCCAACTTAAGTTGCCTTTGATTTCAGTCTGACTCATATAGGAAAATCATTAGCAAAAAATGTGTAATGTAACAGAGGTATTTACAGTTTACCTGAAAATATTTTGTATTTTTTTTAATTTCCACACCACTGGTGAGGTCAAGAAGCCACTTCCCTGTGGGCCTGTCTGACTGCAGAGAGGATCTGTAGTCACTTCTCAGCTCTATCTGGAGATACCGGATCTTGCATGAAAAGAAGTGGTGAACTTTTCATAAATGCTTTGCTGAGATGAAGTCTGAAGACCTGCCCTCAGGTGTGACAACAAGATGCTTCTGCAGGTACCCCACAGAAATGCAGATACTGCTCCATTAGATGACATTAAACTAGAATTATATTTCACCAGCTTCGCTGTCAGTCCAGGGGAAAAATAAAACATTTACTACCCTGAATCCAAAGGGACAGCACTAGCAAATTCCCCATCTCATCCTGTCTGTGCGATGTAATTCTCTTCTGAGAGTGGAAGACAGTTCTGTTTCTACAGCCAGCATGCTGCAACTGCTAGTAAGGGAAAGAAATAATGTCTCCATGAAAGACAGCTGGAGTGGAGCTCATCTGCTTGTAAATGAACCCAGATCAGCCTATCACAAGATACTATCACTGCATCTGGTCCTGGTCATCACTCCCAAATGGTGCCACATTAAATGGGAGGGCCAGAGTCTTACGTACAACCAGCTATGAAGCATCTACCATCATTGCTTAGCTACTTTCTGAGTGCTAGCAGGAGCCTTCACGGTGCTCTTCTGGCCTGGCTGGTTTGTATCCCATCTTAATGCTATTTACTCACATCACAGTCCTGCTGTGAGTGTTACCAGACGTGTCCAGCCTAGGGGCAGCCACTGTGTATTGCTCTGCTTAGCTCTTCAGGTTTGACAAGGATGGATATGAAGTGTAATAGTAAGGAAATGCAGTGTAATAACAACAACAAAAACTCTGGTAGCAAATGACTGCTTTTTGGCACTGCACCTAGCTCAGACATTTTCTCTGAACAATAAGAAGTCAATAAATCACAAAAAGCCAGTTGGAAGAGAAGTGTTTAACTAACTAAACCACTGAGGCTTATCTGTTGGCAGATAAGTGGGAACCAGATTAAGGAGATCACTAACTTTAAAGACAGATAGCATGGATAGGAGGAGCAAAAATAGATGTCATGTTTTCTCTTTCTCTGGATTAACAGAGCAGCAAGGACATAGAAGCAACAAATCTGAGACAAACTTTTTATTAAAGAAAAATATAATCAAGTCAGATGCTCAGTCAAGTGCTCTGTTCCTTACACTTTCACCAGCACTCTCAAAGACCACCTAGTATGTGCCAGATGTGTACCAAAAAAAATTGACATGAAAGACTACAGCCAGTGGAAAACACTGTGGGCAAGAACGAGTGAGTACATTACAGAACTTTCTGTATTCCCTCACTGTTTGAAGTTAAAATCTAAATATTTTTCATGCTACAGAGATAGCTCTGAGTAGTCACTATTTCTGTCCTCTAGAACAAAACACATCAATTACCTTTCATAAAACTGTATTCTCTGAAGGATCATTGGTCTGGGAAAATATCTAAATATTCCTATAACATCAGTGGAAACAAAGAAAGACTGTAACTATTCGGTATTACAATTTTTCATATATTCCAAAAATTTTTTGAAATAGGAGAATACGTATCAGCATACATTTTAATAGGGAATTTTAGGGGAACATGAAATGCATTTAGCTGCTCTGCAGAATGAGTAATTTAAACAACATTTACTCTGAAAGAAAATGCAGGTATTACATCCTGCTTCTCCCCCACACCACAGATGCACAAAAGGAAATGTTTTGAGAAAATTACTTTAATATTGATATTCTTCTTGTAATAGAGTCCTTGTTACTAAGGCAGGACTCAGAGCACAGTAGCACATTACTGGGGCTGGAAGGTGAAGGCAGATTGATGTTTAACTTCACGGTATGATTTGTAAACTGGGAGAGTGGAAATGTGAACCAAAATCAGGAAATGCTATTACTGGTCATAGAGAAAGGCGCTGGTGTGCCGAGCCTCTTGTGTGGGAGCAGTTGTGAGCAAGCGATGCTGCAGGAGCTTAGCAATCAGGGGGGAGCATGAGGCATGCAGTTCTCTGACCTGCTTCTCACTTACAGTGAGCAGAGGGGAAACGAGATGTCGGATATTCTTCGGTGGCAGCAGTGAAGCAGGACACACTTAACGGCAGGCTTTTTGCACTGGTCAGTGAGGAAGGGCAGGGGAGGAGCGAAGCATTTGTCCAGCTAGGAGAAGTGTAAGGTGGCAGCTACAAGTCATTTGGCAGTTATTATTTGAGAGTGTTGTAACTCATCTCCTCTGTTTTTCCCAGGTATGTCTGGGATTGTGTTAAGTCAGAGAACATTTCCTTTGCCGGACAGAGGAGCCAGTGGCAAAAAGCTAGTAATGCCTTGCCTGACCCAAGTGAGCCTGCAGAACATTCAACGGACTCTGCTTCTAGTACACGTAGTAATACAGAGTAACGGTTTCCTGCTCCTGGGAAAACAGCCTTCTTCACATTTCTCTCAGTCATTGCACACCACCTGCAATCAGGCCCCCATTCTGCTTATCGACTCCTGCACACTGTGATTTCAGCGGACTTTTGCAGAGGCAAAGAGAAACAGGCGTTTAAGGATCAGAGCTTTACACTGTGAACTCCTGTGTTGGCCTCCTGTTGTCCTAAAATGCCTTTAGTGCACGTGAAGGTGTCAAGAGACAATTTCCCCTGGAGGAGGTGAACAACAGAGGGGAAGTCCCACAGCTCAGCAAGGCTTTATATTAATCTGTTCAGTGATCACTCATCACAACCCACAGTGCCCAGACATATTAGGGCACACTGATAACTGTCTCTCTTAGTGTAAAAACTACATTTATCCTCAAGAAACAGGCAACATGTTCCTGTGTTTTTCAGATTGCACCTTAACATAATTGGATACAGAACCCAAGAACTGTTGTATGAGGGACTCCCATAGGATTGTACAAAATGAGCATCATATTCAGGGGACTGCTTTAAACTACAGCCTCCAGTGGCCTCTGCTTCTCTTTTTGTCCTCCTCTGCTCCTGAACCATGGTACTTATCATGTGCTCTGTGTGATGTTCAGTATTACACACACCAAAGTCTTTATTTCTGGCAACAATTAACATACGCTTGAGCTCTTACTGCTCTGTGATAGGCCATGTAAGAGAGGTAGAAGCCAATCTGACAAGCATTAAGTTATTTAAAAGACCTTACTTGCAACTACGAAACAAAGATAGGAAAAAATCGATTTATATCAAACTCAATTAATATTTGATTTTCATAATCCTATATTTATAGAATTAGACATACCTGACTATTGTTGACTTTGTGTCCGGAAAGGTTTGGGGATGACTACTTGATTACACTTGTCTTCTAAAGCAGTGTTTTGATGTCTGCTGCTGAGGGCTATTTTTATCATTATGGCCCTGTAAATACACACCTGTAAAACATCTAAACCATCAGAAATATTTTGTTTAGAAATACTGCATTTACACCATCCACCATCTCATCCAGAAATCACTTCCTTGTAATCAGTACTTTCTTTGTAATGCAATTACTTATTTCAGTATTTGGCTGTACTGCAAGTCACAAACATCCTCTAACTAATGGTACCAGGCTCCCAAATATTCCTATTTCTCGGGACTCTAACAACTTGGCTGTGGAAAGACAGCTCCATAATTGATAGATATTGTTCAGTTACTTAGTAGATCTACATCTCTTGTTGTATCTGTAAATAGAGCATCCTTGCCTAAATTTGGGTGTATTCCCTCATTATATTCTCTTCTGGGGTAGTTGTTGCTTTGAATTAAAAGACAGGAGAAACACAGAACCTGAGATACGTTGCTTAGAAGATTATCCCCTTGACAAGTGGCACGATAGTATGTGCCTGCAGAATGAAAACTGAGTACAGCTGACAGCCATATCATTCCATAGGTCATGAATTTTAATGAGTCTAGAGTTTGTGGCTAGTCTTAAAAGTGTTCAGTACAACTACACCAATGCTTCCTTTGCTTATAAATTCTTGGCATTTATTTCACCAGGGAAAGAAGATACTTAAACAGTATCTTTGTGGTCAAGACTTAATCTTGTCCTGTTACCATGTGATGCCTGTGCAATTAATTTAACTAAATCTTTTAGGAATATTTTAATGTATAGCTATGAGGAGAAACAAATACCCTTCCTGTATTTCATGACATAGTTTAAGAGGATCCTTTGTGGCTCATCCCATGCAAAAGTCCTGCTGAAATCACAGGGAAAGAAATGGAAGATAGGGCACTTCGGGGTTTTTATTGTTCAAAAAAGATCTCTGAAGCAAATGAAATGTGAAGTTCCAGTAAGTGATAAACTTCCTCTTCGGCTGATGTCATTCAGCCTTTTTCTTCTTGTTGCTTAGTCAGGATTCTCTAACCACAGATTTTAAGTGTCTCACCTCACATTTTCACAGATGCGGTTATTCATGAGGACACTATTCATAATGACCAGTTTAAACCAGAGTACAGAGATGTCAGGAAATCACACAACACAATTACTGTATTTTGAGAAGCCTCTGATCTCCTGTGGGAAACAAATTCCTAAGAGGGCGCTTATTCAGTGAGGGTAACTTTTATCGCATTTTGAGAACAAAATCTGCCTTGATCCATTATTCTGAAATAATTAATTAAGACAGTAGTTGCCTATACCTAGAGTCTTAAGTCCAAATATTAATGAATGAAACAACTTTTAAAATCACTGAATTCTCATTCTGATCAACAGGAGGATTCTGGCTTTTCTGAACATTAGAAAACCTGAGCATTTATTCATTTTCTCAGATCCAGACTGAGAAACCTGATTTTAAGTGGTTATATTCTGTAATACCTTATGATATAGCTCACTGATTTAGGAATCAAACCACACAAGTTGTTACACTTTCCCTGGCTTTAAAAAGATACGGCAAAATCTTTTTATTCTGTTCTAGTTCTTCTATTGCTCTTATCACAATATCAGACTGGAAAGCAATGACGAGCCTAATTTCCTACATCTACCCAGATGGAAAACACTGTGACAGTCTGAAAATACCCCAGGCAAACTATTGCCTTCATTTTGTCCTGGTTTTGGAGGGGCTTTTGACTAGTGTTGGTTATATTGTGTATCAAAATATAAAGTTGTTTATTTTACAAAGTGTAGCCCTTGCAAGACCTGCATACTGTATGCTAAGGTGCAATGATTATACCTGCTAGTAAGTGCTGAGGCACCTGGTTTTCGACAAACAAAACCAAGAAAGCAGCTCATGAAGCCAAGTGTCTTCATGTTTGTAAATGTCATCCAAGATGCACAGATGGGGACAACAAACCAACCCATTACACCTATGGGGAATCTGGATCTGCAATTAGACCTACATAGATAAAAATATTTCCTTTCTGACAAGGTACGTTATTTCAGGTGGAACTTCTCAACATGTTGTGATTCACATTGTGAACATGGTCTTGTATGGACCCAGCAGAGAAGATCCTGAGTCATAAATAGGATTTCTGAGAGCTAAAATAATAGTCATAAATTCTGATCAGTCACATAACAGCATCCTAATAACCTGGCCTAGAACAAGACATCAACCTCTCACTGAAATAGTAATCACTGTACCTGGAAATGTGTGCTCGTTTCTCCTTTAAAACTTTCACAATTTAAAATAATTAATCATCGCACTTTGTTCATGTCAAGTATTGTTTCACTTTCTTATTTTTATCACTTCTGAAAGCTGTGAAGAAAACCTCTTGCCTGAGGAGGTGAGATAAACCAAAACTGGCATTCAGAAGGGAATTCTACTTTTGTTAGAAAGGGCAGAGCCTGTGATACCAGGGATATCATACAAGTGTATCTTCAAGATGAGTTTGGCCCACAGAAAGGGAATACGTAACTTTAAAAATATTCTTACCTTTAAAAAAAAATCTACTAATCTAAGGAAAATATCTTTGTTAATGTTTACAAATCCAGCTTGCTTGCATTTACATTTTACTTGTAGTGAATCACTAAAAGGATTAGGAAGGCAGTCAATCAACTAAGAGAAAAAGCAAAGTTTATGCAGTCTATTTTTAGATTTTCAAGCCCCATCACAAGGAGGCTTCCAGCTCTTGGAACAGCCAGAAAGCGCGCAGTTTTGCAAATAAGTCATGATCTATATATATATATTTTCAGGATGACTATTTCTCTCCAGCTTTGTAGAGAAAATCAATATCTTGTTTTCAGATGTGTAAATGTAGTCGTCTCTCTAAAGTGCCCCGGTCAGTTTACCACACGTTCAGCAGCTGCTTCTTTCCAGGCTATCCCACGATTCCCAGCCTATGAGGATTGACAAGGCAATGATAAACTAATGTGCCCCCTCAGCTCTGTGCGCAGCCCATTGTTCCGGCAGCTGAGACCCTCTGCTTCTATTTGCTTTCTCCCACATACATTATTCAACAGCCCAGGAAAAGGCCAAGAACCTCTTTCATTCAGGAATTCTGTATTAAAATAATCAATTTCAAACTGAAGCGGGGAAAGGAGGCTTGCTACAGGCGAGGCCTATTAATAAGCCACCAGTCTCTGCCATTTGCATTGGAATCATGCTATCATGAGGTAATATATTATTATATTTCTTATCCATAAAAGGAAGAAGAAAGCTAAGAATACTTTCCCCTCTTTCTCAGCAAAAACATTAATTATAACAACACCTTCCTGATGTCATGTTTTGGCACTATGTCCAATGTAAACACCTCATTTATGAGGGTCTACATAATAAACTACATAGGCTACAACTTGATTTAGAAAGTCTTAGGGAGGGAAGAACATTTATAGTTCCACAACAGACAGACAATCTGGATGTTAAAAATAACTTAAAACACTTTTTCTGTATGTTTCAACAGAGGATCCAAAATCCGTTATTCTATGCAAATGTTTTCTTGGCATTAGAACATACTCAGTCGTGCCAAAAAGATGCCCAGCACTGTTAAGTCATGAACCACATGACATTCAAGTGCAGTATTTCTCCTTACAGCGCTACCAGAAAGAGAACACAGGAATAAAGGCAGGACAAGTCATTACTGTTGCATGTCACGATTTTTTTCTATGGCACATTTAGGGAAAATAAGACCATCACCTTCAGAAAAAGTGAAAAGTGTCACTTCTGCAGCCAAAGAGCAGCAATCTCTTGCAAAAAATCCTGCGCAAAGGCATTGCTTTTTACGGTATTAATTGGGTCTATTTATCGGGGCCAGTTCTGCTCACTCACCAGTTAAACTATCTTACTGCACTGTTGAGTTTCAGCCTAAATTTTCCTCTCACTTTTCTGGAGTCATACACATTTATGACAGCAGCATTTTAAATTTGTTCACTCTTGACATCTTGCAGGTCAATAACATAAAAGAAACAGTGATGTCAACAGTAAGAAATGATGGAAAAACCCAGGCCCCGTGACCATGGGAGTTAACGGGAGGCATCTTACTGCCTTCAGATGGTATTGACCATTGCTCCCTTCTGTATTCATGTTTTCCCTTCTTTTCTACTTGAGATATTGTGATAGATCCTTGGTATGAATGTTCCACCCACTATTTGACATTTCTGCTAACCAAGCATTGTCAGTATTGTTTAAAAATGATTGAAACCTGGTAAGACTTTGGTGAGGTAAATGTTATATCTACTTTACCAGCAGCATCATCAGCCTAGCAAGCACAGGGGCGGTGAGTGACTAACTAAAGCTGATTGTGGACAAGCTTTGCTCAACTTCGTGATAGGGGAAAAGCTGCACTAACAGCCCCATAGTTTCTGCCCAGTATCTTAGCTGGGAAGTCAAACAAAGTGTAAAACTTTAGACTCTGCTTTCAAAAATCTGAACTTGCATCTCAGTGGGAAACAAAATAAAGGAATTTGCCCCTTTCTGATAGCAGACAGAGGATTTTTTTACCAGTCTGTTCTGATGCTGGCACTGAATCTACACATTTACAGATTGCTGTTCTGACAGGAAAATCCAACAAATGTTTGATGTTGGAAACTTACAATCTAAACTGAAAAAGGCTAAATGTACTGGGATTTGTGCTCATGAGTCACTTCCAAATCTCAAAATGCTCAGTGAGTGAATAAAACATTCCAGAAAGTGCCGTGTACAGCATGAAGCACCCAGCTTCAACAAGCAGATGATTTTTTTGCCAGCCGATAAGCAGTGCCACATAACTATTCAAACTTTTGTTTTGCACTCTGGAGAGATTCATTTCATAACTCTGCAAGAGATGTGCATGAAACTCACCTAGTGATGAGCCAGTAAAGGACTTCATTGTGCCCAGATTTTCCATCGTCTGAACATACCAAAACCTCATGTTTTCACTGTGCAAAACAAACCAATCCCTCCTGCTTAGCATTTGTAGTTTTGAGGATAGGAAATCATTAATATGACAGCCATCAGCTACTACGACAGCCATCAGCTATTACCTGGGGAGTAAGAGAGCAGAGCTTTGGATCTTACACGTTTATGCAAACTATTCACTTGGGAGATCTGAGAAAAATTGGTAAGGAGGGAGAGAACCAAGTCAGAGCAAGATAAAGGATACTCCAGTCCCTTCCCTTACCAAGCCATGGTTTCAGCGGGAAGAAAACTTGGGAGCACAAGCAGGAGGACATGTGGCAGACTGACCGAGTTGGTGCAGCTGAAGCCTACGCCTGCTCCAGGGAGACTGGTGTGCTGCCAGGTCTAGGAATGAAGACATAGTCTAGAACACTTGTATAGTGTGCGTTTACCTATATCACTCAAGACAAGCTAATTTTCTCAAAGTCTGCCTTTGAAAGAAGGCTAATATTCAGTTTTACCATGGCTTTTCTTTGTCAATACACCTTTAAGATTTACAAATATCCAATTTTTTCCTCTAAAAGAGCCTCAAATCCTGGAAATGTCATACTTCTTTTCAAAGCTCTACTTCTGAACCTAGTTACCCACCACCATTAAATCTCTAAAATTAATACAGATTATCTAAAATATAGAAGCAACCCCAAAATATCTCTAACACAAACTAATTACATTTCTACAGCAAAACTGGTCTACAGACCTGTATGTATTTTCTAACAATAGCTGGTATTTAATTCTTCCAGACAGAGTTTGCACTCTAGAAAGCCTCCAAACTAATCCAACCAGGGTAATAATAAAACTGGGGGTTAGGAAAAACATTAGGAAGTGAGACTGTCCTCCTTGCACAACTAACTCAGGGTTTAAAAGAGTGAGGTATCTCGTAACGTGTGCCAAAATCTTGTGGCCACCGTAAAAACCCTCTACTTTTCATTTTCTTCTAATGAAGTGATTCAGAATGCATATTGATACAAAAAAGTGTTAAGAGTTCAAGACTCCATGCAGGCAAACTACACAGTTCTTTTTCATAGATATGTTTACCTTTTATAAGTGTCTCACTAAGCTCAATGCTTTAGCAACTGTGGGCAGCTTCAGTTACTCGTTATTAGATCTTTGATGTAATTCTCCAGTATTCAGCATGTGAATTTATTCTGCAATTTGCACTCAATGCTTGCAGTAAGCCCAACATGTACAAAGACAAAATGCTGTCAACATTTATCTGCTGCTTTACACATGCCTGGAGCAGAGCAAAGGGAAAGTGTCAAGCATTTATATTCCCGAACCCAAAACAAGCTACATTCACTTGACACAGTGCAGGACAAAAGACAGAGTAGTAGAGATGAAAAAGTAAACAGGAAATGAAAGAGTAAGGAAAGGATAAGAATAAGAGACACCCCCCCAAAAAAAATTTTTTCAAAAGAGAAAGAAGGATAAAATAGAATGCATGGTCAAAGAGAGAAAGAAATCAAAGTCGTAAAAATAAACTCAGACCTGTAACATACTGAGTTCTCCCAGGAACAAGCAGAGCTCCCCACCGCTACTAAGAGGAGCCCAGTGGTAGCAAAAGGGCAGGTCTGACCACTGCCAACCTGGGTGACGGCAAACACCACCGCTAACAGCACTCAAAGGCAGTAATTCACACCGAGTCCAGGGCGAGTCTCAGCTCTTTTCTGAACATATAAGCAGGGAGTAAGAAAGGAACGATTGTCTGCCAAATGGGCATGCACAAACTTACAGAGAGAAAGAAATTTGATTCTCCAACCTCTGAAAACTCAGCAAATTGCACAGAAAATGTCCAGGTATCTCTGCAGTATAATGAAAAACATGCTGGTACAGTTAGGAGGGAGAACATCACAGAATGAGTAATTCAAAGGATAAGCTCTATGGGTCCTGTGTAACTATGGCTAGCGTAAAGCACACTTCTTCCTAGGAAATTGATACATCTATAGTAAAAATCCTAAAGGGGATGTACACATTCCTTTTGTTTTTTCTGGAAAATTGTTGAAACATTATTTCTACAAGGTGAATATGTATTTTTAGAAAATTTCACCAATACCAAATTCCAAGATTTTTACATTTTGTTATATGTGTGGTGACAAAGGTTTTGGACTCTCAGAGTTTTTCCACTAGCAGAAATTTCATTTTTATTCCTATTCTATTTCCTCCTTCCTTAACAAAAAGATTTTTAAGAAAGCAAGAAAGTTATAAATCCTATGCACTGCGCTTGCCAATGAGTTGAATCGCTAATTACGTTTTACAGACCAATCCCATAAGGTGCCAAATTCCGCTAAAGTCATCCAGCAGCACTGGCGCTGGATGGTGCCCAGCACTTTCTTAGGAAGATCCTTGCCAGTATTGAAATGAGCTGCATTGTAATATTACATACTTGCTACTAGAACTGATCCAGAGAAGGGCTAAGTGTCCTCAGCTCTGATTACCTCTCATTGGGAATTGAGAGCACTTGGCAAGTTCCAGCCTTAAAGCTGTCTGGCACATTATCCTATTTCATAGAGTGATTTATTTTAAATGAAAGCATATGGATAGCAAGTGTCAATGGTGCAGTAATGCTAATGTTAGGTGATGTACCCGTCATACATGAGAAGAAACGTGGTCTCTCCAAGCAGAAGGTAGGATGCATATGCTTCTGTCAATAAGATCCTACACACACTCCCGATGAGCGCATTTTGAGCTCCTATTATCATTAGTGGGAGGGGGATGGGGGACGTCCATGTCTCTACGTGTTTTCTGTGCTAATCTGAGAGCTGGACCAAATCCCAGTACTTGGGTCACTTGTACACAGAGTTCTCATTGTGAATCAGGGGTAAAATGGCAGCCTCTCAGTTGTGCTTTGAAACTATGCATTTTTTAAAACTTGTGTATGCATAAGCCTCTTATTTAATGAATGACTCCCTTTGTATTTACATGTTCCACCATCCACAGAACAAATAGGGTTTAGTCGTTTGAGAATGAAAACTTCTAGTCCTCAAGGGAGAGAAGGGAAAGGGAAAAAATAGTTGCAGCTATTTTATGGAAATGGAAAGATATTAATTAGCTTCTTAGTTTTAGATCTTACCTGATCTTCAAGGCATTCTGTAGACACAAATGATTCTTTCTTAAGTTACATATTCCACAGCTTTGATCAGAAAAAAATTCTGATATAAATGTAACTGAAACATATCGGTGTCCGTGCAGCTGAATTCAGATCAAAAGTGGTCAGAAAAGTTATTTTAGGCTGCTCTGGATCATTATCCTAAATTAGAAGGCTCTTACCAGACCTGAAGGCTTCTTAATCTTATGCCTTTTTTATTCCTCCCTTTAAATTCAGCTGATAAATGAAATATGTGAAATAATAAATAAATTAAAAATATATGGCAGAAATAATTTCAAAGGATTTAGCACCCAAGATAGGAATGTACTGAAAGCAGCATTTTAAGTTGTCTTGATTTCCAAAAGGAAATAGTTATAAATTAGTTCTAGGGCACTCTGAGTCATTTGTAAGAGTGGTTCAAGAAACTCTTCAATATTAATTAGTAGCCTGTGAATTCAGCCTATGCAATTATGATGAGACAGTTCTTTGGGTATGAAAGAGCTAACTTATCATATTTTTGAATTCACCATCTATAAGCTTGAATATTTTTGTATTTCCATATTTCTCAAGTAGCACTTAATTTAATCTTATCCACATTTCTTTCAATAAACCATTGTTGCGTCTCTTAAGCAGCACAGCTTCCTCCTCTAACTCATCTCCCCGTGAAATTGGTTTAATGAAGCAGAAAGGTATGAAGCATTAACAACACTGGAATTCATGTGGTAGCACTTCATTTTTCAGAGGCACTCACATTTCCTACCTAATTTATAAAATCAGCACACAAATGATTTTTATCACAGCCATTACATCAGTATAAATTACTGCCTTTTCTATAACACAGCAGTTAGTCAAACTGTTGAAATTATATCTATTAGTCATAGAGAGGAGGAGGGAGAAGAAAAAACCTGTAGGAAAGATTTAGTGTAAAATAAGGACTGATAGCAGCGTTATTGAAACACTAATATTAATTTACCAAATGAGCCCAAAGTGCAGATATTTTGCAAAGGAAAATTAAAAACACACAAAGTAAAGCAAATGGGTCAATTTGTAAGGAGCCAAAAAGGAAACTCAGCAAACAAACTATGCTGTATCAGAGGCAGTCAGAAATGCAATTAGGAAGAAGGTCCTCACATCCAAGAAGGCAAGACATGCCTCACTTCCAGTCATAGCCCCACATTCCTCCCGAGCTTTCCCATTCACCTCATTGCTCTAGCACTTGTGTTCTGCTTTTGTGCACAGTAGCTCCTCCAAAATCATCGTTATCCTCCTAAATTCTTCTCCTAACTTCTTCCACGTGCACTGTTACCTGCTTGCATCCTGGCTGTCCCTTTCCAGGCTAGCAGGAATCAGCCCCTACTACCCCTGTTGCCACACAGCAAAAATATAATGATGCTTGCTGGGAAAATCTTTACTCTGCTTTCCCAGTGAGTATAAACCGCTTTTCCAGGACCTACAGCCCGATTTACAAAGTTTAGCCTGTAAGAAAATAACTGCTTACTCTGCAGACGTATCACGTACTTGAAAATACTTCGGTCTTGCACTGCTCTGTAAACAACACCTGCCTCCACTAGATCTGCTGCTGGTCTTACAAGTATGTCCTGGGCCTCCTTTCCTGTTTGCTATTCTTCAAGCATGACTCCTTCCAGAATTGTTCTGTAAATTCACTGTTACCTGCTTTGTCAGATCTCTCCTTCAGATCTGCCTACATGAAATAGCCATCTGACAGGGAGCAGACAGAAGGTCAGCAGGAAATTCTCTTTCAGAATCACGAAGATGCTCCAGAAACTCTACTCTTCCTATAACTTTTATTCTCACTCTCCTTTTTCCAATTATTTCCCCTTGATGTACTTCCTCCCTCAGATCGGACGGGAAACGCTCGGAGGCAGGGACCACGCCTTCTGATTTGTCCTTTCACAGCAGCATACATAATAGGACACAAGGCTTCACGGACACTGCTTGATGTCATTGTCATTAGGGGCACTAAGTATTAAAATCAGTTTAAAAAAAAAAAATCTGAGCTGATTAGGTTCTCATTGCAACAGCATAAAACATGCAAGGTGCACACAGTTCAAGCTGCCTTTCCTTGGTGTGTTTTGCCTTATATTTTGATCTCCTTCTGCTTACAGTTTCCATGAGTTAGCCTTTCCCTCTACATAACATCAGGCACTTTTTGCCTGGCTTTCTCTGTTTCCAGTGGATGTAATACTGGTGTAGAAGCGTCTACTGATGGCACCTTGTGGCTAAACCAGAGAAATGCTTGGGAATAGGAACAAGCATGAAGTAAGCCAGGAAAATATCAAGAAAAGGCTGTAATATGAAGAGCATGTCCCTCCTCCCATAGTGACTGCTGCAAAAAAATGGTGCAACACCGTAAAGCTTTGCAGACATCTTCTGGGCAAGGCATTGCACAAACCCTGCCTGTCTGCCGAGAGCACCAAGAGCTGCTCCCTCCGCACCCCCCAGTCCCTCGCAGAGTCTTGGGGTGCAAGGAGGGGACTTGGCCTAAAAACTCAGCCCAGCAGGAGGCAGGGGAAGGGGGAAGGGGCTTGAGGCTTGCACGAGGCAAAAGGAACCAGCAAATCCAACTAATCCAGCGTGTGAGGGGAAGAAAGGACCAGGCTTTATCTGCTACCCAGAGCCCCTGAGGTTAATGCCAGCGTTGTTGGGTGCCCTTTGACTCTGCAGAAGAGAAAGTCAGCCTGAACCCAGCGGTTCGTTTCTGGTCTGCACTGGTCGGCAAAATCACCGACCTCCTTTCTGCATTCCTTTTGAGAGGCATTGCAGTACCTGCTGCTGTGGGCTGGGATGTAACCACTCTGAAAAGTTGATGGTATAGGAGAGACCCCGAACACCCGCTGATCACTGTTTCTGGAGGCACATAGTGACGCATTTGGTCCCTGCCTCTCTAGATTCTCTCCTAAAAGCTCAGGCCTAGGTGGCAGGTCCTAAATGGGCCCAGAGCTGCAAGTCAGCTGTTAGTTTACCGTCATGGCCAGGAGTCAGAGTGGTGTGACCACAGCCACTAAGGTCGCTGGGTCCTTGCTGACTAGTTCAGGCACAAGCCCTGAGCAGGACAGCCATCAGCGAGGCACAGCCAAAGCTGAGCGTATACCAGCGCTGGCTCTGGTATTAATGCAATCATGTTCTCACACACAGAAGTAGCTGATAGGATCCCCACAATGTGATGAGTAACAATAGTGGGATTAAGAGACGACAAAGGACACAGATGTACCCTATAGAAAAAAGATATTTGGCATCAAGCAGTATCATGTGAGATACATCCTAGGTAGAGGGCAACAAACCATGAGAGTGTGTTAAGGTACAGACAGGTGGGATACCTAAGCCAGCCAAAGGTCTCCTGAGAAATGTTGTGACCCCAAGAAGAAAGCGTGACATTGTCCCAACCAGTAAGCACTAACAAAGCTGGTTCAAAACAAGGCTGCTTCTCATTTACCGCATTTTCTCCACTTCGGTTGGGTCCAGTCTTTTCTCTCCAACCAACCCAGGCATTTATCCTGCATGGCTTTCTAGGTCCCACTCTGTTTTGTATTATCTTTAATATGTCATTAGCATAACTCCCAGGTGTTTTGAAGTCCTTTTAAAAGCTGGCTCCAAGTTTCTGCCCCCAACAACTTTCAGTGCAAGTAAGCAGCATACATATCACTTGGGAAGAGAAACAGGAGTCCTGTGATTTGCCCAAGATCACCTAACAAATCAGATCTCCTACATTCTAGAGACAGGAACACGTAATTACAGGATCTAAATACAAGTCCTCACTCTAGAGGAAAACCTCTATAATGGAAAAGCAGGGAGGTTCATTTCAAGTGTGAAGGCCTAGAAACAAATCATGCTACAGCTGGATATATGAAAACCTGAAAGAGTAACAAAAAAGGTGAAATTTTATCTTTGCCAGGTACACTTACAAATTCTCAGCAGACTAAGGTCTTCAGACCTAATCAAGTGTCATGCAAGATGTCAAATAAACAACTCTTTGTGCCTTATATAAACACCCAAGGTAGAAAAAAATTACCCTCACTGTCCGTCCAGGGGTTGGTTCATCCATATTAAAAGGCAAATGAGACTCTCAATTACCAGAACACTATAGAAGCAGCAATATAAAATAAACAGAAAACATTTTTGCACCAGACCTCACCTGCAGCTATATCAAGACATTGTGTTTTTCACAGCCTACCACAGTACTATACACAGTAATTCTCAACAGCTTTAATACACACAGATTTTCCATGCCACTATAAAAAGGTGTCCTGTCAGGCAAATTTGGTGCTTTCCAATCCAGCAAAGACAGAAGAATTCTCTTTTACTGACTAAAAAAAAAGAACTTAATGAAAAAACATGCTGTGATATGAAAAGCAAAATGACAGACTTAGAGAGGAGATTCAGCAGTAGCTGGTGTAAATGATTTTTTTTTTAGAAAAACCTTTTTTTCCTTTCCTATAAAACAACTTCCTGCCATAAAATTACTCTTGCAACTTTAGTACTACTTTTTGTCCTATCTCTATTTAATACCAAAAGGAAATTAACACCAATAGATAAAGCCTCACATCAAGGAGAACTTTTACCTGGGAAAGAAGAGTGAGAGATTCAATGAAGACCACAAAAGACTTCACTATTCCATATTACCTGGAAGATGCTCAGATACCACTGTGATAAGCAGCCTTACAAAAACTTGGGAAAGGTTGATGGCTGAAATCGGAATAATTTTTTTTTCCAAAGTAGATGTTTTACGTCTTTTTTGAAATAGTAAAGTTAAAGGCTCATCTTTACCTTTTTGTGTAAATAACTTCCTTTGCCTGGGGTGTTCATCATCAGTTTGACCTTAAAATGCATGGCAGTGTTCTTAGCAATATTCAATCAATGGTAAGATTAAAGGTGAAATCAGTTACACAGAGGAAGCCTACTGCTGTTTCACCAGTGTGGTGGCTCTAATCTCCCTCTGAGAGACTAAAGATCATAACTGATTTACTTTCTTCCCTGGGGAACAATTTTCTGTAGCCTGAAGCAATCAGGAAACAGACTGAATTGGCTTTAATACCCATCTGCCCTAGGGGGGAGACACTGTGAAAAGCTACTAGGTTGTTTCTTCTTCATACTTGTAATTAAATAAACTATGACAAATTTGACAGGCAGAATTTCTACCAGTACAAATTGTCTTAAAAATTCCGACTCAGCATGTAATTGATATATAGCAGCTATTCCCAAGTAGTATTGGAGAATATTTAAACATTAAAAATGGTGATAATCATTCCATGCCATGATTTAACCTATTGGCAACACACCTCTAACTTTAACGCCTACCAAGAGACAAAAATAACTTTTTCAAGACTGTGAGACATGTTTAAGCACAAGTAAATGGGGCTTACTTTGATTTCTTTTTTCCTTGACTAGGATCTTTCTATTATTTCAAGAATGCTAGGCATGTAAATGAGATGGTATTGATATAATGGAGAAACAAATCTTAGAAGTGGTACCTGAAAAGTTTTTATATCAGAGAAGGACAACCTGGGACCATGAAAGCATTTCATGTGGGTTAATAACAAAGTACATATTACTAACAGCTTAGTCAATAAACTTTTGTTACTACTTTTCAAAACAGTGCCAGAGACAAAGAAGATGACGTTTTTCTCTGACAAACTTTTTGCAATTCAACACATTTCCCAGAGTTGTCATAACATAAAAATTATGACATTTTATAAATAAAACCAATGTTTGTATTTTACAGTGTATAGAAAGCATAGGAGAGATAACAGGGTTGCTGTGAGTACAGTCATTTCAAATATGATGCTGTCTACCTTTCTTATCTGTATAACACAGCATGAGACATTTTTAAATACTCCATGGGGAAGGCAAGTGGCCTCATGATTTTTCTCTTTACTGTGTTAGAACCAGAGACGTCTTTTTTCACATGACCTTAGTTGAGACAGTTTACAGCCACACACAATTCTGATTTTCTCCTAATTACTTAACTAATTTTAGGCTTATTCATATATTACTGGAGGAAAGCAAAGAAATTAAGAAATGTTCTGATTTCTCTGCCCAGACCTGTTGCCAAATAATACCGAGGCCTGACGTCCTGGCATTCAGAGGTGAAAGAATTGCTACTACGCCCGGTAAGTTTTTTCAAAGCACAGTACCAATCCTCCAGCGGTGCAGAGGATGGCCTTGCTTACCCCTGTTTCACAGACGGAAACATAGACATGGAAATACAACAGAGGCTTTGTCAAAAACATGCACTGATATTTCTGCCCAGTTTGAGGTAACTCAGTGATAACGTCCCAATAAGCGTTTCCAAATCTGGTTATGACACCTTTGAAAAATAACCCACATCAGCTAAACCACACTTCCAAAAATCAGCATTACTGAAGAGTTTGCTTATGAAAACATTTAGTCCTTGTAGATTTAATCCAATGATGAGAAGCTGAATTCTGTTTACCAATGTCAGGGAAAACACAGCAGAATTATCACCACCTCTTTGGTCCACACTGCCTGCTGCATCCAGTTACTAAAGAAATATAAAGGAGATGACCCTGGTAATCAGCATCTAAAGCAGTTTTACAGGCTTCAGTTTTAAACAGTCACCTATTGCAGCAAAACTACTGTCTACTCAAAACTCTGAAGGTAAGATTTCTGTCTGTGAAGATCCATGGGCTGCTACTCCTAAATGCATTTTCCATAAAATACCGGTCAATGTGCAATCACAGACTCTTAACAGCAACTTACATAACTATTTGAAAAACAGAAATTCTCTGCTGTAACACGCACCAACATGGTAGCACGGGACAGATGTTGCAAAAGAATCTTTTGTACTTCTTTGGTGCCTGAAAAACTATGAAGACATCTGAGGGGCACTAGTCCTAAACTTGTGATTAATTCCCAGTGTTGCTATGCTGAATTCTTCCCATCAAACAAATAAAGGAGCTTAAATAAAACAAACAGCAAACAAGAATTGAATGAGAAGCTGAACACATAAAGCCACTCACCTGAAGATTTTTACTTTGCCAGATTGATGGTAAGGAGAATTGGTGGATATATTTCCATGTTCAACTCTGTACTTAGTTTTTATACTGTTCTTCAAAAACAAATTATGTTTTAACACATGGCAAGTGTTTAAATTGGGTATTGTATATTTTTATTTGGTTAAAAGAACACAAATACTTAGCTACAAACACTTAAGACAGATGAGTCATTTTCCTAAGAGCTAAACATGTACCTGTGTGTGATTAAGTGATACAAAGAGCCAACAGTGACTGCTAAAAATCTGCTTTATGCTGAGGCTGCTGATAGAGAAAATTATGCTGCAAATAAAATCTAGTCTGTCAGGTTTGTACTAAGATCTGAAGAATTCAAATATATTGCAAGACTTATAGCTAGTTTTAAAAAAATGAGTGTTAACATATAAAAACTTTAAAAAATTCCCATTTCCCCTGTTTCTGTTCTGCACCTGCCTTTTATTGCAATAGCCACAGGCTGTAATAAGACAGCCTTGTAGCTTCAAGCCTTGATACAAAGGAAGCTCTGTCTGAGCCAGTTACTCATCCACATGACATGATAGCTCCCATTTCCTCCTCAGTCTTGCTTTCCCAGAGCAGTGACAGAAACCACATTGCACAACTGTCAAGATCCTAAAACCTGATTGTTAAATGCCAATTACCTTGATTAGGTTTCCTAAAAAAAGGGGGGGGAAAAAGAGCAAGAGATGAGGACTGAAGATTTACCTGCTATGCTCCAACTTGGAACTCAAGCATATCTTGTCTGCTCACAGATCCCACCCATACATCTGCTCAAAAAACATAGTTGTTTCACTTCAGCTAAGAAAATTGCACCCAGAATCAATCACTTAAAATGAACTTTCCTGTTATTTTTAAACAGCTGTTTGAAAGTCACATTTCTCTTCAAAGAAGAATTATCTGTAAAAATGGATGTAAAGATACCTGAATTAATTAAAATTTCCCAAGGGAAACAGCAATACCATCTGGGTGAGAAATTTAAAATCAGACTGAAGCTCATACAAAACAGGAGGCAGCCAAGAATAAGGCTGTTGGGCCTCTGAAATCCACAGGAGTGAGGGACGCTCAGCATTTAGAAACACTGAACACAAGTCTTTATCCTTCACCTGAAAGGATTTGCCAGTTCCTCTGAAGATCAACTCCACCACAACCTGCACACAGAGGTTGGTGTTCAGCCCCCAAATCTATTTACTCAGTGGCTAATGCCAGCATGAAGGTGACAAGAAGCTAAGGGAACGAGGTCAGAGAAGTACAACTGCTACCCTGGGGCACAACTCATCACCCACCATTGGGGGGGTGGGGCACAGCCCCTCTTGCCTCCCTGAGTGTAAGCAGAGAATGACATTGTGTGGGCCATCACATAACACCATGGAAGGACAGATGTGGCCTCGCTACTTCAGCACTCAGTCCTGCCAAGTGCTTGGCCTGTCACCTTCCTCCTTGGTCACTGGGGCAGGAGGTGAGAAAGAGCATCGACGTGCTTCAGCTGCATAAGCAGAGCAAGAGCGCACATATCCTCAGGCCTGGCTGGGAGGCAAAGCAGTGTGGCAGAAATAATTTTTCAGTTGATTGGCTCTGTTACCTACTGGTCTGGGGACAGCCCTGGCCAGGGGGTGAAAGGGAACAAGAACACAAGGAAGGACTCTGGTTCTGGCTCTGTGGAGTGTGCTGGGATCAGCAAGGAAGGGAGAGTGGCATTGAAGATCTGTCCCTGCACAGCAGGCCACATTCTTCTTCCACTTGCACAAGAATTAAATAATTCTGAAAAGCCTTGAGCTGGCTGTGTTTTAACCCTCGGCTCAAAAAAATCCATGCTCAGCTACAACCACCCTAGATCTTGGTCTGTAATGCACAGCTATCTTGGGTGCCAGGGTGCCAGTTAGCATGACTTCACCATCATTACAGCAAAATCATACTTGCCCTGCTGTGACCTCACTCTGTGGGATGGATGGGTCTACAGACACCTCCCATGCCCAGTTCTAGGCAGTTCTAGGTTTCTCCCACAATCAAATGCAAGAAACTTACCCATTCTTCAGTGAGGTTATGGGAACTGATTGACTATCTGCACTTACAGCTTCAAGTTCTGACAGCTTACTACAAGTATTAAAAATTCCAGCCTAAGTTAAACAGGGGCCTGGACCATAACCCCGCACAAGCAAAGCAGCAGGACCCAAACCCCTCTTCTATGCCAAGGGGATGTTTTCCTGTAGCAGCTATAGCTGAAATTCGGCTAACAGCCCAAGCTAGCTGTGCAGTCTGATAAACAATTGTGATATATGTTTTCAAACAACAAATTTAACTGTAACCGTTATTATAATTATGCACTACAGAGAGTACAAATTATCCCGCCCTTCACATCGGTATGCCTCTCCTGACTGTCTATGTCTTTTCCTTCTTTTAATTAATCACCTTTGCTTTTTGTGTCCCCTTGGTCCATCTGTGCAGCAGTGTTATGAATGAGCCAGGAGTGCAGTTGTAAAAAGAGAGGGAATGTTTATAATTTTTATTAGTTCTGTTACGTGGCTCATTGTTGAACACAGAAAATCATTTTCTATAAAGAAGAGTTCTGGCTCATCAGCTGAGAATAATCTAATTCTTTTCCTTTCAATTACATTTAAAATAAATTATTTTTAAGAGTACTTGAAACCACTTTATCACCCATGCAACTCCCGCTGCATATCAGAAGGTGGCAGACCAAACAGCTGGGGATTTCTGTACCCACTGGAACCTGTGTCAGGGACAGTCTGCAGCACAGAAAAACACCAGCCACCTGACTAGATGTGGTTGTCCCCCGGCAAGAAGCATGCACTACTGCTTTGTCACCAGTGGTAAAATTTCAGTAAATTCTTCAAGGCAAAAAGTCCAACAACACAACAAAACTTCTCTCTTGTTCTCACAGATCACTAAGGACTGACATCTGGATATTACCACCAAAGATAGCTCAGTATGATTCATTCAGACTGGAAAAATCTCCAGTTGATCTGATCTGATTCAGGGATCTTGCTAACAGGCTGCTTTAATGCTCCAAGCCTCAATCCTTCCAAGCAAGCATGTCAGAAATCTGGATCTGAATCCTAACCTTGGCATCCAGTAACACTGCTGAGTAACCTGACAGCGAGGATTGTATTGATCAATGATCGTTTCACCTGCATTACTTACTGAGTAAAACAAGCACTTTTGTAGGACTTGAGCAAGGGGAAAATTATACAGAAGATGAACAACAGAAGTTATAGTTCAAAAACCCTTTTCCTTCTGAAAAATAAGATGTCAAAAACATTGCCACAATAACTTTTTAATAGATATTCAGCTTTGTCATGGAGTTTTGGAGAAAAAGTTTCTAAACTGCAACGCTCTTCTGTGGGGAAAAAAAAAAAAGACAACAACAACAAAAGGTTAATTTTGCAATCTTTAAAATCCTGGAAACATCAGAAAGTCCCTGCATACATATCTCTGTATTTATAATGGGTTAACCGCTACAAAAACTCAGGCATTTTCCCCAGTTCCCTCCACCTTTGGCAGATATAACAGGGAGATAAGAAAGTTGTGATGTTCTTTTGACCTTCTGCCAAAGGTAAGGACCACCTGTCGGTCTGAATTTCCCTTGCAAATCTGCTGGAGCTGCAATACTGAAACTGCACTGCTGGTGCCTGCTTTATCTCTGATTAGCCATCATTTGGGACAACTGTTCAATTGATGGAGCAAATGACTGCACTGAGCTGGCATTTCCTACCTCCCCATCACACAACTGTTTAGAATAAGATCTCAATGCAACTGAAATGCAGTTTTATTTCTCCTCTCTCATCCAATCCCAGAAGAACAAAAAAAACTTTATACAAAGGTTTATTTTTATCTTATTGAGAAGGATAGTGTATACTCTGATGAACAATACTAGGATTAAGGTGGTCTCAAAGAGGTGTTTGTGGTTCAAGATGCTCGGAAAGGTTGTTTCTCTCCACAGGGCACAACATTGACAAGAACATAGTTTTAGGCTTGTGGTAGGATTTCTCAGGATTTTTCCAAAGGGCTGTCAAAATCAGACCTAATGGTCTGCTGTCTGTATTAAGTATCAGCTGACATTCCCCACTTCTCCTTAGAGATGGCTGCATTTTCTGTGGTAGACAGAGCAATCCATGAGTACGATCTGCCAGTCTTTGCTCCCCGAGAGTGGGACACTGGAGTCGGGTTACTAGAGTGGTTACAGGTATTACTTGTCATCTCCTCTCTCCTTCTCTTTCTTTCCTTCTTTCACTACAATATGCCAGTTTAAAATGGACCTGATCCTTTGTTTACTGTAGTGTCCAACCCTCCGTGTGTGTGTGCTCAGACAAGTCTGTCTGTTCTGCTGTTCCCGCTAAGGTCAGCTTTACCTTTCTGCCACAAGCGCCTTCACTTCCCCGTCCATCCTCTTTGCGTGTGGCCCCCGATAACAGTCACTGGGAAAGCAGGCTGAAAGTTTGGGATGCCTCAGATTAATTATCTTGGTCCTATTTTGTTGGTATAGGCAAGTTGCTAAGATGTGCAAAGAAGCAGTAGTGAACTGTTCTGTTCAAAAATGAACAGTTAAGCCCTACCTTGAACTCAGTTGATTCACAGCAGAACTTCCAATAGTTGTAACAAAACTAAAATACAATCTTAAATAGAAAGGCATCAAAAAGCATTGGAAGTGGGATCTGGAAAAAAAATCTGTACTCATCTGCCTGACTCATTTAAGTAGTACATCAGTAGATATCAGGAATGCATCCCTTCTATTTTAATTTTTTTTTTCCCAGAGGAAGAAATGACAAGACTCGAAATGCAGAGGATTGAGTTCCGCACTTTAACTTAACTGAGTGAACTCAGATCTGCACCAGGATGATTCTTTTGATCTGCATATCTGTCCCAATTATTTCTTATTTGTATGAACACAGCACCCATCAGCCCAAAGAACTAAACATGTCCCTGTTGGGCTAGTCACTGAAAAAAGCAGAAAATAAAGCAGTGTTTCTTTCCTCAGTGGTTTAAAAGCCAGTAATATTCAAACTGTAAGAACGAAATCCATGTGCCAGAAAAAGATCAAAATATGCAAAGCAACTATTCCTTCTCCCACACACGCTGTAGTCCCCTTTTCCAGGTGGTTCAAGGCATTTGTATCAATATTCCATACTGACAACATTGCTCTGATACACAGACATACCATTCAACACCTTTCCAATTTTTGCTTTCCATCACTTATTTTCTTGCTCTTTATTTTACTACATTGACATCATTCACTAACATAAATAGCACCCTTTCCAATGGACACAGGTAGCAGCTTCACGCATGCCTGGGGCAGGCAATAGCTGGCAAGAGGCGATCCAAGGGGTGAAAGGACCTGGATACCACATTGCTACATCTGCTGTATGCTTCAGTTTCCTCCCTGTACAGATGGGGTAATCATCCACTGTTGTGTATATCTGTGCACAAGAGTGCTGTAAAATGGTCAAATATTTAATAAAATTGGCTTCTACCTGAGCAGGTGTTTAACACATACATTAATTTAGCAAATGTTTCTCCTGTTGATTCTCAGCATTAGCAAGTATTTAAAAAAAAAATCACTTGGGAACATTAGAAATATGCAGATCAGAAGATTATTTTGTTTGCCATATTCATGGTATTAAAATCTTTTGCTCCAGACTTCCATTCATTCAGAGGAAAATAAAATATTTTATTTTTAAGACATGATATATCACACAAATTAACTATGGAAAAAGCTTGGGGAAAAAAGCACTTCTGATGCTTTGAAATCACATGAACTGTATTTTGGCTAGTACGGTCTTGTCAGTCACCTTTTCTTCCAACTGTTTCATGAACAAAGTAGATCTGTTCAAACCATGAGCCCCTGCTCTGTGAGTCCTAAGCCCCAATGTTTGCAAATACACATTTGACTGACAAGCCAATGAACAACATCCTCTTTCAAAAAATGTCCTTGTACACTTTAAAAAGAGAGAGGTGTGGCTTATATATTTCTGATTTATGAATTAAATAGGGCCTAGGCGCTATTTAAATAAAATCTCCATGGAAACTTGTATTTCAAAAGATAAGCCTGTGAAAGAAAAGAGCAATGACAGCTTAAGAAGAGAAAATAATCTTAACAGATATAACCTGCTGTAAAAAGTCTGCAAGACAAAACGAATGAAAAATTCCGCTTAGAAAGCTGAAGCAAGCAGGTATTCACTGCAAATCTTTTGCCAGAACTGAGATATTTTTAAAATAATTAGACTGAACCAGCAGCAGGTTGTACATACAGTGGAGGAAAAAAAATCCAAACCCAGCTGCAATAACCATTTGAAAGCTGGTTTTCTGGGATGGTAAAAGGTCTCTGGTATCTCACTCCGATTTTAGAAAGTCACTTGTCAGAGCTGCAGTAGCCGTGCATGAACACATCTAAGGTACCTAAAGATAAAAACTGGATTTTGGAGACTGAATTACAGGAGCTGCGCTGGAGCCTTGACCATCAGGCGCCCATGCTCGGCTCACAAAAAGGAGCGCATGCACATAAACCTATCCACACACCTTGTCCTACTGCAAAAGTGAATTTCATGGGCAGAACGCCTGGCTCTGGCAAGGTACAGTTTTCACTGGGACGGATGGATAACCGGGACACTGCCCCTTCCATGCAGAAAGCCCCTCTGCACTCTTGTTTTGAGGGCACCACCTAAATGGCAAAAGGCATTATCAGTCTACTCATGTAAAAATAGCGTATGTTGAAATGCATTCTAAGTTTATCATTACAGATTCACCATTCTTAATGTTTACAACAACAACAATAATAATGATGATGATAATGGTGGCTGCCACTTCCTCTCCCTTTGGGAAAATTCACTCTGTTGCCAAAATTGTACTCCTTGTTGTATTCCCACAAGCAGTATCCACTATCCTGGAAGCTGCCCTTGGCTGGCTGGCTAGCAGCAGGCTGAGATGGCATTTTCTGAGGTCGGTGGTAGTGTAACACAAAACCCAAAGCTCCTTGTACAGAGTAAAAAACTAACACTGAAAGAGCTTACCCTACTGCTGGTTTCCAGTAAAAGACAGACAAGTATGAATGAAGAGGTAGAAGGGTGAGAATTCACAGGCATTGGAACTCAAATAGGAAGCTCAGTTCTTCAAGATACCCTCACTGCAAAATGGGTAGGAAACAATCTTAATTAGTCACAAGCCTTAATCCATAGTCCCAATTGTGTAAGCAAATCACGGTCTGCAGCATACACGTGACATAAATGTTCTGTTGGGAGATACCTGGCAGTAAGTAGACTAAATACCAGGGGTAATCCACGGTATGATACACACTTATTCAGGAAGAAAGGGTTTGCTTGCATCAAAATGAAAGTCTGAGAACAGTACTACATCCTAAGACGTAAGATAACAAGAGTAATTACATTTATGTTAAAAAATGAAATCTGGCTTTCTTGTTCAGGCAAATTTCCTTAATTAGTCAAAATACCAGATAAGAATATTGCTCATGCAGGTCTCATCTCACAATGCATACATGAATTGTGCATCTGGAGCCCTAACAATCACTAGTGCCAGGTGTTTGAGGAAGCTGTTGACAGTTATTTAAAAATAAGCTATCATAAATGGTATAGAGCAGCACTTCACAGTTACCAAAATTGTTACAGCACCACAGGAAGATAACATGGCTTTCAAACATTTTCTTGGAAAGGAGAAAGTATAGTTCTTTGATCCATGTCTGCATTATTTTTGTCAGTAACTCTAATGACCTTTATAACCTTTGTTTCATTTCCAGATTTTACTGTACATAAGGAGGTTATTCTGAAACTTAATATTAAGGCTCTAACAGGAAGAAAAGTGTGAATAAGTGCCAGAGAATTCTCCCAAACTTTGGTGACTCTTCCACATCAGACACTGTCTGTATATTGTGAAGTATTCTGAAATTCTGAAAAGTAAAATTGATTCCCTCTGAGGCTGCAGAGATATACTGTATCTTCCATCTGCTGAAGCACAGCCAGCCAGAGTCTCATCTTAGCAACCGGCCATAAATCTGAAGTGACTGTATCAAAAATAAAAGGAACTACTTCAGATTTCTTAAAGAGAGAGAGAAGAGTTTTACCCTGTACCACATTTTTCCTCAATTTCAATAGTTAAAACTTACTGGGCTCTGTTCTCACAACTCATCACAGATGGTGAATTTTTCTGATCTTTTTCTTTACTAAAGAGTGAAATGCCACTGAACTAGGGGCTACAGCTAACTATTGTCACTAGGATGAGACCAAAGGACTTCAAACATAGTATCTATGAATGAAAGATGAGATCTTAATTATTATAGCTCTTTACTATAAACTAGAAATTACCAGTGCAATTCTCTAATAGTTATCTGATATTCTTCAGTAATTTTAGAGCATTAGGAAATATCCTTTCCCATTCCAGCCAACATTGAAACAAGGAATGCTAGGCACACTGTTTTTCTAAAATGTGACACCAAGTAGCTAAACTCACTATTGTGGTTATGTTAGTTTTACTCCTAGAACTTTCTTTTGTGTTTTGGTTTTATCTTTGTTTTTCCCCTAGAATTAGTCTATCACAATTTTTGAACTAGGAATTAATTCCCAATTAAAAACTGGATTCAGACCAGTTGAGAGTCAAGTTTTGATCTCAGAAGATCACCTGCTTAGAGAAGTAGGATTTTTGTTAGCTTTAGACAGACAAGTTGTACATCCATTTTCAAGAACTTTAAATCTAACACAGTAAAAAACCTGAAACTAAGTTAATACAGTTAATTAAAAATATGTATTTAAGGCTTGTGCTTTAGATAGCAAGACCATTTCAGAATAACTCCTGTTGCTGATAGTTTGCACTACCTTCTGTGATTTATGATTATTTTGGTTTGATTTGCTGGACTCAGAATCCTCACCTGTAATTGGTGCTTTCCAGAATGATATTCACCACAACCCCCATTTTCCAATAACCCTCTCAAACTGACCATTTGGCAGAACCATGTCCCAGACTGACAGGATGTATATCGCAGGGTATCCTTCCATCACAGAGCAATGACTCACTGCTTCACCCACAGTGTAACAACGAGAGATTTGGAGGCGATGTGGGTAAAACCAGTGAATCCACACCCCCTGGCATACTGGCCCCAACACATGATTCTGCTATGCAAGGTAACGCACCCCTCCCCTGACGGCCAGGCTCCTGAAGAGGAGGCAGGTGTTCCTGCTTAACTTCAGGACTTGTACAAATGGATTTTTAGCAGATGGAGGACTTACTTAAAAAATAAAAAAATAGGGTGGGGGGTTCTTCTGATTTACAAGGAACAAGTTCCACTCTTCAAACACTGAATCTATCTGAAATGAGTTTTATGATGTGCCTGTTAATAAGCACATAATTATTGAAGGAATATTTATTTCGCAGGAGTATTACATGATGCCATCACCTAGCATGAATGATGGAGCAGGTCAGGCCTCAGTACTAATCGATTTAGCAAGGAATCCTTTGAAGAACTGAGGAGTCATAGTAGAAGACACATTTGTAAGTGGAGAGACAGAGCAGGGGATCAGCTTTGGGCCACTGTGCTTCCCGCGTGACGATGTTGGCTGACTCGTGCTCCAGACCGTGGTACGGGAAGCCACAGGGTGAAATGTTTCGGGCCACGTGGCCTCTTCCAACTGCACTTGTGCCACTTCAATGGAAACAACATCAGTTAGCAAAAAGTCCTGTTATTTTCATTACTTAAGCTGACACAGCTTATTTAGACTAAACCAAGAAATACTCATGTAAGCATTGATCAAAAAGGCTACCAAACACTAAGCAGGGAAGGACAGATGTAGATTGAGAAAAGAAGGGAGGTAACATCCTACACCTGGAACAGCTGGTAATGGAAGGTGGGTCTCCACTTCCATGGATTCTCTAAGAACCGGGATCGAGGTTTTTTTTCCCCTAATTCAGTTAAGGAAATCTCTTGTATTCAAATGAAATGGATGATTCTTCTTGAAAGGCAAAATTATCTCTTAATACATGGAATACAAAGGGGATTCCAGTTACCCTGCACATGTTCAGAATATCTCCAGCTCCTGCTTTCTGTATGAACGTAGAAGTCTTGTCAAATTATACCATATTAAAAGTGAGAGCCTCTTCTTACCTGGTTATTTCTACGAGTCTTAGAGACTTACTCATTAGCAAGAGAGTAGGTACAATAGGGCTTCTGAAAGCAAATTCTTGAGGACTGAATTTATTGCTTTGTCACAGTCTGCAGATTTGAATGTTGCTTTATAGGATGGTTTCTTTCCAAAGGGGCTGGTTGGAGCATTTTTATTCATGGATGCAATATCATTCACGGCCTCAGAGGCTAGCAGATTCAGTGCTTTAAACGTGGGCTTCTCTTGAGGTCTCCTTAGGTACTTTTATTGCCCTGTCACAGTTGCATTCAAATGCTTTAGAGACACCTATAATCTGAAACAATGGCATCAGTTACAATTTTTTCTTTCACACGAGGAATATCTGGGGCAGAGTTGAAGTTTTTTTCATTGTGTGTGTGATGTGTATACGAGCAAAAGGGAGAGCCCAAGAAGAAATGCTCAGGAAAAGCCATTTACATATGACAGGAGCCCAACCAGTCTTGCTTCCACAGCCCTGAAATCCCCACAGAGGTTTTCCTATAACCTCACATTTTACCGCTGCATCTTTGCAACAGAGCTGTCCTGGGGGAATGATCAAGCCAGTGCTGCAAAGGACTTTTAGAGAGTTAAGGCAGAGACCTTGAACTGCACTTTGCATTAAAGAGTCAGTCCTCAGTGCAGAACATCAGGCTGATGTGCTCACGGTAATGATTGTTGCTAAGCAAAGGGAGCTGATAGCTGTCTTTTGTACTGAAGTTTTCAGGATGTGTGGCCTCGCTGAATGGCTGGGAGGTCAGGAATGCATAGGTCATCCTGGTCAGACCCAGGCCCAATTGAATGGGACACCTCTTACGGAAGATGGAAAGAGGAAATTTGCTGCCATGGTTGTAGGCATCTGTAGCAGCAAGGAGTTCAAAAGGAGCACAAGGCTGCATAAGGTCCTATCCCAGTCCCACACTTCTCCACCTTAACCCCTAAACATTTACCTCTCCTTAAAGTATGCAGCAGAGGGATATCTTGACTTAATACAACCTCAGCCCTGTCAAATTAGATTGAACGCAAGGTCCGCCAAGAAATCATGCTGCAAATGGGTGTCAGAGGAGGCAGCAAACTGATCTAGTTCATGACTTGCTGGCTCTTTGTCTTTATTTGTTTCACCAATTTGCCCACTCTCTTCACACTTCAGAGAAGTGTGATTATGCAGAAGACGGTCACAGAAGATGGCTAAGCCAGTCTACAGACCTACTGGTACTGTAGTCCCAACGTCTCTGTTCCTATTCTCTGTCACGCAGTCACTCCCCGTCGTCCTGTGCCTTTTATAATGCTCATGTTTAGAAACCAGTTCAGTTCACTAAACTGAGAGAAAACTGCTATCTTTTGGCACATTACTTTTCTACCGAAAGCAGCCCCCAAGGGGTCAGTAAATGACAGGACTGCAGAGCTGTAAGCAGGAGAGAAGGGTATAAAGATCGGGACCTGCTCTTACCACAGGGCTGGGAGTTCAAACCGTACCTGAGCCCTCTGACAATGCCCAGGGCAGGAGCTCTGATCACCAGGGAGCCGTCTGAGCTCAGAGGGGCTTCCCTCACTCAGGCTAAGGAATAAGGACTGACCCACTTCAGAATGTTTCCTTTACGCTCGTACAGCTCTGGGAAATAGGACAGACGAACATGCAGAGGGATCAATAATAGTCAAGTGCTACAGTGAGTCCATTAGGATCAGCCCATCCATCAGGGATACAAGAGCTCTTTCCGTGCCTGGCTGTAGCCTGAGGCTTGGCTGAGACGGATCTGTGGCATCCACTCCAGCTCTTGACTGGCATGTTGAAAAAAAAGATGGCTCTTGGCAAAAGTTTCCAAGGCCATGTCTTCAGAGCACTAGTTTTTAGTCCTTGCTAACAGGATGTCGCAATGCTTTAGGAGCAGTGTCCTTCAGCAAAACATAGCACAAGAATATCAAAAGAAAAGCTGTAGTTCTTCTGCCCTTTGTAGTAAAGGAAGTACATAGGGGGTTTCTGGAGCAGGGGAGGTAACTCTTTTTCTGGAAATTGGAAAAGGAGTGGTTTGAGTTCAGCATATGAGGACTCCAGCTATCACGTGCTCAACCACATGAAAATTTTGAAGACTCACCTATGGGAAAGCTATGAATACTTCAGAAAGGAGACCTGCAGGAAGTCATCATCTGCGCAAATGCCAAAGCCCCCCCAAGGTGATGGATTACCACACCATTTCATCTAACATGACTTCCATGAGCATCTCTGGTGACTCTGGGTGTGATATGGCAAGACAGCGCCAGACAATGCCCATCCCTTAGGGCTACACTTCCTTGGCATTTTGGGGAGCCATTCAATTCATGGATTTTTAAGGTGTGTGCACACACTCTTTTGGGGGGCAGGCTGTGAACAACATTGCCTATACTGTTATTTCCAGCTTAACATGAATAACTACAAATTTATTCTCCCGTGGATGCAGACCTTTTGCATGGGCAATAGTTTTAAAGAATGCAGCTAATGAAGAATCTATTATACTACTGGTGAGTTATTTCATTGATCTTCACTATTAAAGATGCACAATACTTGATGAGCATTTCTCACTTCAAGACTTAGGTGTGATCTACCCCAAAGCAGTGGTCAGAAGAGGAAATATCACAGAGAGTGGGGGTTTTTTTGTTCATTTTAGACAGAGAGGATACCAGAAATAAATAGAGGGTCTGTAACACTGTAGTCGTAGTAAGCTTTACAGCTGAAATCAATATTTAATCCTAAACACACACATTTTTAATGCCAACTATTACGGCAAACAAAATAATTGCACCAGTGTTACCAAAACTTTTACAAATTACATGTGGCCAGTTTTCTTCTTGCTCAGTATGCTGAAACACAGCAGGACAACAGCAGCAAAGAAAGGCAGGCACACATGTGCTGTCTTCTAGAAGACTGTTCCCAGGGGAATCTGCAGAGTTAGTGATTCTTGCGAAGTCAGAATTCGGAATAAAGTAGGAAGACTATGCTCATCAGAACAGCAATCCGTATTTGTGCAAGTTATAAGAAGGGGAAAAAAAGAAAAATAGGTTAATCTGTTGTAAACTGATTTTGACCCTGAAGGTGATCACAGGTACACAGCATTACGGTATTTTAAACTGTTTTATGCAAAGCTTAAAAAAGACCCAGCAACAAACAAAGCTTTTTTTGTGTTTGCTAAACAAAGCATGAAAGAATAGTGACTAAAGTAGGAGGAGCCGAGTTTGTCCGGACAAAGCCAGGAGGAGGAGCCCTCATGCAATGGAAATGCAGTTCAGTGGGCCTGGATTGATATGCTCATCCTTTAAACCCCCAGGGCTGGGAGATCACAGGGCCTGAAAGTCCATCAAAGAGCACTTCTCTGCATTGATCCAGTCTGGAGCGGAAGGCTGGTGGGGGTCTGCTGTTCTGTATAAGACTGCCTCCGAAGATAATCAGCTTTTCTTCCTTGGAAATTGGGGAATCCCAAACATCAATAAAGTGTTATTTCAAGTAAAACATCAGTCTAAACCTACAGAAGTCTGAACACGTGTGTGTGTCTGTTTTGTTGTGGGGTTTGGGTTTTTTTAAAAAAACTAAAATAAAAGAAGAAAAAAGCCCTGAGTATGTAACATCGGAGGAGGGTAAATATTTTACCTTGAAAGTATACTCTTAATGTTTCAGCTGTTCTTTCCAACTTGTCAACAGCAGAACCCGCAATAGAGGTCTTTAAAGCAGTCTTACAAACTTTCCTATTTATGTTTGGATGCTCAGGCAGCACAGTAGCACCTGACCTAAAAAGAAAAAGAAAAAAAAAATCACTATGTCTTCTACTCTCTCAGTGACTTGTTAGGTTACCAGGTACTGCAGGCAGGCAATTACATGTCAGTTCAGCTTCTTAGTTTAAAACACTTTATGTCTGACAAAAAGGAAATTGGAAGCCTGGGGAATATTTAACACTGACAGCTAGCACTGTGACAGACTCACATTCGTGTTATCTTTGGTTTCCAGGTGATCAGCCGTTTGGCTGGGGAACCCCTGATCCACCGCTCACAAATCTGTTTGGTTTGTTCCAAATTATATATCCAACATACATATGTTAAAGGGCTGAACATGCATAAAGCAGAAGTAAGTGGGAGTGAAATCAGACAATCTAACACTCTCCAGTGTAATGAGAGACTGAAAGTCATTAATCAGCAGTTCATTTGACACTGGAAACTGTTAGGATATTTTATTTATTCAAGGGCAGCAGTGTTGAACAAACAGAGGATGATACAGGCTTTTCCATCACAGCATGTGCAATCTGACTTGATAAAACTTAGGAATATTTTAATATCATTAAGCAGCTGCATTTGACTAAAATAAATCAAATGGCTGACAAATCTTTGTAACCCAGAGATCCTGATCATTGACAAAACAATCTACGATATCCTGGTATTTGAAACTGTTTCAGGTGACCCCAACTGAGAGAAACACAGTTAAAACTACCTCTGAGCATTATTTTTCTGTGAGTATAACCACAGAGAGGAGAAAGAGCAGCAACTCAGTTGCTTGCAAATAGTCCATTCCATGATTTTTGAAATGAAAAAGAGTCGCAAAGGATGTGATTCTTCCAAAACACTCGGCACTGGTGTAGGGCTGGTGTTACTGGGATTAGCAGGCCGCCCATCTCAGGGCTTTCGAAATCAGACACACACAGAGTACTTTGCTGAGCACATTTCAAGCAAATTCTGTGTGAGCTAACAAATCCCGGGTATGTTAGAGAGCTAAAAAATGAACAGTACAGATCAAAGCTCCCTTTTGCCCTCAGAATACAGCTGTTGATAATTTCCCTTTTACTTTCCTCCCCCCCGCCCCCAAATCACAATACTGAAAATTAGAGAAGAGTTTCTCTTTCTGTTATACACACACAGTGTTAACTCTTACGTGTTTCTTAAGGATATCTATTGCTGAAGATAGTCTTATCCTGCATAGGTAGAGAGTTGATTAGCCAACATTGTGAACTATTTTCTTCACATCAGTATCTATAGCCTTCAGAAAGTTTGCTGATCTAGTCAGTATACAGTGTAGAAAATAGCACCTATCTCAAGAGCCTAGAAATCTCCAGTTTCTTCAGCAGAGGGAATTTCAAAAGTAGAATTTTGCCATTCGAATTATACTGATTTATGTAGTGCAGATACACTCACTTATGTAGCAGTGGCAAACTAAACTGGAAAAGAAAGAAAAAAGAGGTATTCTTGCTCTGATATAATCACATCCACATAGGAAGTCATGCTAGTAAAATGAGACAAACAAGCACTCTACAGACAACTATATGAAAAAGGTTACTGCTCATCGGTCTGCCCCCAAGCATCTCTCCAACGCCATCTGCCAAAGGTCATCACCTCCTCAGCCCTAGCAGCACTACTCACACGTTCGCTTCCAAAGATGTTTCAGTCAGAACAAGCCAGGGTAACTTGAACAGTTTAAACAGATTCAGGTTTGCTTAACCTAAAGCTAACCTGGAAGGGCTCTTGTAAACAGCTTGGCTGGTGAATCTGAGTGCTGGTAACCTCTGGAAAGTTATAATCACCTGGTAGCATCTTGTACCAGCACCCCTGAACCTAGTGAGAGATGCATATTGGAACCCTAATTAAAGCCATAGGTAGGTTTCCCTAAAACACAAGCACATACCTACAGAGCCGGGTGTTTTGAGGCTGGATGGATGGAAAATCAAGACATAAATGAGGAAGATAAACATCAGTGATCCTTACTGTTTCTCTCTCGGACCATTTTCTGCTAGCAATTTTAGAGCCATCAGTCTAGGACAAGGAGCCATAAGGAAGGTAACCACAGAGATGGTTCTACAGCTTGGCACGGGGAGTGCATTGCATACCTGAAGACTTGTCTGAAAGACAAAAGCAGATCATTGGGATAACTTATGGATGGTGATAAAAGGTAGGGTGTCAACTGCTTACGTGGGAGGATGTGGAAAGGTCTCTCAGGAAAGGCATTGGAACAGTGGTTAAAGAAGACACACTTACCACAAGAATTTTGACTTCCTGATAATCAGTGCAGAAAATCAAAGCAAGACATGATACAGGGTGAAAGCACTAACAGAAACTGCTCACTGAGAGCTTGAAATGAAAAGAAATGCTGAAGAAAATGAAAAAAAATAGTGACTACTGTGCGTCTTGTGAAGGACATGCCAATGTCCAATATAGCGAGCTCAGTGTGAATTAATGTGCATATATGCAAAAGTACTTAAAGGTGTCAGGAGGCAGAAATAAGCACAGAGATATTTTGTTCTGGAGTCTCCAATGGAAGACTTCCATAATATTTCTGCACAGAAAGAAATTTGCTTGATAGGAAAAACCAAATCAAGGCACTTTCCACCATAATAGGGACATGAAAAAATCTAAAACTAAAATAGCTGCTTCAGTTTTTGTTAGACAATTATCGTTGCTGTGAGGATTTATTTGGAGCACAAGAAATCATGACAGTGTGCTATCTTTTTGTTTAGCACAGCGCTAGGGTTTGGGTTCCTGCAGCATGAGAGATTTCCCTTCATTTCCATGGCTGCAAAGGGAACCCACTGCACCTGGAATCAGAGAAAAACATTCAGTATAGGTGATACCGCCATAAGCATATTTGGCTGTTTACATTGGTGCACCATTTTCACCATTTACAGAACAAAATAAGTGCTTGTTTGTGTTCATCACTTTTGATGAACAGTTCTGTGAAAGTCCTGCTGCTCCTTGCTGCAATGCTCTGAAAACACGATGAGGAACCAAATTGTTTGTGATCTTGGAAGGTTTCTTTCAGCAATTTTCCCATTTGCTGATTCACTGAGCTGGTAAGTGGAGGCTAGATGCTTCAGTTTCCATTACTAAGGGAGTGCAGGAGCTCATCACTTTAGAAAGGCAGGCCTGGCAGGCTCGTACTTAAACAGTATTGACTTCAACGGGCTTTCGATCGGGCTGCTGTCATCTACACATTTTATGTGAGGGAGCAATGCCCAGCTGTGTGTGCAGCAGTTCCAGTGGGCAGCACAAAGAGGAAGATGTGAAGACAGTGAGAATTATAAGACTGTGGTTAAAGGCTAGAGAACACTGAAAATTCAACTGAAGGGAGACAAACACTCTCCCATTTAAGTGCAAGTGTAAGTAAAAGTAAATGTACCAAATCTTTTTCTAAAGAAAGAGTATGACTCTTTTAAGTAGCAAAATCAAAATTGCCATGCCCACATGGCACCCAGAAATGGGCGTACTACTAGACTTTTATTGCTTGAAATGACACTAAAATATTTATTTATAACTAAGAACAGCCCCAAAGTTTGCGAGTTTAACCTCTGGCTAAACACACATACAGCATCCTATCTGCTTTGCACCAGTTTAGATATTCATGAAGCATGCAGCGTGAAGTACTTTTCATTTTTGCTATGCTTGGTAAATTAGCCAGCAAGCAGGGAGCAGACAATAATAGTAGATTCCTATTTGATGACTGGATTTGATTTGATGCATCTTTTAGTGTTTTGATCATTTAGACTGAAGATAAGACGCACACAATTTGGTAGCTGGCAAAGTGGGATTTAATAAATCTCCTGTAAAACACAGCATGTATGCAAACAGCCCAGAGGATTAGACTCCACTTGCTTAGTTTAGAACTTGGTGCAGCCAACCTGAATAATCAAACGGAGGAACAAAAGTTGTGAATCCCCTCAATGCACTGCTTCATTAGGATCTCCTTACAAAAAAAGAAAATGGGACTCATCTGATCAGCCAGATTTTATGGCATCTGATTAGACCACCATTTTCTCAGCAGGTCCCCTTTCTTTAAACTGTTGACTATGGATGGCCTGCTGAATAGGATGAACTTTGGACCGCTAAATTGCAGCATTATGGTTATTTAGTGTAATTTATGAAAAAGAGAGAAGTCGTGATCACCTACTTCATATTGCTAATGATATCTCCATTTATCAGACCAGGTATGAGTTTGGATCCTCATTTTTGCCTCACAGTCACAGAACACTGCCCAATTAGATACCAAAAAAATTATGTTTGCCAATGGGGCTGTACAAAAACTAAATTAAGATTTAATAGTCCTTACATAATCATTTATTACTGTTGACTGTTTGCTGCCTTGCATTAAGTCCCACATCATCTCAGCATGTTTACTTCAAAGTTTCCTATTCATTCAGTATTTTCTATTTGCATTTCACTGTAACTAGTCTAAAAAATAAAAAGAAAAGGAAAAAAAACATCTGGAGTTCATTTTTCTGCTCTGCAATGTTTCATCTAAACAGCAATTAAAACCATAACAAATTAAAAAGATGCTATGAGAATTATATTACGGTGATTTCAGCGTGAAAGTGCCCTCGCCCTGAATGAAAAGGGATAGATTTCCAATTACAGAAATTATCACTTTGTCTTTTTTCCCTAACAAATAAGACTGCCAAACACTTTCCATAGAGGCAAATTTCTAAATTGCTGATTATTACAGGTAATGATCTATTCACTATGTCAGCCTTCTAGCCATCCTTAGAAGCTGGAGTTACGCAAGTTAACAATGAACTATCAGGGAGGGGAGGAACAACACCCGTAGGTGATGCTACCAGGCAGAAGCCAATTACACCGGCATGGCAGAAGCAGAGTACATAAGGACTGAACATGTGTCCTGCCCCAGTTCCACACAAACCACTGGAAGAGGTTCTTGCCTCCAGCCCTCTCACAACTAGTTAGTTATATATTGCTAGCTGTGTAATGGCTGTATGGCTCTGTACTGGTAGCTGATAACTGCCCCGCTGCTGCCAGCGGGAGGTTGTATGGACACTTCTACCCCAGCCCCAGTGAGTCAGGTGGGTATAAGCCCTAGAAACACACGCCCTTTAATCCAGTCAAGTTATTAGACTGAAAGAGGTTTGGACAGACCAAGCACGCTGCCATGGGCAGACCAGAGGGGACTATGGCCTCCTGCTCAGCATCCTGGGCAAGCAGTGCAGGATTCCCTGGCACAGCTCAGCCTGGAGTGGGAGGTCTGCCTAGAGCTTAGTTCTGAATCCAGCCTCGGGAAACACATTTTTCTTGCCACTTCTTAATAAATGGCCATGGAGATGTAGTTCTGGAATGGCTAGGAACTAAATGTGCAATAATTATTCCAGCAACACTTCTGGGATAACAGTGTGAACACTTCTTTTCTGGTTTGAAGCCACTTTGGAATAGTGAAGCTACTCAGGCGATTCTTCTAAAAGAGGAATCTGTTTTGTCAGGTTCCTCCTGCAGTTAAGGCTTTTCATGGTTTATTTGGTGGCTTCTCTGCAGATTTTTCTGCTGTCATAACTCAGATTCAGTATTCTCCACCAAGTAAAGTTTTTACATGGATACTCTCTAAGAGCCAGCAGCTTCCTCTATAGCCCTCAGCAGGAGCTATTTGCCCTCTAGAATATTTTGTTAGCATGCTGACTATTTCTGCAAGAACACAGTAGGATTTTCCTGTGGGTCACAGTCCATATTTGCTGTAACAGAGACCTTGAAATTACAGTAGGATGATAAATGCTCTGAATCTTTGGATTTTGATTATTAGAATCAAAGAGTAGCAGATAGTGTGAAACACCACCAGAGCACACTCAGGTGGGATGGCGCGAAAAAAGCAGCAAGTGAGGATATGTCTGGCAGCCCTACACAGTAACGCTACCCCTCAGAGGCAGGAGAGTTCGTTACACTGGACTAAGACCTTGAACAACTGAGAACTTCTATTTATTTCCCATCCCAAATTGCTATTTCTCAGTCAACAAAGGAAAGATTGCTGCAGCAATATTCCCAGGGGAAGACTTTTTTTAGATTTGCTACAGTTCAGATCCATGAAGCCATTAGTTGTTAACCAACTGTAAAGTTATCAGCACAGCTCCAGCTATGCAATGTAGTCTTGTTCTTTGTATCCAAGAGAGGTCCTAATTGTCCTCCTTCTTGCTCTGTACACGTTGTTCAAATAGGTTCTCGAGAGAAATGGTGAGAAACTCTGTACGGGGTAATATTACATGATAACATCTCCAATGCTATGCACTGTAATAGATACAACATTCACCCAAGATCAGCCTTGTAAATAATTGTCTGTCTTGCACAAAACGGCTGTTTGTTAGGAAAGTCAACAAGGGGTTCTCTCAAGCACCAAATGCAGCTTTCTAACTGGCCCTGCCAAATAAGATGCATATGCCTCCCACTTGCAGTGTGCTCAGTAATAACAAGTAGAAGGGAGGAAGCTAGAAGAAAGCCATTCGTTCAGCTGTCAATGTACATAAGTGTCCACAGGTGTCATCAAGTGTGAAGAAGCAGTGGCAACCATTTGACATTGCTGCCTCCGTGGAATAAATTTTTACAGAAGAGGCAGAATTTGCTAAATTGTGCCGGTCCTCTGCCAGAATTCATCAGCTCCTTGGACATGCTATCTCTGAATAAAAGATCCCCTGGAAGGTGAGTAGACAGAAATCAAGGACAACTCTTGGGGAAGATGAATAGGCAGCAGACGGACCTTCACACCTTCTGCAAGTGGTGGGAGACAGAGCTTTGCTAAAGCTCTCCAAGCCTCCTGTCATTGCAGTATTTGCATGTTGGTTGGTAAAGACCAGCATTGCTCTGGGTACAGAGCAGAGAAAATCTTCTAAAAGTCTTCTGTTGAAACTTTTATTGGTGTTTGTGGAAGAAACTTTCCATCTCAGTAATTACCTGCTTGTGTTGCACTGGTAGAACCCTCAACAAGCTCAGCAGCCTCCCTGAGGCACCTCTGCACAAAATAGATGGTAGAGTTGGTAACGCACATTACAAAGCTGAGGATGAAAAGCAAGCAAGGTTTAGAGGTAATTCATTCTCTGGGAATGACTTTTTCGGGAAACAGGTTAAATAAAAGCATGGCTGTTCCTGGATAACTTCTGTTGCTGGAATCACAGTAGTATCACCAAATGAACCTCGGCGACAGGAATGTAAACAGCAACTTTTTGACAGTTCCCACCTCCACACATACACTATTTCCCATATAACACAGAATAAAGAGGTAAGGGGTTCAAGTACTTAGAAATGATCCTTGGTCCAGAAATAGATTTTGAGTTGTATCATTTATATGGTATTGGTAATACGTGATTGTCATTTAAAATGCAGGTTTTCAAAATGGCTCAGATATGTTTCTTTCTCCCCTGTGGAAAAATGCAGTGTGTATTCTAACAATTATTACACCTTTATTCTGTGCATCAACTCCATTTCTAAATGTCTGAACTGACAGCATGTCTGGTCACATGAGTCCAGTTGACAAATTTGGCTAACGGTAACGCTTTAGGACAAAATTATGAAAAAAATGACAAATTAGCAATGGCACCTAATCAATAAATGACACAATATGGAATCCATGAAGCTGATAATGCAACCTCACAATTCTCTCATTTCATAAAATAAATTACTAGAGCTAAACATGTGCAAGATGATGTCTCATTTCCAGTTAGTTTTCCCCCAGCCAATAACAAGTTTATCTGGAATTATATAGATTATAGTTCTAAAATGATCAGTCACACACAATTTTCAGAACGTGGCTACTTTTAACCGTAAACCAGTCATTAATAACCAGCCTACAAAGTGCTGTTTCCTTAAGACACCCTTTGACGCAATACGGTGTGCATCAGAAAAAGTTCCCAGCTAGAATATTATCACTACACTGAACAAAAGTCAGGAAACAGACTGACAAATCAGTTTGTCTTTGCTAAAGGAACTTCATAATTTCCCCACTTCATCTAGAAAAATATTGCCACAGCACTGTCTCTTTGGGAAGAACTCTTAAAATATTTCAAGATTTAACTGGCTTTCAAATAAATTTTCTGTCATTGCAGTCAAATGCTATGTTAAAGTACCTCGGTAATAATACTGTGAAGTCTGAAATAACTTACCCTTATTCTTACAACTAGCTTTGGTGACTTATCAAACCTCTGCAGGTTGACATTTCTCATGATGTGGTTTGCACAAAAAAAAGTTCATCTTCAAAAAATTCTGAAGAAAATCTGTTTTATGATTCTGAAATGATCAGAGAGTAAGCTGAGTTAATCGCAGCAGAGAAATTACATTAAGGCATCCCCCTTCTGCTATTTTCTGGTCATTCAGAGCAAATCTAGATATAAAGAGCCCAAATCAGCTGTGTACATCACACATTGAGGGAAATGTGCTTTGTCAATTTACTTGTCTGGAGTGGTACTGAAGGTACCCTCCACTCCGGTCGGTTGGCAGCAAGTGAAGGACTCTAAAATAAACCCCTTAAACTTTCTTTAAAAAGCAGTCTGCAAAAATCAAATAGCACAGTGAAAATGTCCAACACAGTAGATGCTGGCATGCTCAGAAGGACAGATGAGATAGACACTTTAAAGCTACAAAATGAGATTGTTAAGAACTCACTCAACTAATATCATTCACTATTCCCAAGAAATGAAAGGAAGTTGTTACACCAGAAGACAGTGTTTTCTTAAACACAGGTTACACAGTAAGACACACAAGAAAGTTGGGGTTTTTTTTAAAAAAAAAAAAGAAGAAAAGAACAGGAATACGAGTCTCCTGCATTGTATAAGTATTGAGCCACTGAAGCACCTGTCAGAGACCAAGGTACTCAAGAGCTGTTCCTGCCCCAGGCTCTGGCCAGTTGAGCTGCTCACAGCTCTCCTTACTTACTGTTTGTAAAATGCTCTCACCTATTGAGGGAAAGCACTATGCAACAGGCAGATGTTTGCTGTTCTTCTCCCCTGGCCTCTGACACATATCCTCTCAGGCCTTTCTTCTCCTTTAGAGATTGCAGCCATTACCTACAATCTTTGGAAAAGGAAAGAAGGAACAGAGTTTTCAGCTCACACAATAATTAAGAGCTGCCCATCACCATATTTTCTTGTCACTGGGTATGGGAATCGGCACATATTTTTGCAAGAAAGTACAGCTACAAGAGCAGAGTCTTATATTGCCTGCACACATTAATGTTGGTTTTGGTGAAGAATTTAAAACCTTGCTGTTTTGAATAGAGCAGCAATGAATACAAGTCTCTGTTTTTCAATGTGTTTAACAGGGGGAGAGGAAGTGTTTTATTTGAGGGGAAAAGAAAGTGTATTTTACCATGGCAAAAAGAAAGACTTGAAAAATAAATAAATAGAAGCTATTTCTTTAAAAGTTATTTAAAATTTTGAAAACAGAGGAACCTGCTAAAAAAGAACACTTTAATGTCCTGATAAAGAAAAATAATTATGTTAACTCACATAGCCAAGACAGACCTTTTTGCAGCAAGGACTATATTTAACCCTAATCCTGAAAAGCCTTATGCATATGCCTACCTCCACTGTTAAGAGTACTCCTATACCAAAGCAACAGAAAAAGGCACAGACAATAAATAGGAGAATAAAAGATACTCTCTTGCTTATCTTGAAAAACTGGCCAAACACACACATTGATATATTTTTAACCAAATCCCTTAAACACACATTTCTGACTATTACATGTACCCTTGAAGCAGAGAGCATCACAACTTTCCCAACCACACCCACAGACATGATTTCATTGCTTTAAATCTGTGCTACACTAAAACAGTTCACACCACATTCCTTGCTCACAACCGCTCTCCTCTTGCGCTGGTAATTTGCAAGAGTTAATCCAGCTGAAAAATCATTCTGGAAAAAAAAAACATTCGTTTGCTGCAGCAGCAGCAGCAGCTCCTTGATCCAGGTGACCATAAGAACACCAGCCCTGGCACAAAGCTGAAGGCAGGACCTTTGGCTGCAGCTCAGACTTAGCATGAGACTGTACTCCAAGGCCTTCAAGCCCTGCTGCCGAGCACTGCCATGGCACGAACTTTAAGTCAATAAAATAGCATATATAATTAACAAAATGCCAGCCCAGCACTTGAGGGTGTTTGGCAGGAAGATATCATTCCTTCATGCTTGGACTCATACCGCCCAACATGTGCGATGATCTCCAAGTTAAGTAGTCTTAGTATATTTTAGGTCAATTTACACACACATCTGCACAGGACCTCAAAAAAAAAAAACAAAACATCTTTCAATAGATCTTACTATCACCTAGAAAAAAACATTTAAGTGCCCTTCATGTGCAAAAATACCAATTCAGTATGTGCATCCAAACTCAGAGGAAAATCTTCACCCTTGGCAGAGACAAGTGAAAACTCTGCCCAAAATCACCATGAAAAATTGGCTGTTACAAATACTGCAATAGTAGCTCTGCTAAATCCTGTACAAAGTATTTCTGTCTTTCCTACATGCTCCTGTTCAAGCATTCCCGACTGTTGCTCTCTAAACAGTCATATGTTGGTGTAGGTATAACTGGGAGAAGAGAGATTTTAAGTAAGATTACAGATCTTTTGAAAATCTGACCTCTCAAAGAAGTTATTTTCCAAGCCCCTGCAGAAGGCTGTCTCCAGCCCAACATTCAGAACAATGGGAGGTGTAGAATATACCCCTAATTTATATTCATTACAATGAAATGTGTCTCTATCACCTCCGGTCTCCTTAATGAAGGGTTAATTTAAAATCTAATTGGGAGCTAAAGTGTCCATGTTATTAAGCTCTCTGACTGGAAGTAAACCTGCACAGAGACAAAAATACCTGCTAAAAGCAATGGGCCAGATCTGCAGCTCTTGATTGTGCTCAATGACTTACACCTCTGCTAAAGTAATGCCTATCACCTACACAGTGCTTTCAACCCATAAACACTTTATAAAGGTTAGCATTGCTACAGAATGCCAAAGACCAGGAAACAAAGGCATAAACGGGGGAAAAAAAAGTGCCAAATGTCTCTTGCATAGCAGATGTAATGACTGATCCTCTAGAAATGGGTAGAAAAACTTGTAATTACCCTCCCAGGAAAAATCCTACACATACAGCTGTATATCAGTCTGGACAACCACGTTGACCAAAAAGTTGATCCCACATTTTTCCAGGTTAAAATTGTCAGTTAATCTTAAAAAGAAGCTCTTTTCTACCTTTACTATTATTTTCAGCACACTGAGTCCTTTGCTATCTAGCAAAGTGCTGCCCTATAAGCAGAGTTATGGGCATTTGCTTCTAGACAGTCCTATAATGCTTCTCTACATCACTTTTAGAAATCTTGCTCCTTCATATTTTTTACTGTTTATATCAATCTATCTCATACGTTGGCCAATTTTGGCAATCACATCATTTTTGAGAGGTTTGGTTTTGTTCTTCTTTTGCCTCTGTGAAATTTTATTTTTAAATTATGGTACAACAGGAGGCATCACTGTGTTAAGACACTGACCCCTCTGCAAGGAAGTGCAGGTGGGGCCAGCGTGGACAGCTGATGCTGAGCAGCGTTTTGCAAAAGTCTAGGCTGTCATAAGAGGTCTCTTTCAACGTAGCTGAGGGCAAAGTTATCAGCACTGATCAGCCCTAATCCAACCCTCAGCATCTTTTTTTCTATATACCCAGTCATATCTTTATTAATCCCGGGTAGAGGATTCATATGAATGTCTCTTTTCCAGGGGAGAAGGGCCAGAGGACAGACGTTTCAGGGTTACCTGGATATTGTCTGCTTATCATCAGGACAGATGAAAGCAAACACCTGCTTCCGACGGTGCTCCACCCCTGGGTGGAAGAGAGCGGAGGAATGCGGTCCCCTCCCAGCAGCCAGGTCAGGATGGGCCTCCACCTCCTCCCTGGCCAGCATCTTTCACAGGGACTTCACAGATCAGGGTGCCCCCCTTCCCCCCCATCTTCTGCCCATCACATACAACGATAATGTCAAGTACATAAGAAGATTGCTTTAGGGCTCGGTAATGGGTTTATCACACTTACAGGTCACAGGTTTGACACCCGGCCGGGGCTGGCAGTGTCCCATGTGCCTAGTCAGCAGGGGAGAAGAGCGGATGGTCTGGTCTCCAGTCCGTGGGCTTGGAGGAAACCTTGGCTCCTGCTGGAATTGTTCAGCCAAAGTTGCTTATAAATGTGAAATTCACGTGACATTATTCTCAGTACCTCCAAGTCTTCCAAAACACGTTTCTGCATGGCAGGCAGTGTGGCTAGAACAGCATTAATTATCTACTTGCTTATTAGTAGTCCCTGGAACGGTACTGCCTGTTTGCTGGTGCAAAACTCACTATGCTCCTACTGGGAGTTTGTTTATGGCTGGGAACTGGGGATGGCAGAGCGTGGGGCAGCTAAGGCTACCCCAGCACACCGCGGCACAGACGGCACAACCACAAGCAAGGCAGCTGCTGAGCTCAAGGGCTGCACACCTTAAGGCAAGCTAAAATCAGCCCATTTCCCTCTGAAATGCCACTCTACTGAGCACAGCAGCTCAGCAACCCGTTCATGAGCTGCTGAGCTGCCTGGGCAATGTGGGTGGGGTGGACAGCTGGGAGTGGTGAACTGGTCCACTGCCTGCAGCTATGGATCCCCTTGTCAGTCCCTTCACTTAAACAGCTGTCAACATGCGGCTGGCCTCCATTCATTCAGATGCTGCCTGTAAATCCTTCTGAGCTGGAACATTTACATCCAGCTCGTGACTAAGCCTGATTTGCACTTCTGCATAGAAAGGTGAGACTTTAGCACCTTCCTCTGGCGCCGTCACTAGTGCGCCAAGCACAGAAGCCACAAGCCAGAAAAGCTCTCTGCTGTGACTGCCCAGGGGGGCTGCACTAGTGACCTGGATGGGGGGGACAAGGCACCCATCCTGCTGGTCTTCACTGTCCGCAAGAATTTTCAGAAGCACCTTGGGCTCCTCTGGCCCAAGTTTCCTAGTCCTTACAATTAGAATTGCAAAACTAACTACCTCCACAGTATTCCTTGAAAAGCACTATACAAGCCCTAGAGGTTAACAGTACCAAGGTTGTGTCCGGTGGCACACAAGATGGCAATTTCATGTTCTCATGTCTTTGCAGCAGCCAGCGGGAATTGGCCACACTGCACTGTACGGATCAGTTCAAAGTCAGGTATCGAATAAATCAGATCCGCACCCAACTCTCCTCAGTGATTTCACCACAAGGCACTAATATTCACATGCTCTGTGCAGCTGCGAGTTCTAAAAAGTTATATTATGTGCTGTTCACTTAGGGACTGGAAAAGGTGCTGTAAACCTTGAGGGCTCTGATGCACAGTTCCCACTGGATTCAGCAGTGGAAGCTACACAGATGCTCCGTTCAAACGCTGTGTAAATATCCTGGGCTGTGAACAATAAAGCAGGATTAATGGTGATTTATGCTGATAAACCAACCTGTGAATTGCAGCAGTTCAGGAGCACATCCATGCTGCAGTTCAGCTTTAGGCGACAGGTAATCTCAGGCAGAGGAGCAGGAAAGGCAGCTGAATTGTTCAGCATGTCGCCAAGCTGCTGAAAAGGGTGTTCCCGATGCATGTATGCCCCTAACTGCACTGAGGCTGAGCTTGTTAGGTACCAGTGAGGGTTATAAGTTTGATCTCTTGCTTGGCACCACAGAGAGTCATCGCATATAGTAAATATTTGTTAAATTACTTGCAATTATGCATCACTTAAACTGTCACAGCATCATAACGCCTTCATATTTTTCATTACAATACTTAAAATTCACTTTCCACAGAAGTGTCATTGTTTAGAGGATGTAAAGAAGAAAAAAAATAAAAACCTGATATTAATGTTTTTTCTAAGCTAAACGGGTTTTATTTATTTTACAGCATCCTTCTTAACACCTTCTCTAACACTTCAGGCTATAGTGTATACCAGCGGCTGGTGTCTAATAAGTTAGCCACTGGTTGTATTCTCCAATATAAAGGTAGGTCCCAATCTATCTTGCAGTTGTGTCTTTCCTGATATGTCAAAAAAACTCACAGTATTTTAATATCGTTGCTCTTATATCTGCCATAGTGGGCTTGGAAAGCAAGTCTCTCTTTCCCAGAAGGAAGAGAGGAATTTACCAGAGAAGGTTTAGATCCTAAGAGAACATGGGTTTTATCTTTGGGGCAAGATAATAGACAATAGGTATGAAAATGTTTGGCATCCACCAGATATCCAGAAAGCTAAAGAAGAACAATATTCAGCTTGGAAATAAAGAGAAAAGATGTTCTGGGTGCTAAGTCTGGAAGCTAATAAATAACTGTTCTAATTCAGCCCCGCGGTTCAAGGTCAAGATTTTTGAACATGAACTTTTAAATTACATAAATCAGTTTAGGGATGCCTCAATCAGCTGCCCAGCTCTCAAGGGTGAAAAAAAGATACATAACACCTGCAGAAAGAAAAAAAGTTAAGTGACTATCTTTGGTGGAAAAAAACCCAGATTTTTTAATTTATTAAAGAAGATCAATAAAATGCAGTTTATCAAAAGCTGTACTACTTCAGCTAAAGGCATAATCTTAAACTGAGTTATCTTCTGCGTATGAACACACCCTCTCTTTATGCATTCAGGCTCTGACATTTGGGCTTTATCATCTGTAAGCCTATGCAAAAGCTACCTATTTCTAATCTCTAGGGATCTCTTATCATTATCCAGGGATTTTGTAAGACTGCTAGGACCCTGGGCACCAGGGAGTACAGGTACTTGTGGCTGAGCTCACTGAAGTCTGCACAGTGATTTGAGGTCATTCCTGGGTGGAATGTGATGTGGGAAACCAAAGCCTGTTAAGATATGAATGCAGATGCAGGATGCCATCCAATGGCTTCCAGTCTCTCCATGGTTCACTCATTTACTGTGACTGATGGGGCACTCTGGCATCCCTGAGGACGACCCAGTGATAATTAGGGCATTGCGCATTTGCTATCACCTTGTGTGATCTGCCATTTTAACTCAGAAATGTTGAAAATTCATCTAAGGGTGAAAACCAGCAAACTCACGAGTTCTCTTACGAGCCTGCTTCATACTGCAACTGTGTTTTTCAATGCTGTATTGTGAACCAGGCTGACCAGCAACTACTATAGAATTGAAGAAGTGTTAGAAAAGAGTCACTTAAAAGCCATGTGCTCCGAGTCCCCTTTAACTTAAGATTGTCACAGCACTGTCAGCCCTGCACTGTTCCTTTTTCCCTTACAGATACAGCTAACTGCCTCCCATTTTTAGGTTTTTCGATTTCTGCATTTGGTTCATGGATCATTGACCTTCTTTTCCTAAACCACGGGATCAGCGAACAAGGAAGGAGGTGTGCTGCTGCATAGCAGCACTCAGAAAGCCTTGGACTCCAACGAGCCTTTCTGTATGGCACACTTTGCAATATTTTAGTTTTCTCAAGTGAGCTAGCACACCAGAAGTGCTCACCATCACATGGTGGATGGATAGCTGCCTCACTCATCAGAGAGGAAGAAAGTGTGAAAAACAGCAGACCTGCCAAGCAGTTGTGAGCAATCCATCATGGAGGTTTCAGGCTGATGCTGAAGGGTTAAAAGTGCTCTTTTCAAGAAAGGTTTTGGATCCACTAACACTGGCTGCAAATACAATAAACTCGAAGAAGTAACATGAGGCAAGCACCATCGTAATACTTTCTCTGACAGTCCTCTTGGCTGCCAGAGTACTTACAGTCCTGCTCAACTGTCCTCCTACTAGAGACCTGAGCAAAGCTCTTCTTCGCCACTCTCTGTCCACGTACTACGCAGCAGTCATTGCTCTCCAAAACACTGATAGTGCTTCTTTAGCTGAGTAACTGGCATAATCTCTTTTCACCCCCTCCAAATTAAGGCAGCGACAACTGGTATAGGTTGAGCTTTACTGCTCCGGAAAAAATCAGACTTAGTTTAAGAAAGGAAACTTCACTTCAGCAGGACTTTTTTCTATCAATATTTTTAATAACAGCAGTATTTTAAGGCACTCTTTCCCCCCTTCTTTCCTGAAACAACCTGCAACAACTTTAATTCTCACATGTAAAAGGCACTTTTGGGGGGTTTCCAGAGTTCTCCTGGATGATACTGCAGTTGTAATCCTGTCACTTGGAAGTGAAACCTACAGTCAATCTTGATTTCAGCCACACCTTTGTAAAACTAGTTATTCCACACTAAAGTGTATAACAGAGATCAAAATCTTGACCATTCGTGCTAGAAGCAACAACTCTCACACAGATGGTAACCTCTGGGTAGACTCCCAGTTGCGACCCATTACTTACAATAAAGCTGTCTTACTAAAGATGTACATCATGCACATGAAAGTATGTAATTACAATTTTACTACACGGTTTTAGAATAAAGAATCTGGACCACGATACAAAACCTATATTCCTCATATATGTTCCACCTCCTTTCCCATCAGTGCCTATCAGTGCAGTACCTGACCTCCCCCAGCCAATCTTTTCCAGGCACACCACTCAAGTTAGCAACTCAAAACACAGCAGAGATGAAGAGATAAGCACCCAATCCTGCATTCCTCCCACACCCAGAGCTCCCAGCCAGAGGGCGGATACAGACAAGGGAGCTGGCTCCCAAGAGTAGTTATGTTTGAAACTGCTCAAATAGTGTTGCTAAATGATTAAGTCACAGTATTTTAAGGCTTCTTCAGGATGGGAGTTGAGTATGTGCTTGACTGTTTACCCTTCTGCAAGTGCTTGTGTCCATTCCTGATGGTCCATTTAGTAACTGGCTTCCAGAAATATCTGATGTCAGTTGACTCCAGCCAGTACCCAAAGCAGACAGAGAGAATAAATCCAATGCCCTTTGCTCACAAAGGCCCAGTTCACTATGTTTTAAAGTGAGGTTGTATACTTTAAGCTTTAATGATGATGCAAACAATCAGGCAGCCATTATTATGGTATTTTATCTGGTTGTATATGCAAGGAAAATGGATTCTAAATTGTGAACTGCTCATTCAGAATGCACAACATAAAGTCACAGAATTTAACCGGGACGTTTTGGTAGGATGCTGTACGGAAGGGTCACATAGAATGAAAAGGCTGAATAAATCCCATGGCCAATTACATGGTCACTGAATCATGAAAAGGCCAGGCTCCTGGAATTTTGCAGCTGCTAGTAGATTCAACGGATGCATCAAACCAGCAGCAAACTCAGCTATGAGTTACCCTGCCACAAAATTGATTTGAATCAAAATAAAATTACAACAAATCCCCATAATTTAGCAATTTTGTAAGGGAACACTGATAGAGTTTAATTCCCATTATCTTTCTTTGTCTTTAGGGTTCATCTGTATACTTTACTGCAAAACACATAAAATGCCTTTTGTGTTTAAAGAAAAGCAGGATACACATTTCAGAAGATTATATTTTCAGTGAAATTAAGCCCAACATTTAAGTGTGGTTGTTTATTGGGAAGAGGAAGGTATCTTTAAATTAAAAATACTTGAGTGAATTTGTACTGACTGGTGTCTGGAGCTCCACCTAGCTTGTAGCACGAAGCACCTCCCACAAATTACAACCACACAGAGGTTGTCAGCACGGGGAGGGCGTGCAGATCCTTCAGATCTCCAAAGCCATCACACAAAGCCTCCAAGAAGGCTCAGACAGTGCTGGGTGGCTGAGCCATCCTTACACGCTACTAGCTGGGCTGTTACTAGATAAGCTCTGGCAGTCCACACTGACGAAAAATAGGAAACAATTATATGACTATTTACTCTCCTTCTACCAGGGTGACAAAGCCCATATGATGCACCAAGATTACCAGGCCTCAATCATAAGTAGTCCAGCGTATCTGAAAACACGATTAGTTTAAGCTAGTATGCAGTGGCTGAAGAGCTGGCCCATATATATATATATATACTTTCCTCTCCAAGGCCAGTAACTCTTAGCAGAGGTGTAAGGAGAAAATTGGGAGCAATTCCCTTAGGGCTGCTGGAGCTCTTCTAGAACCATCATCAACATAAGAAAATGATGCAGATAGGACAACAATAAGCCCAGAACTGAAATTTCTCTTCCAAACAGTGGGCAGAGCATCAATCTCAGACAAGGGATAACTACTGTCTGCCACTGCCTTACTGGGTGTCCCTGGACCATTTTCCTAATGTAACTTGAGTTGCACTGATTTCCTTTGCAAAGTGCTTTGAGATCTAACAGGAAAAACGACCCCCAAATTAGGAATTATTATCAAACCACAAGTTCTGTCCCAGTATAGCACTCCCGGTCTTCCACGACATTCAGGAAGGCACCTGATCATGTATGTTTCTATCAGAGCAAATCAGTTCTATTACAAATGACTGAGTGCTCAAGCTCAGTCAGAGCCCAAGTTCACACAGGAGAACAATACAGAGAAACTCACTGGAAACACAAGTCAAGCTGACCAGCCTGTGTTAACTGCCAGTGCTGACTCATAGAAATTACATGTAGAGAACAGCCATGAAACGCTGAACTCCCCTTCTTCCAACACAAGATTCTTCTCTGCAGTTCACAGATATTTTATCCAGTCCTGCTTTAACATCTGAATCATTCTCCTGGAGAGAACCTTGTATGTCTGACTTTTATTTTCCTGGCATTCCTTTGATAAAATCCTCCTTAAATCTAACCCATTTTTCCTCGTGTCACAGGGCACCACCCAGCAGAACTAGTTTTTGTTTATGCATCCTTCAGGTGTTACACAGACTTCTTACTCCCTTCACTAGTCATCACATAGTCCCACATATATCTGCCTCTTTATATCTCTCCTGAGAATGTCTTCTAGACCTCTTGCCCCAAAGTCATTTTTTTAGCTGCACTCTCAGACTTCTCCAGCTGCTCTCTGTGACCGACAAGGTGGTGCAGACATGCATGCTACATCCCAGATAGGACACGTGGGAAGACTGCATCAACACCCTGGTCACCTTCCCTTTACCCGATTTTGTTTTCTTTAATAAAAGCACATACACTTCCTGCACATCTATACAGTGCCTTTATCATAGCCATGACATCTGAGAGATTCCTTGAGAGCAAATGACAAATCATTACTGGACTGTGAAATCTGCCATCTTCTCTACCTGCCAGCAGGGACATAAATCCACAGATCCCAAGGATCTCTGACACCCATAGCAACTTCTACCTGATCTAAATTTTCATGATAAAAATAGTGTCCTAGCCTATTGGCTCTAAAGACACCTCGACAGAAAATGCATTTCTAGCTAGTTCTTCAGTATTCAGCCATCAGAATCATTAGCACTAGCTAGGTGTTATCTTCCCTTTCCCTCTTACCACAGGAGCCTGTAAATGTTGAAGGTACTAAAGGCCACTGAAACAGAAATGTTGTCAAACATTTAACAGCTGATCCTACTGACAAGTGTTCCAATCTGAAGATGACACACCTCACTGGACAAAGGGAATGAGAATGTGCTCAGACAGATGTTTCAGGTGAAAAAGTTGCTATTTTCAGTTTATGATTAGTCAAATTTTACCAGAGAACTTCAGGTTAAGTTTAACAATGAATATGAACAATGCTATCAAATAAAGAAGTGGCAATACAGCAGCACCATTTGTGGGATAACACAGGGACCTGATAGTACGTTTGTTTTCTGTATTACTTAATCCAGCAATTATTCAAGTAATTTTCATGTCCTGTATGTTAGCAAAAGTTATTGCAGAGATACAAGGGAATGTACATGAACACATGCATTTATGCATAATCTACTGATACTTCCCATGCCAAAGAGTATATGTTCATATATGTATGCCATATGACACATCCAAGTACCTTCTTTTAGCAGTTTGCCTGTTCTCTCACATCATCTGTTGCAGTCATGCTGCTCCATGCTGTGTCTTTCTTAAGCTTTCAGACTGCAACATGTCAGAGAAGACGCTGTAGGGGGAATTCGTTGACTGTACTGTGGCCAGGATACAATCCTGGTATACGCTTAGATATTGTTATATACTTATATATTTTAAGGTCAGAAGGGACCATTATGATCTTTACCCTAACCCCCTGGGGCATAGCCAAGACTATTAAATTTTACCCAGCAGTTCCTGCAGAGGAGAGAATTATTGTCTCCTACTGCATAAGTGAACTCTACTGAGCCCAACAGCTTGTTATTCATACTGTAAGGCAAGCAGCACCTACCACAATTTGAGTGATGAAATAAATAATAATGCAGCCAACCAGAATGGGAGGCAAACTAGAGAAATCCTCATCAAAATTCAGTAGATCTGGCCTAGCTCCCTCCCAAAGCTCCCGTGTCCTTCCCCTCACACGGAGATTTTAGGGACAAATGCCAGTAGATCTCTATTGTTCCTGTTCATTCATTAGCTACAACTGATTTTTCTGTTGTGCTCACACTTCAAGGTAAGGATAAGCTAGATTCTGGTCACGTGCATATTGAAAAAGTAACTATGAGAAACTGAAAATACAGATGTATTTTAAATACAAAATAACATTGCATTGTTTTCTTCACAGTTTTAAATAATCCTCAGAAGTGAAACATACGTGTTTCAAGGTGATAAACTCTTTTCATCCCATTATCTTTGGGCCTTCCCCTTCCATCTCCATTAGTTGTATCATTCTTTTTTATATCTAACCTCCCTGCCCAGCCTTCACTAAATGGACTCAGAAAAAAGCCCCTCTTGGTACTATTTGTCACAATGCCATTTTCTATATGCGTACTTCTCATGTCTGCAGCAAGAGAATGATATTTGTGATTAAATCATAAAAGCCTGCTTTTAAATTGGCACTCTGTCTCTAGTCCTGCTTTCCACATGCACCACTGCAGATCATGAACGCTGCCTTATAAGGCTTCAAAGAAAAGGAAAGGGTCTCAGTTTAGCTGGAACAATGCGTTTCACAGAGCCACAGCTTTCACTTACCTCCCATGCTGTGGGTTACTATTTGCTTTCCCACACTTCCCTTTGGGCTGCCAGTCTTTGGAGCTGGAATTAAGACAGGCACAAATGGTGATTAAACCTGCTTAGATATATGAATGAGTGTGATCATCAAAATCACACCTAATGCTTTAGAAACTGGGGAAAACAAGTCCTATTCCTCTGAAAAGCTCGCAGTCTAAAGCATGTTAAAATAAAGTGCTCAAGGTTTATTTTTGCAACAAAACTTGTGAAGCAATTTAATAAAGTCACCTGCTCCCCTTTTGGAAGCATTCTTGTTTCTCATGAAGCAGGCAAGGTAAACCCAGTTCCTTTCCCTCCCACCTGAGCTGCTTACCCCTATCCTTATAAACCTGGCTTTCTTATGACTTTCTTATCTCCCCGATGATGAAGGTCTGTTCCACTTGCTTCTTCTCTCCCTAGTGCTTCTAAGGGCAAGCCAAGGTAGAAATCTTAGAACTTACAACTGGCAGTGGTTCCTGTTTGGAAATGTTTGGGTTATTCTCTCATGGGTTGGTAACAATCATCTCAGACATCACAGTTTTGAAACTCACCAAGGAGGTTACCCTATGGACTGCTTCTCATTCAAGGACCACATTCACATACTTCCTTGTCACAAATCAAAACAGACAATCTAGTGCTACCGCCACAAAGCACTTTCAGGGAAAGTTAATATGCCCTTACTTTGGCATCAAGTTGTCCTTCTTCTTCTGGCTTCCATCCAGATACAGAAACTCTGGCTTCACTTAGCAGTGTTCAACCCAGACTGGCCTGCCCATAAGGGGATACAGGCAAAAGGACATTTGCTACCCATCTACCTACTTTGCACTGAAGATGAAGAAGATCAAGCACCAAATGTCTGCCAGTGCCTTCCCAACACCACTCCTGGGCTGTATTTTCCATTAGTCCCCCTTCCTCCTCTTGAAGTCCTATACTGACCCAGGTACAGTGGTGCTCAGCACCCAACTCTTGCAATATCATGATGTCAGCAATATCTTCATATCTTGTCAGCAACTGGCGAGGGGCTAACAGCAATCTTCTGGTGTGAAGCTGTTTGGAACTATAATTTGATGAAAATTAGAGACCAGTAGTTGTATTAGGAAAGGAGGGATTTTCCCATGATGAAACCTCAGTGTAAGGAGAAATGAAGATTGTGTGTATCAGAGCAGTATCCCGAACTGACATTCTGACAGCCCAGTGAAAATGCATTTGTCCGAAAGAGAGCAGGACCATATGGTCACTACTCCCCTAGATGTGGAGGCCACGTTCATGCCCAGTTTCTGAATCTTGGCAGGACTGAGGAGGGAGGTGGAGCCAAGCAGAACCAGAGCACAGGAATCAGACATAGGACTGCAAAATTTCATCTAATGCTTGTTCAGTGTTATTGAAATCTGTTTAGGCTGGCCTAAATTCTAGCCCTCTCTTTAATAATTGAAGAGAAAGTGATTGTGGGAGAAGTTTCCTGCAACAGGAAATCCAAACAATCTGCCAGATTTTGGCAGTGCCATGCTTCTCCAAGCAGCTCACAAGTCTCCTCCTATCATTAATTGGCCTGTCAGTCATTGAATAACAAAGTAATTCCAGCGCACAGATGGACAGTCCTCTGCTAGAGGCCAAAACAATCGTGTTTCCTCCTCCAGCATCTCCAGCAGATAATCTTTCAATGCCACCACAGTCTAAATTCTTAAATAATCTTTTTGTTATACTGCTGTCTAAACAAAAAAAACCAACAAAAGAATCCTTATTTTCTGTAACGATTCATCCACAATTATTAGTACATTCTTACACAGGACTTACCCTTCTTATTCTTTGACACAAGTACAGACTGAAATCTATTGAGAGAGGAAGACCAGAAGAATTATTGGAAAAGGAAGCAAAATACTTTTGAGAAGTTAGTCTTCTTACTTTGAGAATAGTTTAAAAAAAAACCCTTTTATTATAACATTGCATGCTCTGCACAAAATTGGCCGAGTCAGAAAAACTTCAACTGTTCTTACGACATTCCCCAAGAGAACACAGACAAGGCTAATCCTTACTGCAGCAACTCACCCGGGCCTGCTGAATGCCTGGAAAACTACACAGAATTACCCTGATGCATACGTTTGCCAGTTTGTATATTCAGCTCCTTTACTTCCTTTTACTTTACGGGCATGAGAATTAATTCAGTTACTATTCCAGCTCTGGTACGCTCATAAAAAAATCACACCTGTTTCACAAGCGTTCACCTGTTTAACAGACTAAAGTTTAAAAGAAAGGAACTTTTTGCTCAATAATGAAAGTATAACTTACTATTTAAAAGAAATTCCTACTGTGACATTTGCTATTTACAGGCTGTAAAATGAAAACTGCCCAGTGAATCTTAAAGGGAAAAAAAAAGAAAGGAGAAAGAAAAGAAAAAAATAAAAGAAGAATGGTTTGGATTAAAATACCTTTTCTTAACTTTGTGGAAGAGAAGCTTTTCTGACTTGGCAGCACAGTACAATGAAAATGAAATCAATGCCAAGTGCCTTATACTGAACTCTGAATGGGCAAAGTTCCCATTGACTTTCAAGATTTCTTCCCTTGCAAATGGCATTCAAGAACAGTCGTTACATGCACCTAAGGCACGTCCACAACTACGTTCTGTCTCTCCCCTTTGTGTCAAGTAGATGTATAGAATTTTTGAAATCAGCACAGCAAGCTGTGAATGATGATGCATGAAATGAATAAGCTGAGTGTAGTACAAAGGGGAAATCCTGAAGGCTTGGTGCAATCACTGCTGTACTATTTCCTATGGCCTGTATAGAAAAGATGCATAATATTCTTCATGGAGACAAAGAAAAAAGCTCACCAAGGCCAGAATTCTCAATCAGAAGCCCCAGAAGAGATAAATGACAGAAGCTCACAAGTTTTTAACATTGCTTAATTTCCCTCTTATTCCGAGGCCCTTCCCCAGTTACGCCTGACTCTTTTCGAGCTCTGGGCTGCTGTGCATGTGGAATATACACACAGCAATTTGGGGCTCTGAGGAACAGGTACACTTTGCATTTCTTTGGAAGCAGCACAGCTTATGCAGTAGTTTATGTTTCACACTTCTCCCCATCAGCCGAGGTGAGTTTGCACCAATCCACCAGCATGTGAACGGTGATGGCCAAAGCACAGAAAAGGGTGCAGTGATTTCCAGAAGATCAACTGAGCAAACAGCTCTGGGGCAGTAATGTGTTAAAACCCCACAACTGCTTCCCCATGTGGACATGAATCGGGGACTTCAGTTACATCAGCACAAGCATTTTTAAACCAGGCCAAATCAAGCTCAGATTGATTTAGCTTCATTTGATGTATTACTGAATAATAGCAACCTGGCATAAATACGATATAATTTAATTTGGCAACAAGAATAAAAATTAGTAACCTGAGCATAACGCTGACTTAAATAACATTTAAGTAGTACATACTTTTTTTTCAGAATCACAGAGGAGGTATAAATACATCTCTTTACAGATTTACTGTGACCCCCCTCCCCATTCTCTTGCGTGCACACACACACACTCTTGCTCACACGCATTGCAACCTTCCCTGCTGCACTAAGTAGGTATAGATCTCATTTTAGAAACTGGAAAACTGAGGTATAAAATGGATAAAGAGCTTCTGAGGATGTCTTTGGAGGAAGCAAATCTGAAATCCTGTTTACTTGACTAGCATCACAAAGAAGTTGGCTGTGAATGGTATTCACAGAAAAGAATAATGAATTCCATATCCTGAGGACATTCTGTTGTGAAATAAGTCACTGTGTTGTAATTATTATTGTATCCAATGGCATCAGTAAAAAGTCATGATAGAGAAGCATATGGGAATCTATTATGGAAAATTTAATCTGCATTAACCACTACATCACCCCATGCAAACATATTGGCAATAACAACTCTCCACTACTTCCTTGAGAAATATTAAAAGGAATGGATTCAAATTTTATCTTTCTCCTTAAGATTTCTGTGTTTTGTCACTCCAGGTTTACCATAGAAATAATCTGAATCTGCACCATGTAAATCAGCTGGACTTGACTACAACAAATCTTGAATCAAGATCTGTTTAAGTAGAAAAGAAGCCGTATCAAACTTCTCACTTTTGCAGGCATTGGGAATAGCAGCAACATTGCAGTCCTGAACATCACCTCACTTCACCTCTTCCGCTGTATTCATTCCTGTGAAATAATTCTTTCCATTAACATTGGAAGATAGACAAGCTCCTATCTTTCTAATTTTCCTGAAAAGTATCTTTCTTAGTCCATGTTTGATATGGGAAAGCACTGATTTATAAATGCTTTCATAAAGTGTTTATGCTAATCATATCCTTTTTACTGAATTTAGTATTCATCTTTTCTTACAGCAAAAAATACTAGAAATACAAAAAAGTGTGATTTAAAAAATATTCTTAAAATACCCACAATCAGATTCCTCTGCTAATTATTGGAATTTACTCCCCAACCAGACTGTCTCCAAATTTTAATTTAAAATATCTTCACTTACCAATCTTTATTGAAATAAATTAACCCTGCAGCTCTTTAGTATGGGAAGGAACCATGAAAACGTAACCCAATACACTGTTTTTTGACACAGTAACAGCAGCACCAAGTGTGATCTTCCACTCTTCCATTCAAAAAAGTGTTAAAGCAAAAGCCTAAATATTGTCATTACACTTAAATGCTAACATTATTAACCTCTTCACAGCCGATGTTCAGTCTTTCTAAGGATAATGGCTGCACTTGCATCTATTCTAGATGTTCTAGAATAAGGCTGTAGGGGTTTTAACTGTTTTTTTTAACAGTTGCTAATGATTTTGCACATGCAACAACTTAGCATTTCACTTACAGCCCTGTCTTGCAAAATGCTGTGGATTTCTGGAGTGAAGGATCCTGTGCAGATGCGTCTTCCACAGAGCCAACATGTCTCGTACATAACTGTTTGCAACTTCACCTGCTCTCCCTGAGAATGTTAATGGCCCGATTCTGATCCCTCCCACAAAAGTGGGAGTATGAAATTCCGCATGGGCACTGCTCAAAAGGCATTTAGATTTAATGCATGCAGGATGTATGTCTATGTCCAGAATAAACTGAAAATTTAAAAATGAAGCTCGGTACAAATAAAACACACCTTCATTAATTCTAAAGGGAACATGTTTCTGCATTTGTTCTCGAGGCAAATTTATTGAGTCCAAGCAAAGGATGTAACAGTGCTCTTTGAAAAAAAAGCTGTCTTTCCGGCAACATCTCCCTCTATGCTGTTGGCCCTCTGATGGAAAATACACTCCTGTTCGGGTTAGAAGAGGCTGTATCTGTACTTGTACTTACGTACAAGGCTAGGTCCATTGCTTTTGACTTGCAACGGGTCTCTCCCCCATCCGGTGGTGTGTGCCCGTTTACAACCCTTTCCACAGCTCTGCCCTCAACTTATGAACTTCAGGATAAAGTTCAGCCCCAGGAAGCTGAAAACTGTGTGGAGGATTTTGTCTGGGCATCTCAAAATCAATAGCTCGGGAAAAGCATCCACAAGCCAAACCACTGAGATGAACTTTCAGAGAGAACAAGGTAGTTTATACAGAGGCATCTCCCTGTGACCCCTCAGGGACTTGCTCACAAACTTTCTTTAGGCCCTGACTTATGGCAAACGAGGAGGATAACCTGAACTTAAAAATACTGCAAACCTTTGAAGAACAGTGTTTTTTCCCTTTCACGGCAGAGACTCCATTTCCAGAAAACTCAGACGAAGAGAACAATTACTTATAATGATGCAGCTGCAATTCAGCTCTGAAGACACCAAATACAATTCCAGAGCTGGCAGCAGCTCACCTGCTGAGGAGCCCTCACGGCTGTCACTTGCACCGCACGCCTGTCTGGGAAGGCTGAGGGAGACCTGTTTCAGGGAACAGGATCATCGCGCTTCCCCTCCCAGAGCTGTCCTGGCACTGCCTATTCTGGAGAGCACTGGGGAGCAGTTTGACACCCAGCTGACACGGAATGGGACCTGCTGCTGTCCCCCACCTATCTCCATGTACCTGTACCAACACCACTGACCTTATCACCTTCTCTTGGAGCTCCGGGTTATGGGGCTGCTTCTCCTCACAGAGCTAGTAACAGGCACACTCCTACCTTGAAAGGGTAGCAGCGCAAACAGGAGAAAGCAACGCCACAGGTTTGCCAGATTTCACCAGAAATGTTATGAAAGTTGAGCTGAGGGTATTAAACACACTGAGGTCTCATTTCCAAAGTGATTGCCCCCGGTTCTGGCACGGCTGTTCCTGAGCAGAGGGGAGCGTGTGTGGTGCCAGGGGCGTACTGCAGGGACCAGGGCGGGCGGACGGCCCCAGGGGCTCGCCTGTGCAGAGGGCAGCCGGCGCGGCCCGGGGTCTCTCCCCGGGTTGAGGACCTGCAGCAGCTGCTGCCGGCGCTCCCCCTTCCCCGGGGGCCGGGCGCCCCGCACCAGAGAAGGGGACTGCCGGTGTGGTTTGCGGAACGTCTGAGTTTCCTCTTGGAAGAGCCGGAGGGAGGCCCTGGCCGAGCCTGGACGTGCTTCCCGGAGGAGAACAAGGCAGGGGCCGCTGCCGGGGCATCCGTGCCGCGGGACCGGGAGGCAGCGCCGGGGGGGAGGGCGGGAAGCAGCGGGAAAGGGAAAGCGGCTCCCACCGACCCCGGCAGGTCCCGGCCGCCGCCAGCGGGCAGCGGGGGGGCGCGAAGCCTCCCCGAAGCCGCTGTTCGTAAGGGGCGAGGAGAGCAGGCCCCTTTAACCAAAACAAACAGCAAAGGCACCCTCCCGTTCCCTTCCCCTCTGTACTAAGACAAACGGCGAGCAGGTTAGTGGCAGCAAACGAAAGGCAGAGGCTCGGGGCGGGGGGTGGGGGCTGCGCTGCTAATGCGCTGACCGTCGGCAAGGGCGCTCGGGCTGCGGAGCGGCCGCCCGGCCGGGCGAGCGCTGGGGCCGGCCCGTGGCCCCGCCGGGAGCCTGGAGGAGCCGAGGGCACGCCGGGGATCCTCTCGGGAACACGGCTTTTGCGGCCGAGGCGAGGGCGGGATAAGCGGGTCTCCCGCTCGGCCGGCGGCCCCGGGGCTCGGCGGGGGGGCTGCAGCTCGGGGCTGTGCCGCAGCGCCCACGGAAATACAGCCAGGAATAACGCAGACCCCTAAAAGAAAGGGGGGGTGAGGGGAAATAAAGGAAAGAAAAGTTGTCCAGACTAAAAAAACACTCGCCAAACATACTGAAAAGATTGAATTATTTATTTCCTCTGGGGACTCCTGTAACCATTCATTTTTAATAGGGTCTAATCAAGAGTTCCCCAACGGGTTTTAACTTTTGTAAATATTTCAGATGAGCTCGGGTTTCTAGGCAAATCCTCCAGAGGAAAAAACCAAACCAAAACAAAACAAAACCGAGGCGCACACGTGTAACCCCCTTCCCTCCCCATCCGCCGAGAGAAACCAGCCGGGCGGAGAGGCAACAAGTGGCAGGTGGCCGGGAGAGCAGCAGCTTCAGTAGCAGAGCGACGCTTTCCCGGCCTGGGTCCTGCTTTTCTTTAGCAGAAAATCAACTCGAAGGAGCACTCCCCTCTCCTCCCACCCCCACCCCCCAACAAAATACACCACAGCGCGGCAGCCGCAGAAACCCGGCCGAAAAGCGACGGCAGCCCCGGGGCTGCTCGGCCGGGAGGGGTGATGGCGGCTGCTGCGGGGAGCCCCGGGCAGGACCCCCGGGCAGGAGCCCACTGCCCCCGCTCCGAGCTCCCCGCCGCCGCGGAGGGAGCGGCTGTGCGCCCGCCCCCGCACAAACCGTCCGGAGACTGCCGACGTGCCTGATATAAAATTTATTGATCTCTCTTCGTCTGGAAGAAGGAAGCAAACGAGGACTAGGGGCAGGGAGAGGGAAGTATTTCGATGATTTTTTTTTTTTTTAAGAAATCCGGTAAACAAAACTAAAACGTTTCTTCATCTGATATGTCAAAACATGGTTCACAGTAAAATTCACAAACCAATTTACATAAGTTTACAGCTTAAGAAAAACCAAGACACACAATTTACTATAAATAAAAGAAATGCGTTTGCGACCCGCACAGCTCTCTCCCACCTCCCCTTTTTTTAAAGAACAAAGCCCTAAAGTTAAAAAGTCGTCAAAGCTACAGATGGTGGATAGAAACCAAGCGAGGCTCGGTAAGGTGGGAAGAACAAAACACTTAAGAAACCACAACGATAATGTGAACAAATGAGTTTAAAAACAAAAGCCCGCCGGTTTTGTTTTCTTTTACGTCATTGCAACCTTAGAAATCAAACTGGAAGATGCAAGATCTTTTGAAAACTTTTAAGCGAATAAAACAGTGCCCAACCTAGCAGAAACAAGGAAAGAAGTTGCCGTGGTTTGAAAACTTCACAGCGGCTTCTAGGAGGCAGGAGTTGTGCTCTATTAAAATACCAGCTTGCTCAAATCTTTTTTTTTGGTACAAAAAAAAAAAAAAAGGACACAACTAACGGATTTCCTTTTTAAAATTTCTCCAAAGTTAGTATTAAGTCTGCTAAGCCGAGCAACACTGCCGTACGTCCCGGTGTAGTCAGGGAGCGGTGGTGGGGTTAGGGATTAAGACGGGGAGCCGTCCGGAGCAGCCAAGTTTATATGTGAGTTAGTGGTACGGTACCATTCACGCCAGTCCCGGCACTCTGGTAGTGCTGGTGGACGCTGTGTAACCGGCTGCCCTGCAGGGCGGAAGGGTCTGTGGCATCCCCCCCCGGGGGCAGGTACATGCTGATCATATCCCGCAGGTCTCCCAGGCAGGCCCTCTGCGAGTGGGAAGCGATGGCGGGAGGCGGCGAGCTGGGCTCGGATTTCACCACCGAGCCCATGGAGCCCAGGCTCATGGCCGTAGAGGGCTGCTGGCCGTAGGCGGCGGGGGACATGCTGTAGGTGGAGGCGGCGTTCATGTAGGTCTGGGCCGTGGACATCATGGGGCTGTACTGCAGGCCCGTCATGTCGTAGCGGTGCATCTGCTGCAGCTGGGGGCTGTTCATGCCCGGGTGCTGGCTGTAGCCCAGCTGGTCTTGCATCAGGGAGTAAGCCCCGTTGGTCCAGCCGTTCATGTGGGCATAAGTGTCAATCCTCTGCCCCACCCCGACGGGGCTGCTCACCGCGTTGCCCCCCCCCGGGGCCAGCAGATTGCCGGGCAGCGAGTATTTGTCCTTCTTCAGCAAGGTCTTGGTCTTCCTTCGGGGCCGGTATTTGTAATCCGGATACTCCTTCATGTGCACGGCCCGCAGCCGCTTGGCCTCGTCGATGAAGGGCCGCTTCTCGGCGTCGCTCAGCAGCTTCCAGTCGGCCCCGAGGCGCTTGCTGATCTCCGAGTTGTGCATCTTGGGGTTCTCCTGGGCCATCTTCCGCCGCTGGCCCCGCGACCACACCATGAAGGCGTTCATGGGACGCTTCACCCGGTCCTGGTCCGAGCCGGCTCCCGCTCCGTTGCTGGCCCCGCCGCCTCCGCCGCCTTTGCCGTTGCTCCCCGGAGCGGGGTTGCCCCCCGCGCTGCCCGGCGTGGGCTGCGGCGTCTTGATCTCAGTCTCCAGCATGCTGTACATGGCCGGAGCCGGCAAGAGGTGCGCCAGGGCGGCGGGCAGGCGGGCACCAGATCGGGGAGAGGAAGTTAAAAAAAAAATTAAAAAAAAGAAGGGGAAAGAACCTGCCTGGGCGGCCGCTGCGAGAGAAGTTTTTCTGCCTGGCGGGCGGAGGCGCCGCTCCCCGAAATGGTGGCGATGGTGGCGGTGATGGTGCTGCTGCGGCGGCCGCGCCTGCGGAGCGGAGCGCTGCGCTTCCCGCGGGCAGCGCCAAGCGATGCGCACACCAATCCCGGGGGTATTTGATTGACGGGCTATAAATGAGCGGGCGGCAGCCAATCAGCGAGCGGTTCCCGACAGCCCCGACGCCGGTGACTGACCAGCTGGGGGGAGCCAAAAAGTTGGCGTTTCGGGGCTGCCGGGGCCGGACGCGCCCCCACCCCCCCCCCCCCCCCCCCCCCCGGCGCCCCCCCCCGCCGGGCCCCCCCCCCCCCCCGCGGCGGGG